>OY997264.1:297614747-298319747 GCA_963921465.1 Triticum timopheevii
TGAAGAATAAGTGATAGGAAGCGCAGCACTGCGATAGAATGAAGCAACTAGCATAGCAATGATAGTAGTGAGATCCAAGGTGACGGTCATCTTGCCTGAAATCCCGCTAGGAAGAAGATCGAGTCCATGAAGAAGACAAACGGGCGTAGATGAACCAAGCGTAGTCGAACGAATCCTCACGATCGCAACAAAACTGCAACTATCGAGAAGAAGCACAACTGGAAAGAAGCAAACAACATAGTAAACACACAAGCATACATGGCATGATGCACAATCAAGTATGATGCATGTCCGGTTTAAATAGGCATGGCATGGCAAAGTGCAACAAACGATACTACAAGTTAAGTGGAACTCAATATGCAACGAGTTACATATTGAGGAAACACCACATGACTTATTTAGTTCTCCCCCGCTTATGTAATCAACAATATTAAATGTTGGTCAACATGGCAAGAGGTGATACATTAGTAAACTAACTATT
This sequence comes from Triticum timopheevii, assembly GCA_963921465.1. Classification (NCBI taxonomy): domain Eukaryota; kingdom Viridiplantae; phylum Streptophyta; class Magnoliopsida; order Poales; family Poaceae; genus Triticum; species Triticum timopheevii. The sequence goes on from OY997264.1 coordinate 297,615,229, forward strand.
TAGGCAAGTTTAAATGACGCCGGAAATAACAAACAACAATTCCGGAAAATCCCCATATGCAATTTACGAATTCGGTACTGTTCTGCCCTAAACAATATTTTATTGTTGTTAAACAGCAAAATAAAGTGCACCATGTTAAACTAGGCATTTTTCTGCCCCATTTGCATATAAAGTTTGTTTTATCCGGAGCAACTGTTATTAAGTTATGAAATAAAGCATTTTAACATGGCATTTAAGCAAATTAATGCAAACAACAATTTAAACATTTTAAACATGGATGAAAGTTGAATATTGTGAAACTAGATGAAATTCTAAGCATTTTACATATATAGTTTGTTTAAATCCAAAGCATGGTTATTTATATATGAGCAATGCAAGATGATGGCATTTCAGTAAATAAGAATGCATCGGAAAATGCTAAAATACACAGACTGGAAAAAATATGCACGGGCCCGAAGCAGCACTGTGCAGCGGCCCAGATGAGGATTCGGCCCATGTGGCTGTGGTGTGTGCAAAAGAAATAAAAGAAGAGAGAAAAAAGAGGGTGTCGTGCCTGCGACTCGAACCCACGACCTCCTAGATAGAGGAGCAGAGCGCTGACCAATGCGATGCTGCTACTTGTTGGTGCAAAACAAGGGCGTTCCTTAACTTGAATCTAATCAAAGGCTAGGCCTTCTTCTTCGTGGATCACAGAGGAACTGGGTGACGATGCCGGTGAGCAATACGACGACCTTCGTGACCACAGGCTGGCAGCGGGGGTGCGGAAATAGGTGAGGGTGTGGAAACTGCGTGGGAGCATGTGAGCGAGCGGCTGCTTCTTGCATGAGTTGTGAGCGTGCGCGTGCTCAGGCAAGAGCAGAACAGAGGAAGTGTCGGCGCTGGGAGTCCTAGGACGGCGAAGGAGCTCGTCGGAGCTGTTCCGACAACCAAAACATGCGACAAAGGGCGCGGATGGAAGCTACGCAACGGGGCGAACCCATTCGTACCAAGCATGCAACGGGAAGTGGACGGATTCCTCGCCGACGACGGGGTTCCTCGGTGGTGCGCCTTGGGCTGCTATGGTGGATCGGCTATAGCAGGCAAACGAGAGGATCCTCGAACTAGAACGCATCTACAGGACCCTGCGGGCCTAAGTGCCAACACCCGAGCAGAGGGTCACCGAAACTTCACCGGAGCCCATGCCGTGGCGAAGAAGCTCTTGGGTCCGAGAGGACATGACCGAAACAGGGCACAAACGAGAGGAGGACCATGAATGGGAGGTGATCATGCTCACATAGGGTTGGTTGGTGGAGTAGATCGAGCTCGGGGATGACCGACGGCGATGAGCTCCTGCCGTAGAGGAAGAAGACGAAGGGGATGATGCTGATCGAGGCGATGGTGCTCGGTCCCTGAAGAAGACGAAGCAGAGAAAGGAGAGGATGCAGGCGTCGCGGCCTTGATGTCCCGCGGCGATGCAGAGGACGTCGGGGATGAAGAGGAACTTGGCGAAACTCCCGGGCACCTTGGCTGCGGCTGGACTTGACTGACGGTGCTCTCTGTTTTGCTTGGGTGCTCACGAGGAAGGAGAAGGAGGGTAGGGGAGAGACCCCTAGGTGGCTGCGGCAATGAGGAAACCCTAGGGTTGGTGCGGACGCCGAGGGGGTTATATAGGGGAAGGGGCAGACGGTACGACCTCGGTGTCCGTGAAGCTCACGGCAACGGCGTGAGCGCTCTATCTCTGTCTCTGGAGGAGGACGACGGCGTTAGGAAGGGAGAAGGTGGCCGTGAGGGAGAGGGAGTTGGGCCGGCCTAGAGGAGGGGAGGCCCAGCCGGACTGCGGGTGATGTTGGGTTGCACTGCAGCTGCGCTGGGCTGCCCACTGCTGCTTTTCTTTTCTTTTCTTCAAACAGAAAATAAAACAAGAAAAGCACAGAGAGCTAGGGGAGGAGTTAGGGAGAGATAAAAAATATGGTTGGGGTCCTTGGAATATGCTCAATTAAATAAAAGTGGTGAGGGGATTTTACAGACTATAAATTTAAACATGTTCGAATTTAATTCAAACTTGCATGAATTTATAACCCAACCAAACCGCACCCAAATGGGCTTAAATTTGACAGAGACGTTGTTAGCATGGAGCAACATTTATAGGGAAAAGATGAACATTTATTTAGGTGGAAAAAAGACACTTGCAACAATAAAAGAAAGGATAAGGAAGTGGGAGGTGATGATACATGGCATGGCTTGAGAGAGAGATATTGCAAGGGCTGATGCACACACAACATGAAAGTAACATGTAACATAAGGATGAGTGCGATGCACATGATGCTCATGGAAACAACATAGGAAAAAAATATGCAAAACAATTATCTTAAAGCAACAAACATAACAAACACACGACAACAACTAAAAAGAAAGGAAGGTAATTGGCGCATCGGTCTCGGCACGTCACACTAGAGCAAGCCGAAACCGTGCCGCCATCACCCCCTCCTTATCGGCGACGGGAAAACCTTTTGTTTTACACAGTCGAGAAGTCATCGTGCTATGACCCCACATGCTCAGTCGTTGAATTGAATATAGATCCAACTTTATGGAAACAAGTAATGATAATACGTTTGTATCTCCATACATATATCTCTTCTCTTATAAAAAACCGAGTTAGTGATGATGACACGCCTGCCATCTTGCAATATAGACCGCCTGATCTATATCTAACGGATAGAAATTATACGAAAAGATACCCGCGCCCTCTCTCCACATTTGCATACAAGGCCTTCCCTTGTTCATACTTATCTCCCACAACCTCATTGTTGAGCAATTAAAAAGGAATCCTCTGGAGCAAACGTGCATGGTGGTCGCTGCCAGCATCGTCCATCCCCATGCCTCCGCTCAGTCCGACCACCAATCACCACCATCCCCACTCCTCTCACCTTATCTCTCCTCTTTCTCGAGATATCATTAGTTTTTACACATGGGATTAATCCCGCATGGGTCAATCACAAAAGGTGTTTTTTATTAAAAAAATGCATCTTGATGTTCCGTGCAATGCACGGACATCTTGCTAGTACTCCTACATAAGACTTAGTTGGTGATGATGGTGTGTCTTCCATCCGTCATTTCTGACCATTAGATCTACATCTAACGACTATGAGGTAAGTTGTTGCCTTTTCTCAACAACATCCCACTTCTCTACCAATTTGCAGAAAACCTCTTAATTAGTATTTTAAAACCAACCACATCCCTCCCTCACCTCATGAGAGCAGCCAAAGGAATATATTCTGATTGAAACATAATATATCTCTAGTGATATATGTATATCAAAATGAGAGTGTTTTCTTTCAAGTTTGTGAATAAGTAGTATTCTAATTCTGATTTGTTGCAACGCACGTGAACGTTGCTAGTATTTCCAACCATGCAAAAAGAAGCTAGTATTTCCATAGTTTCGAGTTTTCCGTCAAGATATTAGTCACTCATGGTTGATATTTAGTTTGAATTATGTACACGTAGGCACTATGTAACTAGCCATGCTTATTGGCTTCCAAAGATTAACTTTCACTCCTACTTACAGTATGTAGAGTATTTAACAAAAAACTACCACTTTCAACCAGCCCTAGGAAGAAACTATTGTACGAAAAATAGCAAAAACATTCCCAAAATTTCTTAATCCGCGCCAAAAAACTAGTTCCTAGTGCTGATTAGGCTCGTTTAAACCCGTTTATCATAGGGTTGGCCCACACGACCGTGCTAACAAGGCAGCTTAGACCAACACATTTTGTTTGACTGTTGACACGAGGGAACCATATCTGAGCTTCTATCCTGTTCTTCCTCCTCCAATCATTATTCCTGAACATTACTTCGATTAATACTGATGCATGTTTGTCAATGGCGCCGGTGATGAACGATTTGGCTCCCGCTCCGCCAGACCGGTCGGACGCCACGCTGGCCTCCGCACGGGTTGGCTGCCTGGCCCGAGCGTGACTCACGCGCGAGCAAGCCGCCGCACTAGCCTTCGCTTGAGCCAGATGGCTGGCCTTAGCGCGGCGCGCGCGAGCAAGCTGCCGCACCGCCGTGCAAACCTAGCTAGCAAACCTTGCAGACAAGTAGCTGGATGCATCCAGCAGGGTGTGTGCTATCTTGGCTAGCTAGCGGCCGCGAGCACCGATCGGAGTTGGCATCCTCGTTGCCGCAAGATGGGCTCCGCACCGGCGGCAGTTTTGACCTCGCCTTCTGCCGGCGGCGGTAGCTACGTCCCATGGCTGAGGATGACTAGGTGTGGACGGGCCGGAGGTAGGAGGTAACTCGAGGCTTTTTGTCTAGACTAACATGTAGGTCCCACAAGTCATAATTCCTAACTTGCCGATCAAATAGAAGGCGTTGACTTAAGGGGCGACATGGGTTGAAACGTGCCTATAACAGCACTTTGTAGAGTAGTCGTTTCTTGGTTGGGCTGGTTGGTAAGTGGTAGTAGTAGTTTCTTGGCATTATTAGTGGTTTCTTGTAAGGAACAATGTACTAGCGACAAAAGGTGATTCTAGGTTGCGTAGTACTCCAACGAGTACTACTAGTGGTCGCGCGAGTGTATAGCTCGTTTTGTGGGTTCAATCCCGGCCGAACGGACGGCGTTCTTTTTTAGTAGTAACCTCGCTTCGAGCCAATATTGTACACTGGTAGTTTGACTTTTGAAGTTGAACGGACGTGTCGCACCACAATCTGGGTGCACTGGATAACCCAACCACGTGAACGGGTTTTCCCTCCGATCATCTCGTGGCTCGCGTAATAGAGTAGTACTCCTATATACTCGCCTGCATGCTCGCCCTAGCCACACCTCGCTTGTAGCTTCCTCATCAGGTAGCATATTTAAACTAGCGCCTCCCAATTAATCCCGAGGAGCCGGAAAAGCCCGACGCGGCATTTGGAACTGTGCAATATGGCTCTATACGTAAACTGCTAGTACTCTACTACTCTGTAGCTTGTGGCGTTGCACGCATGGACTTCGCTTCATTATCAGCTCTATAAAAGAAATTCCTCTTGTCGTGATTTTTTTTGAAACCGAGGCAAAAGCTTTGCCTCATCTAATTCATAAAGAAGGAATTACTAACAAAGTTCAACGAGATCCATTACACCTCCACAAATGGAAGCGAAAAGCATAGTATCGATGTATAAAATAACTCAAATGTTCTGCCCCCCGCAGTAACCGTCGCTGATAAACAGGCTGCTAGTGTGTGCGTGAGAGGAGCGGCTGAGTAGGCCAGCTATGCGCTTGAATAGAGCACGGAGAGTACACACTGCGCAGGTGTACTTTCCCTGCATTGATAGTACAATGGTGGTTCTAGAGAACAACAGTACCCTCCACTTACAACTGTAGCTCCTTGGCCTTGATATTCTTGAGTTGAAAACTGGTGCACTATAGAAGTATAGTACATCGCACTACCACTATGTGTGCCCGCATAGGAGGCCCTACGGTTACACTCTTATCTCCTCCTCGCTAGTTCTCCTCCCCCCGAAGAGACCAAGGCAGTTCGTCGCTGCTCCCATGGATTTGCCAGGCGGTTCTCCTTCTCGTCGAGGCTGGGAGACCTTGGACGACGATCCTCTGCGAGAAACCGCACGCCGCTCCAACGTCATCACCACCGCAAGACTCGGTGCTTCCTGCACCAACTTTTTTAAGATGGTGCTTAAACAAACTTGGGAAAAGGCCATGCTTGTTGGTCTTCCATGCATCCTCGAGGAGAAGGTGTGTTCTATGGGACAACAGTCCACCGCTCCTTGGCCATGGTTGCATGTTGACACCGCTAGAGTTGCCAATGTTGAGAGGTAGTCGAGTTTTGTCAGATGAGCAGGTCAGTCATGGAGTTTGATCATGTAGTGTATATTCTAAATATAGTACTTAGTTATTCCATCCCGTAATTTCTCCGCTGCCCATCGTCTTATATATAGGTATGGGTTGGTGCCAACGAAAATTGGCTTGCATACCTCTGGCCGGATACCACCATCATTTTGCATAACATCCACAACAGTGCGGCCGTTCCCGTAGACCCCCTCTCCACCATTAGGATCGACCTTCCAGACTGGCTGGGCCTAAATACGTATGATGATGCCTACATGAGATTGAAGAAGATGGCAATTGTGGACCCGCCGACAAAAGCGACGCGGCTACGACGATTACTATCTCATTGTGGTGTTCGACATAAGGATTGCAATCAATACAAGAGGTAGTAACGGCAGAGGCTGGCACATGTTGTCCGCGGCAGATTTGTACCCCACGGCAGAGGCTGGCGCATAAGGATTGCCATCATTTGCATCGCTAGCAGTACTCCATTATTTTGCAGGGACTAGTCATCCCTCGATCAAAATAAGATCGCCAATCCTGGATGTTCATTTGCATCCGCGATTCGGTCTAACCTGGAACGTTGTAGCTAACTTTGGCATATTGGGATCAACTATCTTAGCAGTCGTTACCCATGGTGCCATTGATGTGCCACATGGTCACAGAATCTACCATGATCGGACCGTCACCATCTACCCAGGTATTCCATTTTCTCATTGTTGTGTGTTAGAGTAGTAGAGTAGTACTTGTTAGTTATTTTATTTTCTTGACTGAGACATGTTTACCATACTAGTAGTACAATTTAGTATTATATATTTTAACCTTCTCGCCTTCTCTTTCATTGTTGTACTGCTTACTAGTACTAGTAGGAGTACTTTTTACATTGGAGGACATGTATAGCTAGCTAGGCCCTTGAAGACTTGAACCCACTAGTTCCCACCATTTTTGTTTTTCCATGTTTTACTATCTCATCCATGTAGCCAAGAGTGGCTATTTATAATAAGCCGGTTATTTTACTCCCTCTATACTGGAGTAGTACTATTTGCTGCATAGTATTACTGACCGCAATATTTGAGCACAACATTATTATGCATGGACCTTGACTATGTACATCACCATGTGTCCAGATTCGAGATTCCACGTGTACCAGATGAACGGCGCCGAGTTCGACCCCCGTGGTGCTATGTGGTTGTCGAGGAACACTCTTGGAGAGTACTTGCTTTTCATTGGGGACAGCTACGCCATTGTGAAGCGGATGTCACCTTTCGTGCACAACACCGAAGGCCTACCGTTCATGAAGCATGGTTGTGTCTTCAGTGCGCACCACCGGATGAACGGCATGCTGGGACATGCTATCCCTAATTTATGCCGCTTCAGCTTGGATGAGTCTCCATCGTGTGGAACCGGACTAGAAAGCTGCGATAATTATTCCCGTTGTCCACTGCTATGGATCATGCTATCCATGAAGAACACCTAGGACTGGAATCTGGAGGAGGACTGGAGCCCATCTATAACGTGTAGGTGGAGTATGGTAAATTGTGAATGGCAGCGCTGTGAATATATGTAGACTAGTCGTGCACAAATTTATCACATGAAGTGGAGATGAACTTGTGTAGCATACTGACATTTGTCCTTCAGAATTTATTACTAGTAAGTGTGTTATGTGTACGTGCAACTTGTGTGGTTGCTACACGGGCTCCAACATGCTCTTTGAGAAAAAAAGGTGGCATAGCTTTGGATATAGGTGACGTGGCGGCATCATACAGTATCATCGTTTGATATAGTTGTAGTACTCCTACTAGGACAATAACTACTATAAAACCTTGCACTTGGATCTTTGCCTCTTCGGGAGATTCAACAGTTCGTACTCGTGTGAATCATGCACTTGGCTCTTCGCCTCTTCGGAAGGTCCAACAATGATGATACTACACTACAATATACTTCTAGCAATCTGACACGGAATGAACTGCCGCACGTCCACCTCGTGAGGGCGAGATCAAGGGAGAGGGAGAGGGCGTCGTAGTCAAAACTCTCTCCTCGTTCTGCGAGCCACCACGCGCGTGGGCGAGGGAGAGGGCGTAGGTGTACGTAGTAAGCAAGATTCGCCTTGTCCTATGAGCCACCACGCGTGAGCAAGGGAGTGGGTGTGGTAAGCAAGCTTATCCTTGTTCGGCGAGTTGATGGGACACATCAAAGTAGTACTAGTCCATACTGCGTCCTTTCCGGGTAGTATGGCTTAATTTGAAGCCAGAAAAATACATTGGCGCTCAACGTATGTAACAATACGCTCATTACGGTCACTATATAGTTTTGCTTTGATTGTACGGTCACTAGCTCACTGTAGAGCACCGTATTGCACCCTACTGACCGGGCACATAGTCGACGTGGCACTTTGTTGACTGGTTAAATTGACACCTAGTTCTAGGTCCAACCTGTTAGTTGGCAGAGCAAAGAAATCAGTTAGCAAAACTTTATACAGGCGCGACAAGAGTGCAACCCTTGCACGCGAACCACCCCGGCTATGTATGTGAGTGCATGCACGTGTATTCACTCCCTCGATCGTCCAACAAAGAGTGTACATCTACACTTCCAATGAACTTAGGCTTTAATCTAATTGATATTGATTGACTAACGCACCAACTTGTGCTCTAGTTATAGGCTACATGTCTATCCTTAATTATAGTATGCAATAACCTTCATTTAATCTTCTTCTCTCAATGGTCGCATGCACATATAAGTCTACTACTTTTGGGCTTAATTATGCCATGAAGTTCCGGTTCCTCATGGTCAATGTGTAAATCTCTATATGTACAGTCTTTCATGGACGGAGGGAGTAGGTTGAGCACTTGAGCGTGCGTGTGTGTGTTGCGTCGTGTGCTATGTGCCGCATGGATGCGTGAGTGTCGCGTGTGTGCATGTGTACGTGTGAGTGTTGAATGTTGCATGCATGCATGAGGCTTTTACTCCCTTCCATTGACATGTTCATATTTCAAGCTTCATTAAAACGTTGCATGCAAGTATTAAGATAAAACACACCAATGCGTGTAAAAGTTCTGGTCATTTGTTCCTCACGCATGCATTCCAATTAATACGTTCATAAACACAATATTCTTGAGGAAAATGAGCCCATTATTGAGTACTTTCGGAAAAAAACTTCGGGCACTCATAATTTACTACTACCTTGGTTGATGTTTTTTTATTGATGTGTATATAAAGCCCCGTCCTGGTTTAATGGTCCCCTTCGTACTTAGTGTAAAATTTTGACCGTAAATTTAACTAACAAAGTGTCAATGCATGTCATTAAAAACTATGTTCAAATATGTATCCAGTGATATGATTTTTGGTGAAATGCATTAACTTTTTATTAGTTAAATAGATGATCAAAATTTGACACAAATTACTACCAATACTCCTACATTATTGGCGTCGGGTGCCTTGGCCAATGTTTCTTCTTGTTGGACATGATGAGAGTAGATGCATAGGCATACTATAGATAGGAAGTCTTGGTGATCCATTATTCCCCATCTCGATCAGAGAGAACTATTCAACTATTCTTCATAGTGAAGTGACAATACATGTTGCAGCAGATGGGACACTTTATTAATAAGCTAAATCAACCTTACCCAGCAAATGTTTGCCAGTAGAATTAAGATTTAATGCACATTCTTCCGCATCTTTCCCTCTTCTTCTTCTTCCTGCTCTCTTACCCATCGTCGGCCTCACACCAATTTCCCCCGCTCACTGCTCGCCCGCCCACACCATCTTCCTTGGTAGCTCGCGCGTACCATATCCGATCCCCCTGATCACTGCTCGGCCACACACGCCATCTTCTTTGCTCGCCCGCCCAAATCCACTTCCCCGCTCGCTCGCAGGCACCGAAAACCCCGATCACTCAGTGCCCTAAAAACCCTATGGCATAACCGACTGACACACAGAGCCGCGATTGGAATTCCCTCCCCGATGTTCTCTTGGAGCAGATCTGTAATCGTATGGATCTACTCAGCACTGTCCATCTGGCTGCATGCTTGGTGTCTTTGTACCGTCTACTCGTCTACAACCGGATAGCCCTTTTCAAGAAACCCTGCTTGCTGATGCTCGATCCTCGCAGGTATCCCAGACACCTACTTGACAATGCTACGGAGGTTGTTGTGGTGCCCCTCGACATGCTACCACTACCCGTCCACCTGTCCTTCATGCGCGGCCACTACTGGGCAGGCATGAAGGCCAACTGGATCATCCTCATCCACCAATCCGGTAGTCCGTGGCTTCTCGTGGATATCTACACCCAGTAAGAGATCACCCTTCCATCATTGGATACCGCCGCCATCGAGCCTCGCGGCCCGCCGGACACTCCTGCTTACTATGCACGAGACGCGTCGAGCTTTTGGTGCGACCTCCATTTGCTGGAGGTTGTAATCTGTGAAGTGCCCACACCATTAGAAGACTACATGGATTACAAGCTCATTGCCTTGTTCAACATGGGATTAGTCTATCTAGAATCCAGTCGCCATACATGGTTATGGCTCATCGTCAATCCTGTTGAGCCTCCATTTCAGTCCGATGCTGTAGTGCGTGATGGCATCATGTATGCGATCGACGCACAGATTGGCTGCCTATACTGGTGGAATCTATCCTCGTGTAATTGTTCTATCTCATCTCATCTTTACCTTGTGAATACGACTGCCTGTTGATTGTTACAAATTTAGAATATATTGTATGTCTATAAACACATCATTGCTATACGTTCCTCTCATTTCCTAGATTTTTATGACCACACATGTTATTGTTAGAGTTGATATGAGAACAATTGGCATCATGATTGTTAGAATAGATATTATGAGTATAAACTCATGTTTGCTATATGTTACTCTCATTTCCATGATTTTTATAACCTCGCATTTTCTTGTTTAGAGTTGATACGAGAACGGTAGTAAGTGCTATGGTAGAATATGAGTAGGCCCTGTCATAGATATTTTCCTCTCATTGTTACTTGGTGTTTGAACCATGACATATTGCTAGAATATGAAAGCCATTGGCTTATTTTTTAACTTGGGGTATGATTATGACCACGACATTGAAATTCTCTCTCTATGATATGTGTCACTGTTTTAATAATCTTAATTCCACACGTACTTTGAACATGATTGTATATTTTTGTCATTTTGGTCTGCAATTTGATTTGTTGCAGTAGACACAAATGCGTTGGCCTTCATTATTCCAGGACCTGGAATCATACCATTCATTGGGTGGTGGTTTATCGCTCATTCAACTGACAGTGGTCATTTGATGCTCATTTGCATGTATCAAATTGACCAAACCATTTCATCAAAGCACATGCGGTATAGTGCCCGGGGCATTCGTGACTGTGATGGCTATGGCCGCTTCGTGTTCGAGAAAGATCCTAGCTCCGTTGGGCCAGGTGTATTCAACTGGAGGCGGGTTTATAGCCTCGTCAACCACTCCATGTTCCTCTGGCTCAATTATCCGATCGTCCAACCAATCATCCATCATATCACCGGCGATGATTACTGTGTTATGCAAATTCCATTTGCCAGGGGGAACTGTGTTTACACATCGTACCATGGGTTTCATGAATCGCCATATCCAGAGATTCTCGACACAGCTTGTTGCCAGGTAATCTTCAGTGTGTGAAAGGCATCAAGCTTCCATGCAATGAATGGATTTTGCAAACCCGACATGTGGCGATGTGGTTCATGCCAAAAGCAAATATGCACAACTTGATTCATACTGATATCTAGAATGAGCCATGTATCCTGCTGCTGTAGCATGACCCTCTTTTGTTGGATATTATGTATTGTTTTTTAGATTTAAGGATAGATACCTTTCTGGGATCAAGTGCATCCTAACTCACCTGTGTAGGATGTACTGATAATGATGATGGAGATGTTGTGCAGAAGCCATATATATATATATATATATATATATATATATATATATATATATATATATATATATATATATATATATATATATATATATATCAATTAGGCTTCAAGTGTGTACTTGTTGGTGAAAGTGTTATCCAATGGGAATTATATTTTGTATTTCTCATGTAGCCTACAAAGTCTGTCGCACAGCCTTGTAACTTCTTACTCCATTTCTAAATTTTTTACTAGTCTTCTATACCGTATATTGCACTAATCGTACTACTACCTCCCTCCTGGTTTATTGGTCCCCTTCGTAATTTGTGTCAAATTTTGAACATAAATTTAACTAACTAAATGTTAATGCATGTCACAAAAAATTATATCGTTTGATTCATATGTGAACATAGTTTCCAATGGTATAATTTTCAATGACATGCATTGACATTTTTTTAGTTAAACCTATGGTTAAAATGTGACACTAAATACGACTAGTAAGTAGTACAGTAGTAGTACTAGTATACGTCGGTCAAATTATTCATCATGTACTCACATTGAATTAACGTGAGAACACGCTGCATGTGAGGTGACACAAGAGTCCCGACGGCGTGTTCGGCTCACCCCCCTCGTACTACAACAACACTCTCGCATTCTCTACAAAATCACTCTCCCATTCTCACCCGGTCTCCCCGCCTCCCAGCCGCCGCCTTGTTTCGATCCATTTGGTATGATGAGCAATGAGGTACTGGAGTTGCTATAATTCATTGCAAGTAGTCAAAAGGAAGACGCTGAAAAAATCAATCTCAACAAGGATGCTGTTCAAGCTAGCCGGATGAAGGAAGGAACCAGCGAGGTCACTCCTGTGAGTATTCGTCCGGTCGCCCTGTATTATGATTTCGATATTTATGGGGGTTTTCAAGTCTTTAGAGTCTACATGTAGCAATGAATCTGAGACCCCAGTTTGTTTGGGTATTGTGGACTTCAGATTTGGAGTACCACTTATCTGTCGAAATCTTTCATCATTTACTTAAAACAATCTGTTGATCATACATTGAGTACCATTTAACTAGATTTAATTGATGCAAGTCCAAGAAGGATTGGCCGGTGCTGCCGGCTGGTGTCAAGTTTGATCCCATGGATCAGGAGCTGATCGAGCACCTTGAGGCCAAAGTGAGTGCTAATAGTGCGAGATATCACCCTCTCATCGATTTGTTCATACCAACCATCAACAGCGAGCATGACATATGCTACACCCATCCTGAGAAACTTCTAGGTGAGACACCGATCGACCCGTCTACTTGCACGAACATATTGCTTTGTTTATAGCTCTAGTTTTCTTTTTATACACAGACCTAGTGAAGAAATTACAATTTGACAGTTAATAAAAAGTGAAACAAGTGACTGCAACATGCAAAAAATGTTTTGAAAATGCCAACTACGTGCACTAAAACCCGTATTCGACAATACTGCAGGTATCACACTAAGTGGCCTAAGCAAGCATTTCTTCCAACGCAACTCCAGGGCGTTCAAAAGGGGCACGCGAGCGCGTCGAAATATACAGCCGGAGTGCGGCGTGCACGCGATGTGGCACAAGACTGGCATTACCTCTCCGGTGATGGTCAACGGCCAGCAGACGGGCAGCAAAAAGGTTCTGGTGCTGCACACCAACAAGAACTTCGACTAGCAGAGGACCAACTGGGTGATGCACAGTACCACCTCAGTGACCTGGAGCAAGAGAAGGAGCGGAAGCTGGTCTTCTACAAGATTTTCTACCAGACGAACACTAGGGCCAGGACTAAAAAGATTATAAGTTAGTTTGGTATTGGTACTTGTACTACCTGGTCCTTTGCAAGTTGGTATTGTTGTTAAGGATCTTTCGGTATGAACTTGGAATTTGCTTCCAACCATCATGTCGAGGGTCAACATGAATATAAAGCTGAATCATTTGTTTTGAAACTAATTTTCAGGAACCTGATTTTTATTTGATGGGTAGCATAAGCACCTGCCATTCGAATTCCCAGTTCTCCAATTTTTTTACATATTCGAAGTACGTAGGAGATCCATACGGTTTCACAGGCTGATAGTTGGACGCGGCACGTCGGAACTGGGTTGTGGCATTCCAAGCCCACCTGCAAATTGTTAAAAGAGAGGAGCGATCGATTTGGGCCTTCCAGAACAGTTAGTGTCGTGACCTTGATCGTGAAGTGCCTCCCATGGACTAAAAAAGGCCTAGTCCGTTATGATTAGTTGGAATATGTAAAATATTCCACAATGAAAATAAGTATGTAAAATGTAATGAATTTAGGCCGCTTTCACTGAAAACCATCCGATTTGTATGAAATTCGTCCGTTGAACCACAAGACGGTTGTCCATACATAGCCTAACCATACGGAACCAGGAGGTCCATGGCCGTATGCAAGCAAGTGCATGCACTTATTATCACGATGGAAAAATAATGCTGACGTCTGAGACGGTGAAACCCATGAAGTCTTCAACGTAGTCAATAAACGAGAGAATTCTGCAAGTACAGACTGATAACTGGGATCCAGCAGGTATATTGTTTTTTTGGGTTAAGCAAGTTTCAACTGGGTGTAGACTGCCCAGGCTTGGTTTTGTTTTTAACCGGCCCAACCCATGACGACAACTGGGCAAAAAGATCCAGCAGGTATCTACTGGTCTCTGGCCCACCAGCCTTAGTTATATTTTGTCTTAGAACATCCGGATGCAGTTTTTTTAGTGAATCAAACACACAACCCAGTTCTATTTTCCTCTTGAAACGCGATGTTCCACTTCTGTTTTCTAATCTCTACCTATAGTTTTACTAGTTCATATACATGTATTATTGTATTGAAACTACATAAAGTTCCCTTTTCATCTTTACATCCTTTTTTTCTTTTTTCCCTCCAAGCGCTGATTTTTTTACCACTGGTTTTCCCTTAAACCAACTCAATTGTCCCACATCTTATTAGCTTACAAAAACAAGAAAATATTGTTTCTGGCAAATCAGTAAGTTCTTAAAAAATAAATGTTTATCATTTCTGGATTAAAACAGTTCGGACTCCACGGTAATATGCAAAATAAGGTTGAACTTTTTGACCATGGTCCTGGGCAAAAAATGGGTTGTAATAAATTCCTTAAGAATTGGGCTGCAAATTATTAAAAAAATAGGAAATGGGCTCTATGTTGTCTGCCATAGATTTGGAGGCTGACTTGTGGGCCTACTAAGTTCATGCATACACAAGGTTTCTCAAAAAAAAAGAAACTTAGTCAACAATCTACTCTACCAGCGTCAGATCACTGGATGTCAATCTAATGGCAATCGTGCTTTTTCAGTGTCTGATCTTGCTGCTCCAGCCGCCCAAACCAGCTTCGGCGGAACCGCCTGCTCCCGCTTCCCATGGTCGGCTGTGCTGCCGGGCAGACCTCACGGCCCCACAATACTCGCATCCCTGGCCTGGCTATCCCTCTACTCACCCACACCTCCTGTTATTCTCCGGCCACGGTGGCCTCACACTGCGGCCGAACAAGTAAACCCTCGTACCCACTCCACGTGGGAAATAACTACTGAGTCTTCCTATGCTGTGGGTCATTCCCTTACTTGGCCTCACCATCGTCCACTGCCTTGATGCTCTTGGCACGGCATGGTCAACAAATGACATCCATCGGAAGAGGACTATACGTGGAGAGGCTGACAGCTGGGTCCACGGCCGTACGCAAGGAAGTGCCTCCTTTTTCTGCGTGTAGGAAGTGCCTCCTTATTACGTGCAAAATAATGATTCCTCCTCCTGACAGCTAGGACCCACGAGAAGGGCCTCTGTATTTTGCAAAAAAAATATTCCCCCCACTGACAGCTCGGATTCACCAGCTATTACGCACAAAAATGATGAATAGCCCTGCTGCTAGGTCGTTCCCACCATTTTTGGAGGCTGACTTGTGGGCCTACTAAGTTGACGCGGACACAAGGCTTTGTCAACTTAGTCAATATGAACAATTCTAGCGGTGGCGACCGTACGATGTCCATCCAACGGTCGTCGTGCTTCTTCAACCTTTGGTCTTCTTGCTCCTGCCGCTCAGACCAGCGTCGGCCGTGCCGCCTGCTCTTGCCTCCCATGGCCGGCTGTGCTGCCACGCAGGCCTCACTGCCCCACCCTGCTCCCACCGCTAGCCAGGCATTCCATCTACCCACCCACACCCCCTGTTATTCTTGGAGATGGCAGCCTCAAACTGTGGCCGAAGCAGTCAACCCTCGTACTCCCCTCCGCGTGGGCATCCACTGCTGTGTATTCCCCGGATCTGGGTCGTTCCCTTCCTAGGTGGCACCGTCGTCCACCACCTTGGTGCTCTCAGGCGATACGCCATTGTCAATGCGTTCAATGAATGAAAACCATCAGAAGAGGACTGTAAGTGGAAAGGCTGACAGCTGAGTCCATGGCCGCATGCAAGGAAGTGCCTCCTTATTACCCGCAAAATAATGATTCCTCCAACTAACACCTTGGAACTACTGGAAAGGCCTCTGCATTTCATGAAAAAACGCCCCCCTGACAGTTGGGACCCACTGGCTTTATCTTCGCACGGAAAGAACTGCCTTCTTACCCCAGACAGCTAGGACCCACTAGGTTGAAGCGATGGTAGCATTATCTTTCTGGCCGTGAACGTGTGCGTACGTAGTGGTCGATCGGTCTCACTGCAGCGATGTACTGTGGCCGAGTAATGATCGGCACATGTTGAAGTAGAGGCGCCGACGTAGCATGTCACACGGTCCCGTCTATATCGTGTACACGTATGTACGACCATGCCACAATAGTAAATACGGCTATGTAAGTACATACGGGCGGGGTCTCGAATGCGTACTCGCACATACGTACGGCCAGGGCTTGTGTACATGGAGAGGCAACGGACGGCAGCGACGTCGTCCTATTGATCGGTTGCTAACCGGCTGGGTCAGAATAGAGGAAACAACATCGTCTTCACCGAGAGCAAAGTGACTAGGTCAGAATGCGTCATGTTCATCAAGAGCGAAGCCACCGGGTCGGAATGCGTCTCGTTCATCGGGAGCCAGCCGGCTTGGACTGAACAGCCGAAACAAGGCCTAGTGTACCGTAGAACGGAGGAAACGTGCCTT
Organism: Triticum timopheevii; assembly: GCA_963921465.1. Lineage (NCBI taxonomy): Eukaryota > Viridiplantae > Streptophyta > Magnoliopsida > Poales > Poaceae > Triticum > Triticum timopheevii. Next base: position 297,632,039 of record OY997264.1, read on the forward strand.
CTGTTTGACCACATACGGTCAAAATGGGGTCCTATTCATCGGGAAGGGTTTGGCGTACCGCAAAACGGTGGAAACAGACTTCTATTCGAGATCCTACGATCAAAACGGGGTCCTGTTGATCGGGAGGGGTGTGGCATACCGCAACATTGAGGAAACGAACTTCTCTTCGACCTCCTACGGTCAAAACAGGGGTCCTGTTCATCAGGACTGGTGTGGCATACCGCAAAACGGGACTCCACATGCTACTTTTCATCCACCGTAGACTTCCTCCAGCCTCCACCTACTATTAATCATCCACCGTCAACTTCCTCCAGCCTCCACCAGCTACTGTTCATCCATGGGGTCTTGTTCATCCAGCCTCCACCGGATACTATTCATCCAACCCACCACGAGGTCATGTTCATCCAGCCTCCACCAGCTACTGTTCAACCAGCCCTTCACGGGGTCCTGTTCACCCATCCATCCACGTACAGGGTCCCTCCACTGGCTACTATTCATCCACCCCCACCTCCTCGATCGGGGTCCTGTTCATCCAACCCCCACAGGGACTGTTCATCCAACCCCAACCACGTATGTCTCCACTTGTTCAACAAACCCCCACGTTCACTGTTCTTCAAGAGGCAGCAGGTTCGATTGGCTTCGGTTAGCAGCAATTTCAAAGGAATCACTCGGGTTCAGTTTACAGCAAGGGATCAATCAGGGTTCAGTAATATAGCTAGTGCAATCGCTCGGGTTCAGTTAGAGGCCAATGCCTTGCTCGGCTTCAGTTAGAGCGCAACGCCTCGCACACACGCGCGTAAATGTACGAGAGAAACACGCAAACCTCATGCATCACTCGGCCCCGACCACCCACCATAATTGAGAATTCCCTGAAATTTTCCTTGCCCTCGCTTCTACCACGATTTTTTCCATCATGGACGGCCCAAAGAATGTATGAAGGTGTGTCTCTGACCCGCCTAGGACGGAAAGCCCATTTTCTGGCATCGTTTTTTGTTATAGAAGTAGGAGCCCACCAGATCCATGATGATACCGGATTTTGTCATAATTATCTTCATAGAAGTGTCATAAGTATGACAGAAAAAAATTCATTCGGCCCGAAATGTCACGGATGTGTCTTTTTTGTAGTGCTAGAAGCAGCAACAGCAACACATGCATAGCAGACAAACAGAACATGCAAAGTAGCAAGCAATCAGGCAAGTTCCACACCTTCCCTGATCTAGAAAATCCTAAAAATAACCAAAATGGGCAAAGCTCAGAAACATTTTACTTCACTGAAATCTTCAGGCAATAGTTGGCACACCCGAGAACTTGCACTGAAGGTGCATTTAAGCTTCAAAAGGCAAAGTGGCTATGCAAGGGACAACATAGAAAGTGTATGCATGTAAATATTATAAGAAACAGGTGCATTTAAGCTTCTTCATAAAATCATAATCCAAATAAAGCATGGCAACAGGAAGAGAGAGAAGGATACATCCGCGTAGGCGTTCGCGTTCATGGCAAAAAAAAACAATCTATTTTGGAGAGTTGATTGTTTTTTTTCCTGACTTCCACTAATGTCATTCCCTAATGAAACTTGGCAAGCACTGAAAACATTTGTCATTTTTTGACACCAATATTTTTGGATATTTTTGAACCTTTTAAGATATTAATGTTCATGGTGGTGTGATAAGAGCTAAAATTCGGATGGGCACTTACCAGCACTTTTATCATGAATGCAAGTGACATTGACATACAAAATGATGTTTTTCCGAACATTTTGGTATCTTATTTGCATTTTTCTGATTTAGTATGAATTAATTATGAAGTTCTGAAAGTGACGGTCAAACGGTCAAAGGGAAAAAGCACAAGACGACCAAAGTGGGTTGGACAGAACTGCTGGCTTTTGGAAATTAGGGGCAATCCTGTCGAGTGGGACACAACTAAGGGCATAAAATCAATTATCCCTGAAAACAATTGAAGCTCTTCAAAAGTATACAGGAGAGATAACAAGAAACTAAAACACGCGGGCGACACAGTTAATTGAACTAGGCCATAAGCACTAGAACCAAAACTATCACTATAAATAGATGTTTTTTTGTAGGTTTTTGGGAATGAGGATTCCATATCTTTTTGCAATTATATAAAAGTTTAAAAATCTATACTACTCCATAACAAATGTTTATACTTCACATGTCCATACATATTAGCAACAAAGAAACATCAAAAAGGATATTTCATTTCTTGTAAGCATATCAACAAACAGCTTGAGAGCAGCAGGAATAGAACAAGTTCTTACCATCGGGGACCTACCCACTTGCGTGATCTGACGTCCACTCATGCGAGTAGAACTGACGGACACACCACCGGGGACCTGCCCACTCTGCGAGATCGAACTAAACCCATTCGTGATGCTAAGGCCGACTAAACTTATGGTCTCTCGAGATCAAAATTGATTGTGTTACAAGTATACTCACAAATGCAAACGAGCTCATGTGAGTACATGTTAAAAAGATAATCCAGTTCATGTATATTAATTGTACAACTTCAAACAAAAACTTTTTTTAAAATGTGTTATTTTTTCTATAAGAACTATGGTCATCTTGCCAACCATGTAAACCGGTTAAAAAGATAATCAAGTTCATGTATATTAAGAGGAGAAGTTCAAAAAAACTTTTAATAACAACTATATCCATCTTGCCATCCATTCATTTTTGGCTTTAACAAAATTCACACATTTAAAAAGTTTGTACTAGCGTGGGGAAGCCTCAGTTCGTTGACAAAAACTCTCCCGTTCTTTGATAGTTTTAATTTTGTCCAAACTTACTAGTTTCCTGGTTTTGAACTTACAAAATTTTATAAACCAAACTTCTACAGGTTTCTTTAATTTCTCTAGAACAAAAACTGAAGGAGACTGGACTCAAGAATTATATGAAAGAGAAAAACCATAGGTGTGAACCTATTTGGAGGCTTTTGTCGAACAGAGGAGATGAGATGATGCAAGACCAAAAGCCAACTCCTTGAATATACAGTAGTTATGTTGTCAATACTTCTCTAAGTTCTGATTTTTCAATCTTCCCGAGTAGTACATGTTCTGTGCGATACACAATTCTGCCATTGAGCCACTGATCTCGAAAGAAAACACTACTTCCGTGCACACACCAAATCATGATAAAAATAGCGGCAGCTGATACGTCTCCAACGTATCTAGAATTTTTTATTGTTTCATGCTGTTATATTATCATTCTTGGATGTTTTACAACAATTTTATATCATTTTTTGGCACTAACCTATTGACATAGTGCCCAGTGCCAGCTTATGTTTTCTGCTTGTTTCTAACTTCGCAGAATATACATATCAAATGGAGTCGACACGCACCAAAACTTTTTGGAGATTTTTTTCTGCCCAGAAGACAACTAGGGAGCCAAGGAAATGCAGGAGGGAAGGCCCGTGGGGCCTACAATGCACCAAGGCGCGCCAGAGTCTCTGGCACGCCCTGGTGGGTAGTCGGGCCCATGAGAGACCTTTCCACCGCCTCTCAGCTCTATAAATACCCAAATATTCCAAAAACCCTAGGGAAGTTGACAAAAAACAATTCCAGCTGTCGCAAGTTCCAGAACCACGAGATCCAATCTAGAGCTCTATTCTGGCACCTTGCCGGAAAGGAACAAGAATGGAGGGGTTCATCATCCTCAATGGTGCTCCTCTGATGATGCGTGAGTAGTTGACCACAGACCTACGGGTCCATAGGCAGTAGCTAGATGGCATTGATGTCTGCTAGAACTACGACGTATTTCCCCAAAGAGAAAGGGATGGTGCAGTATAGTGACGGTAGGTGTTTCCCTCAATGACGAGACCAAGGTTATTGAACTAGTAGGAGAACCTCCTCACACCACGTAAACAGCACCTGCACACAAATAACAAATAGTCGCAACCCGACGTGTTAAAGGGCTTGTCAATCCCTTTCGGGAACGGCGCCTCAAGAGAGGCAAAAATGTGAGGTAAAAAGTGGTAGATGGGATAAATAGATCGCGAAACAAATAAATTGCAGCAAGGTATTTTTGTATTTTTAGTTTAATAGATCTAAAAATAAATGCAAGAGAAAATAGAACACAAAGGCTAATATGATGAAAAGAGACCCGGGGGCCGTAGGTCTCACGAGTGGCTTCTCTCGAAAAAATAGCAAATGGTGGGAAAACAATTACTGTTGGGCAATTGATAGAACTTCAAATAATCATGACGATATCCAGGCAATGGTCATTATATAGGCATCACGTCCAAGATTAGTAGACCGACTCCTGGATGCATCTACTACTATTACTCCACACATCGACCGCTATCCAGCATGCATCTAGTGTATTAAGTTCATGAGGAAACGAAGTAATGCAATAAGAATGATGACATGATGTAGACGAGATCCCTTTATCTATTGTGGCAGATATAGATGTCATCTTGTTATATTTAGTTGCAACGATACATACGTGTCGGTTCCCCTTCCGTCACTGGGATCAAGCACCGTAAGATCGAACCCACTACAAAGCACCTCTTCGCATTGCAAGATAAATAGATCAAGTTGGCCAAAGAAAACCCAAATATCGGAGAAGAAATACGAGGCTATAGGCAATCATGCATATAAGAGATCAAAGAAGACTCAAATAACTTTCATGGATAATAACATAGATCTAATCATAAACTCAAAGTTCATCAGATCCCAACAAACACACCGCCGAAAGACTTACATCATATGGATCTCCAAGAGACCATTGTATTGATAATCAAGAGAGAGAGAGAAACAGAGAGAGAGAGGAAGCCATCTAGCTACTAACTACGGACCCATAGGTATACAAAGAACTACTCACACATCATAGGAGAGGCACCAATGGAAGTGGTGAACCCCTCCATGACTGTGTCTAGATTGGATTTGGTGGTTCTGGACTCTGCGACGGCTGGATCAATATGTCGTCGACTCCACTAGGGTTTCTGGAATATTGTGGTATTTATAGAGCAAAGAGGCGGTTCGGGGGGCACCCGAGGTGGGCACAACCCCCCAGGGCGAGCCTAGGCCTCCTAGCGCGCGCTGCTGGGTGCTGCTCACCTCGAGCAGCCCCTCAAGTGCTTCCTTGGCCCATTGGCATTCCTCTGCCCAAAAAAATCCTCCAGGAGTTGTGTTGCGTTTTGACTCTATTTGATATTGATTTCCTGCGATGTAAGAAAACATGCAAAAAATAGCATCTGACAGTGGGCACTATGTCAATAGGTTAGTACCAAAAAATGATATAAAATGATTGTAAAACATCCAAGAATGATAATATAACAGCATGGAACAATCAAAAATTATAGATATGTTGGAGACGTATCAGCTTCTTCTCTCTTTTTGATACTCGATTAAATTTTCTCCTCGATGTTCTTGGAGATCTATTTGATGTTGTGACTTTTTGCGGTGTGTTTGTTGGGATCCGATGAATTATGAGTTTATGATCAGATCTATCTATGAATATTGTTTGAGTCTTCTTTGATCTATTATATGCATGATTATTATAGTGTCGTATTTCTTCTCCAAAACTTTGGTTTGGTTTGGCTAACTAGATTGTCTTTTCTTGCAATGGGAAGAGCTGCTTTGTGATGGGTTCGATCTTGCGGTGCTCAATCTCAGTGACAGAAGAAGAAGTGAGAAGCACGTATCGTTGCCATCAAGGATAAAAAATGGGATCTATTCCTACAAGAATAGATCTTCTCTACATCATGTCATCGTTCTTATTGCATTACTCTGTTTGTCCACGAACTTAATACATTAGATGCATGCTGGATAGCGGTCGATGTGTGGAGTAATAGTAGTAGATGCAGAATCGTTTCAGTCAACTAATATTGGACGTGATGCCCATATACATGATAATTGCCTTGGATATCATCATAATTATTTGCTCTTTTATCAATTGCCCAACAACAATTTGTTTACCCACCGTATGCTATTTTCTCGAGAGAAGCCACTAGTGAAATCTACGACCCTCGGGTCTATTTCCTAACATATTATTTTCTGATCTATTATCCAAAAACCCAAAATACCTTGCTGCACTTATTTTATCTTACTTTATTTTACCTTTTTTCTAGATCTATTTATCCAATCTCATACAATTTAATCTGTCTCAATACCGAGGAGGGATTGACAACCCCTGTTACGGGTTGGGTTGCAAGTAATTTTTATTTGTGTGCAGGTGTTGTTTACATAGTGTTGCTTGGTTCTCCTACTGGATTGATAACCTTGGTTTCACAACTGAGGGGAATACTTACCGTTGTTGTACTGCATCATCCTCTCCTCTTCGGGGAAATACCAATGCAGATACAAGCAACCAGGAGGAATTTTTGGCGCCGTTGCCGCGGAGACATCATCTACATCTATCAGGTACTAATCACAAATCGCATCTCCTTGCAATTTACATTATTTGCCATTTGCCTCTCGTTTTCATCTCCCCCACTTTTAATTGCAAAAGGACAAAGATATTTTCCTTTTATTTGCCTTTTTCACATTCGATCATTTGTTTGTTTCTGATCTTGTTTGCCTACTGTTTCGCTGTGGCTAGCATGACTACCCTCCTTTGTCACCGCATTTTGAAGTTCTATACTTCCAACAGAAGCAAGGAGAAAATTTGAAAGATGCTTGGTGTAGGGTAATGGAATCCTACCGCATTTGGAATATAAAGGGAGATGCAAAGATTTTGCTTCATAATTTTTTATATAGGTTTAACTATGCAACATTGAGAATTCTTGGATTTTGTAGCTAACGGGAATTTTATTGAGATTGATGCTAATACTGCCTATGAAATAATATAGGAAATATTGGGAGTTCCGCCACCAAAAAGGGATTTACTTCTACACAAGAAGGGATTCAAATATTAGACAAATTGGGTGATCTACAGAAAAATTTGGTTGAGTTGCAAAAGTCTAACGAACCCCTCAAACATATTAGTGGGAACCTCAGTCACATGAATACTTCGATTACACTGTGAAATAAGTGGTTGGATATTTTAGATCTTAAGATGGTCTCTTTTTCTGAAAATAGTGGGAAGCGTAAAGAACCTCTCGGGTTTGAGAAAGCTCTTACAAAAGTAGCAAAAACTAAAGATGATAATACCTGAATCTATGCATTATGCCTAGCTAGGGGCATAAAACGATAGCGCTTGTTGGGAGGAAACCCAATGAATAAAATATTTTTTTCTCTTTCTCTTTCTGTTTTTGTGTGTTCACACAATTACGCTACAGTTATGATTGTGTTCTTATGTTTTAATCTGTGTTTCTGCCAAGTAAAGCCTTTAGGATCATGTTGGGTGATAGTTGATTTGATCTTGTTGGAAAACAGAAACTTTTGCGCCCAGTAGAAGAATTGTTAAAAATCACAGAAGCGAGATAAAATTCTGAATTATTTACACAAGATTTATACACAAATTTCCTATGTTGTCCTAAATTTTCAGAAATTTTGGAGTCATTTTAGTATGGTCAAAGTCCAGATTACTAAATAATGTTCTGTTTTTCACAGATTCTATTTTTGTTGCATTGTGTGCCTATTTTGATGAATCTATGGATTGTATCGGGGGTATAAGTCATGGCGAAGTTAGAATACAGTAGGTATAATGGATCTCACGAAGGTTTTGTTGAGTTTTGTGGGATTGAAGTTTTCAAGTTTTGGGTGAGATCACGATGGATGAAGGAATAAGGAGTGAAAAGAGCCTAAGTTTGGGTGTTCCCATGGGAGCCCAAGGTAATATTCAAGGAGAACCAAGCAACTAAGCTTGGGGATGCCCCGGAAGGCGTCCCCTCTTTCTTCTAACAACCATCGGTAATTTTACTTGGAGCTATATTTTTATTCATCACATATCATGAGTTTGTCATGGAGCATCTTGTATTATATGAGTCTTTTCTTGTTTTGCTTTTTAGTTTGTCACAATCATCCTTGCTAGACACACTTATTTGATAAATCCATAATAATGCTATGATTTGCTAGAATTGCTCTATGTGCTTCACTTAAATTTTTTGATCTATGGAATTGCTCTAGTGCTTCACTGATATCTTTTTGAGCATGGTGGTGCTTTAATTTTTGAAGAAATACTCTCATGCTTTGCTTAGATTAATTTGAGAGTTAGGAAATTTTTGAAGAAATTCTCTCACTTATGTCATTTTGACAGATGAAGAAATTTATTTATGCACATATTCTTAACTTAAATTTGTTTCAGAGCTTGTTATAAGAAATGGTTATTAAAAGGATCGATATAGTTGACTACAGAGGGGGGGGGGGGTGAATAGGCAACTAACAATTTTTAGCTTTTCTTTACCAAATTAAACTTTGCATCAAAGTAGGTTGCCTAGATATGCAACTAGGTGAGCAACCTATATGATGCAACAACAATAAGCACACAAGCAAGCAAAGGATAAAACACAATGTAGCTTGCACAAGTAAAGGTAAGAGATAACCAAGAGTGGAACCGATGGAGACGAGGATGTGTTACCGAAGTTCCTTCCCTTTGAGGGGAAGTACGTATCCGTTGGAGTGGTGTGGAGGCACAATGCTCCCCAAGAAGCCACTTGGGCCACCGTATTCTCCTCATGCCCTCACACAATGCAAGATGCCGTGATTCCCTATTGGTGCCCTTGGAGGCGGCGACCAAACCTTTACAAATAAGGTTGGGGCTATCTCCAAAACTTAATTGGAGGCTCCCATCGACTCCACGAAGCTTCACCACAATGGACGATGGATCAGCGGTGACCTCAACTGTCTAGGGTGCTCAAACACCCAAGAGTAACAAGATCCGCAAGGTATTAGTGGGGGGAATCAAATTTCTCTTGGTGGAAGTGTAGATCGAGGCCTTCTCAACCAATCCCTAGAGAATCAACAAGTTTGATTGGCTAGGGAGAGAAATCGGGAGAAAATGAAGCTTAGAGCATCAATGGAGCTTGGAGGTGGAAGAGGTAGTATACTCGGAGAAGAAGACTCCCCTTATATAGTGAAAGAACAAATTCAACCATTATCCATCGACCCCGCAAAGAGCGGTACTACCGCACCGGACATGCGGTACTACCGCAAGGGCCTGCAGTACAACCGCATGGCACTGTGGTACTACCGCTGGCGACGCAGGGGCTAGACAAGACCTGTAGCGCAGAGGCAGAGAGCAGTAGAACCGCTGGCGCAGTACTACCATGCCCCCTTGCAGTACTACCGCAAGGCAGGAATAGTCTAGGCTGAGAAGGCACGAACATATAAAAATACATCCGTGACTACTTCCACTGCGTTTTGATCTATGCAAAAATCCGACACGGTACTACCGCAAGACTGGAGCGGTACTACCGTGTAGGGCGCGGATGTAAAAAATTACATCTGCCCCTACTTCCGCTCATGCTGATGTGCCTGGCCAGAGCTCACGATACTACCGTGCCCATGGAGCGATACTACCGCGTAGGGCATGGATATAAACAATTACATCCGCCCCTACTACCGCTCGAGCATCTGCGCCTGGCATGTGGCCATGGTACTACCGCTTCCAAGGAGCGGTACTACCGTGAGCACCTACGGTACTACCGTGCTGGAGGCCGGTACTACCGCAAGGGCCTGCGGTAGTACCGCTCCGGAGAGCAGTACTACCGCCTACCTCAGTTCAACAACACTAGTAGTCCTTCATTTTGCATAGACACGGAGAGATGGAGGATGCTACAAAGAGCCAAAGGAAAGGTGGTGCAAAAAGGGAGAGACGTGTATGTGTTGATTCCACCCAAATCTTTCCAACGCGGACCCCCTCTTAATAGTACGGCTTTCCTATGACTCAAATCCACCGAAAAGAAACGTAGAGAAACGCCATCTTCAACAGTCTTCGAGGGGCACCAAATCGTATTGTGTTTAGACATGATATATCTAAAATGCTCAATGCACACGATTAGTCCACAAAAGCATTATCATCAATCACCAAAACTACTAAGGGATAAATAGGCCCTTACAATCTCCCCCTTTTTAGTGGACTGATGACAATACGGGATTTGCACATAGGGATATAAAATGAAACAATGGCAAACTCATCATCTATAAAATATAGACGGGCTCCCCCTAGATGTGTGCACCATAGAGAAATGCTTTGGACTGCATGACACATATACGAGGATCAACACTCCCCCTATATTTTATAGACAAGGCATCTCTTGCAACAATACAACTAACACTAAGCAAGTAGGCAAGATAATGAATATGAGCATAAAGAGAAGGGCACAAGATAGCATTGGCTCACAAATTACTTAAGCAACGAAGACAATATGATACACTAGAGTGCATATGTCTTACACAATATGATAGAGAACTTGGTCTAACAAGCACAAACCAAACCAAAGCAAATGAGGTTCAACAGAATGAAAGCAAAGCGACCGAGACACAAGACTTGCAAATACTACACTCTCTCTCCCTTTAGCATCGAGACACCAAAAAGGCAGAGAGGACACCTACGACATAGGTGGTAGCTCAAACTGCAGTGATCACTCCTCATGCTCCTCATCTGTCTCGGCAGCGGAAATGGGATCCTCCTCTGACTCTGTCAACTGATATCCTTGCTGGGCTATCCAGGCAGCCTCCAGAGTGATGATTTCCTCTGAGCCACTCTCCACATGTTCGCCAAAGGTCCTCGAGATCTTCTTATCGTGCTGGCGACTCTCCTTGGAGGCAACATGGGTCCTGTACTGCCCTTTGGCCTGCATGCAGAACATGGCCTTCATCTTGTTCTTCAGCTTCTGAGTCCAAGTGGGCTCAGAAGAGGGAGGAGTGTATCCATCAGAGCTGTCCTCATCCGCTTCCTCCTCCTCGATCTCATCCTCATCCACATCCATCTGAGCAGCCTCTGCCTCAGCACAGGTTGTGGTGTTAGCCCATTGGCTCTTGATGTGGAGCTTGACGGGCTCATGACGAATCTAGCTGGGGGCAAGAAACTCATCATCAGGATAGAGCTTCTCCCAAGTCTTCGTGATCAAGAGGAACAGGTAAAGTCCATAGATGGGTACCATACGGTTGAACACCGCAAGCTGTAGCTCGCACCACATGATATGTGAGACATCAAGTGGTTGCGTCTGAGCATGGCACACCACCTCACAAAAGAGCATCATATCCACAAGATAGGCATGGACCGTGTCCTTGTCACCGATGCGCGGAAAGAGGGAGTTGCGGAATATCCTATGCATGATGTGAAGGAAGGAGTTCAGCACCCATGCCTTCTTTTTATTGGGAAGCTTCTTCTCCACAAGGAAGGATTGAAGCTTGTTCTTGTTGGCTGACTCGGGGTTGGCATGAGGGCGAACACCAACGGGCGTGTTGAGCCCCTTATCAGGAACCTGAAGCAAATCCATGAAGTCCTTCCACTTAGCAGTCATCTTTTGTCCATTGGTTATCTAGGTCATGGTCCTTGCCTCATTAGAATGGAAGTGGACCGAAGCAAAGAACTGAGCCACAATCTCTGGGTCAAAGTACAGGTGAAAAGTAAGCCAGTGCTCAATGCCAAATTGCTCCACCAGGTCCAAAGCCTCACCAAAGTAGTCACGGTGCTTATCCTGCCTCATATGATTCATGTCAATCTAGTGCACGTCCACGTAGTTGTTCTGGTTGGCCTTGATCACTTCCAGATAGATAAGATTCTGCTGCTTGGTCCAGAACAAATCATTCCCTCTGAAGTTTGCACGGGGATTCAAATAGGGGATGATCTTCCTTCGAATGACAAACTCAGCCAGTGGTATCTCATCCATGCCCATTGTTGGCTCCTTGAGCTTGGTGGCGGTGGTCTTGGTTCTGTGTTGGGGGGGGATTGGAGCATTCTGGAGCTTCATCTTGGTTGCGCAGGCGCTTTGAGCCCGTGTCACGGACAGGATTCAACCGACAGACATTGGAACCGGAGCCACCACCTATGACACACAACACAAGAACACTCAAGAAAAGCGAGAAGGATCAATGCAAAGACCACAACAAAACAAATGAAACAAGTAGAAATAGCATTGGGTATTTTCCACAGGGAATGTTCGACTGCAATGGTAGTACCGAACCGTTGTGCGGAACTAAAATTTTACTACTACTCCAGCGATGGTAGTATCGCGCCAGGATGGCACGGTACTACCGCGCCTGGAGCGGAAGTAAAATTTGACTTCCGCGTCACGCGCGGTAGTACCGCTCCTGAGGAGCGGTAGTACCGAAGTAGGCGACAACAGTCAGAGCAATAGTACCGCACGGGAGGTGCGGTAGTACCGCTCGGGGTCAGATCCAGGGCGAATCAGATCTGGGCACAGCCGCAATAGCGGAGCGGTACTACGGTTGATCAAAAAATCTGTGTGGCAACATACCAAATAGCATCTCTACAGCACTACTACTCTCCTCCATCCTACTATTGCAAAGATTTGGCCTAAAATCTCAAGAACAACATGCATCTCCCCAAAAACCTAGAGACAAAAGAACGAAGGAAAGAGCGAGGGATTGGGGGAGAATCCTGGGTCCATGGCAAGAGGGCGAGGTGGGGAACGATCCCACCAGCCGGAATGCAAGGAGAGCGGCTGGAGACGGAGATCCGGCGAGGTCCTCCAGCGCCGTTCTTGGAGAGGAGAGAGAGAGAAAAGATGTGAGGAAAAGGAGTTGAATGGGTATGGGGGACATAGAACTCCCCCTTCCCGCTCTTAACCACCACGCACTCACAACTGTGCGGTAGTACCGTGGGTCATTGCGGTAGTACCGCCCGGGTGGAAGTACTGCATGTTGGGCGGTAGTACCGCTCGACCAGCGGCAGTAAAAAATTACTGTCAAGCTAGTTGCAGTAGTACCATGCACAGCTCCTGCGGTAGTACCGTGGCAAGCCATGGTAGTACCGTAGACCCGAGAAAATGCAAGTTTCGCAAACAAGAGAGGAAAACAGCCTTTGCAACGCAACCTTCACGCAGACACACCAAAAAGCTAGCACGCGAGGCAACACAAATTCAAACACGGCTCAAAAGAAGGCAAAAGACAACGAAGACCAACACACGAAACAAAACTCTCAAGAAGAGAGGGCGGTGGCCGGAGCCACCTATGTATGAGTCAATTGGTATGGCACTGCAAAGAATTATCCTTGGGCCCATGACCAAAACTCATCTTTGAAGCACAAGTACCATCAAAATGGCTAATGTGAAAGAGTTGATCAATTTATGCATAATGGGGGAGGGAGAGTTCATTGAGAGAACAACAATCCCCCCATGTCCACGCCTACACCTAAACAAGATATCAAGTTGAGCATGGTGGGGTGTGCAAGGGTTCAAGCTACATTGCTCGAATCAATGATATTTAGCTCATGCCTTAACTCGCGAAATCTTGCTTCATCCAAGGGCTTTGTGAAAATATCTGCAAGGTTATCATGATTGTTGACATACTTGAGCTTGATCTCCCCTCTCCTAATGTGATCCCGGATGAAGTGATACCGAATCTCAATATGCTTTGTTGCACCGTGTTGACAGAGATCTTCATGGCACTTTCATTGTCACACCAAAGAGGCACTTCGTCACAAGTGACACCGTAACCCTTGAAAGTTTGCCTCATCCATAGAAGTTGACCACAACAACTACCGGCAGCCACATAGTCCACTTTGGTGGACGAGAGAGATACACAACTTTAATTAGTTGCGTCCGTGAGGAGACCCTTAATTACCATTCGGTAACCAAACTGGGGATGACTGGTAGTGGTGTCGGGATGCAGGGTTGCTGTATGTGTGCACACATCTATACTTGGCTCCACCAACAAAAAGGAACATATAAAGTGGCTTAAGAATTCAACTTAGAATTATGCTTAGGCATTGCTATACACATACTAGTGGGGAATCCGGACACCATGGAAACACTTTAGTCATATCGATTCCAACAACAATTAATCATGTCTCGTGCTACTTTATTTACTTTTGCAGTTTACTTTGTTGTTGGCACCAAACATTCAATACTTTAAACTTTTGTTTCCTCTTTGCTTTGGTTCACAACTAAATTTCATGCACAATAATTTAAATCACTACAAGAGATAAAAAATGATTCTTGTGCTCCATTTGGGATTGATATTCTTACTTTGAAAAGGCTACAACTAAACCTTGTAAACTTGCAGGCCACAATTTTTTTGGCGCTATTGCTGGGGAGCTAAGTGTTTTTGGTCTTTGTTATGAGTTTGATTTATTTTTGTGTACTAATTTATTTGTAGGTCCATGGCAGTCATGGTTGAGTTTGGGCACCTTTATCAGCTCACTGCAATGTAGTTGTCAAGGCCACCTATCGGAAACATCTTTGCATCACTGGGCATGGGACTTGATGGCATATCTATGAGGTTAACCCGAGTCTACTAGAATTATTGCACAATAAGCAATTTAAAGATAAAAATGGCGAGGACCCTTATTGACATTTGCAATTATTCGATTAAATATGGACAATGTTTAAATTTACTCTTTCACCAACGATGATATGAAACTTAAATTGTTTGGACAAACAGTAACCGCCGTGGCGAAAGTATGGCTACTGTCTCATCCTGCAGGTACCTTTGACACTTGGAAAACATTATACAAGACATTATTGGTGTGTTATTATCCAGAAAAGAAATCTCGTAAAGGCAAACAATGAATTATAAATTTCAAGCAAAGACCAGGTGAGAGCATAATTAAGGCATTGTTTAAGCGTATCTTGAGACGCAAAACCAGCTGAAAGCACATTTTCTCCTTTGGGTGTTTTGGTAATCAATGTGAACATACATATTCTTGGACTAATAGTTCTACTGATAATATTTCAGGTAAGTCAAACAGTGGCATGGAAAGGACAAGAGTATGTGGACCCCTACAAAATGCTAAGGGCATGGATTGGCATAAGCTGAAGACTCTACATTTTTGGTTAAGTGATCCAAGATCACATTGAGTCCATAGGAAAGCCAATACTATTAAAAGAGGATGTGGTTTTGATGATAATCTGGTTGCTCAAGTGCTTATTGATATTGCTTCAAAACCCTCTTCCACCTTATCTATCCAAACATGTACAAAACCCTTCTAGCCAACTCAGTCCCTTGGAATCTTAGCTATCCGGACCCACCGAGTTCATCTGGACACTACCATAGCCCACCGAGATGGCCTTGCCAACTCTCTATTACCTATTGCAATTATTTTGGTCTTACTGAGTTTTGCAATTGGTACCACAGAGACGGCTTGCCAACCTTCTATTGCCTTCTTTCGCGGTCTTTCCGAGATGATGCAATCAGTGCCACCGAAGCTAGGTTATGCCCTACCATTGCACATCAATCGCTATGAGATGTTTCCATTCGGTCCCACCGATACCTCCAACGTTCATATATTTTACATAGGTCGGTATCACCGAAATTTCTGATCAGTGCCACCAAGTTGGGTCAAATGTGTGACACGGTTGGATTTCATGTGGATGCTATATATACCCCTCCACCCCTCTTACTTAGTAAGAGAGCCACTCGAACATAACTAAACTTATGCCATTCATTTTCTGAGAGAGAACCACTTACTCATCTTGATTTCTAGCCTTCCCCAAGTTACTTTCCACTCAAATCCTTCTTCCACCATAGCCAATCTGTGAGAGAGAGTTTAGTGTTGGGGAGACTATCATTTTAAGCAAAAGAGCAAGGAGTTCATCATCTACATACCATCTATTACTTTTTGGGGAGTGGTCTCTCCTAGATTGGCTAGGTGTCGCTTGGGAGCCTCCCACATGATGTGGAGTTGAACCAAGAAGTTTGTAAGGGCAAGGAGATCGCCTACTTCATGAAGATCTACCAGAGTGAGGCTAGTCCTTCGTGGACATAGGCCATGATGGAATAGAAAATGTTGCTTCTTCATGGACCCTTCATGGGTGGAGCCCTCTATGGACTCGTGCAACTGTTACCCTCTGTGGGTTGAAGTCTCCATCAACGTGGATGTACGATAGCACCACCTATCGAAACCACACCAAAAATCTCCGCGTCTTCATTGCATTTGCTCTTTCCGATTCACATCCCTTTTACATT
Organism: Triticum timopheevii; assembly: GCA_963921465.1. NCBI lineage: Eukaryota > Viridiplantae > Streptophyta > Magnoliopsida > Poales > Poaceae > Triticum > Triticum timopheevii. Next base: position 297,648,030 of record OY997264.1, read on the forward strand.
CTTACACTAGCATGCTTTACTCTTTCTGCTTCCTATAGTCTTGCCTTGCTTGTCTAAAACGTGTTGTGTGCCCTTTAACATGTGCTAAACTCAACCTTAACTTGAAGAATTGTAAAAACTGCTACTTTTACTTGTTAAGGGTCTAATCACCCCCCTCTAGACCCCTCTTCTTGATCTTTCAATTGGTATCAGAGCTTTGGTCTCCATTGCTTTGGTTTAATAACCATTGGAGGAAGATGGATGAGTCTACGTTTTAGAGTATTAGACATAGAGTACCTATTCTTGATGGGGAGTTTTATGGTTCTTGGAAAACTGGAATGCTTGAGATCTTCAATGAATATAATTTTAGCAAGTATATTCTTAGCCCTTATGTGCCTCCTATTGATCCTTTGCATCCTACCCCCGATGAGTATCCTGACATGATTTGTAATCTTAGGACGGTCAATCTTATCATTAGAGGATTACCTAGAAATGTGCTTGTTTGCTTGCAAAACTTTGAATGTGCATATACTATATGGAATTATCTTGAGGAAGGCTTTGCAAATTACTCTCTGAAAAATCTCAATGCAATTCTTCATAAGTCCATTGATTTTCATAAGATGAAGCCTAGTGATCCCAAGTTTGATGAGTGTCTATTTGAGCTCCTTTGATCTTATGCGTGCCAAGGATGATGTTGGAACTATTAGCAACATTATCATGGAAACCATTAGAATTCATAAACTTGCACGGTATCATGGTCATAAATCTAACAAATCACTTGAACTAGGTGATGATCAAAAGCATGCACTACAAAAAAAGGCACATCCGTGGCATTACGGCCCGAACGAAAACTTTTTCTGTCATGCTTATGACACTTCTATGACGATAATTGTGACAAAAACACGTATCATCATAGATGTGGCGGGCTGCTACTTCTATGACAAAAAATCATGACAGAAAATGGCCTTTTCATCCTAGTTGGGCCGAGGATGCACCTGCATGACATTCTTTGGGCCGTCCATGACATAAAAAATCATGGTAGAAGTAAGGGCGAGGAAATTTTCACGGAGTTCCCGGTTACAGTGGGTGGTCGGGGCCAAGCGATGGAGTGTGGTTTGTGTGTTTCTCTTGTATGCGCGTCTAGGTGCTCACTAACTGAACCCGAGCGAGGCGTTTTCTTACTGAATACGAGGGATCGATCGATCCAACTACATACTGAAGCCAATCGATCCCTTCGCAGCTAACTGAAGCCGAACCAATTCCTTCGCTAGTGCTACTAACTGGACCTAAGTGATTGATTGTTGCTGTTGATGCTTATACCGAAGCCGATCGAGCCCCTGTACAAGATGTAACCACCCGGTGTGTTGGGTTTGCCTCTCGATGAACAATGCTCGTTGCTGCTAGTCGAGATGTCATTAGTCAACCTAGCCGGTTGGTTGCCTATGGATGAATAGTTCCCTATGGGGGTTGGATGAACATGACCCCGAGGAGGCCGTGCCACGGTAGGCCACACCTAGCCGGTTGGGGGTAGATGAACAGGACCCCACGGAGGCTGGATGAATAGTAGCCGTGGATGAACAGTGGCTGGTGGAGGCTGGAGGAAGTCGTTTTGGATGAATAGTAGCAGGTGGAGGCTGAAGAAGTTGACGGTGGATGAACAGTATGCCGTGGTGTCCCGTTTTATGGTATGCCACACCCCTACGGATGAACAAGACCGTGTTTCGATCGTAGGAGCTGGAAGAGAAGTTTGTTTCCTCTGTTTTGTAGTACGCCAGACCCCTCTCGATGAAAAGGACCCCATTGCAACCATAGGTGGTCGAACTGAAATGTGTTTCCTCTGTATTGCGGTACGCCAGACCCCTCCCGATGAACAGGACCCTGTTTCGACTGTAGGCGGTCAAAGAGAATTCCGTTTCCTCCATTTTGCGGGAAGCGAGACCCCAAGTCGATGAACCGGATCCTGTTTCGGATGTTTCGTCCAAGCAGGGTTGGCTCCCAATGAACAGGACGGCTTCCAACCTAGTCATTTGGTTCCCAATGAACACAACGCAGTTTCCTCTGTTCTGAACTAGCCAGTTGGCTATGGATTAACAGGACACCATCGTTGTACGCGTTCAAGACCCCCCATATGTATGTAAGTAGTCATATTTACTTTCTTGAAGTGTGGTTGTACGTATGTGTACACGATTTAGATATGACTGCCTGAACTACTGCGTCACACATGTCGCTCCTTGCTTGGCCACGGTTCATCCTTACAGTGAGACCGATCGACTAGTATGTACGTACACATTCGTGACCAGAAAGACAACCCTACGTATGGTTCGACCGGTTGGGTCCCATTTCTCAGGGAGGATATGGAGGCACTTCCTTGCGTGCGAAGATATAGTTGGTGGGTCCTAGCTGTCAGGGGGTCATTTTTTGTACTAAGGACACGCTTCCTTTCGTGAGAAGATGTAGCTGGTGGGTCCCAGCTCTCAGGGGGAGAAAACATTATTTTTCTGTGTAAAAATGATATAGTTGCATGCATGCGTTCATGGGCGTGGTGCATCCCCATTGTCATCCTCTCCAAGTATAGTCATCTTCCGAACAACTCTCGTTCGTTGACCATGTTGACCATGCCGTGCCAATCGCGCCAAGGCTAGTGGATGACGGTGAGGTCCTAGACCGGAATGACCTGGAGATGGGGAAGAGGAGGTAGTGGAGTTGCAGATGGAGGACGAATGCAAAACTTGACTGGTTCGGGTGCGGGGTGGGCCTACACTCGGCAGAGAATAACAGGAGGTGTGGAGGAGTGGAGGGATTGTCTCGCCGTCGGTGGGGTAGGGCTTCACTGCGAGGCGCGTGAAGCGGTGCCGCTGGACGCCGGAGGTTGTAGCAGGCGGTCCTGGTAGCGCTGGAGGAAGAAGACGACAGATTGAAGAAGAATGTCGGCTGTTGGATGTAAATCCAACGCCTTGCTTAGGCTTCGACCTTTGTGTTTTTTGCGAACGTGTGTTGTATCTACTATATATGTAAATCCAACGCCTTTGCGGAATATTATGTGTGCAGATGGACGAAGGATAGGTCAAACAGAATATTATGTTGTTTCTATTATATATGTAATAAAATAAAATATAAATATAAATATAAATACTATTAATAAGGGAAAACATAGGTCCAGTTTGGCCTTCTTATAGAAAAATAGAACTGAGTTGTGTGTTGTATCGAAAAAACAAACATAACTTGGACTGCTATATTATAGACAAGCTAGACTGGGAGGTCCACAGGCCGCTTGATACCTATTGGACCCCCCAAAAAAGTTGAAACCTGCAGGATCAACTATGTCTGCATGTCGTGGGTTGCGCATGTTAAACAACAAAACCTAGGCCATGGACCTTGTGGGCCCGGACTGTCAGCCTCTCGACGAACAGTCGTCTCCCGATTCCTCTCGTTTGTTGACCATGTTGGGAACAATAGATGGTGGCGCCGCGGCGAGGTCACCAAGACGCAGGACGACGTTGAGACCTCAGACCGGAACGAACATGAGTCGGGGAAGATGTAGGCAGAGGGAGCATGAGGGTTGACTTGTTAGGGTGTAGGGTGGGCCAGTGGAGCCGCCGCTGCTGGAGAATGTCTGGGAGTAGAGGGATGGCCTGGGCAGTGCCATAGGGTAGGATGGGTCACCAAGGCGTGCGCAGCAGCGCCGCGAGCAGCTTTAGGAGGAGGATGAAAGATTGACCAAAATAAAGAAATACAAATGGATAGGTGGTTAGTCCTAGATGTCTGTGTACGAGACCTGCTGGGTCTACCTGATAAGGGTAATATGTTGGGAGGAAGGACATTCAAAGCCAGTAGCCTAGTGAACTAGTAACATACATAAGAAAGTAGCCACTAAAAAAAACATGTTAATGGATTCTTAGACGAAATATTTTGGATAAAATAGATAATTATGATACATAGGTTAATGTGTGAAACACATAGATGATAAAGCTGCTTAAACAGATAAAGTACACCATCTAGACCTTCCTAGCAGGCTTGATTATGACGCTACGGCTGTTCATGTTGTCCTCAGTTACGGAAAGCAGACATGCCCTCATGTCCATGATCTGCATGTACATGTCGTAGCATGCGTATGTATCCTTGGCTTGTAGGTGATGTAGGCTAGATTCAAAGGTACCTCCCAAGTGTACATGTCCTTCATATCAACATCTTCATTCATGTTGGCGTAGCAGGGTTCGATGATGGCTATGGCGAGGTGAACCACAGAGTCCTTCTCCTGCATGTTGCCAGTGATCGTATATTTCTTCTAGATGTCGATGAGCTTGTTGCACCAGATGGCCGAATCGTAAAGCACATTCACGTTCTTCCTGCTCTCCACCGCAGCGAAGGTGCAGTCAGCGGTGCCAATGAAATGAGTGAATGCTCTAGAACCTCTGATGGCCCTACAACAATGGTAGACAAGAACCTCGTCCCGCACGCATACCTGGGCAATGGTGATCCGCTGGTGCCTGTCAGGAGATGAATGGATGGGCACAAGGTCTAGTCCCGCGACCTTGTGCTTCTCCTCCTGTAGGTACCTCTTGAACTTGGTGAGGCAGATCTTCACCAATCTGGATTGTTGGTGTACATCACATTCAACCTTGTGCTACCATGGGTCTGAAAATGTAAACTTAAATGGAACTCCTTGTTGAAGTACATATCCACCAGGCTCACCCCTCAGATCGTCATTGGAGTCTCTTCTCACACACAGTTGATGTGGAGGTTCTCGTTGTGTGGGGATTGGTGGCAGGGCCAGATGAAGACGAACTGTGTGTGTTGGGGTACTTGGGGGCGGCACCGCGGCAACAACAGTTCATTTTTCCAATCTTGGGGAACTACAATCGACGGTGCACGTAGTGGTTAGGCGGTGGCAGCAGTTCATTTTTCAACTCTTAGGGAACTGCATTCAACAGTAAACTGAGTGGATACATGTGGCAATAGTTACTACCCCTACCTCGCCCGCTGCACCCTCGGCAGAACATGCCTCTTCAACGCATTCAAATGCCTCCATTAAACCCACTGGAAGCCGAGAAACCAATTCCGGCCACACGTCTGATCACGAGCAGGTCGGTATGGGTACTATAATAGCAAGTGTTAGTGGTCACTTTCCTGAAATTCTATTCACTTTAATTAAATTTTATTCTTAAAACAAGCAAAGCATTGGCTCGTTCAATCAGTGCCACGGGATCAACATGCACAACAATTGGAATTATTATTCTCAGGATGCACACGATCAACTCATTTGCCGCACTTTCACAGACAATACAACCAAGTTTGCATAGCTTGTTATGGTTGTTGTCCTACGCACAATCATGTCGTGTTTCCTAACTTGCAAGATTCACAACCAACCAATAAGAATCAATTAATAAGTACAACAAAGATGTCTACACATCTCAATGATTCACAAATCAGAGTTGATAGTTATAATACAACTCAAACATTGTGAGTATTCAAGCAAATAAATAAAATCGATCAATGGTTCATGTAGGGAATTTGACTGAAGGATTTGCTAAAACATTGAAAACAGTCTTGTTTATGGCCACACATGTCAAACATTGGCAGATGAACATGTTCTGCATCACTGGTAGCCAGCCCAACATGTTGTGCATCACCTCAAATATATGCACAAGCGGGTCGCCAACTTCGGGAATGCTTTGACCATCCCAACATCTATAATTGAGTATTCATATTTGCACAGATAAAAAAAGAGCATGATTACTATAATAGTGGAACTAGTTGAAGCAACTTTATTTTCAAAATGAGAAAAGATTGTGATAAAATAGCTTTATTAATAAAATACAACGTTAGCACATTATGAAAAAGCATGATCATGTGGATAAAGGATAGTACTGACCTGTGTGAGATGACTTTGGGAGATCAAGTTATTCTTTAGGAGCCCTCCACCGCCACGACAGTAAGCCTGATGGACTCAGCCAATTCAGGACTCGATTCTCTCGGATATGCCTTCTACAAGTGGTGAACCTGCAGATCCACGCAGATGATTCTACTTGTACAACCTTCTTGTGCAGTTCACCTACAATGAGGAAATGTTTGCATCATGCTGCTAGCAATAAGTACATAGTCTCATGAGCTGGCAGTTGCTTCTTCAATAGTTGAACTAAAATTGAGCAACATTAAGGTTGGCTATCATGCTCATGCAAGGTGTAACTATAATTTGCTTACCCTTTTGTGTAGTTCCACACAAATCAAGTGTCATTGTGGTGATGGTGGCGGCTAATCTTGCAAAGGAAAATAAACTGTTGCACGAGATTACCTATAGAGTTAGCCAAAGAGGTTAGAACTCCAATCACCCTTTGTGCAGTTCCACTAAAATAGATAGACTTTGCCCATGTGACATTTTAGTAGAACTGCACAAGACACTATCTCAAAAAAAAGTGTTTTGTGCAGTTCACCAAAAGGTCACAATAGCAATGACGTGAAATGGATATCCCTATCTGCACAAAAAGATAGAAAGGGAAAAGTTATTGGTCAATAACCAGATATGAAACATACACAAAATTAAAAGACGCATCGTCATTATCTTCATGGCAATCGCGCAAGGACAGTAGAAATTTTTAAACGACAACATTGCTTCATATTACCGGAAATATTACGATCAACAATGACATTAGTCAAATATGGCATTACTTTAATGGTGGTGTTATTGCCTGTTTTACCAGCTGCATTAGATTAAAAGCAGCTAAAGAGCTGGTATAAGGGCATCGGATAGTGGGGACACCAGCACATTCCCAAGTGTAAATAAGCAACTTACTTATCATACTAGGGAAATAGCAGGAGTCCCATTTGTAACACAGTTTAATTGCATCATATTACTGGAGGCATTAGATTAATAATAACATTGGCTAGACATGTCCTTACTTTAACAGTGGGATTTCTTCAATTTACAAGTGCTCTTACATTAAGAACATCAAAAACTTGGTATAAGGGCATGCGACAGTGGACGCATCAGCACAATATACATACAAGGAGGCATAAAGTGGTAATGCCGAGTTTGTTCATACTCTGTGAGGGCTGCAAATCTAATCTTGGACACCTTTTACTATGTGAGGGCAGCAAATCCAATCCTGGACATACTCTGTTGGCTTGTCCCCCAGCTTCCACTTTCTATCCTTTTTTCAACCAATAATAGATTTGTTCCTTATCCAGTTTGTACTGCCTTTTCCCTTTATTTCCCTTTTCAACCAAGAGACTGGTTGGGTATCTAGTCTACAAATGTCCCCCCGTTATTTACTCTTTGAATCAAGTCCTAGATTCATGCTACAACTTTCCGCCCTTTCTTCAATGTATGAACCAAGTCCTAGATTCGACTGCATGAAGTAGATTTACCTCTAATAGTACTAAAAATTTAGGTGGCTTTGGAAGAGCTAATAGAAGTAGAAAAAGATCCACATGCAGCCATGTGGGAAGCTCGGGCAGTAGAGCAAAGCTGTTTTCGAAGGAAGTTATACCTGAAGGTCGTCGGGATGTGACTAGGAGGGCGGCGGTAGGGCGGATCTGCCCACAATACGGCAGGTAGGAAGAAGGGGTCTGAGGACCTCCCGAGTCGATGCGGTGTCGGAGAGAATAACACGGGTAGAGGATCATGACCTGCCAACTGTTGTCGGTTTCCTCCCTTGCCACCAATGACCGCATGAACGATGCACCTAGTCCCCTACACACCTCGGCCGAAGGAATCCGGCCGAATCTCTTACCAGCGTTGTGCAGAAAGAAAATGTTGCTACCATTGTCTTGTTTATATCTGGAGAGGATGAGAGAATGAAGAGAGCAACCCTAGTAGAGCAAGCGCTCGGGCTCCTGCCTATATATATAGTGGAGTGATTATATTTTTCTCTCCATAACAAGTGTTTCAATTTGTGTACGTGGCATTAAAGAAATGAAACTCTCTATTATACTTAACGTGACTAATTGCACGTCGCACTTTGTACTTTATTGTACTACTTACTACTACCTCCGTCCTAATTTATTAGTCCTCTATGTATTATGTGTCAAATTTTGACCATAGATTTAACTAACAAAATGTTAGTGCATCTCACCAAAAATTATATCGTTACTTGAACATAGTTTCCAATGATATAATTTTTGTAACATGCATCAGAATTTTGTTAGTTAAATTTATGGTCAAAGTTTGGGACAAAATACAAAGAGGACCAATAAACCAAGAAAGAGGTAGTACTACTAGTAGTACACAACCGGTCTCTTGGTATTTTTATATAGATTTGGTCAAGGTTTGTAGAGTTTGACAAGACATAAATCTTATATGTGGAGTAAAAAGGAACGAAGGGAGTATGGTTCACTTGTGGACCCCGGCCCTCCATTCATTGAACAACCCCATGGGTGAATAAAAATATACTAGTATTTATATAGAACGAACAAGCTCGAATTTTTTTTGCTTCGAGATATCGATGGTACAGTTTGACCACATTGCATCAATGGACTTAGTACTTTGAAGTAACCTATACGTATAAACACATGCATGATTTACATTCCCAATCGCTAGCTAGAGCTTGAACTGTATTTGTTTACATGTACCACTTTTTTCTTTTGTTTTTCCGTTCCATGGCCCAAATCATCGATACAAAATTATAGGAGTATTTAGAAGTCGAGGGCGGGGCTTTTCCCAGGCAATACACTTGGTAGTTTTGCCTAGTTGGTTTGACAGAAAGGCGAGGAGGGTGACGGAGTAGCGCATTCAGCTTACTACTGGAAAGGTAGGGTTGTGTGATTTGATGGCTCGTTACTGCTGGAAATATGGGGTCTTGTGATATGACTGCTTATTATAGTCATTATTACTGCAACGCTACGACCGGGTTGAGGCTCCCCTTCCGTTCCCCACTCTAATCTGGTGCATGACACGTCGACCAGGATGCTGGCTCTCCCACATGTCGGCAATATAAGAACGAGCAAAGAATCATGTAGTATATATAGTAGTATATAATAGTACGTCGGAGGAGTGTGAAACACGGCAGCCCAGTGAACCAGCAGGTGATGGGCCATAGAAAACAATGTGGTTATATGGCCATAAAAAATAATGTACTACAGTCTAGTCTCTAGGAGTAAGAAAACACACCACCGCTTCCTCCTCCCGGTTTCCCGGTTTATTGCCATCATACTTTCCCCATTCCTGTGTTTTCAGTATCCTGCGAATCGAAGAGGCACTTAGACTGGATTAGGTCCGGTCGTTTTGTCGGTGTACTAAAGTAGGGATACCTTAGTATCCCGAACTTGTGCACGGGCAGTCGCAGCGCCCCGCGGCAAGGCTTGCCGGGTGCCCGCCAAGGTCCTCCGTGGTTCCTTTGGAGCCATTCAAGAACAAAGTGTTCAAGCCGAGAAGACAAGGCCCCGGCAAGAGGAGCTTGCCGGGAAGGACAAGGCCCCGGCAAGAGGAGCTTCCGGGAAGGCTAACCAAGGCATTTCAAGGAACTTGCCGCGACGCGCCTCGTGTCCCGGCAAAGCCCGGTGAGCGACAAGCTTCCGGACGTGACAAAGATAACGACCGCGGCAAGGCGCTTGCCGCGGCAAGGCTACCACTCTGTACCCGCGCTCCAGCACATCCACCCACGTGTCGCCCTGAGACCTTCCCAGGCGCGCGTGGCAAGAGGCTGTGCAGCTAAGCGGTGCGAGGTGGCAAGCGGAGATGACGAGATGGCCATCGTGGCGAACGGTGGCGCCCCTAACGGTCACTTTTCTGCACTGTTTGGGCGACGCAGACGGGCATTTAATGCTTTTGTCCCCTGCCGTCACGGTTAGGTACGATGCACTGTAGAGGTAGCTGTACCAACCGCAACTCTTTTTACGCTTTTACCCTTGCCTGCGTTGCCACCTGTCGGTGACCCCTTGAGCATATAAAAGGAGGCCCATGCGCAATGTAGGGGGGGTTCGACTCATTCGAAACCAGAAAACACTCACGCTCTCGAGCAACAACACAATACAACCACAAGGCAGCAGTAGGAGTTTTATCTCTCCGGAGAGCTCCGAAGCTGGGTAAAATCGCTCGTGTGCCTCGCCTCGATCCGCTCTTCGTGCGATCTCCACCCCCCGCCGGACCGAAAGGGGCTCCGGTCCCATAGGTGTTCGTTCCCACGACATCTTTGGCGCGCCAGGTAGGGGGCGTCGAGGTTGTGTGAACCCGATCCGGCGTTCACGCGAGCCAGATCTTCATCTTCTTCATCATCTTCATCGACATGCCACCGAAGAAGAAGGCTTCAGAGGTGGCTGCTCCGTCCACGTCGAACCCACCGCCACCGGAGCAAATGGGTGGTGGGGTAGACGCCGGCGGAGGAATGGGCACCGGCGAGGGAGCTCACGCTGCCGCCAGGTCCAAGGACAAGGCTGCACAAACATCAGCGTCCGTACACGCACCGCGCCCGTCTCTGGAGGTGCGGGGCCAACAGCGTCTTGGTACTCGCGGTACCATACGTTCGTTGGACCGAGATCGAGCTGGAGGATCTCGAGATGCTCAAGACCAGCATGCACGCCAACCTGCTGGCACGAGCAAGACACGGTCGCCTGGACGGGATCCTGCTCCTTCTAACATAGTTAGAAGTCCGAGCATATCCCGCTCCTCGCACCGTTCGCCACCGCCACCAAAGACCCCAGAAGAAGCGTTGGCTCGAGCCCAACTGCTCCTGGATTACCCTCCAATGGCGGACAAGATCGACGATTGGAGTGCCACCATTCAGAGTCTCATCGGTTTCGCCAATGGCGACACTCCACGGCAGCCGAATGCGTCGCAGCCGCGGCAAGATTGCCGGACGCGAGCCGATGGCGACAAGACCGGTGGAGGTGCAACCACCATGCACTCTCCACCCCGAAGGCCAAGATCGCCGACTCGCCGGGTCAACCTTGACACTGACTCCACAGCGTCATCAGATCCACGAGCTCGTCGCAATCAGCGCCAAGTTCTTCAAGAACGACAGCAAGAGGACGCTCGTACTCGCATCGAGCGTCGAAGAGAAGCGCGGCGTCAGTAAGACCAGCACGCTGGGCCCACTGTCGACATGCATGCGCCAGGGGAACCAGGCGACTTGCCGTACGCGGTAGGTTGCCCTGCGTTCACTCGTGAGCTGCAACAAGTCCAGTGGCCCAGCACAAAGAATTTTAAACCAGATGTGCCAGAGAAGTACGACGGCAGGTTGCATCCGTCGGAGTTCCTCAGCATCTACACCATCGCGGTGCAAGCTGCTGGGGGTGCGACGACAAGATCCTTTCCAACTACTTCCCGCTGGTGCTCAAACCCAACGTCAGATCCTTGCTCATGCACTTGCCGGACAACTCCATATCCTCATGGGCGGATCTGTGCCATCAGTTTGTCGGCGCCTTTACAGGCGGCCACAAGCCTCATGGCCAGGAGAGCGATATGCATCTGCTCGCCAGAAGGAAGGAGAGCCCCTGCGCAAGTATATTCAAAGATTCAGCCAAGTGCAGCGCAACATCCCAGATGTCCACCCTGCCACGGTCATCAGCGCGTTCCATCAGAACGTGCGAAACTGCAGGATGCTCGAGGAAATGGCGATGTGCAAGATCAGAGACGTCAGTGAGCTATACGCCCTAGCCGACAAGTGTGCATGTGCTGAGGAGGGGAGGAAACTCCCCGGAGAGAACACAGGAGCAGGAGGATCTGACAGCGAAGATGCTGCCCCGTCAAGGAAAAACCGGCGGCAGAACAACAGGAAAAAGAAAGGAAAATATGTACTAGTCGTAGAGCAGTCCGGCAACGGAGGTGGCGCGAAGGAAGCCGAACCTGTGGCGGCCGCCGACAAGTAGGACGGCTCCGGCAAGCAGTACTGCAAGATCCACCGTACCAAGGGCCATGACCTCCAGAGCTGCATGAAAGTCGAGCAGCTTGTCGAGCAGCAGAAAGCTGACTACGAGCGACGCGACAAGGAGAAGGCCCAGGAAGGTACTGGAGGATCCGGCAAGAAGCGTCCCGGCCGGGGGGGACGCTGCGGCAAGGCCAAGCAGCGGCAAGGAGACAAACCTCCCCGTGGCCGCGACAAGGACGAAGATGAAGACGATGATGAAGAGATGGATGATGATGAGGCCGACGAGCAGGAGTTTCAGAAAGCCACAGAGGTTCTGTGCATTGACGGCGGTGCTTCTCTGCATACTTCGCACCGCCAATTCAAACAGTGGGTGCGGGAAGTTAATGCAGCAGAACCACCAGTTGAGTCACGCAAGCCTCTGAAGTGGTCCAGCACGCCTATCATCTTTGATATTGAGGACCACCCTGATCGCATCACTGCGGTCGGGTGCTTGCCGATGTTGGTTTCACCAACTATCCGCAACCTCAGAGTCACAAAGATGCTAGTTGACGGCGGGGCCGGCTTGAATCTGATCTCCTCCGCGGTACTCTAGCAGCTCTAGATCCCCGACAGCGAGCTCGAGGAGACCGGCACGTTCCAAGGAATTAACCTGGGAAGGACCAAGCCGAAGGGGAAGATCACGTTGCCGGTAACATTTGGCAGCGAGTTGAACTTCAGGACTGAGAGGGTCACTTTTGACGTTGCTGATTTCCCATTGCCTTACAATGGGATACGAGGCCGTCCAGTGCTTGCCTAGTTTATGGCAGCCTCTCACTATGCTTACAACGTGCTTAAGATGCCAGGTCCGATAAGTGTCATCTCTATCCCTGGCGACAAGAAAGATACTCTTATCTGCACCGACAAGATCTACCGGGAAGCAGCAGCCGCAGCGGATCGCAAGCCACTTGCCGCTGAAGCTCCCGGGGGGAAGAAGAAGACCAAGTCCGGCAAGAGCTCTGATGCCCACTCCCGCAAGCGCACCTCTTCGGAGTGCTGCGCTACCGACGAGGACGCACCATCGAGCTCCACCGGCAAGTGTGAGAAGACGAAGGCAGCTCTGCCAGAGACCAAAAAGTTGCCCGCCAAGGAGGACGACACTGGTGGTACCTTCACCATCAGTGCCATGCTCGACCCTAAGTAGGAAAGCATGCTCGTTTCTTTCCTGCGGGCGAACGTCGACGTGTTTGCCTGGCAACTGTCTGACATCCCCGGTGTTCCCGGTAAAGTAATCGAGCACCACCTTGCCGTCTGTCCTCACGCACGGCCCGTCAAGCAGAAAGTCAGGAAACAAGCGGTGGAGCGCCAAGAATTCATTGCAGAAGAGATCAAGAAGTTGGAAGTAGCAGGCCTTGTCAAAGGAGTGGTCCATCCTACGTGGTTGGCCAATCCTGTAGTCGTGCACAAGGCAAATGGGAAATGGAGGCTTTGTATTGACTTTACTGATGTTAATAAAGCTTGTCCCAAAGACCCATTTCCGTTGCCGTGCATTGACCAGATTGTCGACTCCACGTCCAGATGTGACTTTCTTTCATTTCTTGATGCATACTCAGGATATCATCAGATGTTCATGGCAGAAGAGGATGAGGAGAAGACCGCATTCATCACCCCATGTGGCACGTACTGTTTCATACGAATGCCCTTCGGATTAAAGAATGCTGGTTCAACATTCGCCAGACTAGTCAATCACGCTTTTGAGCCACAAATACACAGAAATGTGGAAGCTTACATGGATGACATAGTGGTCAAAAGCAAGGACAAGGCAACTCTGATTCAAGATTTAGATGAAACCTTTACAAATCTATGCAAGATCAACCTCAAGCTCAACCCCGAGAAGTGTGTGTTTGGAGTTCCCTCCAGCAAACTTCTCGGGTTCTTCGTGTCTCAGCGGGGAATTGAAGCCAATCCCGACAAGATCAAGGCCATTGAGCAGATTGAAGCACCAAAGCGCGTCAAGGATGTACGAAGGCTTGCCGGCTGCGTGGCTGCTCTCAGCAGGTTTATCTCTAAGTCTGCTGAGCGCGCCCTGCCATTTTTCAAAATATTGAAAAAGGCAGGTCCAATGAAATGGACTCCAGAAGCGGAGGCTGCGCTGCAGGACTTGAAGAGATACCTGTCCTCCACTCCAATACTTGTCGCACCTAAGCCACAAGAGAAGTTGCTGCTGTATCTAGCGGCAACCAATCAAGTGGTTAGTACTGCGTTAGTAGCGGAGAGGGAGGCAGATGATGAGCCGGCGACCACGGCAAGTACATCCAGCGACAAGCAGGGGGCTTCCCCGACAAGCTCTGGTCCCGACAAGCATGGATCTGCGCAGGCACAGGAGGAAAAATAGAAGAAAATGGTGCAGCGCCCAGTTTACTTTGTCAGTTCCCTTCTGCAGGGGGCTAGGTCAAGGTACTCTGGTGTGCAGAAATTGCTTTTCGGCCTCCTCATGGCCTTGAGAAAGCTGCGCCATTACTTCCAAGCACATGAGATCACAGTTGTCACTCGTTTTCCGCTGAAGAGGATACTGCAGAATCCAGAAGCAACAGGCAGGATTGTCGAGTGGGCACTGGAACTGTCAAGCTTTGGCCTTAAGTTTGAGAGCACTTCAACTATCCAAAGGAGAGCATTGGCAGAGTTCATAGCAGAGTGGACGCGAACACCAGATGAATAAATTCCAGAAACGAGCATCCCCGTCAAGGAAGCGAGCAAAGAGTGGCTGATGTACTTTGATGGTGCCTTCTCGCTACAAGGCGCCGGTGCGGGCGTGCTACTTGTCGCCCCCACCGGAGAGCACCTCAAGTACGTAGTCCAGATGCACTTTCCCAAGGAGCAAGCAACAAACAACACTGCAGAGTATGAAGGTTTGCTTTCCGGTCTCAGAATAGTAGCAGACCTTGGGATCAAGAAGCTCATTGTCAGGGGTGACTCGCTTGTCGTCCGTCAAGTAAGCAAAGACTATCAGAGTCCGTTGATGGAAGCTTACATTGATGAAGTGAGAAGGTTAGAAGAGCACTTTGACGACCTACAGATGGAACATGTTCCAAGAGCTCAGAACGACATTGCTGATGGCCTGTCAAAGTGCGCCGCACTAAAGTTACCTGTGGAACCAAGAATCTTTGTGCTCAAACTGACTCAACCATCTGTAACACCATCAACTGGACAGAGCAAAAAGAGGAAGTTGATTTCTGGTGACTATTTTCCGGCAGAGTTTCCCGAAGCCGCCGCCAAGAAGGTCCCTAAGATCAACACCAAGAGTGCTGAGGAGCCGTCTGCTCCGACAAGCCCTAGGGTTTGTTCCATTGAAGCAGACGCTCCCAACAAGTTTTGCTCCGGCAAGCTTGCCGGGGAACATCAAGCTCCAGCTGAGCCGCAGGATCTCGCCGTAGAAGCGGATGTTCCTGCAGCAGCATATGTGCCTTTAGTCCTTGTTGTCGAGCCGCGAGCTCCATCATGGGCACAGGAGATTGTCCGTTTCCTTCAGACAGGAGAACTTCCCGAAGAGCAAGAAGAAGCGGAGAGAGTAGCCCAGCAATCAAGTATGTACCAGTTTGTCGACGACACACTATACAGAAGAAGATTCAACGGTGTGAAATTGAAGTGCATTTCCCGAGAAGACGGACAGAAGCTGTTGGCGGAGATACATGGAGGCATATGTGGTCACCACATTGGCGTAAGAGCGCTTGCCGGCAAAGCGTTCCGGTAAGGTTTCTTTTGGCCGACAGCCCTCCAGGATGCAACTGCACAAGTAACCAAGTGTGAAGCGTGCCAGTTCCATTCCAAGCAGATACACCAGCCAGCTCAAGCTCTCCAGACGATCCCTTTATCCTGGCCATTTTCGGTCTGGGGGCTCGACATCCTCGGCCCCTTTCCCCGAGCTGTCGGGGGATTTGAGTACTTGTACGTTGCAATCGACAAGTTCACAAAGTGGCCAGAAGTGGAAGCAGTGAGGAAGGTGACAGCGCAGTCAGCAGTCAAGTTCTTCAGGTCGATTGTTTGCCGTTTCGGAGTCTCTAACAGGATCATCACCGACAACGGCGCGCAATTCACAAGCCGCACCTTCATGTAATACGTCCAAGATCTTGGCGCCAAGGTCTGCTTTGCTTCTGTTACCCACCCGAGAAGCAATGGTCAAGCGGAGAGGGCAAATGCTGAAGTGCTGCGCGGGCTCAAGACCAGGACTTTCGACAGGCTGCACAAGTGCGGAAAGAACTGGATTGAGGAGCTGCCGGTGGTTCTTTGGTCGATCAGGACGATGCCAAATCGAGCCACTGGCCAGACACCTTTCGCTCTAGTCTATGGAGCAGAGGCAGTTCTCCCCACGGAACTCGTATACGGATCACCTCGAGTGCTCGCTTATGATGAGCTTGAGCAAGAGCAGCTGCGACAAGATGACGCGCTGCTCCTTGAGGAGGATCGTCTTCAGGCTGCTGTACGAGCTGCTCGATACCAGCAAGCTTTGCGCCGCTATCATAGCCGCAAAGTTAATGCCAGAAGTCTCGAGGAAGGCGACCTTGTTCTTCGGCGCGTTCAGTCCGCCAAGAATTCCAACAAGTTGACGCCGAAGTGGGAAGGCCCTTATTGGGTGAAACGAGTCACTAGGCCTGGCGCTGTCCGCCTTGAGACCGAAGATGGCTTTCCGGTGAGCAACTCCTGGAACATTGAGCATCTTCGTAAGTTTTACCCGCAAGGCGCGGTTGCCGGAACCTGTTCCGGCAACCACCTTTTGTACAAGTCTTGCTGCTGTTGCATGTAATCCTTTGTACAAAGCCGGGCGCAGACCCCGTGCATGAATAAAGCTCATGTGCTCTGCACATCTTGTCAAATTTCATGCTTTCTATTTTTTGCATGTGTTATCTGACACTTTGTGCAGCACCTGCCCCCGGTAAGCAATAACGAGCCTTAAGGCTCCATATCTTTATTTTCTCTTCTTTCTTTTTCTCAAAATGAAGGTTCCCTCGCCCACAAGTTTGCCGGGGGGGAAGGAGGAGATAATGGTGTGGACCGGGCGTCGTTCAAGAAAGTATCGCCTTGCCGGGACGCAAACGACAGAAAAGCTAAGTTGCCAAAGTTTGAGCAATCAGTTTTAATTTTTTTTTAAGTTATCTTCCTCGAACGACCGTGCTTTGTATGGAAAACCTGTGCGCGGAGGAACCAACTCGTAGCTAGTTGCGCCCTTACTTTGTTTCGAGTCTGCTCAACAACGTAAGTGTGCTGCGACTAGTTGCGACAAGGTTTCTTGCCGGTAGCAGCACCGCCAGCAGGCTGCTGATGTTCCGCACTCAGCGCTCGCGGCAAGGGTGCCTGCGCCGATAAGTTCCCTAAAAGCGTAGGGTAAAAACATACAAAGAAAGGAATCTAGTAAAGGAAATAACATAGCAAATACTGCCTAAGATAAAGTTATATTACATAGATAACTTGTCGCAGCTCTAACAGATTGTTTTTCATAACATGATAAGCAGCGTCAAGAAAAGGAGAAAACAGGCGGCCTAATCTACGCGATCGCCGTCAACCCTCCTGACTTCATTCACCTTGTCCACAATGGGTGCGACAAGGGCCCTGAGCTCTTCCAGATCAGCATCCGGAGGCAGCTTCCTGAGGACGTTGGTGAGGTTGAGGCTTGGGTTGCGGAAGGCCACCTTCACCAGCACCTTTTGAAGAACTCTCGTGCAGATCGTGCGCGACTCGTCGGCCAGCTACTTTGGGATCTTTTCCCGGAGTTGCTGGAGGGCCGTCGCCACGCCCTTGAAGTATAGAGTGAGCTTGGCGCTGGGCTGGAGGTTCTCATCGGAGGAGTATCCAAAGTCCACCATCCCCAGCTGCGCCAGCTCCTAGTCGATAACCGCGGCAATGTTCACGAGGCCCTCCGTCCAGAGCTCCACCGTCTCCCTAGAGGTGTTTTGGGTTTCGGCGGCCCTCATCAGCAGCGCTTCATTGGCCTTGATGTCCTCCCTCAAGGCCTCCTCCCGCTTCTTGGTGCCGTCCAGCGTCTCGGTCAGCGTAGCCAGCTTCAACTCGAGATCAGCGTTGGAGTCCTTGGCGGCGCTCAGCTCTTTGCCCTTCTCGAGGAAACGACCCTGCAGCTCACCGTGGGCAAGGGCGTCCTTCTCGCGCTCCCGCTGGAGCGCGGCAAGCTCTTCATTCCTCGCCTTGAGATCGGCCTCTAGCTGCGTCACCTTCATCTCCAGCTCCTTCTTGGCGGCCTCAGCAGCTGCGGCCGCGTCCTTTGCCTCCTTGAGAGCCCCGCCAAGCATTTGCTCGCGCGCAGCAAGCTCCTCCTCATAGCTGTCCAGATTGACCTTCCGGTGCGTCAACTCACCTTCCCGCATGGACAGCTCCTCGGCGGCAAGCTGCTGTTGCTCTTCGGCTTCGGCCTTCTCGAGGAGGAAGGCCTTCCACGCCTCGACAAGCTGCGTCCTCTCCTCTGCAATGGACCGGAGGGCTTCCTGGTTGCGACTCCGGAGCTCCTCCGCTTGCTTCTCAATATCCACTCCCGCCTGCGCAACAAGCGCTTCTCGGGATTCCAGCTTAGCTTGTCGGGCGCGGTAGAGCGACAGCAGCCGCCGTAGCAGCTGTTCCTCCTCAGGCTCACCGCTGCTGCTGCTTGGCGCGTCGACCAGTGTCAACCCAGCGGAGGCGAGCACTTCTCCTTCAAAAACTTCTCCTTCAATCGGCGCCCTGGAGCTTGAAGCCCAGGGGATCTTGATGAAGACGCCGTCGCCGGCCTTCAAGTAGGCGTCGGGCTGGGGCTCTTCAGAGCCTGGCGCTGCGTCAGCGGCGGAGGGATCGGCGGTCGGCGTAGCGCCTTGCGCTCCTGCGGCCCCATGGTCGTCAGTGCGATCGCCGGACCCCTCGCCAGCTCCTGCACCAGCAGCCTTGGCGGCCTCTTAGCCGGCGGGATCATCAGCGCCGGCCTCTTCTTCGGTGGCGGCGACGTCGACAGTATTGCCGCGCGCGTTCTCCTCGCCGGTGGCCTCGGTCTCCATTGGCTCCGTGGAAGGTGGATCTAGCGGACGGAAGAGGGAGAAGAGTCAAGCAAATATCCAAAAAGAAAAATTAGAAGAAGAAGAACCCAAGGGAAGTTTTTCCAGCAAGAAGGGTTACCTGTGCTAGGCCCTTCAACCATGGGCTCCACCACCGGGGGATCACTGGTGCCGTCCCTTGCCGGAGACTCTTCCCTTGCCGGGGACTTCTCCCTTGCCGGAGAACACTCCCTTGCCGGGGAATCCTCCCTTGGCGGTGTAGTCGAAGCAGAGAGTATCTCAGGGCGGCTTCAGGAGGCTCTTGGTGAGGCTGTTCTGCTCCTACACAAGCAAACCAATAGTCAGATGTCAACAAAGGAAAGAACACCCATGCGCGCCCATCAACGAGAAGTAAACAGATACTTACGCTGGGGGCTGCGCTGGGGAGAAGTTGCCGGGTCCGGCAAGGTGGTCTCGGGCGCGCCCCCTACTGTCGCGGTGGGCTCGTCCTTAATGACAATCACCGGAGCCTTGGCTCTCTTTGCCGCTCTCTGGGCTAGGGTCCTGAAAAGGAAATAGTTCAGAGTAAAGCAGATCAGATACAAGACAAAGATAGCAAGAAATTGAAGAATTACAAATACAACAAAGAAGCTTACTCCTCTTTTTCCTCGTCGGAGCTGAGTGCGGAGAGGTCGAAGTTAGGCCCACCTTCGGCGCGACGAGGCGGAGGAGTAGGTTCCCTTGGCTGCTTGGCAGGGGCAGCGGCGGTGGTTCGGGATGGCCCCGCTCCGGTTGCTGCAGCGGCGCGAGGCGCTCCCGCGGCAACAGTGCTTGTCGCGGCAAAGCGTGTCGCGCGGCGCGACGGCTGTTGACCCGTCTGCCGCCCTGCTACATCCCCGGCCTTGCGGAGACGCCTTCTTGGTGGAGCTAGGGGCTGCGCTGTGGGCTCCGCTTGCGGCAAGTGGCCTGGAGATGGCGGGCCGCTCGCACCCTCAGAGGTTCGCTCGACTCGGTGTCAGGCGCGGCAAGCTCTTCCTCGCCGTCGAGCCACTCTTGCTCGGCAAGGCTTGTTGCCTCTGCTGCCTCTGCCTCCTCCACGGTGAACCCAAACTCGCCCTCGGCAGCGGCTACCACCGCCTCTTCCGCCCTGGTGGCGATGCGTTGCATCTCCTCCTCGGTGGTGTCGCGGGTGAGGCTCTTCTGTTCATCGGCGCGGACAGCGACCTCCACCAAGCCGTCGAAGAACTGCAGCACAACGTCGTCCGCAGGCTCCTACCAAGTGGGGACGATCCCATGGGAGTCGCACTGCGGCATCATTGCGCGGATGCGATCCAGCGAGGAGTTGTTGCACAGCGGAGCGACACCCGCCGGCAATCTGAACCACTCGGGATGCTGAGGATCATGCTTGAACAACTCCTTGAGCATCGCATCCAGCTCCAGCACAGTGAAATTGAAGTTGAGGCCCGGGCGTAGCCTCATGATGTCCGCCGGCCCCCCGAACTCCCAGGCGGGTCTCCTCCTCACTTGCAGGGGGGCGATGCGGCGGCGAAGGAAATCCGCGCCAATAGCGCCTATAGTGAGCCCGGCAAGCCTGAGACGCAAGATCCGGGTGGTGGCGATCTTCAGCTTGTCGTCATCCGCGGCCAGGGCGCTCCAATAACCGCCGCGCACTACTGGGGTTTGGCGCAGGGTAGTGAATGGCTGTGGGTTCTCCTCGACGATCCAACACCATTCTGCTCTCCACTCCTCCCATTTGCTGCAGAGCTCCCCCTCCAGATACGTCTCCTTCTTGCCGGCTCTCGAGATCCAGGCGATCCCGCCGGATAAGGGCTCTCCTCTCTCGACCCGAGGCATGAAGTAGTGACGGAAGAGGGCTACATTTGGGTGGACTCCGACAAAGTTTTCGCAGAGATGTGCGAAAACCGCCATGGTCAGGACAACATTGGGGGTGAAATCAAGGAGGTGGAACCCGTAGGTGTTCATGATATCGCAGAAGAACTCAGAGAAGGGCGGGCAGAGCCCGCAGTAGAAGAACAGAACAAAGAAGGGGTATCCATTTGGAGCCCATTTCGAAGCGGCGGTGGAGAGTACCTTCGTGCGCGGATGCGCTCGCGTCTCCATCGTCCAGAAAAGATAGTACCATTCCCTCAGCTCTGCCACGGCGAGCTCGGAGGGGAAAGTGGCCCGCTCCTTTCGCAGCGCCTCAAGCCGCAGCGCCTCGGCCGACTTCACGCCCTTCCTGGTTTTCGGAGCCATGACGGGGGTGGTGGGAGAGATCGACGGCATTGGTGACGACGGCAGTGATGGGGGACGGAGCGCTGCTCTCTTTCGGCTTTGGAAGCGGAGGGGAGCGGCGGAGATTTCTGAGATGGGAACAGCGACTGGCGAAGGTGGGGGAACTGCCCCTGTTTCCCCTGCTTATAAAGAGGAGGAGGCGAACGTTACGCTTTTTCTGAATAAAGAATCACCCACGATCTCTCCCACGATGCCGCATTCGACGCGTGCCGTTACGGGAGGGCGCGGTGGATACGGAGTCAGATACGGCGTGACCCAGGCCGCGCGTGCCCGTGCCCTGTTTTGGGCCTGGCCCAACAACGCTCGGCACCGTGTATGGCCCAGGCCCGGGGGCTCCTGTCGGTGTACTAAAGTAGGGATACCTTAGTATCCCGAACTTGTGCACGGGCAGTCGCAGCGCCCCGCGGCAAGGCTTGCCGTGCGCCCGCCAAGGTCCTCCATGGTTCCTTTGGAGCCATTCAAGAACAAAGTGTTCAAGCTGAGAAGACAAGGCCCCGGCAAGAGGAGCTTGCCGGGAAGGACAAGGCCCCGACAAGAGGAGCTTGCCGGGAAGGCTAACCAAGGCATTTCAAGGAACTTGCCACGACGCGCCTCGCGTCCCGGCAAAGCCCGGTGAGCGACAAGCTTCCGGATGCGACAAAGATAACGACCGCGGCAAGGCGCTTGCCGTGGCAAGGCTACCACTCTGTACCCGCGCTCCAGCACATCCACCCACGTGTCGCCCTGAGACCTTCCCAGGCACGCGTGGAAAGAGGCTGTGTAGCTAAGCGGTGCGAGGTGGCAAACGGAGATGACGAGATGGCCATCGTGGCGAACGGTGGCGCCCCTAACGGTCACTTTTCTGCACTGTTTGGGCGACGCAGACGGGCATTTAATACTTTTGTCCCCTGCCGTCAGGGTTAGGTACGATGCACTGTAGAGGTAGCTGTACCAACCGCAACTCTTTTTACGCTTTTACCCTTGCCTGCGTTGCCACCTGTTGGTGACCCCTTGAGCATATAAAAGGAGGCCCATGCGCAATGTAGGGGGGTTCGACTCATTCGAAACCAGAAAACACTCACGCTCTCGAGCAAGAACACAATACAACCACAAGGCAGCAGTAGGAGTTTTATCTCTCCGGAGAGCTCCGAAGGTGAGTAAAATCGCTCGCGTGCCTCGCCTCGATCCGCTCTTCGTGCGATCTCCACCCCCCGCCGGACCGAAAGGGGCTCCGGTCCCATAGGTGTTCGTTCCCACGACACGTTTTTTAAAAATGTACTGTCCAAAATTTAATGAATGTGCTCCTATTTCTTTGAAAATAATCCGTTTTGCATGTAAAAATTTATTTATTTATTCTTCTATGTGGGGTTTGCATGTAATTCATCGGGTCTTAAATGTAAAGTACACTGGCATGGTTGCATATGGTCCGAGTCGTGCATGCACTACAATCCAGATGCTCTATGTCCCACATGTCGCCGAAAGGAAGCACGTGGAAATAGCCTAGGAGTACATATAGGAGGAAAAATGCATGAAAAAAATATGTACTATGAAGCATAGCTGTGGTTCAAACAGGAGATCTAAACTGGTGACATGTATAGGTCGCACGCATCCAACTAGTGGTACTAGACGTACGAGTAGTCAATACTCCTATTCTATCAACACGAGTTCCATCTGACAAAAGCATTCGTGCTATAGCTAGCTCTTCTCCCTCATTTCTTTCTTCTAATTCTAACTCAGCCAACGTGTGGTGGCCGGGGTGTGGATTTGCCGATAGTTAGTTTGCTCAAATAGGGCCCCACCTGACAGTGAACATGCTAAGACAACAAGCGTTCCCTAGCTTGAGCAGCATGCCGGACAGACCATGTGGGGGTGCGACATGAAGGCGGCAGTCTTTACCTTTTTAATATGTAGATAGAAAATGCCAAGCCAATGTGCGCTGAGCGGCAGGCTAGAACGATAGAGTGCGGTGCGACGCGAACAACACACGCGTGTTATACTTGTTCCACTTTCACATGTAACACTCAGTTTTGAATTTATAAGTTTGGTTCTCGCGCCAACATATATACTCCCTCCATGTAGGTTGGGTCTCGTACATAAATATGTGAAGGAAATATGCCCTAGAGGCAATAAGAAAGTTGTAATTTTATATTTCCTTATTCATGATAAATTTTTAGTATTCACGCTAGAATTGTATTAACCAGAAACTTGATACATGTGTGAATACATAGACAAAACACTGTATCCCTAGTATACCTCTACTAGACTACCTCGTTGATCAAAGATGGTTAAGTTTCCTAGCCATAGACACGAGTTGTCATTTGATAAACGGGATCACATCATTACTGGAATGATGCGATGGACAAGACCCATCCATTTGCTTAGCATAATGCTCGTTCAGTTTTATTGCTACTGCTTTCTTCGTGTCAAATATATATTCCTCCGACTATGATATTATGCAACTCTCGAACACCGGAAGAATATAAAATGTCACAACGTAACTGGGTGATTATAAGCATGCTCTACAGGTATCTCTGAAGGTGTTTGTTGGGTTGGCATAGATCGAGATTAGGATTTGTCACTCTGAGTATCAAACAGGTATCTCTGGGCCCTCTCGGTAGTGCACATCATATGAAGCCTTGCAAGAAATGTGACCAATGAGTTAGTTACGGTATGATGCACTACGGAACGAGTAAAGAGACTTGCCGGTAACGATATTGAACTAGGTATGAAGATACCAACGATCGAATCTCGGGCAAGTAACATACCGATGACAAAGGGAATAACATATGTTGACATTGCGGTTCGACCGATAAAGACTTCGTAGAATAAGTGGGAACCAATATGAGCATCCAGGTTCCGCTATTGATTATTGACTGAAGATGTGTCTCGGTCATGTCTACATAGTTCTCGAACACGTAGGGTCTGCACGCTTAACGTTCGATGACGATATGTATTATATGAGTTATGTGTTTTGGTGACTAAAGGTTGTTGGGAGTCCTGGATGAGATCATAGACATGACGAGGAGTCTCGAAATGGTTGAGAGGTAAAGATTGATACATTGGAAGGTTATATTCAGACAGCGGAATGGTTCCGGAATGTTTCGGGGATTTTTTAGAGTACCGAGGTGTTACCGGAACCCCCCGGGAAAGTTAATGGGCCCCATGGGCCATAGGGGAGAGAGGAGGTAGGCCACATGAGGTGGTGCCCCCCAAGGGAGTCCGAATTGGACTAGGGGATGGGGCGCGGCTCCCTCTTTCCTTCTCCCTCTCTCTCTCCCTTCCCCATTTCCCCCCTCCGTAAAGGAAGTGGGTCCGAATTGGACTAGGAGTCCTAGTAATACCCCCCCCCCCCCTTGGGGTGCGCCCTAGGCCAGCCCTCTCCCCTCTCCCTCCATTATATACGGGGGCAGGGGGCATCCCAAAGCACAACATTTGTTTCTTAACCATGTGCGGTGCCCGCTCCACTGTTTACTCCTCCGATCATATTGTCGTAGTGCTTAGGAGAAGCCCTGCGCGGATCACATCACTAACACTATCACCACACCGTCATGCTGATGAAACTCATCGACTCCTTCGTGATCTACTGGATCAACATTTCGAGGGACGTCATCGAGCTGAACGTGTGCATAACTCGTAGGTGTCGTACCTTCGGTACTTGATCAGTTGATTCGAGAATACGTTCGACTACATCAACCGCGTTAAGTTAATGCATCCGTTTTTGGTCTACGAGGGTACATGGACACACTCTCCCCCTCTTGGTGCTATGCATCTCCTAGATAGATCTTGCAGGAGCATAGGAATTTTTTTAAATTGCATGCTACGTTTACCAACAGTGGCATCCGAGCCAGGTCTATGCGTAGTGATATGCACGAGTAGAACACAAATAGTTGTGGGCGGTGATCGTTATACTGCTTACAACCAATGCCTAATTTGGATTTGGCGGTATTGTTGGATGAAGCGGCCCGGACCAACCTTACATGACGGCGTTCATGTGACCGGTTCCACCAACAGACATGCAACTAGTTTCACAGAAAGGTGGCTGGCGGGTGTCTGTTTCTCCATCTTTAGTTGAATCAAATTTGACGGCGGCCGGTCCTTGTGAAGGTTAAAATAGCTTACTTTATAAATCATCGTTGTGGTGTTTGTGCCATAGGTATGTATGGTTCATGCTGGAATCTGGTAGCAGCCACATAGAACTTGCAACAAACATAGTAGAGGACGTCTAACTTTTTTTGCAAGGCATGTTGTGATGTGATATGGTCAACGCATGACGTGATATAAATTGTTGTATGAGATGATCATGTTTTGTAACAAGTTATCGGCAACTGGCAGCAGCCATATGGCTGTCGCTTTATTGTATGAAATACAAATGCTATGTAATTGCTTTAGTTTATCACTAACCAGTAGTGATAGTCATAGAAGCAATGGTTGGCGAGACGACCACGACGCTACGATGGAGATCAAGGTGTCAAGTCGGTGACGATGGAGATCATGGCGTTGCTTCGATGATGGAGATCAAAAGCACAAGATGATGATGGCCATATCATGTCACATATTTTGATTGCATGTGATTTTTATCTTTTATGCATCTTATTTTCCTTAGTACGGCGATAGAATTATAAGATGATCCCTCACTAAAATTTCAAGGTATAAGTGTTCTCCCCGGGTATGCACCGTTGTGAAAGTTCTTCGTGCTGAGACACCACGTGATGATCGGGTGTGATAGGATCTACGCTCAAAATACTTGGGTTAAACTTGACGGGCCTAGAATATACAGATATGGCCTCGGAATACTGGAGACTTAAAGGTCGAACGTGCATCATATAGTAGATATGATCAACATAGTAATGTTCACCATTGAAGACTACTCCATTTCACATGATGATCGGACATGGTTTAGTTGATTTGGATCACATATCATTTAGATGACTAGACGGATGTCTACCTAAGTGGGAGTTCTTAAGTAATATTATTAATTTAACTTAATTTATCATGAACTTAGTCCTGATAGTTTTTTGCATATCTATGTTGTAGATCAATGGCTCGTGCTACGGTTCCTTTGAATTTTAATGCGTTCCTAGAGAAAGCTAAGTTGAATGATGATGTTAGCAACTACACCGACTGGGTCCATAACTTGAGGATTATCCCCATTGTCGGTGTCAAAACTGGCGGATCTCGGGTAGGGGTCCCGAACTGTGCGTCTAGGCGGATGGTAACAGGAGACAAGGGACACGATGTTTTACCCAGGTTCGGGCCCTCTTGATGGAGGTAAAACCCTACGTCCTGTTTGATTAATATTGATGATATGGGTATTACAAGAGTGGATCTACCACGAGATCAAGGAGGCTAAACCCTAAAGCTAGCCTATGGTATGATTGTTGCGATGTATGTTGTGTCCTACGGACTAAAGCCCTCCGGTTTATATAGACACCGGAGGAGGCTAGGGTTACACAGAGTTGGTTACAATGGTAGGAGATCTACATATCCGTATTGCCAAGCTTGCCTTCCACGCCAAGGAAAGTCCCATCCGGACACGGGACGGAGTCTTCAATCTTGTATCTTCATAGTCTTGGAGTCCGGCGGACGATGATAGTCTGGCTGTCCGGACAACCCTAGTCCAGGACTCCCTCAGTAGCCCCTGAACCAGGCTTCAATGACGATAAGTCCGGCGCGCATAATGTTCGGCATTGCAAGGCGCGTTCCTCCCTTGAATAATCCAGAGAAGATCATGAACACCAGGATAGTGTCCGGCTCTGCAAAATAAATTCCACATTCCACCTTAGAGAGAATAAAATGTACACAAGTCCAATCTGCTGACGTATTATGCGGCATGACATCACACTGGTACCAGGCTTTTACTCAAATCATTTTTTTATTATACCACCTCAACACGTTTAGCGAAGCGGTTTCATTGGCACGTCTTGTCGAAGCAGAGATCGTGTTCCCCTTATTCCGGGATTCTCATCAATACGGACGTGGGTAACCCAACCGCGCCACTGATGGTGGCGCTTGGGAGATAAGTGAGTTTTACCAGGCTCGTGGGGGGCGCATAGTCTTCGCCCTGCCTATATAAGGGATAAGGATTCACCTTTTCACCCACGCCTTCTTCCTCCTTTGCTCATCCACCTCCGCGCACTCAAGCTCCAACGCCCAAGCTCGCGCATCTCGTCTAAACCTTCCCCGACCATGTCTGGAGGGGGAGGCAAGTGGTTGGCTTCCACCGTCAAGGAGGAGCACATCACCAAGCTGCGCAACGCCGGATACCTTTTCGGCGATGTTGCGCACCGGCTGCCCGACGAGGGGCAGCTCATCCCTACCCCTGGGCCCCATGAGAGGGTCGTCTTCCTTCCCCACTTCCTCCGCGGACTGGGCTTTCCACTGCACCCTTTCGTCCGGGGGCTCATGTTCTATTACGGTCTGGATTTCCACGATCTGGCACCAAACTTCATCCTCAACATCTCGGCGTTTATCGTCGTGTGCGAGGCCTTCCTCTGCATCCAGCCCCACTTCGGCCTGTGGCTTAAGACCTTCAACGTCAAGCCGAAGGTTGTGAAGGGCACGCAAGCGGAATGCGGAGGTGCCATGTTGGGCAAGTTGCCCAACGTCCTTTGGCTCGAAGGGGCCTTCGTGGACTCCGTTAATGGGTGGCAATCGGGGTGGTTCTACATCACCGAGCCGCGCGAACCCACGTGGGCGGCGGCCCCCGAGTTCAGATCTGGCATCCCCACACAGCTCACCTCCTGGAAAGAGAAGGGCTTGTTGTGGGGCAATCTGAAGGAGCTGACGGGACTCCGAGCCTGTATCCAGAAGCTGGTGAACAATAAGCTCAGGCTCGTCGACGTGGTCCAAGTCATGCTCATCCGCCGGATTCTCCCATGCCAAGAACGGGCATTCAATCTGTGGGAGTTCAATCCGGAACAGCACCAGGCGCTAAGCGGGCTCTTCGACACGACATATGAAGGCGCCTGGAGGGTGCTGTTTAAGGGCGCCGAAGCCCCCGCATCCGCGACGGAAGATCGCGGATTTTTCTCGCAGCATCCAGCTCACGAGGTAAGTGATTCAGCCCCTTTACGGGACACTTGTGGTAAACAGATTGATTCTAAGAGGGTTTCAATCTCTCTTTTCCTTTGGCAGGAATGGATGGAGAAGGCCAAGCAACTCATCTGTCCGGCTCCCATGCCAGAAGACCCAGTGAACGCCCGTCTAGCAGGGCTGCTGGTTCCGGCACCGCACGTGGTGCCGGAGAAGAAGGCCAAGAAGGTGTCCACGGGGACTCGAAAGAGTTCCCGCAATCAAGCGTCCGATGACGAGGCGGACTCCTCCCCCGAAGACGAGGAGGAGGAAGAAGACTCTCTCCCGGAGGAGGGAGAGAGGAAGAGGAAGGCTTCCCCAACAGGGGAGGCCGAAGGGTCCAAGAGGGGGAGAACTATCCCCCCAGACAGTTCCGCCAACACCATCATTGGTGAGGAGGAGTGGCCTTCAAGGGCCAGGCCTCCGGCGAGATCATAAGTATCCGGATCCCTGATATTCAATTTCTTTCGCGTCACCTAGTGTCCTACTAATGCCGCATTCTGTCCGCAGTCCGGTCGATGATGATCTCCCCGCTTCATCGAGCGGGTCGTTGGCCCCGTCGGATGTGGATTCACTTCTGACTACCTCTACCCCCCGCGCCGATGAGGACGCCGAGGTGGGATCCCAGAGAGGGACCCATCAGGAAGAGGCTCCGGAGGCGCCGCCAGGCAGCCTCCTGGACTTTGTGCCGGACTCTACATCGGAACCTGTGGCGGTTCCAGAGTCCAGCAGGCGGCCCCTTCGAAAGAAGGGCAAGACTGTGACACCGGCGGCCTCCGTCCAACCGGAGGCGCCGGACAACTTGTTGTAGGCGCTTAAAGGCGCTTCCATCGAGGAAGAACACCACACTATCATGAGTGCGGTGATTCAGAAGGTTCAGCTCGCCAAGAGCGGGCTGACAGAAGCCTGCAGCAGCCTTCTAACAGGCTTTGAGGTAAGAAGTTATAATTATGTAATGTAATACCGCATACACAGTAGCCCCTAATGCTCAGTTCGGTGTTCGAAAAGAAAAGCCAGACTGAGGATCTAAGAAGATATACGCAGGGTTGCTAAAAATATGTCAATATGGGTTTGCAGGCTGCGCTACTGACCTCTGCCGCACTGACTGCGGAGGTCGGTGCGTTGAAGCAGGATCTCGAGCGGTCCAAGCAAGAGCTCAGCCATGCCAAGAAGCAGCTCGAGGACAAAGAAGGTGAGTAACACCACTTCGAATAGTTACCTTACAGAAAAGGATTTTGGTTGCAATAAAATTAACAAGGATAATATGGGTATTGCAGGGGCCACGAACGAGGTGGCAGCCCTGAAGGAGGCTGTGTCCACGGCCGAACGCAGTGCGGCCGCGGAACGGGCAGAGCGAGAAAAGCAGGAGGCACAGTTGGCGGAAGTACGACAAGAGCTCCAGGCTCTCATGGAGAAGCATGAGAGCTTGGAGCGTGACTCCAAGACTCGAGAGTCCGAGCTTGCCTCGGCTCTCGAAAGTGCCAAGTCCGCCAAGGCCGAGGCCCGTAAGGCCCTTCAGGAGGTTGAAGATGTAAAGAAGATAGCGGCGGGTAAGGCATTTTTCATGCAAAGCAAGCATGTTAATGTAAACTACCTGACACTTACCCACATTCGAAGCTCTCCAGGGGTGTTTGCAGATCTGCCGCGTAGTGTGTCCGATGCCGCCGCATTCTATCGTGGCGAGGAGGGGAGCTCGATGGAGAAGGTCTTCTGGTCTCAGTACGCTGAGGTCGGCCACCCGGTGCCCCCAAGCGACCAGCTGAAGCAGCTGGTCGAACTCCACAAGGTTGCTGAGGAGGCCATGAAGGGCCTTATAGTCCGGTTGTGGCCTGGACAGGCCATGCCTGGGAGCTACTTCGGCCTCGTGCGGCGGCTGGTGGATGCGTGCCCCTGGGTGGAGGTCATCAAGCGCTCCGCCTGTATTGAAGGTGCTCGTCGAGCCCTTGCCCGCACAAAGGTGCACTGGGGCAGGCTGGATGCGGAGAAGCTTCTCACTGACCCGCCGCCACCGGGCAAGGAGTATCGCACGCCCGAAATGTATTATAAAACTGTCCTGAAGGGAGCCCGCGATATTGCGGATGAATGCCCCAGAGATGTAATTTTTGAGTAAACTCGCTATGTATTATCCTGTGCGCTGAAAACTTTGTTCATGTGCGCATTAAGCAACACTTGTTTAATTTAAAATATTACCTTCTGTGCGGCCGTTTATAAAATCTGAGAGATGGCAAGTCGTTGGCTTCAGCCCCCGAGCCGCGAGTGCTGGGGTGTTCGGGATAAACTTGAGCACTCTTGTTCCCATTTTGGGTTCCATCTAGGGAGGCGCTCAACGCAACGAACAAGGCAACCGGACTTATAATGCTTGAACACTCTCACCTAGCCATAGAATTCTATAATTTTAAATTTCGGCGAAGCCCCTGGTATTCGGAAGACCGAATCCGGGGCGCTATCCACGCCTTCGTCGGACGTTTATCCGGAACTTCGCTCGAAGCGGAGTGAGTCTTTAAGGACTCGAAAGGACCTCTCGAACAGCGACCAGTCTCTCGCCTTATCATGCCGGTCAGTTTTAGCTTTCTCCACTGAGGCGCTCGCCCGGCTCAACCGGGGCGCAATCGTAGTGGTTCTCCCAGTGCCACCTTAGCCGACAGAACGGAACGTAAGGCACCAAAACGTGGGAGCCGGCCAAACCCAACTATTGACCCAAGACATGATTCGGAGCCGATTCATATAATGCTATAAGTTCGGGGTGCCGCACTTATGAAAGTGTTCGAACTTATCACACCATAATGTGGGGAACGTAAGCCCTTGGTGTATTAGACCGTACCAAAATATACGGGTGCAAGATGTCCTGTAATGAACATATATATTAAAAAAGTAATGTAGTTGCAGTCGAAAAGTGCTGCATTATTTATGAAAGGAAGTCTGCTATGAGTGCAGACTGATACAAATAGTGCTGTAAGCAAGGGATTTGGACTAATTAAACATGTACCCCTCCAGGGATGAGCTACGGACTTGGTGTATATAATCGAATTTAATGCTCGTAATTGAGACAACCTGAGTGTTCGTCGCAGCCTTCTTTCTTCCCTGGCTGTTGCATCGTGAGTTCGGCAGGTTCACCGCCGGACAGGGCCTCTGGTTAACGGAGTCCTGTGTATACAAAGAAGGAAGATAATGATAAAAAAGGATGGTGCACTTGCGAGCCCCTGGTGTGGTCGAGCCGCACTCTGGGTTCATTGTGATCGTGCCCCTTCCCCTGCGCCCATGGTATCTCCAAAGCGTAATGATGTACGCGGAGAGTTGTTCTTGCAATCATGCGAGGGCGGGGGTTAGGGCCGCATTGCTATGCGTGCTCTAATCGTGCCAGGTTGTCTTGGTTGGTATTGCTTCAGGCGCGTTTTGCTGTATCCGGCCGTTTAACGGCCGGACTCGAAAATTGCCTTAAAAGGCTGCTCTGTACTTCTGCCGGGAGAGCCGCTGTATGTTCCTCCGTTCGGAGGGAGCGTTCTGTATTTCCGTTGACCGTGATGACTCCACGAGGGCCTGGCATCTTGAGCTTGAGGTATGCATAATGCGGCACCGCGTTGAACTTTGCAAACGCGGTTCGTCCGAGCAGAGCGTGATAGCCGCTGCGAAATGGGACTATGTCGAAGATTAACTCTTCGCTCCGGAAATTATCCGGGGATCCGAAGACCACTTCCAGTGTGACTGAGCCCGTACAATTGGCTTCCACACCTGGTATGACACCTTTAAAGGTTGTCTTTGTAGGTTTAATCCTTGAGGGGTCTATGCCCATCTTGCGCACCGTATCCTGATAAAGCAGGTTCAGGCTACTACCGCCGTCCATCAGGACTCTCATGAGGTGAAATCCATCGACGATTGGGTCTAAAACCAATGCGGCAAATCTGCCATGGCGTATGCTGGTCGGATGGTCTCTTCGATCGAAAGTGATCAGACAAGAGGACCATGGATTGAACTTTGGGGCGACTGGCTCCATCGCATAGATGTCCCTTAGTGCGCGCTTCCTCTTCCTCTTGGGTATATGGGTTGCGTAAATCATGTTCACCATCCGCACTTGTGGGGGGAAACCCTTCTGTCCTCTGTTGTTCGGCGGTCGGGTCTCCCCCTCGTCGTCGCTGTTTAGCCCCTTGTCATTGTTTTCGGCAATTAACTTGCCTGCTTGCTTGAACACCCAGCAATCTCTGTTGGTGTGATTGGCTGGCTTTTCGGGGGTGCCATGTATCTGGCATAAGCGGTCGAGTATTCGGTCCAAGTTGGACAGACCCGGAGTGGTTCTTTTGAATGGCTTCTTCCGCTGACCGGGTTTAGAGCCTCGGAATCCGGCGCTGACTGCCGTATCCTCCTTATCGTCGCCGTTAATGCGGCGTTTGTTTTTGCTTCGCCATGACCTGCCGTTGTGGTCCTTAGTA
Source organism: Triticum timopheevii (assembly GCA_963921465.1). NCBI lineage: Eukaryota > Viridiplantae > Streptophyta > Magnoliopsida > Poales > Poaceae > Triticum > Triticum timopheevii. The sequence continues at coordinate 297,680,562 of OY997264.1, forward strand.
TTCGGACTGCCAGAATTTTTATTGAGGTTGTTGCTGCGAGCTAGGCAGCTATCCTCTCCCGTGCAAAAGCGGGTCATTAATGATGTGAGTGCTGCCATAGATTTCGGCTTTTCCTGTCCCAGGTGCCGGGCTAGCCACTCGTCGCGGATGTTATGTTTGAAGGCTGCGAGGGCCTCTACATCCGGACAGTCGACGATTTGGTTTTTCTTTGTCAAGAACCGTGTCCAGAATTGTCTGGCCGATTCCTCTAGCTGCTGAATTATGTGGCTTAGGTCATCGGTGTCTGGTGGCTGCACATATATGCCCTGGAAATTGTCGAGGAATGCGGCTTCCAGGTCTTCCCAACACCCAATTGACTCTGCGGGCAAGCTGTTAAGCTAATGCCGAGCTGGTCCTTTAAGCTTGAGTGGGAGTTACTTGATGGCGTGGAGATCGTCGCCGCGGGCCATATGGATGTGAAGGAGATAATCTTCAATCCAAACCGCGGGGTCTGTTGTGCCGTCATAGGATTCGATGTTTACGGGTTTAAACCCTTCAGGGATTTGATGATCCATTACCTCGTCAGTGAAGCATAGTGGGTGTGCGGCGCCTCTATATTGAGCAATATCATGACGCAGCTCGAGAGAGCGTTGTCTGCTATGTTCGGCCCGACCGGGGTTATTGTATCCGGCATGACGGTACTCGTCGTGGGTCGTGGGGCGCCCTTGTGATCCGTAGATGGATCTGGATTGCCTTGCTTTGTCCTCCAATACGTCTCGCAAGTCCGGCGCGCTCCCTCTTGGCTTCGTACTTTTGGAGTGATGCTGGGGTACGGTCTTTGTGGAGGGTCTGGATGCCTCTCTGTCGTGACCACGGGGTGGTCGGTCAGCCGTATCGTGTGCTGGTGATGAAGGTATGTATGCTTCCTCCTCTTATCAGGGGAGCAACCTGCGTCTGGGGTAGCTTTTGGAGGGGCGTTCGAGTTTAAACTCTTCGGCCGCGAGGACCTCGGTCCATCGATCGGCCAGCAGGTCCTGATCAGCTTGAAGCTGCTGCTGCTTTTTCTTTAGGCTATTTGCCGTGGCGATAAGCCTGCGTTTAAAACGCTCTTGTTCGATGGGATCCTCGGGCACGACAAATTTGTCGTCGTTGAGGCTTGCCTCGTCTTCGGAGGGAGGTATATAGTTATAATCCTCGACCTCTTCGTCTGCCGCCCTCTCGTGGGGGCTTGCTTCTGCGTCCTCCTGCGCTGAGTCTTGCTGGAGGGGATTATCATCGGCACTCTCTGGGGTATTATTATCTCCTGTGCCGGAATCTCCATTCTTGCTGTGGCGGGATTTAGAGCGGCACCGTTGACGCCGGCGCTTGGGCTGTTTCTTTAAGGAATCTGCCTCCGCTGCTTCTTCGCCGTCCCCGTCCTTTGGGGTGTCCACCATGTATATGTCGTATGATGAGGTGGTCTTCCAGTACCCTATAGGCGCTGGTTCCTGTTCGTCTTCGGCATCGTCGTCCATAGCGTCGATGTCTTCGGAGTCGTAGTCTAGCATGTCGGTCAGATCGTCGACAGTGGCTAGAAAGTGGGTGGTGGGTGGGCTCTGAATTTCTTCGTCATCCGTATCCCAACCATCCTGGCCATAGTCCGGCTAGGACTCTCCCGATAGCGAGAGATGCTTTAGCGAATTTAGGATGTCGCCAAAGGGTGAGTATTGGAAGATGTCCGCGGCGGTGAATTCCATAACCGGCGCCCAATCCGATTCGATTGGTAGGGGCGTGGGAGGTCCGGAGTCCGGCAAGGAGTCCGGCACCTCGGAATCACGAGTTTTGCGAGGGACAAGGTTAGTGTTCGGCTCCATCGCCGTGGAAGTTGAAGCCCCTGAGGTGGTGTCCATCCACCGGTCCTCGATCTGGGCGATCGGCTCCGGACTAAGGGCCGAAGCGGATTCGTGTGCAGCCACCAAGGCACTGTTCGGCGGCAGAGCTAGATCATGCCCATCGTAACAGTGCGGCGCACTTGGCTTTGGCTCGAGCCCATCGAAGATCAAGTCCCCGCGGATGTCGGCTATGAAGTTTAGGCTTCCGAATCTGACCTGATGGCCAGGGGCGTAGCTTTCGATCTGCTCCAGATGGCCAAGTGAATTAGCCCGCAGTGCGAAGCCGCCGAATACGAATATCTGTCCGGGGAGAAAAGTCTCACCCTGGACAGCATTGTTGATTGAAGATGCCATCGAGCCTATCGGTGACGACACAGAGGAACTCTCAATGAAAGCACCAATGTCGATGTCAAAACCGGCGGATCTCGGGTAGGGGGTCCCGAACTGTGCGTCTAGGCGGATGGTAACAGGAGACAAGGGACACGATGTTTTACCCAGGTTCGGGCCCTCTTGATGGAGGTAAAACCCTACGTCCTGCTTGATTAATATTGATGATATGGGTAGTACAAGAGTGGATCTACCACGAGATCAAGGAGGCTAAACCCTAAAGCTAGCCTATGGTATGATTGTTGTGATGTATGTTGTGTCCTACGGACTAAAGCCCTTCGGTTTATATAGACACCGGAGGAGGCTAGGGTTACACAGAGTCGGTTACAATGGTAGGAGATCTACATATCTGTATTGCCAAGCTTGCCTTCCACGCCAAGGAAAGTCCCATCCGGACACGGGACGGAGTCTTCAATCTTGTATCTTCGTAGTCTTGGAGTCCGACGGACGATGATAGTCCGGCTGTCCGGACACCAGCTAGTCCAGGACTCCCTCGCCCATTGCTACACAAAAGAATTATGTCCTTGATGCACCGCTAGGTGTACCACCTGCCCCAGCAACTGCAGTCATTGTGAATGCCTATTAGTCGCATGTTGATGACTACTCGTTAGTTCAGTGTGCCATGCTTTATGGCTTATAATCAGGACTTCAAAGATGTTTTGAACGTCATGGACCATATGAGATGTTCCAGGAGTTGAAGTTGATATTTCAAGCAAATGCCCGAGTTGAGAGATATGAAGTCTCCAACAAGTTCTATAGCTGCAAGATGGAGGAGAACAATTCTGTTAGTGAGCACATACTCAGAATGTCTAGGTACCAAATCATTTGACTTAGCTGGGATTTAATCTTCCAGATGATTGTGTCATTGACAGAGTTCTTCAATCACTGACACCAAGCTACAAGACTTTGTGATGAACTACAATATGCAAGAGATGGAAAAGACTATTCCCGAGATCTTCGCGATGCTAAAGGCCGCGGAGGTAGAAATAGAGAAGGAGCATCAAGTGTTGGTGGTTAACAAGAGCACTAGTTTCAAGAAAAATGAAAGGGTACAAAGAATGGGAACTTTAAGAAGAATGACAAGCAAGTTGTCACTCCCGGGACGAAACCTAAAAATGGACCCAAGCCTGAAACTGAGTGCTTCTACTGCAAAGGGACTGGTCACTGGAAGCGGAATTGCCCCAAGTATTTGGCGGATAAGAAGGATGGCAAAGTGAGCAAAGGTATATTTCATATACATATTATTGATGTGTACCTTACTAATTCTCATAGTAGTGCCTGGGTATTTGATACCGGTTCGGTTGCTCATATTTGTAACTCAAAGGAGGGACGATGGATTAAACGAAGATTGGCTAAGGACGAGGTGATTTTGCGCGTCGGAAATGGTTCCAAGGTCGATGTGATCGCCGTCAGCACACTACCCCTACATCTACCTTAGGGATTAGTTTTAGACCTGAATCGTCGTGGGCACGCTACCCCTACGTCTAACTTAGCGATTAGTTTTAGACCTGAATAATTGTTATTTGGTGCCAGTGTTAAGCATGAACATTATATCTACATCTTGTTTAGTGCAAGACGGTTATTCATTTAAATTAGAGAATAATGGTTGTTCTATTTATATGAGTAATATCTTTCATGGTCATACACCCTTGAAGAGTGGTCTATTTCTATTGAATCTTGATCGTGATGATACACATATTCATAAATTGATGCCAAAAGATGCAAAGTTGATAACGATAGTGCAACTTATTTGTGGTACTGCCATTTGGGTCATATTGGTGTAAAGCGCATGAAGAAACTCCATAAAGATGGACTTTTGGAATCGCTTGATTATGAATCATTTGATACTTACGAACCGTGCCTTATGGGCAAGATGAGTAAAACTCCGTTCTCTGGAACAATGGAACGAGCTAGTGAATTGTTGGAAATATTACATACCGATGTATGCGGTCCAATGAGTGTTGATGCTCGTGGCGGGTATCGTTATTTTATGACCTTCACAGATGATTTGTGCAAATATGGGTATATCTACTTAATGAGTCATCGTAACAAGAAAATAAAGTTTCTACGATATGATTGTGGAGGAGAATATTTGAGTTATGAGTTTGGCCTTCATTTAAAACAATGTGGAATAGTTTCACAACTCACGCCACCTGGAACACCACAGCGTAATGGTGTGTCCAAACGTCGTAACCACACTTTATTAGATATGGTGCGATCTGTGATGTCTCTTACCGGTTTACCACTATCGTTTTGGGGTTATGCATTAGAGACAGCTACATTCACTTTGAATAGGGCACCGTCAAAATCCGTTGAGATGACAACGTATGAATTGTGGTTTGGAAAAAAAACTAAGTTGTCGTTTCGTAATGTTTGGGGATGCGATGCTTATGTCAAAAGGCTTCAGCCCGATAAGCTCGAACCCAATCGGAGAAATGTGTCTTCATAGGATACCCTAAGGAAACAATTTGGTACACCTTCTACCACAAGTCTGAAGGCAAGATTTTTGTTGCTAAGAACGGAACCTTTCTAGAGAAGGAGTTTCTTTCCAAAGAAGTGAGTGGGAGGAAAGTAGAACTTGATGAGGTTATTTTACTTACTCTCAATTTGGAAATTAGCTCATCCAAGAAATCTGTTCCCGTGATGGCTACACCAACTGGAGAGGAAGCTAATGATAAACATCATGAAACTACAGATCAAGTTTCTACAGAACCTCGTAGGTCTGGCAGAGCACGATCCACACCAGAGTGGTACGGTAATCCTGTTCTGGAGGTCATTTTACTTTACCATGACAAACCTACGAACTATGAAGATGCTATGATGAGCCCAGATTTTGATAAATGACTTGAGGCCATGAAATCTGAGATAGGATCCATGTATGAGAACAAAGTGTGGACTTTGGTGGATCTGCCCGATGATCGGCGACCCATAAAGAATAAATGGATCTTCAAGAAGAAGACTGATGCTGATGGTAATGTTGCTTTCTATAAACCTCCACTTGTGGCAAAGGGTTTTTGACAAGTTCAAGGAGTTGACTACGATGAGGCTTTCTCACCCGTAGTGATACTTAAGTCTGTCCGAATCATGTTAGCAATTGCCGCATTTTATGATTATAAATCTGGCAAATGGATGTCAAATCTGCATTCCTTAATGGATTTCTTAAAGAAGAGTTGTATATGATGCAACCAGAACGTTTTATCGATCCTAAAGGTGCCAACAAAGTGTGCAAGCTCCAGTGATCCATTTATGGACTGGTCCAAGCATCTCGGAGTTGGAATATACACTTTGATGAAGTGATCAAAGCATATGATTTTATGCAGACTTTTGGAGAAGCCTGTATTTACAAGAAAGTGAGTGGGAGCTCTATAGCATTTCTAATATTATATGTCGATGACTTATTGTTGATTGGTAATGATGTAGAATTTCTAAATAGCATAAAAGGATACTTGAATAAGAGTTTTTCAATGAAAGTCTGCGGTGAAGCTGCTTATATATATTGGGCATCAAGATCTGTAGAGATAGATCAAGACGCTTGATAGGACTTTCACAAAGCACATACCTTGATAAAGTTTTGAAGAAGTTCAAAATGGATCAGTCAAAGAAAGCTTCTTGCCTAGGTTACAAGGTGTGAAGTTGAGTCAGACTCAATGCCCGACCACTGCAAAAGATAAAGAGAAAATGAAAGTCATTCCCTATGCTTCAGCCATAGGTTCTATCATGTATGTTATGTTGTGTACCAGACCTGATGTGTGCCTTGCTATATGTTTAGCAGGGAGGTACCAAAGTAATCCAAGAGTGGATGACTGGACAGCGGTCAAGAACATCCTGAAGTACCTGAAAAGAACTAGGGATATGTTTCTTGTTTATGGAGGTGACAAAGAGCTTGTCGTAATTGGTTACGTCGACGCTAGCTTTGACACCGATCCGGATGACTCTAAGTCACAATCCGGATACGTATTTTTATTGAATGGCGGAGCTGTTAGTTGGTGATGTTCCAAGCAGAGAGTCGTGGCAGGATCTACATGTGAAGCGGAGTACATAGCTGCTTCGGAAGCAGCAAATGAAGGAGTCTGGATGAAGCAGTTCATATCCGATCTAGGTGTAATACCTAGTGCATCAGGACCAATGAAAATCTTTTGTGACAATACTGGAGCAATTTCCTTGGCGAAGGAATCCAGATTTCACAAATAGACCAAACACATCAAGAGACGCTTCAACTCCATCCAAGATTTGGTCAAGAAGGGAGACATAGAGATTTGCAAAATACATATGGATTTGAATATTGCAGACCCGTTGATTAAGCCTCTTCCACGAGGAAAACATGATTAGCACCAAGACTCCATGGCTGTTAGATTCATTACAATGTAATCTAGATTATTGACTCTAGTGCAAGTGGGTGACTGAAGGAAATATGCCCTAGAGTTGTTATTTTATATTTCCTTATTCATGATAAATGTTTATTATTCATGCTAGAATTGTATTAACCGGAAACTTGATACATGTATGAATACATAGACAAAACACCATGTCCCTAGTATCCCTCTACTAGACTAGCTCATTGGTCAAAGATGGTTAAGTTTCCCAGCCATACACATGAGTTGTCATTTGATAAACGGGATTACATCATTAGTGGAATGATGTGATGGACAAGACCCATCCGTTAGCTTAGCATAATGATTGTTCAGTTTTATTGCTACCACTTTCTTCGTGTCAAATATATATTCCTCCGACTATGAGATTACGCAACTCCCGGACACCGGAAGAATGCCTTGTGTCCTATCAAACATCACAACGTAATTGGGTGTTTATAAAGAAGCTCTATAGGTACCTCCTAAGGTGTTTGTTGGGTTGGCATAGATCGAGATTAGGATTTGTCACTCCGAGTATCGAAGAGGTATCCTTGGGCCCTCTTGGTAATGCACATCATATGAAGCCTTGCAAGCAATGTGACTAATGAGTTAGTTACAGGATGATGCACTACGGAACAAGTAAAGAGACTTGCCCGTAACGAGATTGAACTAGGTATGAAGATACCGATGATCGAATCTCGGGCAAGTAACATACCAATGACAAAGGGAATAACGTATGTTGACATTATGGTTCGACCGATAAAGATCTTCATAAAATATGTGGGAACCAATATGAGCATCCAGGTTCTACTATTGGTTATTGACCAGAGAGGTGTATCGGTCATGTCTACATAGTTCTCGAACCCGTAGGGTCCGCACGCTTAACGTTCAATGACGATATGTATTATATGAGTTATGTGTTTTGGTGACTGAAGGTTGTTCGGAGTCCTGGATGAGATCACGAACATGAAGAGGAGTCTCGAAATGGTTGAGAGGTAAAGATTGATATACTGGAAGGTTATATTCGGACACCGGAATGGTTCTGGATTGTTTCGGGGATTTTTTGGAGTACCGAGGGGTTACCAGAACCCCTCGGGAGAGTTAATCGGCCTCATGGGCCATTGGGGAGAGCAGGAGGCAGACCACATGAGGTAACGCACCCCCAGGGAGTCTGAATTGGACTAGGGGAGTGCGCGCGACCCCCCCTTTACTTCTCCCTCTCTATCTCTCTCTCTTTATTCGCCTTTTCCCCCTCTGGAAACGAAGGGGGGTCCGAATTGGACTGAGAGTCATAGTAGGACCCCCCCCCCCTTGGGGGCGTGCCCTAGGCCGGCCCTCTCCCCTCACCATCCTTTATATACAGGGGCAGGGGGGCACCGGAAAGCACAACCGTTGTTTCTTAGCCGTGTGCAGTGCCCCCCTCGACCGTTTACTCCTCCGTTCATATTGTCGTAGTGCTTATGTGAAGCCCTGCGCGGATCACATCACCAACACTGTCACCACGCCATCGTGCTGACGAAACTCATCGACTCCTTCGTGCCTCCATTAGATCAAGAGTTCGAGGGACTTCATCGAGCTGAACGTGTGCAGAACTCGGAGGTGCCATACATTCGGTACTTGATCGGTTGATTCGAGAAGATGTTAGACTACATCAACCGCGTTAAGTTAACACTTCCGTTTTCTGTCTACGAGGGTACATGGACACACTTACCCCTCTCGTTGCTATGAATCTCCTAGATAGATCTTGCATGAGCGTAGGAAATTTTTTGAAGTTGCATGCTACATTTCCCAACAATATGAAGTCAAGATTTGGTAGAAAACACGATGGTGACCAGTCTACTTCCGTCCTTGTTTATGGGTCCCCATCATAATCTGTGCCAAATTTTGACCATAAATTTTACTAACAAAATGTTCATGCATGTCACCAAAATTATATCATTGAAAACTATGTTCAAATACAAATCCAACAATATAATGTTTGTTGACATGCACTAAAATTTTGTCAGTTAAATTTTTGGCCAAAATTTAGCACAAATTGCAAAAGGTACTAATAAACCAGGACGTAGGTAGTAAACCAGGACGAAGACAGTGATACTACATATAATTAATGCCAAATAGGAGCAAGGGATCACACATTTCATTTATGATTCGAATAAAAATGCCATACACTAACACATTAAGGCCACAAGGCGATGAAGTGCTGGTTATAGGAGGCAAGAAGAAAGATGCATCCAGCGAGAACCTCCTCCTCCTCGACTCAGGGCACCGGCCCACCGAACGGTGGCTGAGGAGCAGTGGCTTTCGTGGCCAGGTCAACGTGCTTCTGAACAATGGCGTCCAAATATTCCAGCCGTTCGAAGAAGGCCAACGTCTTTGTGTCCTCCCTGGCCTTGTAGTGGCCTATGTAGATGATTTCCTCATAGACATGGATGTGAAGGTCAAAGGTTTCTTGCATGGCGAGGCGCTGCGCGGCGAGCGCGACCTCAAGGTGGACATTCTTCGTCATGACCTCCGGCAGTTGCAGGGACACCAGTGCTTGAAAAAGTTTGTCACCATGGAGGCCGATGAGGGTGGCAGGCAACGACGAGCTTGGGTGCAAGGGCTGGAGGAGTACAGCAAGGTCGTCCGCGTGCTTCTTGACTGTGGTGAACTTTAGGATGGAGAAGACCATCATCTCGTCCATGCGAGGGGCGAAGCCGGTGTTGACGAGGGCTATGATGATGGCGGTTGCCAGCACCATCTAGAAACATTGCACGGTGCGTGCTGTAGGCCGGCATCTTGGATGATCTGGCATAGCCGACTGCCGCTCATCTCCACCGCCTCCATGGGTGCTTGTGCCTTCTGGTCACTTGGTCTTGGTCTTGGATTGGAGTAAGCAGAGTTACGCACACTAGTTTTGTATGATTTGGTAGATGGATTGGAGTGGTGGGGCACCTTTATATGAGAATCCAAACTGCGTTGCATTCACATAGTGTTGGCTCCATTCTGCTTCTCCAATTATTTCCCTCTGCATGCAAATTGAATGAGGATGCATCATTGATCATTCAATGTTTTGGGAACCGCTACCCTCTCCCTCATTGGCATTCAAGCTGTATCAAGGTACATGCGTGTCAAAAAGAGACTAGTCATTAGTAGTACTACTACATTGTCCACTCCGACCAAGGCAGGGAGGAAAACAAGAGAACTTAATATTTATTTGCTAATTAATACCATTGCATGTAATGAACTGACCGCTTCATGCTACGCTAGGTAGTCTCAAGGCATTAAAAACACACACGACCCACGCCTCTTTTTGGTTGATTCCTATTCATGTCTAGAAACAAGAAATGTGGTTGGGTTTGTTTTGGGATTATTTGATTTTTGTGAGATGACTATAACTAGCAATTGCCACAATAACCATAAGATCTGCATCCGACGGTGGCACCTATCGGACGCAAACAACAATAGAAAAGAATTTCCACAAAACGGCCACACCACACCCCTCCCCTACACATAAGATTACCACACGAGCATTCGCAACTGCCACATTCGGGTTGCGCATGGCTCTTCGCCTCTTTGAGATATAAAACAATGATGTTACTAGTTCTACAGTACTGAATCAACTGTTGCATGTCCACCACGTGGGGGAGGGAGAGCTGGTTGTAAGCAAAAGCTTCTCCTTGTCTACGAGCCACCGAGCGCATGGGCGAGGGATAGGGCATAGTAATCAAGATCCTCCTTGTTGTATGAGTTGACGCAACACATCAAAGCACGATTTTCTCAAAAAGTTGTGTTTACCTATGCATTAATTACAATGCATGTCATGAGTTTCCTATTGATCCTTGCTTCTGTTGATTCAATGCACCTTGAAGTATGAACACGTGATGGTAAACTTGTTACAGTGGAGGGCACCTCGAGTGTTTGTAGGCAGCACTGCCTCTAATATGGGCCCCACTTGCTTGCCTCTAAACTTGGCTAAAGACCCGCGGTGTATATATTTGCTGCAATGTCTAACATTTACCTACCACAAGTTAAAATATATATTTCTCTCTTGACCAGATCGGCGTGAAAACTACAATCACCAGGATGACAGGTAGGGCCAGAAGATTAGTTTAATCAAACAAATGCTTGGAGACAGCCACTTAGCATGGAGGCGACTCCCACGATTTTAAGCTTAGAGGCATGGTCTGCAGTGTATGGCATCGGCTTCTACGGCTTAGAGGCATACTTTAGAGGTGGCAAAACAAAACATTGTGGATGCCCAATATGAATGGTAACCTAGGCTATGTTACTTCATCCAGAGTAGTAGCGGGTAACCGGCCCCTAAAAATGGAGAGTAACTGTACACTAGCAATAAGTAGTACACTCTATCCTAGACTATGTTACTATTACCTCTTCAGGAAGTCGAACAATGATGGTACTACTATAGTGGAGTACTAGTATGCTTCTGGCCATCTGACACCGAATGAACTTTTGCATGTCAATCGCGTACGGGAGGGAGAGCGTGTATAAAAAGCTTCTCCTAGTCATGCGACCCACCACACTCATGGGCGAGGGAGAGGGCGTTGTAATCAAGATTCTCCTTGTTGTAGGACTTGATGCGACATATCAAAGAAGTGCACTCAATATTTTTCAAAAAACTGTGTTTACCAATGCATTAATTACAATGCATGCTTGGATGCTGTGACTTTCCTTTTGATTCTTGCATGTGTTGATTCAATGCACCTTGAAGTAGTATGAATACGTGATGGTAAAACTTTCTAATGCCCCAGCCCTAAACCGAGAGATGGTGGTGCACGAGGAGGGCGAGATCATGCCAACAGAACATGCTCGTCCTTCAGGGTGTACTCTTTGTTGGAGAAGTTGACGAGGAGCTGGGAATCGCCCCTGATGGTGAGGCGCCTCACCCCTAATGCTACTACAGCCCTGAGGCCAGCAATCAGGCCCTCAAACTCTGTGATGTTGTTGGAGACCTTCTCGCCTTGCTGGAAGCAGAGCTGCACAACATAGCAGAGCTTGTCCTTGGTGGGTGAGATGAGCACTGCTCCAGCCCCCGCACCCAGACACGCGAACGCGCCATTGACGTACATGATCCACCCGTTCGGCGCCTCATCTCTGGGCAAGCGGGAGCGATCCTCGCATATTTCACGGTCAAGGGCGTCAGTCCATTCCGCCACAAAATCTATGAGGGTCGCGCCCTTGATGACCCTGGTGGTGCTGAAGTCCAGCTGGGACGCCTTCAGCTCAATGTTCCACTCCGCAACCCTTCCGGCGGCGTTAGGGCTCCGGAGTACTCTATCCAATGGGTAGACTGAGACGACCTTGATGGGGTGGCCCTGGAAGTAGTGGCGCAGCTTCCTGGAGGCGATGAGGAGCGCGAGCAAGAGCTTTTGCGGCATGGGGTAGCGCGCGACCGCCTCCCGTAACACCGTAATGAAGAAGTAGACCAGATGCTCGATGAGGGTGGAGGTGTTGGCGAGGTACTATATTTCTCAAGGGTGTGGGCCTTCAGGAGTCTTGTAGTTCGCCGCATCTGCCACGGCCTCATGAGCCCCACCGGCTAATGGGGCCTCAAGAGTAACATTGTCCAGCGGTGCAGCTGAGGCCTCAGGAGCTCCGTCCTAGGGCTGCGACAGCTTGCGCGGTGCCGAGGATCCCTGTTGTGGGCTCTCGGTCGAGCGATCTTCCGTCAGCGCCACCAGAGCAGCGCTAGCGGAGTGAGGCGTGGCGGCCAAGTGGAGCACCAAGGGCTCAAGGGGGTGTGGTGCCACCATTACAGGTGAGCTGGTGAGGTATCTCTTGAGGTCTTGTAAAGCCATGTCAGCTTCAGGGGTCCACTCGAATGACCCCTTCCTTTTCATTATTTTGAAGAACGGGAGGGCACACTCCCCTAAGTTGGAGATGAAGCGCCCCAGCGAGGTCACACAGCCCGCCAGCTTCTACATCTCCTTGAGGGTTTGTCGTGGGCTCATGTCTTGTATGGCCTTGACTTTCTCCGGGTTGGCCTCGATTCCTCTGCGTGACACCAAGAAACCCAACAGCTTGCCGGAGGGGACACCAAACACACACTTCTCAGGGTTGAGTCATAGGTCCACCTTGCACAGGCTGGCAAATGTTTCCCCTAGGTCCTCGATCAGGGTCCTTGCCTCCCGAGATTTCACCACTATGTCATCGACATAGGCCTCAGCGTTCCTCCTAAGCTGTTGGCCCAGTGCAATGTGCATTAGTCGCTGAAAGGTGGATCCAGCATTACGCAGTCCGAAAGGCATGCTTGTGTAGCGGTACACCAAGCATGGGGTCAGGAACACCATCTTCTCCACATCTTGCATAGCCATCTTTATCTGGTGGTAGCCCGAGAAGGCGTCCAGGAAGCACATCAGATCACACTCAGCGGTGGAGTCAACGATCTGGTCGGTGAGCGGGAATGGGAAGTGGTCTTTAGGGCAAGCCTTGTTGAGGTTGGTGAAGACAACACACATGCGCTCCTTCCCACCCTTCTTGGGGACAATTAACAGGTTCACCAGCCACTCCGGGTATCGCATCTCCCGGATGATGCCGGTATCCTGCAGCTTGCGGGTCTCTTGGACGATGAATGCTTGCTTTTCGGTGGAATGCCATCGTGCCTTCTGCTTCACTGGGTGCACATTTGGCACACCCTCAAGTGGAGCTCGATTATCCCCCTCGGGATCCCAACTAGGTCATCAGGTTCCCATGCGAACACTTCCTTGTTGGCGCTCAAGAAGCTGACCAACACCCTCTCCTGGTCCGAAGAGAGGCCGGCACCTATGGTGAAGGTGGCGCCAGATGCTGCGTCTTAATCAACTGGTACTTGTTTCATCTTAGCTCGATCTTGAGAAAATAACTACTTCTTCTTGGCTGGCGTGGCTGAGGGAGTCCTGGATTAGGGGGTATCCGGACAGCCGGACTATATAATTTTGCCGGACTGTTGGACCGTGAAGATACAAGACTCAAGACTTTGTCCTGTGTCCGGATGGGACTCTCCTTTGCGTGGAAGACAAGCTTGGCGATCCAGATATTGGATCTCCTTCTTTGTAACCGACTCTATGTAAACCCTAGCCCCATCCGGTGTCTATATAAACTGGAGGGTTTGGTCCGTATAGGGAGGATCAGAACAATCATAATCACCATAGGCTAGCTTCTAGGGTTTAGCCTCTACGATCTCATGGTAGATCAACTCTTGTAATACTCATATCATCAATATCAATCAAGTAGGAAGTAGGGATTTACCTCCATCAAGAGGACCCGAATCTGGGTAAAATATCGTGTCCCTTGCCTGCTGTTACCATTGGCCTTAGACGCATAGATCGGGATCCCCTACCCGAGATCCACCGGTTTTGACACCGACATTGGTGCTTTCATTGAGAGTTCCTCTGTGTTCTCTCTTCATGGCTTGATGGCTCCTTCAATCGTCAACAACAACATGGTCCAGGGTAAGACTTTTCTCCCCGGACAGATCTTCGTGTTCGGCGGCTTCGCACTGCGGGCCAATTCGCTTGGCCATCTGGAGCAGATCGATAGCTACACCCTTGGCCATTGGGTCAGGTTCGGAAACTTGAACTACACGACCGATATCCATGGAGACTTGATCTTCAATGGATTCGGGCCTGCGCCAGGAGCGCCGAACAGTCATGATGAGCACGGCTTAGACCTGCTGGCGGACAATGCTCGAGATGTCACGCCTGCAAGAGCCCCAGACCTAAATCCAGGGCAGATTGCGTCGCCCGAGGGCAGGTGGATGGACCCCGCCCTGGAGGCCGCACACTCATCGGCGGTAGAGCCGAGCACCGGTTTCACCCCCAAGGAAGCCTGTGTCACCGGACCACCAGACTCGTGTCCGGCTATAGGTTCCAGTCCGCGCACCCCCGAGCCCGCCGAATCTGGTTGGGCTCCGTAATGGAGTTCACCGCTGCGGATATCTTCCAATGCTTGCCCTTTGGCGACATGCTGAACTCATTAAAGTCTCTCTCTTTGTCAAGAAACTCTTGGCCGAACTATGTCCGGCTCAAAGGGGAAGAAGGCGACGAAGAAATTCGTTGCCCGCCCACCACCCACTTCATAGCCACTGTCGACGACGTAACAGACATGCTTGACTTCGACTCTAATGACACTGACGGTATGGACGTCGGCGTAGGAGACGATTCAGAACCACCACCCACGGGGCGCTGGACTGCCACCTCATCATATGATATATACATGGTGGATACGCCTAAGGAGGACAATGGCGACGGAACAAAGGATAAACCACCGGACAAAAGCCAAAACGACGGTGCAGACGCCGCTCTAAGTCCAGCCATAGTAAAAATAGCGATAATAGCGCTAGAAAGATCGACATCCAGTCAACTCCGATGGAAACAATGACCATATGGACCCAGCGATGGAGCAGGATAAGCCCGGTCACGCTGAACACAGCCCGGAGCAGACTCCCAATCACAGTGATCCCGAGGGACGAACTGATCAAACTGCCACGGGAACGGAGCACAATCCGGATGACGACGCATTCATCATCCTGGAAACACGCTTGGAACGAGATAACCTCCACAGAAGGCTTATGGCCATTGTGAGAAGTCTAAAGAAGTAGAAGCAAAACCTTAAAGCCACATAGGAAACGCTCAATCGCAGATGGAATAAAGTACTAGACAATGAAGAACAGTATGGCGAAGATCGCCAAACAAAGAGCTATCCAAAGCGCAAGCTGCTACCAGAATTCGACGACGAGGCCGTTCCACCGAAGAACAGTATGGCCAATAGGCCAAACCAACCACCTCGTAACAGCAATAGAGCAGCTACTGACGCCGCACATGATTTATTTGAGCTCCTGGACAAAAAGGCCAGGGTGACCAGGTCCATCTATGCATCTAGAGGACATGCCCCGGCGCGGGACTATGGTCACCAAAACGATCCGACTGATCGGATACCAATTCGGAATCAGCACCGGACACAACAACAGCGACGGCATGCCACAACACGTCCAGATACAGAGGGGCTGCTCACCCCCTGTGCTTCACCGAAGAGGTGCTGGACCACAAATTTCCACAGGGTTTTAAACCTGTGAACAAAGAGGCATATGACGGAACGACATACCCCGGGGTATGGATTGAGGATTTTATCCTGCATATCCACATGGCTCATGGGGACGACCTCCACGCCATCAAATATCTTCCCCTCAAACTGAAGGGACCAGCTCGGCACTGGTTGAAAAGCCTCCCCGAAAATTCAATCGGAAGTTGGGAGGAACTCGAGGATGCTTTCAGGGCCAATTTTCAAGGGACCTATGTACGACCTCCGGACGCGGACGATTTAAGTCACATAATTCAACAGCCCGGAGAGTCCGCCCGCAAACTTTGGAACAGATTCCTTACTAAGAAGAATCAAATTGTCAACTGTCTGGATGCCGAAGCCCTAGAAGCCTTCAAGCACATTATCCGGGATGAGTGGCTCGCCAGACACCTCGGCCAAAAAAAGTCGAGGACAATGGCAGCCGTAACAAGCCCTATGACCTGCTTTTGCGCGGGTGAAGACAGCTGGTTGGCCCGTAGAGGCACCAGAGACCCAAGTACATCCGAAATCAGGGATGGGAAATGGGAAGCCACGGCGCAATAAAAACAAATGTCGAAACAAGGAAGAAAGTCCGGACAACATAATGGTCAACGCCGGATTCAGGGGCTCTCGACCCAGTCAACAAAAGAAGCCACTTAAAGGCAGCAAAGAAGGATCATCCGGCCTGAACAAAGTCCTGGATAGACTGTGCCAAATCCATGGCACCCCCGAAAAACCTGCGAACAACACTCACAGAGAATGCTGGGTCTTTAAGCAGGCCGGAAAATTAAATGCCGAACACAAGGGATGGGAAACACCAAGTGAAGACGAGGATGAGCCTCGCCAGCCGAACACTGGGGGACAGAAAAAATTCCCGCCATAGGTAAAAACAGTAAACATGATCCACGCGACTCACACGAGAAGGGGCACGCGCGCTCAGAGACGCATACGCTATAGAGCCCGTCGCACCCAAACTTAACCACTAGTGGGCCTGGCCGATCACTTTTGATCACTGGGACTACCCGATTAGTCTTCGGCACGGAGGATCAACTTCCTTGGTGCTCGACCCAATAATCGACGGATACCATCTCACTCGCATCCTCATGGACGGCGGCAGTAGTCTTAATCTAATATGCCAGGACACTGTCCGTAGGATGGGGATAGACCCATCGAAAATCAGCCAAATTAATACCACCTTTGAAGGGGTGATACCAGGCGTCGAAGCCAACTGCAAGGGCTCCCTCATAGTAGAGGTGATATTCGGCTCCCCAGGCAACTTCAGAAGGGAAGAACTACTCTTCGCCATCGCCCCCCTCCAATGTGGTTATCATGCCTTGCTCGGGAGAACGACCTTCGCCTGCTTCAACGCAGTACCGCACTATGCCTACCTTAAACTCAAGATGCCCGGTCCATGTGGCGTCATCACTGTTAACGGAAATACAGAGCGTTCCTCACGTGCGGAAGAATACGCGACAGATCCAGCAGCCGGACTCTAAGCAACCTCTAATACCATAAAGCATGATTGGTCGTTAGGACCACGGACACGGTCACACGAGTCCGTCAGCCCAGATAAACCTGATACAGGCACCACACATGTAATTCCATAGAGGACACCAGGGGCTATAGATATTTAATAAAGCCCAACTCTTGGCTTGACCTTATTAACAGGCCAATGCCTTTCACTTTTACTATCCATTGGTGATAGCCAACTCTTCGCATGCTTACGTCATACTCTGCTACATGGGTTTTTCTTCTTACAGACACCATTCGTGCGATACCCTCCCAGGACACGGCACAACGGAGACATAGGCGCAGACGTGCAGCAGGGCCCCGCTCAAAGGTTTCTCTTTAGATTAAGCCCCTATGTAAACCTTTTTTATTATCTCTTGTTGTTTACACATCCCATGGGAACTACGCCCACAAAGGACACTGCCGTTATTGGCATTTCGCCACGACAGACTAATGCACGTACCTGGAAATACAGGGTTCATAACAATGGGTGTTACTCAGCCCAGTATATGTTACAAAGTCCGAATACCCTCGGGAGTGCTCAGCGTCACGAGTTTGGCCTTATATGCATCAGCTCCGAATCATGTCTTTGGTCAAATGTTGGGTTTGCCCGGCTCCTGGGTTTGTCGCCTTATGTTCCGTTCTTATCGGCTAAGGCGGCCAAAGGAGAACTACTGCGATTGTGCCCTAGTTATTCCGGATGAGCACCTCGGTAGAGAAAGCCGAAAACTGACTGTCATGATATAGCGAGAGACTGTTCAACCACTTGAAGACTTATCGGAATCTTTAGGATTCCTCCGCATTAACGAAGGACCGTTTCCCGGTCATGTACACACACGCCCATGTTCGGATGCACGCGAAGGTACGAGGGGCTACATAGTAGCCCCACCATCAAACTCCTATGGCTAAGTGAAAGTGTTAAAGCTATATAGTCCGGTTGCCTAGTTTGACGTGCGATCACGTCCTTCATGGACCAAGACGTTGGATCAAGTGTGATGATGCATATTCTCGCCAACACCCCCGCATTGCATGCGTGGGGGCTGAAGCCAACGACTGCTAACTTTCAGATTACATATATACATAAAAACAGCCGCATAGGGGCACAATAAGACTTTCGGGCACAAAGTATAAACATAGACTTCATAACTAAAATAGCATTGTTTTTACAATGAAACGATTTGTCACTCGAACATGACATTCTTTGAACACTGAGCCTCTATTAAGCGAGCACCTTCGGTTACATGCTCCATGTAGTGGTCGGCCCGATCCTGGCCTCCCGCCGAATTCTGGGTTGCAATGATGGTGGCCTCCATATCTGTCCAATATGCTTTAACACGGGCAAGAGCCATCTGTGCACCCTCTATGCACGCCGACCTCTTCAAGGCATCGATCTGCACTACGGCACCAAGGAATTGCTGCACTAAACCAAAATAGCTGTCCGGCTTAGGCCCCTTCGGCCATAAATGGTGTATTACAGACCGCATTGCAAGACCGGACAGCCTATGAAGCTCAGCCACAACAGCCATCCTCTCACTCAATGGCAATGGGCGCGTGGGAGCACTGAATTGCGACCAGAACAGCTTCTCCACTTCATTATCTTTTTGATCTTCGAAAAACTTGGCCGCATTAGCCATACTCTTCGCCAAATCCGCATACGTGTCTGTAGGGCTCTAGCGTCGATCCAGGGGAGCATGCTTCGGATCTAAAAACTTCATCCGCAGTAAATAGGTGTTTCCAGCCGCGATTTCTCCGGCCTGTCGAAGCTCCTCCCGCGCATCCCTGATTTTGGACCGCGTCTCCTTGGCCGCATCAAGTGCCTTCTTCAGGTCAGCTGAATTATCCTGATTCTCTTTTGCAAGGAGCTCATACCGGTCGGCGACATTTTTCAGCTCCACAGCCATCTCGGCTATCTTGTCTTTGCTTCGGCGATGAGCAGCCTGTTTGGCTCTCAACTCTTCGGTCGCCTTTAGGGCAGCCGCATTGCTAGCCCGGGCTTGTTCCTTGGCCAGGGCAAGTCCCGCCCTCAGGGCTTCCACGGCAGCAGCACCATCTTGGGAAGGTTTCAGTAGCCACAAGAGAGTAGCTCGCTAGAGAAGGCCCGTCAGTGTGTCCGGCCGGTCGCCGAACTGTGCTGGACCCTTCTTATCAGCCCCCGTGGGAGCCGCACGCTCCGGGCTCAGGGCGGCCGAAGTATTAGTTTCTGGCTTCGACAGATCTAGACTCCTCCGTGACGACACCTTGGGGTCGCCCGCCCCATGAGGCGGAGAGGTTGGTGGGCTTTCACTCTCCATCATCTCCGAAAGGAGATAACCCGAAGACGAACTCTGTCGAGAAGAGCTGCTAGGCGGACTGCAAAAGAGAGATCCTAGTTATTGTTCTCGAGGAGGAAGCAGCAACTTTGTATTTATGATTAACTCATAGCTCAGCTGAGGGCTGGCCCGTTTGCAGGCATGGCGCGGTAAGGACGCCCTTCGGGGCAGGGCACCCTGGTGAAGTTTTCTTCCCTTGTTTTGGGCACCTCCATCTCCAAGGCTTTGGAGGCGGCCCTTTTTTCCCGCGAGGGGAGGAGACCTTAGATTCCCCTCCCCGACTATCCTCCTTTGGGGAGGTAACAATTCCCCTGGTTTGGATGTGCAACGTGTGAAGTTCTGCTTCTCTGTTCTTCCCTTCGTCTTTCCCCAAGGGAACTTTTCTTAGCACACGACCAAGCATCTTGGCTATGGTGGGACTAGGCAAGCCTTCTGGAAGTGGCGCCGGACACCTGATTCTCTCTGCCTTGCTGAGCCATTTCTGGGAAGATTTTCAGAATAATGTTATGATAAAAATAAACAAAGTGTTCGATTTTTGGGTTACTTACTTGGGTATCTGGGCGATTGCAGCTCAGGCCCGCATCCTCGGTGGTGTCCGGACACTTTACTTGTGGTCCGAAGAATAACTTACACATCGCTTCGAGCGTTAGGCTGAAGAAGTGCAGAATAGTCCGCGGACCTTCCGGATTGAACTCCCACATCCGGAGAGGCCGGCGTTTACACGGCAACATCTGCCGGACTAGCATTACCTGAATTATGCTGACTAGGCTAATGTCCCTCTAAAGAAGCTCCCGCATACAGCTCTGCGGTGTTGGTACATCATTAGCAGAACCCCAATCCCGTCCTACGCTGGTCCATGACACCAGTTGAGGAGGGGGCCCAAACGGAAGTCGGGAGCAGCCACCCACTTTGTGCCTCTTGGAGCCGTAACATAAAGCCATCTTCGCTGCCATAGATCGGACACTTCTGGGAATGAGCCCTCTGGCCATGGGGCATCGATGTTCCTGCTTATTACAGCCCCTCCGCACTCCGTGTGTCGCCACTCAATCATCTTCGGCTTCACATTGAAGGTCTTGAGCCATAAGCCAAAGTGCGGGGTGACGTGGAGAAAAGCCTCGCACACAACGATGAACGACAAGATGTGAAGGATGGCGTTCGGAGCTAGATCATGAAAATCTAGCCCGTAATAGAACATGAGCCCTCTCACAAAGGGATCAAGGGTGAAGCCTAAGCCGCGGAGGAAGTGAGAAACACATACAACACTCTCGTTGGGCTCGGGAGTAGGGATGACCTGCCCTGGAGCAGGGAGCCTGTGCTTGATGTCGGCGGTCAGATATCCGACCTCCCTAAGCTTCGCAATGTCCTCCTCTATTACCGAGGAGGCCATCCACCGGCCTTGAAGGTTGGATCCGGACATGATTGAGGATCCAAAGTGCTTGAGCTTGGGCTTCGGGTGTTAGAACTCGAGATGTGAAAAGGCGCAAGAGTGGTGGAAAAGAGGATAGGCCTCGGCCCCCTTATAAAGGGGGTGAATATCAAGCGTCCTCAGTGTAACCGCTCAGGACTTACCTAAAAACATAGAGTCATACCAACAGACATCATGGGGACACACGCGCATGTATTGATGGAGGATCCCGCAATAAAAGGAACACTATCTCTGCTTTGGCAAGGCGTGCCAATAAAACCGGCTCCCAACGCGTGTCGAGGCAGGCCAAGAAAAGCCGGTTCATGTTGGGCCGAGCCACGGTGCAGGAGCACGTCGTATAAAAATTGTCAACATATTAGATTACTTTGGAGAATTCGGAGATGGAACCCGCCTTGCAATGCCGAAGACAAACTATGCGCCAGACTCATCGTCATTGAAGCTTGGTTCAGGGGCTACTGAGGGAGTCCTGGAGTAGGGGTATCCGGATAGCCGGACTATATACTTTGGCCGGACTGTTGGACCGTGAAGATACAAGACTCAAGACTTCATCCCGTGTCCGGATGGGACTCTCCTTTGCGTGGAATACAAGCTTGGCGATCCGGATATTTGATCTCCTTCTTTGTAACCGACTCTGTGTAAACCCTAGCCCCCTCCGGTGTCTATATAAACCGGAGGGTTTGGTCCGTATAGGGAGGATCAGAACAATCATAATCATCATAGGCTAGCTTCTAGGGTTTAGCCTCTACGATCTCGTGGTAGATCAACTCTTGTAATACTTATATCATCAATATCAATCGAGAAGGAAGTAGGGTTTTACCACCATCAAGAGGGCCCGAACCTGGGTAAAACATCGTGTCCCTTGCCTCCTGTTACCATTGGCCTTAGATGCACAGATCGGGACCCCCTACCTGAGATCCGCCGGTTTTGACACCGACAGTGGCCCCCGGGTCCTCCGGGTCTCCTTTCCCACTCGGCTGCGGGGCTGCCGCGGTTTTGAACGTATGCTTGAGGGCCAGTAGCACATCCTTGGTGTCCTCTGCCACCATAAGGACGCCGCTGCTCCCTGGCATCTTCATGAGGTTGTAGGCTGGGTGAGTTGCTGCCATGAACTTGGCTAGAGCAGGGTACCCGAGGATGGCGTTGTACGGGAGGCTGATCCGAGCAATGTCGAAGTCGATAAGCTCGGTGCGGTAGTTGTCGCAGGTCCCGAAGGTGACGGGGAGGCGGATCTGCCCCAGGGGGCTGGTGGAGCTGTCGCCGACACTGGAGAAGGGCTTGGTGGGGTGAAGCCGGCCATAAGGTACGTGGAGCGAGCTGAACGCCTCCACAGAGAGCATGTTGAGGCCGACACCGCCATCGATAAGGGTCTTGGTGACTGCCACGTTGCAGATGGTGGGGGTGCAGAGCATTGGGAGCGCGCCTGCGCCCGCTGTGGAAGTGAGGTGGTCCTTTGAATCGAAGGAGAGGTCGGCCTTGGGCGCCGCCCAGCCCGGGGGAGCCCCTAGCTGTACGCGGGCGGCACCCACTTGGTGGAAGAACTGCTTGACGTGGTGGTCGGAGGGTGGCGCTTGTGAGCCGCCGAGGAGGGCCGCGATGGCGTGGGGCACTGGCACCGCGAAGCGCATGATGAAGAGGCTGCGTAGCTCCTCCCAGGAAGCCATAGAAGATTCTGGCATGTTGAGCAGCCAGGCGCGTGGCACACCCATGAGGGCCATGGGGAGCCAGTTGGCCATGACCTTGTCGTCCCCACCGGCTGCCCAAACTGCCTCCTCGTATGCCTGAATGAAGTCAGCCGGATCTGCCATGCCGTCGTAGTGGGTCGGCAGCTTCGGCCTGAACTTTGGTGGCCACTGCACCCGCTGCAGAGCGAGGGCAAAATCCCTCTGGCCCACAGCTCCCCCAAAGGTGTGTGACGGTCCAGTCGGCGTTGGTTCGCCTGCCATTGGGGCTGGCAGTGGAGCGCAGCAGAGCGCAACGGACAGAGCGGTGGGTCTTCAACGCATTCCTAGCTGGCACGCCAAATGTCGGATTACAGGTTCCACAAACCCTTGAGAGGTTCGAACTCCAGGGTGCGTGCAAAGATCTCACTCTCTCGAGTCTTCCAAGTCGCTAATCTCACAGCCTAACGCGTCGAGCTCAAAGGAAACGGGACACAGTAGTTTACCCAGGTTCGGGCCACCTTGCGGTGTAAAACCCTACTCCTGCTTTGTGGTGGATTTGCCTCGAGGGGCTAAGGAAGAACTAGTACATGGGAGAATAGCCTCGGGAGGCGTGTTCTCAGGCTCAAGTGAGCTGGTGAGCTGGTGAGGATGGAATGGATCCGATCCCCCTCCTTGGTGGTGGCTAGGTCCTATTTATACTGGCATTGGTCCTCTTCCCGAATGGAGGCGGGAAGGGATCCCATAATGGCCAAATTTGAAGGGAGACAACAAGTACATCTTATCCTGGCTAAAGTGGTCTTCGCCTGCAAAATTCTTTGGTCGTGACGCTGCGGTGGGCTCGGCGATGACCTCCGTCCTGTCGTCCTGGCGGACTTGGTCTTGTTGCATAAGAATGGAAACCTTTGGCTGCTTCCTCGGGACCCCGCCTGCTGCTTGCCTCCTTTGCCCCGAAGAGGAAACTGGTACACTGCGCGCGCTGGTGCCCGCCTGGCCTTGGTCGTCATGGCTCACGTCATCCGAACCTCACGAGGTGAGCCTTGCATAGAAATCTCCGCTCCTCAGGAGCCAGCCTGAGGAGGCCGATACCTTTGGAGGTCTTGATATCATCCGCCTCCCAAAGCTTGGCCCCTCGCGAGGGTCTTGGGTTATCGATGTCTAAACTAGGACGTACCAGGCCGCTGGTGGAGCCACGCCGTGGTCCGCAGGCAGGCAAGTCTGGGTACCCTAGTATCCAGAATGCTGGCAGCATCAGCACGTCAGTGTGACCATTCCACGCAAGAAGCTGGCAAACAACACCTCCACATGTGCCATGTGGCTTCATTGATGCCCCCCTCCCCCATATTTTTATTCAAAAAAATATTGACTGCAAAAGCGAGACATCTCCCAGAAACTTGCTCGTATTTTGTTTCCTACTTGGTTTGCACGTACAGGAAGAGCAAGCATAATAAGTTACAGTTAGCAGGCTATAATGATTAAACAATTATATTTGTGTTGAGTTGGATCAGAGAGAAGAGGAGAGAGAAGGGAAGCCGGCTGTAGATTAACAGCCGGCTACAACACAGACTCCAAGAAACATTGTGAGAGTGTACAATGGGCCATGCATTAATAAATTGTACTTCTTAGCAACTAGCTATACTATACATGTTGGTTATTAGGTTGACTATATATGACATGGCAACTCCATATAGCCGGTTGTTGCCTGTACTATTAACCATGCTCGAAGTACTAGTGCCACGTCATCTAACAAGTCTTTCAACATGCGTCAAATTATCATGAGGGCTAACTCTTGTTAGAGAAATGTGCTCCACCGTGTACCCGTGTGTGTGTGTGTGAGGGAGGCAGTGTGTGTGCGTGCACCTCTTCTCTTCATACTTGTCCTCCATGGCTCCACCTAGTGGGTGTGTTAGAGAGAGAGAGAGAGAGGAGAGAGAGAGGGAGGGAGATGGTGTGTCCGACATGCCTCTATACATATGTTTCTGTCAAAGAGAGGCCTGAATACATAGTATATGTATGTGGAGGGGGGTAATATACGAGAAGAGAGGGGGAGGGATCATTTATGCGACATATCGATAGACACAGATAGAGGGAAGAACTTTACGAGCATGCAAGCACTAGGAAAGAGGGGGTGCATGTTGGAAGATGGTGCGAGAGGCCAACTAGGAGAAGACAAGGAAGGAGTACCAGTGTGAGATTGATAATTAAAGAGAGGGGACGATAACGTGTGTGGGCGCGCTTGTCTGGTCGATAGAAAAAGTGGAAGGCCTAGATGATGAGACGGGGAGGGACAATTAATGTGTGTGTGGTAGGCGGTCCTATGTAGCGATGTCATGGTTCGGTCGATGTGTACGTGGGTAAAGAGGGGGAGATTTAACTAGAGATATATGTCGGACATTTTGTGTGGAGATACCTGAATACACATATAGGGAAATTGACTGGTGCACATGCATGCATGTGTCAGAGATAATGAACACCCAGAGTGATGAAGAGAGGGAGATGTGTGTGTGTGTGTGGTGGGGGAGGGCGTGCAACTAGCTTGTGATACTGTACGAGTGCAAGATGGAGAACAATAGAGAGGGTGATAGTGCCCGCGTGCCTCAGAGTTAGGGCAGGAGGCATGGATGGTGAGAGGAGGGGAGGGACTATGTGTGTACATGTTTGTGTGTCATAGGAAGGCCTAGCTAGCTAGAGGCTTATATCAATTGGTGTGTGTGTGGGAAATATGGATGTAGGGAGATCGTGGGACACCGACCTAAAGAACAAGAACTTGTGTGCGTGATGTAGAGGATGCCGAGTGGTGGGGAGTGTGTGTGCATATATTCAAGCATGATAGGGAAGTTACTGGTATCAACGAAGGGAGGAGTGTGTTTGTGCATGTAAAAGACTCACAGAGACGATAATAAGTATAAAAGTGGATTCAAATATTTGAATAAGAGCTCATGATGTTTGTAACTCATGCATGCATGAATATAATGCATATATGCCTAGTGTGGTTTCGAATCAAAGGTGCTATATACCATATTCACATCGAACAAGGACAAATCGATTTGATTTTGTGATACCGATAGGACACATATTGTCTGACCACATTGCATCTGTGCATGAACATAACTATTCGAATTTGAGATAATGCATGGCTTTGACAGTAGATTATTGTGTGTGTTAAACACATTATACATATGAAAACAGGGTTTAGATTATTCTGAACATCTCGCTAATTAGACCAATCTACTATGATTTCAATTCAACATAAAATGTATACAAATATTTGAATTAGAAATAGTATTGTACATGTAGTTCATATTTAAATATGATTACTACTATATGCATGTTTTTTGTTATCAAGATAATATTTAAATGATGATATAACTTGACAACAATCGTATTCAAATAGGGAAAATTGATTCAAATCTATTATATTATTTCTATTATATTATTAAAACGATAGAAAACGAACAGATTAGATGTAACAATAGAAAAAGAGTTAAAAACAACGGCTGAGATTTACAACAGTTGAAGCAGTTACAAAATTTGGAAGTCTGCAGAATGAAATGAAGAGCCAATGGAAAAACTTATAACGCAAGACTAAATTTTAAAAAAATTGAATGGAAACTCCAACAACTCTACAATATAAAGAAATGAATTATTATGTACTCCAAATGCAAATTTGTGTAGATAGTATAGCTGCGCAAAGAATATTCCAGACTAAGCCATGATAATTTAACTTGCGTTTTAAGTTATTTTAAATAGAGAGATTGATGTACCCGAGTCGGGTTTATAATATCTGGTGCACATGGAGATTTTAAAGAAAGAAATAGAAAATGTGGTAATTGCATGGTCTCTTCCAGCTTGGTTACTTGATCGCATAGAGTGAGAGACACTATTTACATGCATCGCTTCCAAAATAACTACCAGAGGTGTACTCTACAATATAAACAATAAAATTTAATATACTCGAAATACAAATATATGTCGAAAGTTCAGTCACAAAAAGAATATTTCATGCAAATAGACATTATATTGTAAACTGCAGTTCTTGCAACTAAAACTATGTTAGATGGACCCGACTGTGGATTGACGATATACAAGGTGTGCAACTGAAAATACGTCCAACAAACAAAATAGTACACAAAACAAAACAGAAGATGTCATTGCTCAAGCGTAGACTACTCATGCTTGATTACATAGAGTCAAAGTATTCACTACATGTAAACCTCCCACCACGTGTTGTTAACACGTGTAAATATAGGAGAGATGTTTCATTTTACAAAGCTATACACACATGAAAACTGAGATGAAGATGAATTATGCATGTATTTTTACACTTCTGAAATATTTATATGGAGTAACTAAAAAACAATTATATGTAACTACACATATTATTTACATAAAATGAAGGCCCATAAACTAGGGTGTTTTGTTTCAGCATGATAGAGAGAATATAAGCATGAAGTGGATGATGGGGTGAGGGGGAGAAGGGTCGCCTTCTTTCCGTCAAAGTTCATTGGACAAATCCACCACGTCGTACCGTCGGAGGTAATGCTTCTGGAGCGATACTAACAATAATGTCGCACTTAGGGTCTGACGTCGTTAAAGCAGATTGGAACAATCCCACGCATTGTACCATCGTCCAAACCAACACAACGTGATGAACTAAATTAAGAAGAGTAATTGAAGTTGGTCAGAAGAGGAAATGTATGATGTTGGATTAAACCAAGAGAATGAAACATCGATTACCATATGGGCTTTAAAACACTATGCGGGAATTCTTATAAGGATATTATGTGAATGCCCATTCTAAAAGAAAAGATAATCCAAACGGTCTAAACGTTGAAGAGGTAAAAGCAATAAAAATCGAATCCAACACAAACATCTATGAACAAATCTAATGCATGTTGGATGAAATATAATAATTTAAAACCGTATATAATGGCAATTTTACCTGTTTAAACTCAAGAAAACATGACAAAAAATCATTTAAGAAAGCTAGCGGCGCAAATGTGTGGGCAACTCCTCTAGTTTATTTCATATGGTAGACGACAATATATATTCATAGGATGGAGTAAAACATTCATATAAGATGTATGATCAAAATGTAGGACTACATCCACTATATACCGCAAGATCACCTAACGATATATCCGAATTCAACATAACGTGGATTCAAAAATTGAAATTCGAGATCCTGGCATTTGTAATCATATAAAATGGAACATGACTCTTTCTTGTGGTGTGAATTGATTTGTTTTTTGTTGTTGTTGAGGGAAGTGTGAATTTATTTGGTACTTTACATGCTAAGCTTGTTCTCCCTATTTTTCTTTTAGTTTTTCAATGGCATTTATAGCAATATAGTAAAAGGGGGCATGACTCTGTTTTGTCTTGTATGCATTGTCTTTTTTATACACGTTAAGTTTGTTCTGGTGAACATGGAATCCGCGCCTTGTTATCCCAAACAATTCAAGCTAGAGTATCACTTGTCTCTTCTGCTGCAAAACTCCCGCCTCTTCCACCCACACCATGCCTTGTTAACCCGAAGTTTGAACGCGCGCGGAAACTCCCTCCTCATCCGAAATCGGTCACGTAGACCAAACACGTGAAATCCCCCTTCTACCCCTGAGCCAGAAATGCCACCTCGACATCACTGGTCAAGAACGGTGGGGGTACTTTCATAACTTACCCCACATTTCGGACAAGCGCGTCCCTAACCATGGCTCCCACTCCCTTCCCCTTTGTTCCCCCCATTCATACACCAAGGTCACCAAAACCTGCAAAACCCCATGCTACTCCGTCGGCCTGCCGACCACCGCCCAGCCGGAGCCTCTTCCCCGACGATGTCGTCCACAACAACAGCTCGACGTCCCTCATCCACTGCACCGGATGAGGATCCTCGTCGATCTCGTCATCGTGCTGGTTCAGCCACCCCGTCCTCCAACTCCAAGGAGCTGCCCCGGCATTCGCCTCATCTATCGCGCCACCTCCTTCCCCACAGCACCGTCTTCATCTGCCTGACCGGAACCGTTGCACCCTCACCAATTCCTCCCATGAAGTCGAGGCCTACTCGGGACCACCAAGGAGGTTCTGCGCTCACCACTGCATTTTATCTTTTACTCAATCTCACGGGGCTACCGGTGCTCAATACCGAGCAGCCATGGCGGGTCTCCATCGAAGGAACCGTCGCCGGCCACTTTCTCCATGGAGTCTCTCCCCCATGCCATTGCTTCCTCGGCAGCGACGTCCACACAAGCACTAGCTGCTGCTGCTGCTACTCTGGCTCTCGCTCGCGTTGCGGCTCTGCTCTTGCTATTGGTCACGCTGCTGCTCTTCTCCTGCTTTCATTTGTGCTGCTACCTTACTCTGCTCTTGTTGTTCGCCAAGCTGCTGCTCCGCTCTTGCTGCTGCTCTGCTCTGCTCTTGCTCTCACTCGCACTGCTGTTGCTGCTACATGAGTTGTTGTAGCTACAGGAGTTGCTGCTTTAGCTCTTGCTCATGCTTCTACTACACTAGCTGCTCTCTACAAGTGCATTCCCTGCTCGAGCGGTTGTTGATTTAGATCACTGCTTCTCTGCTGCTAGTGCTCGAGCGGCCTAAACTTCTATTATAGTGCTTTGATACTAGTGTAATCAGTTTCGTCGGAAAAATTCAGTTTCGACAGTAAAATTCAGTTTCGACTGTAAAGTTCAGTTTCTTCAGTTAAGTTCAGAGCCAACAGTATTTACAACATCTGTTGGACTAGCCGCGGCGCAGCTGATTGTAAGTGCATCTAGTGCCCCTTACTGATTTTGGTGTACTGAATACTTATAGGTTAAGGGACTAATGTGTTTGTGAGTGTACACAGGCTCTATAAGTTGATGAGGAGATTGATATCAACGATGAATGTCGACCCCTAAAAATGTATGTCTTCAGCTGAAGACTTTGGTTTTCCTGAAGACTTTGAAAGTGAGGAAATTGGTGTGACCTTGAAGACTAGGATATCCATGCGAGGACTATGAAGTGATACGTCTCCATCGTATCAACTTTTCCTAACGCTTTCCCTCTTGTTTTGGACTCTAATTTGCATGATTTGAATAAAACTAACCCAAACTGACATAGTTTTCAGCAGAACTACCATGGTGTTGTTTTTGTGCAGAAATAGAAGTTCTCGAAATGGAACGAAAATTTGCGAGGATTTTTTATACAATAAAAGAAAATATATGGAGCGAGGAACCAGAGGAGGTGGGCACCTGGGTGGGAACAACCCACTAGGGTGTGCCACCACCTCCAAGCGCGCCCAGGTGGGTTGTCCCCACCTGGTGGCACCGATGACCCTAAAATCGATGCTATAAAAATCACATTATTCCAGAAAAAAATCAGGGAGAAAGAATTATCGTGTTTCATGAGATGGAGCTGCCGCCATCTCCTGTTCTTCATTGGGAGGCCATATCTGGAGTCCGTTTGGGGCTCCGGAGAGGAGGATCTTCGATCTTCGTCATCACCAACACATCTCCATTGCCAATTCCATTATGCTCCCCACTTGATGTGAGTAATTCCTTCGTAGGCTCGCTGGTCGGTGAGGAGTTGGATGAGATTCATCATGTAATCGAGTAAGTTTTGTTAGGGCATGATCCCTAGTATCCACTGTGTTCTGGGATTGATGTTGCTATGACTTTGCCATGCTTAATGCTTGTCACTTTGGGGCCAGGTGCCATGATTTCAGATCTCAACCATTTATGTTATCACCATTATATCCATGTTCTAGATCCAATCTTGCAAGTTATAGTCACCTACTAGGTGTTATGATCCGGCAACCCCGGAGTGACAATAGTCGGGACCACTCCCGGTGATGACCGTAGTTTGAGGAGTTCATGTATTCACCGTGTGTTAATGCTTTGTTCCGGTTCTGTATTAAAAGGAGGCCTTAATATCCCTTAGTTTCCAATAGGATCCCGCTGCCACGGGAGGGTAGGACAAAAGATGTCATGCAACTTCTTTCCATAAGCATGTATGACTATTTACGGAATACATGCGTACATTATATTTATGAACTGGAGCTAGTGCCATATCACCCTAGGTTATGACTGTCTCATGATGAATATCATCCAACGAGTCACCAATCCAATGCCTACGAATTTATCTTATATTATTCTTGCTAAGTTACTACTGTTGCTATTGCTATCATTACTGCTATAAAACTATTGTTATCACTGTTACCGTTACTGTTGCTGCTACCATTATCAAAACTATCATATTACTGTTCTACTAATCACTTTGTTGCAGATAATTAATCTCCAGATGTGGTTGAATTGACAACTCAGCTGCTAATACCATCAAATATTCTTTGGCTCCCCTTGTGTTGAATCTATAAATTTGGGTTGAATACTCTACCATCGAAAACTGTTGCGATCCCCTATACTTGTGGATTATCAAGACCTTTTTTTGGCGCCGTTGCTGGGGAGCATAGCAATATTTGTTGAGTCACTTGGGATTGTTATCGTATTATCACTATCAGGAATCTGAAGAATGCTAAGACGAAGTTTTTTTCCTCAAAGACGAGGGGAGGTAAGGAACTGCCATCCAGCTCCGCTTTAGATTCACCTTCTGTTATAAGTAAACTTGCAACACCACCACATGCTAATTATTCTGATATGTTACAAGTTATTGATGATGCTACTTCTTCTATGAATGCTACTCTTGATGATGCTAGTACCTTGCTTGATGACGATGTGCCACTAGGTGAATTTCTTGATGAACAAATTGCTAGAGTAAGACAACATGATATTGTTGAATCTGATGATGAACTTGAAACTGAAAATCTTGAAACACCTACTAGTACTAGTCCTCCTAGATATGAATTGCCAAAGCTACCGGAAGGTTATACTATGAGTGAGGAAGCAACTAGAGATATTCTTGCTTGTAAGGATAGAGATAATCTAGAGAAATTATTATGCAAGTATAAAGAAAGATCTCTGAATGCTAAAATGGAATGTGATCCTGAGTTTGCTACTTCACCTATCTTTATTGATGATAAGGATTATGAATTCTCTTTTGACCCAGAGTTAATTACTTTGGTCGAATGTGATCCTTTCCATGATTATGAAACTGAAACTATTGTGGCACATCTTACTAAGTTGAATGATATAGCCACCCTTTTTGCTCATGATGAGAAGATTCACTACTATTATATTCTCAAGTTATTTCCGTTCTCATTAAAGGGTGATGCTAAAGCTTGGTACAATACTTGTGCTCCTGGTTGTGTGCATGGTCCCCAGGATATGATTTATTACTTCTCTGAAAAATATTTCCCTGCTCATAATAAACAAGCTACCATGCAGGAAATATTTAACTTTGCGCAAATTGAAGAAGAGAGTCTCCCACAAGCTTGGGGGAGGCTTCTCCATTTGCTTAAAGCATTGCCTAATCATCCTCCTAAGAAAAGTGAAATACTTCATATCTTATATAATGGACTAACCGATGATTTTAGGGATTTCCTAGATAGTTGTGTTGGTTGTGTTTTCAGGGAATGAACTAGTTGGCAAGCTAGAGAATTATTGAATAACATATTGAAAAATTATGATGATTGGAATCCTCCTGAAACACCTATTAAACCCACTCCGAAGAAGAGGGGTATCTTATATCTCAACCCTGAAGATATGCAAGAGTCAAAGAAAACTATGAAGGAAAAAGGTATTAAAGCCGAGGATGTCAAAAATTTACTACCTATCGATTAAATTCATGGGCTTGAAGCACCAGCACCACCTAAGGTGGTAGAGGTAAAATCTTTAATGAAATTCAATGATAGTGATGATCCTCGTAATAAACATCCTAGTAAATGCCTTTATGAGTTTGATAATTACATTAGAAAACAAGATCACTTCAATGCAAATATTATGAAACAATTGAAATACAACTTTGATATGATTGATCGCTTGAGTGACTTGTTATTTAGAATCTCAAATGATGTTAGAGGCGTAGGAAAGCATGCCTCTATGGTCCAAACTCAATTAGAACAAGTTGCTAAATCTCAAAGAGCGTTGCTTGATGAAATGAACAATAATATAAGTAACTTTGCTGTTAGAGTAGCAACTAGAGGAGGTAAAATCAATCATGAACCACTTTATCCTGAGGGACACCCACAGATAATTGAACACTGATGCACCTAGTCCTTCTAAAAGGAAAAAGAAGAAGAAAAATGATAGGACTTTGCATGCCTCTAGTGAACCTGAAATAGAAAAACCTCCTGATAATGATAATGAAGTTTCTACCTCTGATGCTGAAACTCAATCTGGTAATGAACACTCACCTCATGATAATGAAAAAGATAGTGTTGAGGTTCATGAAGACACTCAACCAAATGATAAAGAACCAGACAATGATGTTGAGATAGAACCAGCTGTTGATCTTGATAACCCACAACCCAAGAATAAAAAATATGATAAAAGAGACTTTGTTGCCAGAAAACATGGTAAGGAAAGAGAACTATGGGTACAAAACCCTATGCCCTTTCCACCTAAGTCAACTAAAAATAAAGATGATGAAGAATTTGAACGCTTTGCCGAAATGATTAGGCCAGTCTTTTTGTGTACGTGCTTGACTGATATCTTAAAAATGCCTCCTTATGCAAAGTACATGAAAGACATCATCACCAATAAGAGAAAAATACTGGAAGCTGAAATCTCCACTATGCTTGCTAATTATACTTTTAAAGATGGAGTACCTAAAAAACTTGGAGATCCGGGAATACCAACTATACCTTGCCCTGTTAAAAGAATTTATGTGAAAATGCTTTATGTGATTTGGGAGCTGGTGTTAGTGTTATGCCTTTCTCTTTATATAAAAGACTTGATTTGATTAAACTTAGACATACTGAAATATCTGTGCAAATGGCTGACAAATCAAACTGCCATACCTATCAGTATTTCTGAGGATGTGCCCGTTGTTCTTGCTAATGTTACTATTTTGACTGACTTTGTTATACTTGAGATACCCGAGGACGACAACATGTCGATTATCCTTGTTAGATCCTTCTTGAATACTGCAGGGGCTGTTATTGATTGCCATAAAAGCAAGGTCACTTTACATTTCAATTCCAAGTGAATGGTATTAATGTTATTGAAAAATCTCCAACGATCACTATTGGATGTTTTCATCTACCTCTAGCTAAAGTCAAAAAGAAATATGAAATGATTATTCTTGGGGACATTCATATCCCCACTGAGGTAACTTAGTGATTTACGGAAGTTCTTCGGTTTCATGCTAATCGAAAGTGGTTGTTAAAAAGACTTTATCAACCATATTAATGGATCATTTTTGAGAGGTATGAAGTTGATGAATTTAGTAAGCACTACCTTCTATCCTTACTGAGAGAGTTCTAGATTAGGGGGTATCCGGACAGCCGGACTATGTACAACGTCCGGACTATTGAAGCGTGAAGATACAAGACTCAAGACTTCGGCCCGTGTCCGGATGGGACTCTCCTTGGCTTGGAGGGCAAGCTTGGCGATCCTGATATTATATTTCCTTCCTTGTAACCGACTCCATGTAAACCCTAGCCCTCTCCGATGTCTATATAAACCAGAGAGGTTGGTCCTTAGAAGGCCGATCACAATTATAATCTACCATCATAGGCTAGCTCCTAGGGTTTAGCCTCTACGATCTCGTGGTAGATCTACTCTTGTACTACCCGTATCATCAATATTAATCAAGCAGGAAGTAGGGCTTTACCTCCATCAAGAGGGCCTGGGTAAACTTCTGTGTCCCTTACTTCTTGTTACCATCAGCCTTGATGCACAGATCGGGACCCCCTACCCGAGATCCGCCGGTTTTGACACCGACATTGGTGCTTTCATTGAGAGTTCCTCTGTGTCGTCGCCGTCAGCTCGATGGCTCCTTCAATCGTCATTAACGACGCTGTCCAGGGTGAGACTTTCCTCCGCGGAGAGATCTTCGTATTCGGCGGCTTCGCGCTGCGGGCCAATTCGCTTGGCCACCTTGAGCAGATCGATGGCTATGCCCCCGGCCATCAAATAAGGTTCGGAAACCTGAACTACACGACGGATATCCGCGGAGACTTGATCTTCGATGGATTCGGGCCAGCGCCAGAACCGCCGATGAGCACGGCTTAGACCTGCTGTTAGACGTTGCTCGGGATATCATCCCGGTAGAAGCCTCAGATCTAAATCCGGGACAGGTTGCTTCGCCTAAGGTCGGAGGGCTGGACCCCGCCCCGCAGGTCGTACCCTCATCGGCGATGGATCCGAACACAGGTCTCACCTCTGAGGGAGCATGTGACTCCGGACCCCCGGATTCATATCCGGATGCAGGTTCCAGTCCGCGCGCCCCCGAGCCCGCTGATCCTGGTTGGGCTCCGGTGATGGAGTTCACCGCGGCGGACGTCTTTCAGCACTCGCCCTTCGGCGACATGCTGGACTTATTGAAGTCTCTCTCCTTGTCAGGAGACTCCGGGCCGAACTATGTCCGGCTCGAGTGGGAAGCAGACAACGACGGAATTCGTTGCCCACCCACCACCCACTTCATTGCCACGATCGACGACCTAACCGACGTGCTTGACTTCGACTCCGAAGACATCGACGGTATGGACGACGATGCAGGAGGATCACAGGAGCCACCGCTCACCGGGCGGTGGATGGCCACCTCCTCATATGATATATATATGGTGGACACTCCGAAGGAAGCTAATGGAGACGAGGCAACGGAGGACAACCCCTCGGGAAGAAAATCAAAAAATGGGCGACGTCGGCGCCGCTCCAAGCCCCACCATAGCAACACCGGCCCCGGAGACGGAAATAATCCGGATGGCGCCGAAGAAGAATATGACCATGACCAGCCCACCTTTGAGCAGGCCGAACAAGAAGACGAGCAGGTCAGCCCAGAAGAACAGGCGACAGACGCATACCTGGAGGAGGACAACTACATGCCCCCCACCAAAGACGAGATCAGCCTCGATGACGACGAATTCGGCGTACCTGAGGATCCCGTGGAGCAGGAGCGCTTCAAGCGTAGGCTTATAGCCACTGCGAGGAGCCTAAAGAAGAAGCAGCAGCAACTACAAGCTGATCAAGACCTGCTCACAGATAGATGGACTGAAGTCCTGGCAACCGAGGAATATGGACTCGAACGCCAAACGGCTGACCAGCCACCCCGTGGCCGGGATAAAACGGGATACCAGCCCGCACCCCCACGCCGATACACTACGGCTTAGGGCAATAGGCACGACCTGCAAGATATTCTGGAAAATAAAGCGGGACAGCCAGAATCGATCTACGGATCAAGGGGGCGCGCCCCAGCGCGCGACGATAACCGTTGCGCCGGATACATCATAAACAAGTCCGGCCGGGCCAAACATAGCAACCCATACCAATCCGACCTGCGTAGCCACATAGCCCGGCACAGAGGCGCCGCACACCCCCTCTGCTTCCCTGACGAAGTGATGGATCATGAATTCCCAGAA
The DNA here is from genome assembly GCA_963921465.1 of Triticum timopheevii. Lineage (NCBI taxonomy): Eukaryota > Viridiplantae > Streptophyta > Magnoliopsida > Poales > Poaceae > Triticum > Triticum timopheevii. Next base: position 297,716,530 of record OY997264.1, read on the forward strand.
GGATTCAAACCCGTAAACATCGAATCATACGATGGCACAACAGACTCCGCAGTATGGATCAAAGATTTCCTTCTCCACATTCACATGGCCCGCGGAGATGATCTACACGCCATCAAGTATCTCCCCCTTAAGCTCAAAGGACCAGCCCGACACTGGTTAAACAGCCTGCCAGCAAATTCCATTGGCAGTTGGGAAAACCTGGAAGACGCATTCCTTGATAACTTCCAGGGAACATATGTGCGACCACCGGACGCTGATGACCTGAGCCACATTACTCAACAGCCCCGAGAGTCAGCCCAGAAATTCTGGACTCGGTTCCTCACTAAAAAGAACCAAATAGTCGACTGTCCGGACACCGAAGCCCTGGCGGATTTTAAGCATAACATCCGTGATGAGTGGCTCGCTCGACACCTCGGCTAGGAAAAACCCATGTCTATGGCAGCTCTCACAACCCTAATGACCCGTTTTTGTGCGGGTGAGGATAGCTGGTTGGCTCGCAACGGCACCACACCACATTCCGGTACTTCGGAGGGCCGCGACACTAACGGCAAGCCACGAGGCAACAGACATAAGAGACGGAACAACGACGACAGCACTGAAGACACGACAGTCAACGCCGGATTCAGCGGACCTAAGTCCGGATAGCGGAAAAAGCCATTCAAAAGAAATAATCAGGGACCGTCCAGTCTGGACCGCATACTAGAGCGCTCGTGCCAAATTCATGGCACACCGGACAAACCAGCCAACCAAACCAATAGAGACTGCTGGGTGTTCAAACAGGCCGGCAAGATAAACGCCGAAAACAAGTACAAGGGGCTGCACAACGACGATGATGAGGAGCCCCGACGTCCGAATACGGGGGGACAAAACAAATTTCCCCCAGGTGAAAACGGTCAACATGATCTACGCCACCCACATCCCCAAGCGGGCACGGAAGAGGGCACTACGGGACGTCTATGCAATGGAGCCAGTCGCCCCCAAGTTCAATCCATGGTCAGCTTGTCCGTTCACCTTTGACCGTAGGGATCACCCTACCAGCATCCGTCATGGCGGCTCAGCCGCACTGGTCTTAGACCCAATCATCGAGGGATTCCACCTCACGCGTGTCCTCATGGACGGCGGCAGCAGCCTGAACCTTCTTTATCAGGACACAGTGCGCAAGATGGGCATTGATCCTTCAAGGATCAAGCCCCCCAAAACTACCTTTAAAGGTGTTATTCCTGGAGTAGAGGCCCGCTGCACGTGCTCTATAACATTTGAAGTGGTCTTCGGATCCCCAGACAACTTCAGGAGTGAAGAGCTAATCTTCGACATCGTCCCTTTCCGAAGTGGCTACCACGCACTGCTCGGACGAACCGCATTTGCTAGATTCAATGCGGTGCCACACTACGCATATCTCAAGCTCAAGATGTCGGGACCGCGTCGGGTCATCACTGTCAACGGAAACATGGACCGCTCCCTTCGAACAGAAGAGCATACAGCAGCCCTCGCGGCTGAAGTACAATGCGGCCTCTTCCGACAAACCAATCCGGCGACAACTTCGAGCACTGTCAAGATCGTGATTAGCAGTCCGGCCTCCGCTCAAGCCCATCCAAAGCAGCATTCGCGCCACGTGTACACAATTGCGCTCTCAAGATACCTTGGGCATAGGCGGAGGCGCATCAATGACTCAGTCGATAATGCAGGCAACCGCTAAATACCTTCATACTCTTTCCCTCTTACCTTTCAGGACACCGCGTTAGTGCAGCATCCTCAGAAGAGCCGAATTGCCGGACTCATAGGGGAGAGACATCTAAGGAGGCAACAGACGTGCAGAATAGAAGAAAACCCAGGTGGAATCTATTTGCGAGCATTATACCTGCTTTATCTCCTATACACAATCTGCCCCTGGATAGGACATGTCAAATAGTCCTATTTATCTCCGCTTAATTCATCCACTGTAAACATAAGCTTAAATGTATTTTTCGTCAATGGGAGATTATGTATTGCGTCAGCTTATTATTCTTACTAGAGCATTTTTTCTTCTCTAAACGTTTATTTGGTTTTGCATCCGTACACCTTGGTACGGTCAGTTTGCCAGGGGCTTCTTATGGCGCCCCGTAATATGGCAACTAAAAGTCCGAACACTTTCAATAGTGCGGCACCCCGAACTTATAGCACTATATGCATCAGCTCCGAATCATGTCTTGGGTCTATAGTTGGGATAGCCCGGCTCCCTTGTTTTGGTGCCTTACGTTCCATTATATCGGCTAAGGTAGCGCAGGGAGAACTAATGCGATTGTGTCCCGGTTCTGCCGGACGAGTACCTTAGTAGAGAAAGCCGAAAACTAACCGGCATGATGTGGCGAGAGCTGGTCACTGTTTGAGAGGTACTAAAATCCTTAAAGATTTTCCACTTTAGGCGATAAATCAGCTTTGTCCGATCAAGGCGTATATAGCGCCCCAATTCGGCCTTCCGGATTCTAGGGGCTTCACCGAAATTTAAAATTGTAGACTTCTATGGCTAAGTGAAAGTTATAAAGCCGCATAGTCTGATTGCCTCGTTCGCTGTGCTGGACACCTCCTTAAGGGACCAAACATTTGGATAAAGAGTGTCCGGGATTTCCACGAACACCCCAGTGCTAGTCATGTGGGGGCGGAACCCGACGACTGGCCTACTTTTAGGATTTTATAAACAGCCGCACAGAAGGTAATATTTTAAATAACAAAAGCGCTACATAGCGCAAGTAACTTTGTCCTTAAAATACAAACATGACAGAAGCGAATTCATTCAAAAATGGTGTCCTTGGTACATTCATCAGCCACGAGACGAGCACCCTTCCTAACGCCATCATAGTATAGCTCGGGATGGCGATGCGCCTTGCCCTCTGGTGGTCCGTCCTTGACCAGCTTCTCCGCATCCATCTTTCCCCAATGCACTTTGACGCGGGCAAGGGCCCGACGGGCACCCTCGATGCACACTGATCACTTGATCACCTCAAGCCGCGGGAAGGCATCCATCATTCGCTTGATCCGGCCGAAGTAGCTATTGGGCATAAGCTCACCAGGCCACATCCGGACTATAAAACCTTTCATAGCCAGTTCGGCCGCCCTGTGGAGTTCGACCAACTGCTTCAGTTGGTCACTCAGAGGCATCAGGTGTTCGGCCCCAGCATACTCGGACCAGAAAAACTTCTCCATTGAGTTCCCCTCCTGGGCACGGTAGAACTCCGCAGCGTCTGATACGTTGCATAGTAGATCTGCGAATGCCCCTGGAGAGCTCCGAATTCGAGTAAGTAAAAGAAACGCCTCCTCCGCATGTTTGCTTTGCATAAAGAACTTCTTACCCACTGCTATCTTCTTGGCCTCCTGGATCTCCTGTTGTGCTTTCTCGGCTTCGGCCTTGGCGTCTTTTAAATTTGTAAGGGCCTTCGCAAGCTCGGCCTCTTTTGCCTTCATTTCATGCTCCGCGGACTCGCATTTATTGCCGAGGTCCTGGAGCTCCTGCTGTACCTCATCTACCCTAGCACTTTGCTTTTCGCGCTCCTTACACTCTGAGGCCACCTTGTCTTCGGCCTCGGACAGCGCCTTCTTCAGGGACGCCACCTCGGCGGGGGCCCCTGTTACACGGTCACGACACTTGGTTGTTAGACCCACCAATTCTTCCTATCCTTAAATATATAAGAACGGGAATTACTTACCCTTGTTCTCTTCGAGCTGCCTCTTCGCGAGGTCGAGCTCTCCCTGTGCCTGCTCCAGGTCCCGATTCAGTTCGGCAACCTCGGCAGTATGGGCAGCAGCAGCAAGCAGCACAGCCTGCTCATTCACAATAATACTTATGATTAGACTCCTGCGGATTATAATTGACCCTCTGCTCAGCTTTTCTTTCCGAACACCAAACAAAGTATCAGAGGATACTACCTATTGGGTGGTAATTTTGCACATATTTGTTACTTACCTCAAAGCCTGTTAGGAGGCTGGTGCAAGCTTCGGTTAGTCCGCTCTTGGCGGACGAAACCTTCCAAATCACCGTACTCATAAGAGTACGGTGCCCTTCGTCCAGGGAAGCGCCACGAAGCACTCCCAGCAAACTGTCCGATGCCTCATGCGCAACGTAAGTCCGCGACATAGACGGCTCTCCCTCCATAGCGAGGGGTCGCACGCCCGAGTCCGGAACCATCGAAGGTTCCGGAATGGTGTTCAGATGAGAGATTGGCTGGCCAAGGCTCTCATCGACATGATCCGCGGGGATCTCGAACCCCGTGTGTCCGACGTCTGGGACCCCGCCTCAGGACGTCTCCAGAGTCACCTCCCCCCGCTCTGAGAGCCTTCGGGACAACACCTCCGTTTCATCCGCGTGTTGGGGAGTAGTGGCTGTCGGAAGCGAATTGATCTCTGAATCACTCAGGGACCCGGAGGAAGACACTTCGCGGAGATCCCTGGCCGGACTGCACATATATTCAGCATTACAAAACACATACACTATGAAGTGAAATCATGATAGAATGCGGACACTTACGATCGCACTAGGGGCTTCCCCCTGGGCAGCCACCCCTCCTCGCTATGAGCGGCCGTGGTGGAATAGTCCGGAAGGGGCACCTTCCCCTTTTGGACACCCCAGCCTTCCCCTCCGGAGCGGCTTTCTTTTCCTCCCCTCCCCAGTGCGGGGAGGTGGAATTTCTTCTTGATTTCCCCCGCTTCTGCGGGAGGAATCTGACTCGTCGTCATCCGACAACAGGGGTATGACGGCCTTGCGCCAGGGGCCTTTTCTGGCCCCTTTTTCCGCCTCCCCGGACCCCTCATCCTTTCCGGATGGGGCGTCTTCTTCTTCTTCCTCCTCCCCTTCGTGGGAGGAGTCCGCCTTGTTGTCTTCGGACGAGGCTTCCGGCACAAACTTACGCCGGAGACCCTTTCAGTTCCCCGGGGCCTTCTTCTCGGCCTTCTTCTCCGGCACCTTGTACGGCGCCGGGACCAGCATCTCCATCAGGAGAGCATCTGCTGGGTCTTCTGGCAGCAGAGCTGGGAAGTAAACCTGCTCCGCTGTCTCCACGTAATCCTGAGGCAAATATGCACCACTACTTAAGGCACTCCCGTGACTATATTGGGAAGAACAAGGTCCGGTGTCAGTCTAAGAACTCACCGGCCTAGGAGCCCATGCGGCGTGAAGCCCGAGGTCCTCGGATGTCGGAGGAGGCACTTCAGAGGCCTTGAACAGCTCCTTCCATGCGCCTTTGTGCATCATGTCGTAAAGCCTCTGGAGCATCCGGTGCTCGGTTGGGACGAACTCCCACAGATTGACTGCCCGCCTCTGGCAGGGCAAGATTCGGCGAACGAGCATGACCTGGATCACGTTGACAAGCTTGATGTTCTTGTCCTTCATGCTTTTGACGCATGTTTGGAGTCCGGCCAGCTCCGTGGAATCGCCCCAGGAGAGGCCCTTCTTCTCCTAGGAGGTGAGCCGCATGGGGGCTCCGGATCAGAACTCGGGGGCCGCCGCCCAGTTGGTGCCGCGCGGCTTGATGATGTAGAACCACCCCAATTGCCATCCTTTTATGGTCTCCGCAAAGGAGCCGTTGAGCCATGTGACGTTGGGCATTCTACACTCCATGGCCCCTCCGCACTCCGCCTGTTGGCCTCTTACCACCTTCGGCTTCACGCAGAAAGTTTGCATCCATAGGCCAAAGTGAGGCCAGATGCGGATGAAGGCCTCGCACACGACGATGAACGCCGAGATATTGAGGATGAAATTCGGGACTAGATCATGGAAATCTAGCCCGCAGTAGAACATAAGCCCATGGACGATGGGATGGAGTGGAAATCACAGTCCACGGATGAAGTGGGCGACGAATACGACCCTCTCGTGGGGTCCTGGGTCGAAATGACCTGCCCGACGTCTGGTAGACGGTGCGCTATGTCCGCGGCCAAGTATCTCGCCGGCCGAAGCTTGGTGATGTGCTTCTCCTTGATGGTGGAAGCCACCCACTTGCCTTCTGCTCCGGACATGTTTAGCTGTACGGGGAAGACTTGGGCTTGGGTGCTAGAGCTCGAGGGGGCAAGAGTGGGCAAAGGAGGAAGAAGGCGTGGGTGAAAATGGGGGAATCTTATCCCTTTATAGAGGCACCAGAAGCGATGCGCCTCCCCATTTGCCCATTGGGAATTGCTTGTTTCCCAAGCACCACGATTAATGGCGTGGTGAGATTATCCATACCCGTATTGATGAGAATCCTGCAATAAGGGCACACTATATCTGCTTTGGCAAGACGTTCCACAGAAACCGCCTCGTAATATGCGTAGCTGGTTGTGTGGAAACGGTTCGAATAGTGGATCCGATCATAATAACGTGTCATGTCATCACGAGAAGTTGTCAGAACATTGCATTTGTGAAATATCGTTCTCTCTACGGTGGTATGCGAAGACCGTTTTTCAAATCCGGACATGATTTGAGTGTTCGAAAATTACTTTGGAGTATTCGCAGGAGGAACCAGCCTTGCAATGCCGAAGACAATACTGCGCGCCGGTCTCATCGTCATTGAAGCCTGGTTTAGGGGCTACTGAGGGAGTCCTTGATTAGGGGGTATCCGGACAGCCGGACTGTGTACAACATCCGGACTATTGAAGCGTGAAGATACAAGACTCAAGACTTCGGCCCGTGTCCGGATGGGACTCTCCTTGGCGTGGAGGGCAAGCTTGGTGATCTGGATATTATATTTCCTTCCTTGTAACCGACTCCATGTAAACCCTAGCCCTCTCCGGTGTCCATATAAACCGGAGAGGTTGGTCCTTAGAAGGCCGATCACAATTATAATCATACCATCATAGGCTAGCTCCTAGGGTTTAGCCTCTACGATCTCGTGGTAGATCTACTCTTGTACTACCCATATCATCAATATTAATCAAGCAGGAAGTAGGGTTTTATCTCCATCAAGAGGGCCCAAACCTGGGTAAACATCTGTGTCCCTTACTTCTTGTTACCATCAGCCTTGACGCACAGATCGGGACCCCCTACCTGAGATCCACCGGTTTTGACACCGACACCTACCTTTTGTTTTTTGTTTTTAGTAGTTAAATAAAAAAATGACATGCTTTGTATGTTTTCTGAGTTTTCCGTGCAATAAAAAATGACCCAAAAATAAAAGTTCTCAGAATGCCCTGAAAATTTAACACGATTTTTTCCTGAATATTTCTGACATTCTGGTGCAAATAATATCCGTGGGAGGTGCACCAGGTGGTCACAACCCACCTGGGCGCGCCAGGACCCCCAGGCGCGCCCTAGTGGGTTGTGGTCCCCACGTGGGCCCCCTCGCTTACTTATTCTTCCCACATCATCACATTCACCCAGAAAAAAAATCACCTTTGCACTCTCTCTCGTGTTGTTGCTCCCAAAACTGCAGATTTCGATCTCCTTGCTCGAAGCTCCATTTTCGAAACTATTTCGGGGATTTGTTTCTTGGTATGTGGCCCCTCCATGTGTTCAATTAGTTTCTGTTTTAGTGGTTTGTATTTGGAAAAGCTACTCTTGGTGTTGTTGTAGATGAGCTTGCATGTTGAGTGATTAGACTTCTAAGTAGTTTGAATGCTTGCTATGGCCTCTATACATCCTTATGAGTAGTTGCTATCATTCTTATGAAGTTTTGTTAACAAATTTTTGTGACAAAAAATTTTCAGAAAATTGTACGCGAACATTATGAATTTATTTGGAAGGAGTTCTTCGAGGAGGAGGTCCTCGGAGGCATCTTCTAGCAGCAGCTCTGCTCATTGGTCTTATGTTGAACCAAGTGAAAGTTCCATTCAATGTGACACCACCAAAACATGCTTATGGCCATGCAACGATTATATTGTGAGTGTGGGCATTAAGGAGGAATTCGAGCAATATGTTCACAATGCTCCCTCCATTTTAGATAAGTGCGACGAACACCTCATCCTCACTGAATCATTTGTCAAAGGATTTAAATTCCTTCCCCATGATTCTAGGGTGTCATTTAAACTGCATAAAAATCCATTTACCATTTCTCTAGAAAGGTTTGCTCACCTCTGCAAAATCCCATTATGGGGTTCGCTCGATGAGCCACCGAGGTCTGCGTTTGAAATATTTTTGACTAGTTTTTTCTATGGTGAAACTAGGGGAGTGATGCAAGGTAGAATAAAGAGTGTTCATTTTCCTTTAATTCAGTACTTCGCATCATTTAATGGAAAATGTATGCACTTTCTGCTCCCGATCTGGGCCTCGTACACACCGCTCTCTATGCTGATAGAAGTTATAATCTTGGAGCGATTTTTGCTCGTAGGTTACAGCACAATGCTGGTAGTGGATATTTTTATGGTGAAATTTATGCCACATGTTTAGCAAGAGGGTTGGGTGTTTCACCTTGGCCCTATGATCCTATTTTACCCACGAAGTACCTAGAGTTTGATGCTATGAAACATCATAAGATTCTGAGGGGTGATCCCCATAAATTCACTTATAATTTGACGTTTAACAAGGAATCTGTGGTAGACACATATTCGCCTGCACCTGCTCTCTTTAATGTCCATAACAGGGGAAGATATTATGTTCTTGACAGCGAGGCCCGAGCTCATAATGAAGCGGTTTTGGCTGCACGGTGGGCTGAGGCATCCGCTCCGAGAGCCTCCGTGAGCTACCACTCCGACCATTACACAGGCTACTGACTGATTACCAAGTTAGGCCAAAAGCCTATGCTTGGGGGAGTACGTATTTCCACTGACATTATATTCATGTTCACACATTTCATTCCAGTTGTCGGTGTCCAAACGTTTTCATTGTTTCATCCATGTTAAATTTATTTTCTCGCTTTCTTCTTGTGTGTTTGAAAAACTTTGAGAAAATCCAGAAAGATGTTCCTTTCTTATTTTTGATTTTTCTTCCTAGTTTAAATTGAAATAGCTCCAAAAATAAAACCCAAAAAGATTTCCTTCTTCTTCTTTTACTTGTTCGGAGCTTTCCCGTGTAAATAGTTTTTCTTCTTTTTGCTTTTCTCTTTTCATTTTCTCGTTTATAAAAAACCAAAAACTCCAAAAATATTGCAGTATGTTTTTCTGAATTTATTTTGTTTTTATTGAGTCATACTGAGGAGAAGACCACAATGAAAATGTTGAGTGGCTCTCATTTGCATTATTGTTGATCTAATAAATAGCCCATATTACCTTGTCTTCTCCTTCTAAATAAAATGTTTGCAGATTCCAGCTTAGTCCACGGCACTCTTGCACTATCATCATTTTCAAATCGTTTGGTCGTGCAAGTGAAAGGAAATAATGACGATATTAGATGAACTGGCCATGGCAGAGAGAAATAGGTATGAACTCGACTTGTTCCGTTTTTGTAAATATGTTTAACCTAGTATCCATGATTCGGCCTATTATGATCAAACATGTTTGCAATGACAATGAGAGATTATAGTTTCTCATGCCATGCAAAAGTAGCTAGGAGTGAATAATGACTTATCTTGGATATCAACATTGCGTTAAACTGATTGTGATGTAGTATGATGACATGGTATCCTCCTCTCAATGTTCGAGTGGCTTGACTTGGCACATGTTCATGCATGTAGTTGAATCAAAACCAACATAGCCTCTATGATATTTATGTTCATGGTATTCGTATCCTACTCATGCTAGTACCCAATGTTACTTATGCATAATGCATGTTCATGACCGTTGTTTCTCTCTAGCTGGCCGCTTCTCAACCCAAGTTATTCCAGATGAGTCCACCATACCTACTATATGCGGTATTACCCTGCCGTCCTAAGTAAATTTGCATGTGCCATCTCTAAAAACTTCAAATAAATATCATTTTTGTGTGCCTGGATCGTTCATGGAACGACAGGAGGTAGTCAGTATCTTCCATGCTAAGCGGGTTATTCTCAGGTCGAGTGTTTATTTACTCGCCTTCGCACGAATAGGGATGCCCAATACCAAATTGCAAAAAGAATTGATCTCTTAAATAATCAAACAAAAACTCCCAATGCAGTCATAATCTTTACCTTTCTACTTGGGAACCGCTGCTAGCGTGTTTAGAATGGGAGAAATTGATAACTAATGGTCGTGAAGTAAATGAGAAGGGTGCATGTCTCAAAATTTCATTTACCTCTGTTTTAGAAACTTGAGCTCTGGCACCTCTACAAATCACTGCCTCCCCCTATGAAGGGACTATCTATTTAGTTTTATGTTGTGTCATCACCTTCTCAAATAATTGCAAGAACTTGAGAGCGCTGTTGTCGTGCTGATGCATTGTGTATAGCTAATGTTGGGTGCATCATGACTGGATCTTTTCTACCATTAATTACAATGTTTAGTCGCTGCTTGAACTTTGGGTGCTCTGCATTTATGTTTTGCGGTCTCAGAAAGGGCTAGCGAGATACCACTATTGTCATATTGTATCATGGTTGTTTTGACAACATGCTGTTGTTTGAGATGTCTTATTATTGATCTCTAGTTGATTATGTCATTGATATGAGTTAATACATTTTTTAAGAGTTATTTTCGACATGGTTAGTTATAATCTTTGCTGAAAACCTGGGTGTTGTTTAAGCATATTTGTGAAACAAGAGCAAAAGAGTTCGTAGAAGTTTTTCTTTTTCACTTTCAATTTATCAACTGAATTGCTTGAGGACAAGCAAAGGTTTAAGCTTGGGGGAGTTGATACGTCTCCGTCGTATCTACTTTTCCAAATGGTTTTCCTCTTGTTTTGGACTCTAATTTGCATGATTTGAATAAAACTAACCCGGACTGACGTTGTTTTCAGCAGAACTACCATGTTGTTGTTTTTGTGCAGAAATAGAAGTTCTCGGAATGGAATGAAACTTTTCGAGGGTTTTTTATACAATAAAAGAAAATATCTGGAGCTAAGAACCACAGGAGGGGGCCACCTGGGTGGGCACAACCCACTAGGGCGCGCCACCCCCTCCAGGCGCGCCCAGGTGGGTTGTCCCCACCTGGTGGCCCCGAGGACCCTGAAATCAACGCTATAAAATCACATTATTCCAGAAAAAATCAAGGAGAAAGAATTATCATGTTTCACGAGACAGAGCCGCCGCTGTCTCCTATTCTTCATCGGAAGGCCAGATCTAGAGTCCGTTTGGGGCTTCGGAGCGGGGGATCTTCGATCTTCATCATCACCAACACATCTCTATCACCAATTCCATGATGCTCTCCACCGGGAGTGAGTAATTCCTTCGTAGGCTCACTGGTCGGTGAGGAGTTGGATGAGATTCATCATGTAATTGAGTTAGTTTTGTTAGGGTTTGATCCCCAGTATCCACTATGTTCTGAGATTGATGTTGCTATGACTTTGCCATGCTTAATGCTTGTCACTTTGGGCCCAGGTGCCATGATTTCAGATCTGAACCATTTATGTTATCACCATTATATCCATGTTCTAGATCTGATCTTGCAAGTTATAGTCGCCTACTACGTATTATGATCCGGCAACCCCGTAGTGACAATAGTCGGGACCACTCCCGGTGATGACCGTAGTTTGAGGAGTTCATGTATTCACCGTGTGTTGATGCTTTGTTCCAGTTCTCTATTAAAAGGAGGCATTAATATCCCTTAGTTTCCAATAGGACCCCGCTGCCACGGGAGGGTAGGACAAAAGATGGCATGCAACTTCTTTCCTGAAGCACGTATGACTTTTTACGGAATACATGCCTACATTATATTTATGAACTGGAGCTAGTGCTGTATCGCCCTAGGTTATGGCTGTCTCATGATGAATATCAACCAACAAGTCACCGATCCAATGCCTACGAATTTACCTTATATTGTTCTTTCTAAGTTACTACTGTTGCTACTACTATCGTTACTGCTATAAAACTATTGCTATCACTGTTACCGTTACTGCTGCTGCTACCATTATCAAAACTATCATATTACTGTGCTACTAATGACTTTGCTATAGATAAGTAATCTCCAGGTGTGGTTGAATTGACAACTCATCTGCTAATACCTTCATATATTCTTTGGCTCCCCTTGTGTCGAATATATAAATTTGGGTTGAATACTCTACCCTCGAAAACTGTTGCGATCGCCTATACTTGTGGTTTATCATGGAGCTTGGAGACTTTTGTTTTAGTAGTTTCATTTTCTGTTTCTTGAGTCATAGGGACCACCGTACTGTTAAAGGGGGTCGAGGTAATACTAAGGAAACACTTTCCAAGTGGCGCTCATCCTAAATCCTACACCTACCCAATCCTTTGAGTGAAGCCTTTCGAAATCTCATACAGTTCAGTCAATTTCTTCGGTGATAGAGACGAAGATCTTCTGTTCTCTGAAGAATTTGTTCTGACCGAGGAGTTAGGAATTCGCTAGTGCAGATTACCACAAGTGTGGAACATGATAGCCCTAAGGAATTTGAGAGCTCAAATTTTCGACCGTTGATGTGCTATGCGCCAGCTATCCAAAATATCCTACCCACCTCATGGTCATATCATTGAAGGGCATTTATGTATTATCATGTTGGGCTACTCCTAGAATATAAATAGCCGCCCTCTACAACCACTAGCTGCTTGGCTGCTCCAAGAGAAACTGACACTTTTCACTGAGAGCATACCATCCTCCGAGGACTTTGAGCGAAAATTATCATGTGAGGAAAACATTAAACCCAAACACCTACAACCCAAAGTGATTGAGCAACACTGAAGAGATTGTTCCTATGTGGAACTGAAGCTTATTACCTTTGAGGACTGTGCATCCTCCAGATGGTTAGGCATCATGGTCTAGAGCGTCCAAGAGGAATTGTGGATCGCCAAGTGACCAAGTCTGCGAAGGTTTGGAAGTCACCTGAAGACTTACCACGAGTGATTGGGCGAGGTATGTGTGACTTTATCTCAAGGAGAATATAGTGAGGACTGTGTGTTCGAGACTGCGTGTCCTCAGGTTTAAATACCCAGCTGCTCCAACCAGACGTACAACTGACACAACAGTTGGACTGATCTACCAAATCATCGTCTTCACCAAGCTACTGGTTCTATTTCCTCAACCCTTTCATTTCCTCATTCATGTGTTGATGAACCTGATCATTACTGTTTGAAGACTTTGACTGAAGACTTTCTCTATTTCCTCAATCCTATTTCTTCAGTCACTTTGTCTTCAGCCTGCTTATCCTGTTTTCATGCTACCTGTACTCTGTTCTTGTTTTCATTTCATCATGATGACTATGCTATTTCTCTATTATGCATGTACCTGAGTACTTATTCCGCTGCTAGTGTGTCGTTGCTTAGGAAATTCCTCTTCTAGAATTTCCTTAGTGATGAATTTGTAAAAATCACCTATTCACCCTGACTCTAGTCGATATAATGCACTTTCACTGATGCATTTTACATCTAGCACTTTCGGGAGATGTAATTTACATCATCCACTACTAATGCTATTAGAATCCCACTTCAGATTAACATTGTCTATCTTGTCCTGCTTCATCCTCACCATCATACACCTACCAGAGCTTCTCCAATGATGGAACCGTCCATCACAGCGAAGGAGTACCCTCGGCGCCGTCTCCAAAGGCCTGAGATCTTCTTCCCCGCCTCCGACAGTCGCACCAGCATCACCATCCTCCACATCGAATGCAGCGATGCTGAGGTCGACAAGGCTACTCCAAAGAGGTTGTACACTCGTTGCATCACTTTTTTACTCTACATTCATGTTGATCCCTCAGGGATCCTTTGGTTCAAAGTAGTTTCAAATCTAGCAAGAAATGAATCATTGTCACAAAGGTAACATGAGGAAACTAAATGCTCTTTTGAACCACAATTTCAATCGGTTTAGCATGATAGCCATTATATGATATTCATGTGGACCAAATAAGCTCACAAAATTTTAGATTACAATAGGAACATGCACTATTACTGAATTGATTTTTTAAGATATAATCTTTTAACTAGAATAATGGATCTAATTATGTTGTCCATATAATCCAAAAAAATCAGAGTACAACATAGCACATATAGTATATATTCAGAAACACAAGCTTTTTCTCAGAAAATATATGTTTCATGCCGGCAAGAAGACACACTGATAACACATAGTAATGAGAAATATGAATAGTTTCTCCCATATAACAAGTAGTGAGGTAGTTGTTCTAGAAGTGTAGATGGTCCTGGGAGTTGAGCTAGTTGGAGGTCCAAAATAGTAGTATTACAAAAACATTTTTTGAGGGCATGCTTCAGCCTGTTGAAGACAGCCTACTAGAATCACCACTGGTTCAAACAAATAGTGAAGGAAAACATAGGAATTGGAAACTTTTGTATGATACTACTATTCATGCATTTGGTTAGAAGGAATAGAGAAAAGCAAAACTGGAGGATTTTTTTCCTTTGGTGTCTCTTCCAAAGAAAAAACATAGCAGTTCTAATATCCACTTGGACGTCCTTTTCAAATTAATATGCATGAAGTACAGGACTAAGTGCATTACTCGCATAATAATGTTCTAACTTTACATTTTCATGTGGTTTGACTTTAATTTGACCATGTTTCTCCATTCCTGTGTTCTTCCAATTCATGTGAACCAAACACCTAGGTTGAAAAAAATCCTGAGTTTGCAAATGCTCTATTTTGCACGTGCATTCCTATCCTATTGTTGTGTTTTTCATGTCCCTGCGTTTTTAGAATCCTCCAATTCGAAGGAGCCCTTATAGATTTAGTTCATTTTCAAATAGGTGTCAAAGAGAACTCTATGTGTTTTGTCCCGCTCCTGTCATGCCATCATCCACCCCATCTGAGGTGCACCATCGACGGAAGCGTCCACCATAGGAGAGATCCCCCTGCAGACCTTATTTCACCACCTCAGACCATCTTCCCCGTTCCCAGCAGCAACGCCAACTGCATTACCATCATCGACGGAGCATATGAACCTGAGGACTACACAATTCCGGAAGAGAGGTCGCACTCTTTCATGTCTGCTTACATTATACATTGATTATTATTACCTGCTACTTTATCGTCCTCTTCACCTCTTAGACTCCGGTTAAGTACTTTATCGTCGCGTTCACTTCTTAGATTCCGAGTCAAGACATTTTTGTAACCACACAATGGTGGGACTCTTTTCATATTTAAAGTATGTGTAAACTTATGAAACTAGAAAGTTGGACTTCACAAATGTAAATGTTGCCATGCATTGCACTAAAATGGTGAGAAAACTTTGGCCCTTCTATAAATTTCGTTGTTTCTCTATATTAAGTTCTTGGATCCTCTCTATTATGGAGACTAGAGTTTTAAAATGCATGTGGAGCACATATCGAGGCAGCAACGAATAGTATCTCTGTCTACTATCCGGTTCATCTCAGGTCTTCTATGTGGTTCATGTTGGGTGGCAAGAAATAGTAGATGAGCCATCATCTATCTTTTTAAACCGAAGCTATCATCTACCTGCTATCATTAGTTTTGGATCTATCCACTCGTTGCTACCATGAGTCTTGATTTCTGCATGCACCCCTTAGGCCTTACATAATCCAACTATATTTTTTATTATGCATGTCAGTTATTGTACACAATCGTACTGAACATGTAGAGAAAAAGAGAAGACCATTGCATGGGAATATAATGTCATGCAGATGCTGCTCCATGGTGGGCGCAGTGGGGGCCCCCTCCCCCTATTTCAGATTGTATTCCAGAGGAGATAACTGTTCACACTACAAAAGAAAAATACACTTCCATGATGATACGTGTTTGTCACAGTAGGTCGCGTTTTTTGTCATGCATGTACATCCATGACGATTTTATGACAGAATCAAGATAGTCATACATGTGCTGTCGTAGAAGTGTTCCATGACATTACCAAAATTATCATCATGGAAGTGTCCACTTCCATGACAATAAATCGTGCGTCATAGAAGTGCTTTTGTCAAGGGTGACCGACACATGGCATCCACCATAACGGGACGATGTTAAGCTATTGGGTCGGGTTTTGGATCCAATAACCGGTTAACAGCCCGAACCAATCGGAAATTTCCACGTGTAAAATTCTGGTTGGCCGGAGGAAGCACATGCCAGCTCGTCAGTGGGTCAGATAGGCGCCTATGATATGTCGACACGTGCGACGGCCCACCACTAGCCCATTTAGCTTACAAAGGCCGGCCCATTTGACTAGGTCAAAAGTTACGGGCTGGCCCATGAAAAGCCTGTTAACGGTCTCTTTGCAAATAGCCCATTTTACGGCCCGGTAACTCACGGCCCGTTAGGGCCTAACCAAAATCGGTCCAACAACATCATGTGGGTCGCCAAATATAACACCAGCCCATTTCACTTTCAGCCCATGTATGGCCCATGATGTCTTTCGGCACATATGAGGCCTTCGTATCTTTAGGCCCTTTAGAGGCCCACAGTGACTCTAGCCCATAATGAACAGTAAATTTCTTTGTACCCGTTAACGGCCCATGATTCACATGGTCCGTTTCCAGCCCGTGTTAGCTTTCGGCCTACTGATGGCCCATACGTTCTTGGGCTTCTTTCTGGCCCTCGATTACTTCTGGACTATTACTGGCCTGTTCCCCTAATGGGCCAAATTCACCCCGTGATAAGAGTAGGCCCGTTTCAGGCATGTTAACCCGTTGCACCGTTTCCGGCCCGTCTTATATTCTTGCCCATTAACGACCCGTTACGCCTGTGACAGAATTAAGCCTTTACTGTCCTCCGGCCTGTTAACAGCCTGTTACCATGCTGGGCCAATACCAATTACGCCCGTTTACGGCCCATATAGACCCACTTATCCGACGGTCCGAGGCCCACCAATTCTATGTCCCTGTTGGAGGCCCATTTATCGACGACTCGTAGGAGACGCATGGATCCTACGGCCCGTAGGAGGGTCAAGATTACCATGGTCCGTATATTGCCCATGGTTGTTGCGGCCACTAGCAAACCAAGGAAAAAGAAGACTAGTAAATAAATAAGCCTGAAACTAACACTAGGCTATTAAGGCGATTGCACAGATTACATCCACTCGGCATCAAAGATCGCCACCAGTGCAAATATAGGGAACACCCTACACTATAGAAAACTGGCTTGCTGTTTTCTTCAGCCGGTGGCCGCATGTTAAGAACAAATTTTGTATCGCACCAAAACAAATTACAACTATAAAACAAAAGGAAGGTTGGCATAAAAGTTAATAGTCTAGCAGATAAATGCACCACCAGAAGTTCAGAAGCTCAATTCATTTGACCTGACTGTTACGTTTTCATGTTGTATTGTCCGATGGAGCACCATAACCTTGGCCTTCATTTCTCCTAGGCTCTTGAACAACATAGCGAACAATGTCTCTCCTTGTTTCACAAAGGGTCTCTGTTAGGGATGGACTTGTGTGTGGAGCGCATATATAACATTGTTTTGAACTTGCATATCTTGATCATGAGGCAGTTTGCACGAGATTGCCTTAACAACCAACCCAGTATTACATAGGAACGTGCTTTTGGCACTGCTAGTGGACAGGTACTGACCCACTGCAGCAAGAGCTCACATTATGGTTATAGTTGCCTCGCAACCTTCAGAAGGTGGCGGTTCCACCATCTTTTCCATAGCTTGTGGACAAGTTGAGTTTTTACATTAGTAGTACCAGAACAGAAGATATTAAGGAGGCAGCAAAACCAAACAAAATCGCTTTGTTCTATATGCAAAACTTATTCTGGTGAACCCATGTAAAATATTAGTTGTATTTTATTGCAAAGTACATAATAAAACCAGGTTCCAAACATATGACCATGTACCATCACTAATGAATTGTCTATTTCTTCACATTGTATTGACAGCTAAGGATAAAGAGATGAAGTTTATAATACGGTAAGCATAGTATGACATCATTCATATCACAAAACAACTGAGAACAGAAAAGCATGCAATTGTAACATTGTGTGGGCAAATCCAACACGGAACTAGATGACAGGTCAAGATCAAAGGAACATCACTCCTCTCTTTTAAACCTTGTAAGGTGCAATGATACGCTAAGACAATTGTGTATAAAATTGAAAAGAGTAATAGACATTGGCTGCAAACCATGCAGTTCAAGGCACAAGTCAGAGTAAGTAGTAGTTAAAATGCATGAGGATTAAGGACTTACAAAAGCGGCTTTGACTGGTGTAGTAATGCCCTTCTTCTTGCTGGTGTGACAGTCCTTGAAGATTTCCACAACATTTGGTTCACGTACTTTTTGGTCCTTGTAGGATTTCCTTCGCATTTGGAACAAGTCAATATAGATCTGATAATATGGTACAACGAAAAGAGTGAAACAACAGCTAATTACAAGAGCCCCGTAGTGTGCAATATAGCTATGAGATCCCGTCGTCTGTTGGAATTTCACTTTCGTACGGTTGGCCTTGTTCTTTGAACAGTTCACCTACAAGAAGATAGATTTGTGTGGCACATGCGTAAACAGGACTTCAACATGTGATCTGATCACATATATATAATGTACCTGATACTTCAGATCAGACCAGTGTTTAACGAGGCCTCTCTAGTCTTCATCCGATATATTTTCCACTGGAGATGTTTGGGCAAGTTAAATGTTATCCTTGCCTTCAAAGTGAGTTTTCCTCAAGTTATACCGATATTGTCGCAGAGCAGACTTGAAAACATGGGTGCAAGCTTGTCTGGTCGCATCATCTTGGCTATCCAACTTGAACCTCATATGTTGAAAATTATGGGAGTCTCATTATCAGCAACCTAGAAAGTATGGGACAGAGCAAGACGATATTACTAGTTTCCATACATAACCGTACTCACAGATAAATGGTCGAGGAAGGTGTTGAACTGGGTTTCGTCTTTGTCATTCCTGTACTGAATCCATGTTGGGAGGATACATACATGTCACCTAACGACAACCGCTGCCTCTGATACTAACTTGGCTGACTCTGTAGCATCACGTGGCCTTTTTAAACCTGCCTCAAAACGGATCTCCATTCTTCCTCCTCTAAATTTAGTTAACCTATCGAGAATTATCCCTCATGTTTGTTTCCTCTAGCACCTAGGTTCTAGTCCAACAACAAACATAGGAAGTGTTAGTGTACATCAAACTTTGAGACTACATATAAAGAAGCATGCAACTGTAACTTGACTCCAACAACTACCTTCTTGCTGTTGAAGCTCACAAGGTTCATCTGATCTTGTCAACTCGTCTTGTGTCAAGAGTGCTTGGGAAGTAGTGTCAGGTGACAAGGGAGCTTGGGAACGTGCTGCTAGCTCAGTTGACGCACGAGTAACTCCTGAAGCAGGTGGTACTGTGGAAGGTGTTGCAACAACTAGGGTTGTCTCTGCTTGTTTGGTGGCAGTTATTTGTTTCTGTTTGGCTTGTTCTACAGCTTGTGTAGCACGGGATACCCTGTTTGTAGAATTTTCCGCTGGACTTTGACCTTCTATTGCACCATCAGTACCAGCAAAATCGGCAGGATTCCTTCGCTTCTCATTCCCTGTCATTCTGTGTTGCTACCTCTTTCTCTGTAACATGTTAAGTCAAGCCGACAAGAAAAACAAATAACAATTTAGTTCTTCAGAACAAATTGATGCGTGATACAGACGAGCTGAACTTTGATGTTAGACAACCACATGATAGGAGGATGTAATATGTACGAAAAACAGGACGGCATGAGATAACTAGAACTATGATGTGTAAACTAAGCAGAAGACATTTCATTAAATTAGAAGCAATGCAATGGAAGGTAGACACCATATGAAAGATGCTACAAATATCGCTCTACCAAGTTAACAGTATCTCATCATAAATGGCGCTTAAACAAATGTGAAGCAGTACAAGAAATAAATCATATGCAAGATGCAAACAACATCACACTACCAAGTTAGAGGTTTCTCGTCATTAGTGCCATTGCATATTCACAGCATTGCATATTCATAGCTTATGATGTGTAAACTAAGGAGAAGGCATTTCAACAAATTAGAAGCAATGAATGCTAGACACCATATGAAAGATGCAACGAATATCACTCTACCAAGTTAAAACTGTCTCGTCATAAGTGCCATTTCAACAAATTAGTAGTACAAGCTAGAAAAAAATGCGAGATGTAACCTATATTACACTCCCATGTCAAACGTGTCTTATGATAAGTGATTGTTGCAGGTTACACAACAGTCGTAATTTGATGTAAGAACATGGTGTGATAGCCAAATATTGTATGTTTCAGAAATAGGAACACATGCCTTATTCACAAGTATAATGTGTAAAGTAAGAAGATGGAATTCAACAAAATTAGAAGCAATACAAGCTAAACATCATACATAACATGCAACCACATATAACAGTGCCAAGTTAGAGGGAGCACCTGTGATGGTGCACTAGGGGAGACGTGCTCATCATCAACACAGCTACGTTGAGTGTTTATGCATGTGTTGTCTTGCAAATCATCTTGGGGTGGAGGAGTAGAATCTTAGAGGCCCTCCGTTTAGAAGGAGCACCTTTATCCGCTGCCTTGCTAACTTCCTTCCGCCTTATTGATTTTGAATCAAGTAAAACCGACAAGAAAAAGCAATAACATTCTCTCTTCAGAAATCATTCATTCATGATACTGACAATAACTACTTTGATGTAAGGCAAACACATGATACCAAGATGGAATATGTACGAAAAACAAGATGGCATGGCATATTCACAACTGTTTGTGTAAACTAAGCAAAAACCATTCCAACAAATAAGAAGCAATGCAAGCTAGACACCACATGAATGATGTAACCAATATGACTCTGCCAAGTTAAAAGTGTCCCATCATAGATGGCATTTCAACAAATTAGAAGCAGCGAATGCTATAAATCATATGAAAGATGCAACTAATATCACACGACATATACTAAAGGTATACAAAAAAAACAATAGTTCTATGTAAGGACATGCTTAATAGACAGATGTACTATGTACTAAAAACAGGAAGGCATGTCACATTAACAGGTACAATGTATAAACTAAGCAGAAGAACAAATGCAATTTAACCAGATTGGAAGAATTACAATCTAGACACCATATGCAACATGCAACCACATATCACGCTGTGAAGTTAGAGCAAGCACATGCGATGCTAGTCTAGGGGAAATGCGGTAATCAACTACGGAGCTACATTCACTATCTTCATCTAGCCTTGCCGTTTCTTGAGAATCATGTCGGGAGGCTGACTCCGCATTCTTTAAATGAGGATCTTTACTCACAGTAGTCCACTTGCCTAACTGCCTCATCATAAGTGATTGATGAGGGATACACAAGAACATTAGTTTGATGTACAAACATGGTTAATAGACAAATGTACTAGTATGTACCAAAAACAGAAAGGCATGTCATATTCGAAGGTATAATGTGTAAGCTAAGTAGATGCCATTTAACCAAATTGGAAGCAATACAAGCTAGACATCCGACTGGAGTGGTGAGCATGATCATCTAGGACATGAGATCCTGGTGGGTAGCGGGCTGCATCGCCACCATCGTGGATTTTTAGTTGGCTTCCAGGTGATGCTTGTCTGTGCTGGGCTTGTCACTGGCTCGGCCAGTGCCCTGACTAGCTATTTGTATTCTGGTGCTCACAGGATGGTGGTTCATGTAAAAAATAGCTTTACTTATCTTAATAAAGACCGACTTCGGCCTTTCGAATACAAGCTAGACACCTTATGGAACACGCAACCACATATGACACCGTGAAGTTAAAGCAAGCACCTGGGATGGTGGTTCATTGCGAGCGATGTCATCAACTCCGGAGCTACGTTTACCATCTCCATCTGCAGACACTTCAACCTTTATAATGGTGAAACGTGTCTGGCCTATCCGCATACCATGCTGGAGTGACTTCTCTCTTTTACTTTTTGCTTCTATCATGGCAGCAGAGCCTAAAATACCCTTGCATAAAAACACAATAGTGAGAGTAAGGGTGAAGTGTGTGGAGAACTAGTGCACTGTAAAAGTAGCAAATAGTAGGTGGCTGCAAAATAAATGACAGGAGACATATGATAGCTCTACAACATTGCATGGCAAACAAAATTAGATTCTACTCCGTATGATTTTGTAATATATGAGCACAGGAAATGCAGGTACTCCTCCAGCACACCACCACATGTGGTCATATCAAGATAACAGTCGACTAAAAATAAATAGGTCAGTCGATTTTTTTATGAACAGACCGATCTATAAGGAACGGGCTGATGGCCTTCGTCTACCTCCCGCCAGTCACTGTTGACGATCTTTCTCGAACCGCCAGTGACCACCAGCCTATACCCCTGCCTCCGCCACCCCACCCTCCCCTCGACCTCACACCACCGCCGTGCTTGGTAGCGTCCCCAGGCCATCCCTTTAGTACCGGCCGACCTCCAGATTGGGCGTTAGCAGCTCTAGGCCCCACACGCCCCTAAGATAAACACTGAGGCGCTGCTTCCCTGGCGTAATAGGCGGACTATCGCCTATTACGCTGGGGAATGCTTCCGTTAATTGGGTATCACCTGACCAGGAATTGAAATCCAGGGGGGCGACGGACCTCTAGCTAAGGTGAAATAGTATATGAGGAGAAACCTTGTGCATCGCGAGTTACTAGGAACATCTAGTATCAAGAAGAAGCGGTCAACTAGTGTCTTCTGTGGGATGAATACCATGCAAGCAGACACGTAAGATTTGCACGAATAAGGGAAGAGGAGTACCATTTCCGGTTGCCACTGTGGTCTCCTCCATATGTTGCGGCGATCTTCTTTTTCTTCACTGGGGGAACGAATGTTTTGGAGGACGGTGGAGCCTTGGGTGAACCCATGGGCAAATTGTTGACTGTGTTGTCGTGGCCGTATGTCAGCAGAGGGGAAGCAGATCCGAGGCGGTGAAGGACGGCGTAGCAGGAACAGCTCCGGTGCGGTCGACGGTGGCGAAGTTGGAGCGGCAGCGGTGAGGCGCAGGACGGCGTGGTTGAACTGGCTCAGGTACGGACGGCTCGGCCTCGGCTTCAACTACTAGCCTTGGAGGGCGTTGCAGTTGAGGTTGCAGTGGATGATGACGTTGGGGTATCGGCTCCGGAATGATGGAGGAGGGCGGTGGTTGATGGGTGGGATGGGGTGGCGGACGGAGGACGCCGGGGTTTGGTGGCTGGTGGAGAGGTAGTTTTTGCGCCCATGGAGTATGAATGGGGAATCGGACGAGTGGGCGGGGGGGGGGGGGGGGGGGGGAGGGCGGAGCTAAGGGAGAACGATGTTTCGGTCTAGGACGCGCTTGTTTTTGGCTTTTTTAAACAGATGAGACGTGCTTGTTTGAAATTTGGGGAAAGTACAAACTTTGCCCACCTCTTAAATTTCGGACCTACTGCGGGTCAGGGGTAGGATGGTAATCCCAGGTGTCCCAAATAGTGGGCGGGAGAGATTTCAGCCGCGCGCATGTGTGCTTAGGCGGCCATTGTGTATGGATGTTTTTGGAGGTGGTTGCATGACGTCTAGATGAAGCTACAAACCTACCCCGGTTTAGACCTTCGGACGTCGAGCCGGTAGGTTTCACGGGTCAGAGTTATTAGAAAAGTAATTTCCTTGTACTACCAAACATTGGTCTCACGTTGTTTCGGGCGAGTAGAGACTCTTTTGGCGCTTCCTTCAAAATTTTGAAACGTAAGCATTCACGGTTAGAGTACTCTTGTACTTTGAGGATTGACCTAAATAGACAACGTTAAATTTGACCTTGTATGTTTGAAAACCTCATTAAATTATCCGCTTCTTTTTGAAATTTTTACACTTGAAAATCCTATAACTACGATTATTTTGGAATGGAGGAGCTAAATTTGAATCTATTTTGTACACGACTACATATGCTATTATGTACAAAATCAGAGCAAAGATTGGTGACCCCATAATTTATGTATGATTTACCAATGCCATGTTATAGAATTCAAATAATTGAATGGACTTCATGTTGAATTCGATTTTTTAAACCACCTTAAGTTGGATTCAAATGTATGCTACTTCATAGCTAGCTATTTATAATGTTCATTGTGTAACTTTCGTATGTATAATGTGCTTTATACACACAACATGAACTATACTCGCGTTTATATTCGATTGCTAAAGCGATGCATTGCCTGGAGTTCAAAATATTAACTATGTGGATCAATTATGTCCAATAATAACATAGACATGCTCAAATTCGATAGAATCTAAATGTATGATGGATCAAAGACCGTTCCTTAGGTGAATTGCACATATCATGATCCCATCCTAATATTTGGACACAATTTATATCTTTAATCAATGTGTACATCAGTCTTTTACGTGTAGTTTCACTCTCCATCGGTGGTCTCTCACACATGCTCACACACTCTCTCCTGAGGTGACTTTCTCGCAGAAATGCTCTCGATATAACCCTCCCTCCCTCTCGTAACCGTTTACGACTGTTTTCACTAACCTTTATCACAAGCACTCTTCCTCTTGCAAGCATACACACACACAATCCCAATCAACCCTTTCTATATACATAGACCTGCCTACATGTCTCCTTTACGGACATTATCTTTAGGCCTGTCTCTCATGCATTGTCTCACACCTCTCTTCCTAATCGACGAGTATGATTCTAGCAGAGCATTCTGTAGGATGCCCCTTAAAGTTAGGTTGGACGAATAGTAATATCAGAGATAAGGGGTTACCTTAGTCCAAGAACCTCGGGTTACAAATCCTAGCCGGCTTTGTCAGTGGACACAGAGTGCTTCACAATTCTGCTATCTTTGTCTTGTACGACTAGTCATCCATGTGTCTCGCTAAATGCGTCACGGGTCGACCAATGTGGCACAGGATGGAACTGAACGAAGGGCCTCACCTAGACCCACCGGACCTCACGCGGTGACACACCCTCTGCCCCCAAATCTCATTATCTTCTCACACCCACACATACCAACACAAACACCACACAAAAAAATTCTCCTGGTGCCACTATCCCCTCCCCCCTTGCATATACACACTCAAGGGAATCCCTCGCCGTGACATCATATTCGTCTCTCTCTCTCTCTCTAGACCACTCTCATTTCTCGAGCTATCTCTCCCACGCCCCCCCGCCGGACCCTCTATTCATGCCTCTCTCGAATACGTAATACACACACATACCTCTCTAGGCCATGCCAAATACATCAACTACACATTCACACATGTTACATCACATACCCCACGGATCTAAAAAGACCTCTCTTCACGTTTATTTCGCATACAACATTCCTTTTGAATAATGTGTGGCCGAAAATTATTTTAGAATTTGTACATATATACAACATTACAAAGTTATATGGAGGAGTATGAACGTTAATTTGCATTATTCCGCACTATGAATTTGTATATTTTTATACTATATATAAAGTTAGTCATAATAAAGAGAAACGAAGAGCATCTCTCTCTCCATCGCATACCAACCTCTACGCTCCTTTCACGTACGCACACAAACTATCTCCAGGTCCTCTAAAAGTAAGCCCCCAGCACATTCATGCACGTTTCATCTTTCTCTCACGATATATACAGTGATGATAATTGTACTTGAAGCAAAAGCACGATACGTACATTGGACTTCAGAATCCACTCATTATGGTCCCATTTATGTTTTGTAGTTATTATACAGTCACGGGCTCACTGTACAACTCTGTATTTGCTCAAGACAGGACTAGTTGACCAGTTAAACGCTCCATGTGGCACCTCTCGTCTTGCATTTAAAAGTGCTAGTTATCACCTAGAGGGGGGGGGTGAATAGGCGATTTATATGAAAGTCTTAAATACATGAAAGTTTCGAAGACAAACACGAAAACTGGACCTATAAACATGCAGGAGAAGATGAACTACACTAGACAAGAAATAGTATGAAGCTAAAGCATGATGACTGATAACAGCTAGGTAGTAGGATCAGGATGGAAGATAGTATGAAGCCAATCGGACAAGTAGTCACACAGTGAAGTCAAACAGGCAGAGCAATTAGGCAATGACTTCACAAGGACAAACTGTAAGTAAGGAGAGTAAGAGATAGAACCAGCGTGTTTTGAAGACAAGGATTTGTTCGACCAGTTCCAGTTGCTGTGACAACTGTACGTCTGGTTAGGGAGGCTGAGATTGAACTTAGAAGACCGTGTCTTCACCTTATTCCCCTTGAGCTAAGGACACACAGTCCTCACCCAATCACTCTGGTAAGTCTTCAAGGTAGACTTCCAAACCTTCACAGACTTCATTCACCGGCAATCCACAATTACTCTTGGATGCTCAGAACGTGATGCCTAACCGGCTGGAGGATTCATAGTCCTCAAGTGTAACAAGTCTTCATATCACCCGGACAGAAAGACTTCAGTGATGCCAAACACTCTTTGGGCTCTAGGTGTTTTGGGCTTTGTCCTCACAAGTATTTCTCTCTCAAACTCTTCAGAGGTGGGTTTCTCTCAACGACAAAAGCCGTGCACTAACTCTAAGCAGCCACCACTTTATGGTGTAAGGGGTGGGCTATTTATAGCCACTGGGCAACCCGACCTGATTTGTCCAAAATGACCCTGGGTCACTAAGGAACTGAAACCTGTCACAACGGTCAGATTTCAAACACACGCGACAGCTTGACTTGGGCTACAAGTGAAGCTGACTTATCCGACTCTAGATAAGATTTGCTCTCATTGTCTTCGCTGGAAGACATAGGATTTTGGTTGAGCATCACTTCAGTCACTCTGATTTTGTTCACTTGGACCCCACTTAACAGTGCGGTGGTTCCTATCACTCAACAAAGAAGTAAAGAAACAACGAAACTACTAAGTCTTCGCGCTCCATAGTCTTCACTTAATGTCTTCTTCTGTCATAGTCTTCAATGTGAATATCTTCACGTACCACCATTATCTTCAATGTCTTCATACATTTTTAGGGGTCATCTTCGGTAGGTAAACCGAATCAAGGAGGGACTACTACCTGTGTTATCCTGCAATTCTCACAAACACATTAGTCCCTCAACCACGTTTGTCGTCAATACTCCAAAACCAAACTAGAGGTGGCACTAGATGCACTTACAATATCCCCCTTTTTGGCGATTGATGACAAACTGGTTGAAGTTTTCAACGGGGATATAAATATGTGAAATTGTAAAGGATGAGGTATTGTCTTCATAAGTAGCAAAAGGCTCCCCCTGAAGATGTGCATATACATAATTTTCTTTTGTAATGCAAATGCACATGGCAGGTTCTACTTGTGGAGATCCTCTTTGAATTATGAAGACAATTCATCATGATCCGATGTAACGAAGATAATGACATGCATAATGAAAAATGGACATCTGCAAAATGATTTAAGTGCGGAAGTTATCGTCGCATATGTGGAATTTATCATCGCATCACAAAATAGCAAATAAGTAGCAGACGCCCATCGAGTTTAAGTGTTACAACTCAGAGAACCAAATGTATCAAGAGCAAGAGCTGTAAACACTAGGCAAAATATAATGCTACCGCCCATATGAACCCGCTTGAAGACTATCAACTCATAGCTTCTCCCCCTTTTGTCAATAAGGACCAAAAAGGGTTGAAGACATTGAGCCTCTACTCGTTCCCAAAAGGAGTAGGAGAAGACGCAGGGTTGGTGTCGAGGTTTGGCGGTGCAGACGAACTTGGAGCAATGTTGATATGTGTTGGAGGTGGCAATCTTGATCATCGATCACACGAGCATTCATGGTTGTAGCAGAAGAGGAGTACTCTGAGTCTTCAAGAGATGGAGTGCGCCGCAGAACAGCATTTCTGGGCGGAGTGGAATCAAACTTGAATCATTCTGAGAAGCCATCGTCCTGAAGATCTTCCTCAGCACACATAAGCGTCAGCTCTTTCCATGTGCATCGACAGGTTTTATGCGCGACAAAGGCATGCTTGGTTGCAAGGTTGCGAATGCGATTGACGTCAGTCATGATGCTCTGCATCTGGCGCTTGAACCAATCATGATGCCTATCCTGTTTCTGATGCAGGCCAACGAGAAGCTCTTGGTCATTGAGAACACGAGATCGCTTTCGAGGCCGTTGAGCAATTGTGCTGTTAGTGGCTTCGGTTGGGGCACGGTGAGGTGCACGTGTAGTACCAGCCAACGGATAGACTCGAGTGGCAGCCAACACACCTTCAATGGGCTGAGTGAAGCTCTGACGATCAACATTATGAAGATAAAATGGCTATTTCTTAGGCTCTGGATAGATGGCTTCAACACACATATAAACATCCGGCAAGAAGACAATGTGGTTGCGTGCAGATGGCTGATAGTTGAAAGCAGTGTGAAGCTTGATCAGACGCATGATCCATGGAGCATAGAACTTCAAGCCAAAAATGTCAGATCCTGATGCATCAAGTTGGCGGATGAAGAAATCTTGTCCATTGAAGCATTTGCCATGAAGAATATGGAAGACCAATGTCTTCATTGCACCTTCTAGCTTAGCCTTTGGAGAATGTCCTTTGATAGGCCAGAGAGTTTGCGGTATGATGTGATAGATTGTGCCTGGCAGATATTCAAGGTCTTCAACAAAGAACTCCGTAGGATATTCTGCATCTGGAGGCAATGGCTTCATCATAGTTAGCATCTGGCTCATGTTGGGTTCTGGCTTGTGAAAGATGCTTTCCACAGCTGCAGTGTGAAGCTTACAACCAGGTTCATAGAGATCACCTGGAGTGGGAAGACCAGTAAGCTCAATGACATCAAATGCCTTGGCTTCATGATGGACATTTCCAGTCATCCACTCAAGGACCCAGGTCTTAGGATCCCTGTTGTAGCCTCTGATATGAAGGGTGGTGTAGAATTGAAGCAGCAACTCTTCATTCTAGTGCTCCTTATCTGTGTCAAAATGCAGTAAACCAGCCTCTTTGAAGCAATTGAGAGCTTCTTCTAAGCAGGGCAGGCCAGCTATGGCTTCAGTATCAAGGCGCGTATGTGGAAATATGCGGCCTTGGTTGTACAGAATGCATGAATAATAGCTGCGCTGCTGATAACTCCAGAACCGATCAGATGAAATCTTGGGCTTGGTGTAGGGGTTCTTTTCACTATCAAAGAAGGTGTTGTGCGCAATGAAGCCGTTGACATTGAAAGATCCTGGCAAAGTGGCAGTACCTGGAAATCTGGGCAGTCTTGGCTTCGGCTTCTGAACCTGAGGCCTGTGCTCAACATGGTAGTCAAATTGAGGACCAGCAGCAGGTGGAGGAATCAGAATAGGCCATCGGACAGTGACAAGCTGGCCATAGTTGTATGCTTGCTCGATAGTATGTGGCCTTGGAGGTGGAACAAGAGTAGTGGCATTGACTTTAGGCTGCAGATTTGTGTTAGGTGTGGCATTAACTTCATCTGCTTCATGGGCTTCATTGGCTTCATTGGCCACTGGTGCATTGGCCACTGTAGGCTCCACATTGGTGTCATTGACTTCAGGAAAGTCATTTGTGGCAGCCTCAGGATTCTCACCCTCCACTTGAGTAGCTGGAGGTTCTGGCATAGACTGGTTCTCTTCATGAATTTCTTCTTGAGTTGTAGGGGGGGTAGCGACACACTCTTCTTCTTGTGTTGCTCCGGCTGATGCAGCCGGAGGGTCTTCAGCAGCATTGGCTTCAGACACAGGGACCGTCACAGAAGGATTGTCTTCAGAGAACACTTGACGTGCCACTGAACTTGACAAGTTGGAGCCCTCCTCTGTGATGGTGGTCATGGAGGCAGATGGCCTCAGGCCTTTGCGAAGCTGTTGTAATACGGGTGACTCCTTTGGTGATGGTGATGTCTCCATGTAGTTGTCATCATTTGACATGGGGCTGATGACGGGCACAGATGACGGCTGGGGTGTACTTGGTGAGTCTTGTTGTGGGGTAGCTTGCTAGGGTCGATCAGCCCACGATGCATCTTGTGAGATTGGCGTCAAAGGACGACCAATACTGATAAGCTCACTATTCGTTCGAACAGGCGATGATACCGTTGGGCGCTCGATCTGAGGAAGAACTACATCATCTTGAACAATGTCTTCAGTCGCGATGGGGTCGACGACTGGACCTTCTTGAGCTTCAGGAGCCTCTATGGAAGCAGGATCATGAACAATCATTCGACGCTCTTGGTTTGCAGACGGAGGGAAAAAAAGCAAGGGGTTCAACAACAAGGGGCTCTGTAGGAGCAGCCCAATCTCTCTACTTGATCTTTCTCTTCTTAGTGGGTGGTGCTTCATTAGTGGTGCGCTTGGTTTTCCGCTTCCTGGCTTCAGCTTCAGCTGCTTTGGTATTCTTCTGTTCAGAAGCCACTAAAGGAGCCTTGGGCTTCGAGCCGTGCATGCTGGCAAGGAAGACAATGTGTGGTTCTTCCTGCCGTGGTGCTTTAGTGTTGGCTTCAGATGACTTCTTTTTCTTGGCAGCCATTGAGGGGTCAATGCCAGGGCGGCCAAGTGCCTGGCGCTTTTCAGCTTCATTGTAGGCTTCAACGCATTTGTCTGCAAGTGCTTTCATGCGCTCTCTTGAGCCTTTTGCTTCCTCGCGTTTCTTCCGAAACAACTCCTTGAGGTCATTAAGCATCACCTTGAACTTTTGCACATCAACCACATTCAGCCTGGTGTCGGTGTCAAAACCGGCGGATCTCGGGTAGGGGGTCCCGAACTGTGCGTCTAGGCGGATGGTAACAGGAACGAGGGACACGATGTTTTTAATCAGGTTCGGGCCCTCTTGGTGGAGGTAAAACCCTATATCCTGCTTGATTAATATTGATGATATGGGTAGTACAAGAGTGGATCTACCACGAGATCAAGGAGGCTAAACCCTAGAAGCTAGCCTATGGTATGATTGTTGTAATGTATGTCGTCCTACAGACTAAAGCCCTCCGGTTTATATAGACACCGGAGAGGGCTAGGGTTACACAGAGTCGGTTACAATGGTAGGAGATCTACATATCCGTATCGCCAAGCTTGCCTTCCACGCCAAGGAAAGTCCCATCCGGACACGGGACGGAGTCTTCATTCTTGTATCCTCGTAGTCTTGGTGTCCGGCGGACGATGATAGTCCGGCTGTCCGGACACCCCCTAGTCCAAGACTCCCTCAGTAGCCCCTGAACCAGGCTTCAATGACGATTAGTCCGACGCGCATAATGTTCGGCATTGCAAGGCGGGTTCCTCCCTTGAATAATCCAGAGAAGATCATGAACACCAGGATAGTGTCCGGCTCTGCAAAATAAATTCCACATTCCACCGTAGAGAGAATAAAATGTACACCAGTTCGATCTGCTGACGTATTATGCGGCGTGACATCACACCGCTACCAGGCTTTTACTTGAATCGTTTTTTACTGTACCACCTCAGCATATTTAGCGAGGCGGTTTCCTTGGCACGTCTTGTCGAAGCAGAGATCGTGTTCCCCTTATTCCGGGATTCTCATCAATACGGACGTGGGTAACCCAACCGCGCCATTGATGGTGGCGCTTGGGAGATAAGCGAGTTTTACCAGGCCGGTGGGGGACGCATAGTTTTCGTCCGTCTATATATAAGGGATAAGGATTCGCCTTCTCACCTACGCCTTCTTCCTCCTTTGCTTATCCATCTCCGCGCACTCAAGCTCCAATGCCCAAGTTCGCGCATCTCGCCTCGACCTTCTCCGAATATGTCCGGAGCGGGAGGCAAGTGGTTGGCCTCCACCGTTAAGGAGGAGCACATCACCAAGCTGCGCAGCGCCGGATATCTCTCCGGCGATATCGCGCATCGGCTGCCCGACGAGGGGCAGCTCGTCCCTACCCCTGGGCCTCATGAGAGGGCCGTCTTCCTTCCCCACTTCCTCCGCGGACTGGGCTTTCCGCTCCATCCATTCGTCCGGGGGCTCATGTTCTATTACGGCCTGGATTTCCATGATCTGGCGCCGAACTTCACCCTCAACATCTCGGCGTTCATCGTCGTGTGCGAGGCCTTCCTCTGCATCCGGCCCCACTTCGGCCTGTGGCTCAAGACCTTCAATGTCAAGCCGAAGGTTGTGAAGGGCACGCAAGCGGAATGCGGAGGAGCCATGTTGGGTAAATTACCCAACGTCCTTTGGCTCGAAGGGGCCTTCGGGGACTCCATCAAGGGGTGGCAATCGGGGTGGTTCTACATCACCGAGCCACGCAAGCCTACATGGGCGGCGGCCCCCGAGTTTAGATCTGGCGTCCCCACGCAGCTCACCTCCTAGAAAGAGAAGGGCTTGCTGTGGGGCGATCCGAAGGAGGTGACTGGACTCCGAGCCTGCATCCAGAAGCTGGTGAGCAATAAGCTCAGGCTCGTCGACGTGGTCCAAGTCATGCTCATCTGCCGGATTCTCCCATGCCAAGAATGGGCATTCAATCTGTGGGAGTTCAATCCGGAACAGCACCAGGTGCTGAGCGGGCTCCTCGATACGACATACGAAGGCGCCTGGAGGGTGCTGTTTAAGGGCGCCGAAGCCCCGTATCCGCGATGGAAGATCGCGGATTTAGCTCGCAGCATCCAACTGACGAGGTAAGTGATTCAACCCCATTACGGGACACTTTGTAGTAATCGAATTGATTATAAGAGGGTTTCATATCTCCCTTTCCTTTGACAGGAATGGATGGAGAAGGCCAGGCAGCTTATCAGCCCGGCTCCCATGCCAGAAGACCCAGTGGATGCCCGTTTAACAGGGCTGCTGGTTTCGGCACCGCACGTGGTGCCGGAGAAGAAGGCCAAGTAGGTGGCCGCGGGGACTCGAAAGAGTTCCCGCAATCAGGCGTCTGACGACGACGCAGACTCCTCCCCCGAAGACGAGGAGGAGGAGGAGTACTCTCTCCCGGAGGGGGAAGAGAAGAAGAGGAAGGCTTTCCCAATAGGGGAGGCCGAAGGGTCCAAGAGGGGGAGAACTATCCCCCCGGACAGTTTCGCCAACACCAGCGTTGGCGACGATGAGTGGCCTCCAAGGGCCAGGCATCCGGTGAGATCGTAAGTATCCGGATCCTTGATATGCAATATATTTTATGTCGTGTAGTGTCCTTCTAACGTCGCGTTCTGTCCGTAGTCCGGCCGATGACGATCTCCCCGACTCATCGAGCGGGTCGTTGGCCCCGTCGGATGTGGATTCACTTCCGACCGCCTCTACCTCACGCGCCGATGAGGACGCCGAGGTGGGATCCCAGAGAGGAACCCATCAGGAGGAGGCTCCGGAGGCGCCGTCAGGCAGCCTCCCGGACTTTGCGCCGGACTCTACATCGGAACCTGCAGTTGTTCCAGAGTCCGGCAAGCGGCCTCTTCGAAAGAAGGGCAAGACCGTGACGCCGGCGGCCTCCGTCCAACCGGAGGCGCTGGATAACTTGTTGGAGGCGCTTAAAGGCGCTTCCATCGAGGAAGAACACCGCACTATCATGAGTGCGGTGATTCAAAAGGTTCAGCTTGCCAAAAGCGGGCTGACCGAAGCCTGCAGCAGCCTTCTAACAGGCTTTGAGGTAAGAAGTTAAAATAATGTAATGTAATACCGCATAGACAGTAGCCCCTGATGCTCAGTTCGGTGTTCGGAATGAAAAAGCCGGACTGAGGATCTAACAAGATATACGCAGGGTTGCTTAAAATATGTCAATATGGGTTTGCAGGCTGCGCTGCTGACCTCTGCCGCACTAACGGCAGAGGTCGATGTGCTGAAAAAGGATCTCGAGCGGTCCGAGCAAGAGCTCGGCCATGCCAAGAAGCAGCTCGAGGACAAAGAAGGTGAGTCACACCACTTTGAATGGTTACCTTACAGAAAAGGATTTTGGTTGTTATAATATTAACAAGGATAATATGGGTATTGCAGGGGCCACGAACGAGGTGGCAGCCCTGAAGGAGGCCATGTCCGCGGCCGAACGCAGTGCGGCAGCGGAGCGGGAGAAACGAGAGAAGCAGGAGGCACGGGTGGTGGAAGTATGGCAAGAGCTCCAGGCTCTCATGGAGAGGCATGAGAGTTTGGAGCGTGACTCCAAGACTCGAGAGTCCGAGCTTGCCTCGGCTCTCGAAAGTGCCAAGTCCGCAAAGGCCGAGGCCCATAAGGCCCTTCAAAAGGTTGAGGATATAAAGAAGATAGCGGCGGGTAAGGCATTTTTCATGCAAAGCAGGCATGTTAATGTAAACTACCTTACACTTACCCGCGTTCGGAGCTCTCCAGGGGCGTTTGCAGATCTGCCGCGTAGTGCGTCCGATGCCGCCGCATTCTATCGTGGCGTGGAGGGGAGCTCGACAAAGAACGTCTTCTGGTCTCAGTATGCTGAGGCCGGACATTCGGTGCCCCCAAGCGACCAGCTGAAGCAGCTGGTCGAACTCCACAAGGTAGCTGAGGGGGCTATGAAGGCTCTCATAGTCCGGCTGTGGCCTAGACAGGCCATGCCTGGAAGCTACTTGGGCCTCGTGTAGCGGCTGGTGGATGCGTGCCCCTGGGTGGAGGTCATCAAGCGCTCCGCCTGTATTGAAGGTGCTCGTCGGGCCCTTGCCCGCACAAAGGTGCATTGGGGAAAGTTGGATGCGGAGAAGCTTCTCACGGACCCACCGCCACCGGGCAAGGGGTATCACACGCCCGAGATGTATTATAAAACTGTCCTGAAGGGAGCCCGCGATATTGCGGATGAGTGCCCCCGAAATGTAATATTTGAGTAAACTCGTTATGTATTATCCTGCGCGCTGAAACTTTGTTCATGTGCGCGTTTAAGCAATGCTTGTTTAATTTAAAATATTACCTTCTGTGCGGCCGTTTATATAATCTGAGAGATGGCAAGTCGTTGGCTTCAGCCCCCAAGCCACGAGTGCTGGGGTGTTCGGGATAAACTTGAGCACTCTTGTTCCCATTTTTGGGTCCATCTAGGGAGGCGCTCAACACAACAAACAAGGCAACCGGACTTATAATGCTTGAACACTCTCACTTAGCCATAGAATTCTATAATTATAAATTTCGGCGAAGCCCCTGGTATTTAGAAGACCGAATCCGGGGCGCTATCCACGCCTTCGTCGGACATTGTCCAGAACTTCGAAGCGGCGTGAGTATTTAAGGACCCGAAAAAACCTCTCGAACAGCGACCAGTCTCTCGCCTTATCATGCCAGTCAGTTTTAGCTTTCTCCACTGAGGCGCTCGCCCGGCTCAACCGGGGCGCAATCGCAGTGGTTCTCCCAGTGCCACCTTAGCCGACAGAACGGAATGTAAGGCACCAAAACGTGGGAGCCGGGCAAACCCAACTATTGACCCAAGACATGATTCGGAGCTGATTCATATAATGCTATAAGTTCGGGGTGCCGCACTTATGAAAGTGTTCGGACTTCATCACACCATAATTTGGGGAACAGAAGCCCCTGGCATATTCGGCCGTACCAAAATATACGGGTGCAAGATGTCATGTAATGAACATATAAAGAAAAAGGTGATGTAATTGCAGTCGAAAAGTGATGCATTATTTATTAAAGGAAATCTGCTATGAGTGCGGATTGATACAAATAGTGCGGTAAGCAAGGGATTTGGACTAAGTAAACATGTCCCCCTTTAGGGGTGATCTGCAGACTTGGTGTATATAATCGAATTTAATGCTCATAATTGAGACCACCTGAGTGTTCGTCGCAGCCTTCTTTCATCCCTGACTGTTGCATCATGAGTTCGGCAGGTTCATCGCCGGACAGGGCCTCTGGTTAACGGAGTCCTGTGTACACAAGGAAGGGAAATAAAAAATAAAAAAAAGGGGGGCACACTTGCGAGCCCCCGGTGTGGTCGAACCGCACTCTGGGTCCGTTGCGATTGTGCCCCTTCCCCTGTGCCCATGGTATCTCCAAAGCGTAATGATGTACGTGGAGTGTTATTCTTGCGATCATGCGCGGGCGAGGGTTGGGGCCGCATTGCTACGCATGCTCTGATCGCGCCAGGTGGTCTTGGTTAGCATTGCTCCGGGCGCGTTTTGCTGTCTCCGGCCTTTTAGCGGCCGCACTCGAGAATTGCCTTAAAAGGCTGTTCTGTACTTCTGCCGCGAGAGCCGCTGTATGTTCCTCCGTTCGGAGGGAGCGTTCCGTATTCCCATTGAACATGATGACTCCACGAGGTCCTGGCATCTTGAGCTTTATGTATGCATAATGCGGCACCGTGTTGAATTTTGCAAACGCGGTTCGTCCGAGCAGAGCGTGATAGCCGCTGCGAAACGGGACTATGTCGAAGATTAACTCTTCGCTCCGAAAATTATCCGGGGATCCGAAGACCACTTCCAGTGTGACTGAGCCTGTACAGTTGGCTTCCACTCCTGGTATGACACCTTTAAAGGTTGTCTTTGTAGGTTTAATCCTTGATGGGTCTATGCCCATTTTGCGCACTGTATCCTGATAAAGCAGGTTCAGGCTACTGCCACCGTCCATCAGGACTCTCGTGAGGTGAAATCCATCGACGATTGGGTCTAAAACCAATGTGGCGAATCCGCCATGGCGTATGCTAGTCGGATGGTCTCTTCGATCGAAAGTGATCAGACAAGAGGACCATGGATTGAACTTCGGGGCGACTGGCTCCATCGCATAGACGTCCCTTAGTGCGCGTTTCCTCTCCCTCTTGGGTATGTGGGTCGCGTATATCATATTCACCGTCCGCACTTGTGGGGGAAAACCCTTCTGTCCTCTATTGTTCGGCGGTCGGGTCTCTTCCTCGTCGTCGCTGTTTAGCCCCTTGTCATTGTTTTTGGCAATTAACTTGCCGGCCTGCTTGAACACCCAGCAATCTCTATTAGTGTGGTTAGCTGGCTTTTCAGAGGTGCCATGTATCTGGCATAAGCGGTCGAGTATTCGGTCCAGATTGGACGGACCCGGAGTGGTTCTTTTGAATGGCTTCTTCCGCTGACTGGGTTTAGAGCCTCGGAATCCGGCGTTGACTGCCGTATCCTCCTTATCGTCGCCGTTAATGCGGCGTTTGTTTTTGTTTCGACGTGACCTGCCGTTGTTGTCCTTAGTATCCGGACTGCCAGAATTTTTACGGAGATTGTTGCTGCGGGCTAGCCAGCTGTCCTCTCCCGCGCAAAAGCGGGTCATTAACGATGTGAGGGCTGCCATGGATTTCGGCTTTTCCTGCCCCAGGTGCGGGGCTAGCCATTTGTCCCGGATGTTATGTTTGAAGGCTGCAAGGGCCTCTGCATCCGAACAGTCGACGATTTGGTTTTTCTTTGTCAAGAACCGTGTCCAGAATTGTCTGGCCGATTCGTCTGGCTGCTGAATAATGTGGCTTAGGTCATCGGCGTCTGGTGGTCGCTCATACGTGCCCTGGAAGTTGTCGAGGAATGTGGCTTCCAGGTCTTCCCAGCACCCAATTGACTCTGCGGGCAAGCTGTTTAGCCAATGCCGAGCTGGTCCTTTAAGCTTGAGTGGGAGATACTTGATGGCATGGAGATCGTCGCCGCGGGCCATATGGATGTGGAGAAGATAGTCTTCGATCCAAACCCCAGGGTCTGTTGTGCCATCGTAAGATTCGATGATTACGGGTTTAAACCCTTCGGGGATCTGATGATCCATTACTTCGTCAGTGAAGCATAGCGGGTGTGCGGCGCCTCTGTATTGAGCAATATCGCGACGCAGCTCGAGAGAGCGCTATCTGCTGTGTTCGGCCCGGCCGGGTTTATTGTATCCGGCGCGACGGTATTCGTCATGGGTCGTGGGGCGCCCACGTGTTCTGTAGATGGATCTGGATTGCCTTGCTTTGTCCTCCAATATGTCTCGCAAGTCCGGCGCGTTCCCTCTTGGCTTCGTACTTTTGGAGCGATGCCGGGGTACGGTCTTGGCTGAGGGCCTGGATACCTCTCTGTCACGACCACGGGGTGGTCGGTCAGCCATATCGTGCGCTGGTGATGGAGGTATGTATGCTTCCTCCTCTAATCGGGGGAGCAGCTTGCGTCTTGGGTAACTTTTGGAGGGGCGTTCGAGTTTATACTCTTCGGCCGCGAGGACCTCGGTCCATCGATCGGCCAGCAGGTCCTGATCAGGTTGAAGCTGTTGCTGCTTTTTCTTTAGGCTGTTTGCTGTGGCGATAAGCCTGCGCTTGAAGCTCTCTTGTTCGACGGGATCCTCAGGTACGACGAATTCATCATCGTTGAGGCTTGCTTTGTCTTCGGAGGGAGGCATATAGTTATGATCCTCAACCTCTTCGTCTGCCGCCCTCTCGTGAGGGCTTGCTTCTGCATCCTCCTACGCTGAGTCTTGCTGGAGGGGATTGTCTTCGGCACTCTCTGGAGTATTATTATCTCCTGTGCCGGAATCTCCATTCTTGCTGTGGCGGGATTTAGAGCGGCGCCGCTGACGCCGGCGTTTGGGCTGCTTCTTTAAAGAGTCTGCCTCTGCTGCTTCTTCGCTGTCCCCGTCTTTTGGGGTGTCCACCATATATATGTCGTACAACGAGGTGGTCTTCCAGTGCCCTGTAGGCGCTGGTTCCTGTTCGTCTCCGGCATCGTCGTCCATAGCATCGATATCGTCGGAGTCGTAGTCTAGCATGTCGGTTAGATCGTCGACAGTGGCTACAAAGTGGGTGGTGGGTGGGCTCTGAATTTCTTCGTCGTCCGTACCCCAACCAACCTGGCCATAGTTTGGCCAGGACTCTCCTGATAACGAGAGATGCTTTAGTGAATTCAGGATCGCCAAAAGGCGAGTATTGGAAGAGGCGCGGGAGGTTCGGAGTCCGGCAAGGAGTCCGGCGCCCAATCCGAATCGATTGGTAGGGGCGCGGGAGGTTCGGAGTCCGGCAAGGAGTTCGGCGCCTCGAAATCACGAGTTTCGCAGGGGACAAGATTAGTGTTCGGCTCCATCGCTGTGGATGTTGAAGCCCCCGGGGCGGCGTCTATCCACCGGCCCTCGATCTGGGCGATCGGCTCCGGACTGATGGCCAAAGAGGATTCGTGTGCGGCCACCAAGGCACTGTTTGGTGGCAGAGCTAGATCATGCCCGTCGTCACAGTGCGGCGCGCTTGGCTGTGGCTCGAGTCCGTCGAAGATCAAGTCTTCGCGGACATCGGCCGTGAAGTTTAGGCTTCCGAATCTGACCTGACTGCCAGGGGCGTAGCTTTCGATCTGCTCTAGATGGCCAAGTGAATTAGCCCGCAGTGCGAAGCCGCCGAATACGAAGATCTATCCGGGGAGAAAAGTCTCACCCTGGACAGCGTTGTTGGTTGAAGATGCCATCAAGCCTATCGGTGACAACACAGAGGAACTCTCAATGAAAGCACCAATGTCGGTGTCAAAACCGGCGGATCTCGGGTAGGGGGTCCCGAACTGTGCGTCTAGGCGGATGGTAACAGGAACGAGGGACACAATTTTTTTACCCAGGTTCCGGCCCTCTTGATGGAGGTAAAACCCTACGTCCTGCTTGATTAATATTGATGATATGGGTAGTACAAGAGTGGATCTACCACGAGATCAAGGAGGCTAAACCCTAGAAGCTAGCCTATGGTATGATTGTTGTAATGTATGTTGTCCTACGGACTAAAGCCCTCCGGTCTATATAGACACTGGAGAGGGCTAGGGTTACACAGAGTCGGTTACAATGGTAGGAGATCTACATATCCGTATCGCCAAGCTTGCCTTCCACGCCAAGGAAAGTCCCATCCGGACACGAGACGGAGTCTTCAATCTTGTATCTTCGTAGTCTTGGAGTCCGGCGGACGATGATAGTCCGGCTGTCCGGACACCCCCTAGTCCAGGACTCCCTCACCTGGCTACATGCTCCTTGAACTGTTCCTTCTTGAAGTCTATCTTTCGCTTCAGTTCAACTATGCGCTGAGCCAGAGCAAGCTCAGGAGCAATGGCGCCTTGGAAAGCAACACTGACGCCAATGGGAAGCTGAAGGTCATCAAAGCTGAGATCTTGATTATCAAACCACTCATCAATGAAGTTCTTCAGTATGTTTACATCAAAGAGGGGCAGATCGTTGAAGATCTCCGCCGCTTGCTTGCTCTTGATCAGCTGCTCCTGAGCATCTTCACCAAATTCTTCATTAGAAGACAAGTCAATGGGTTCAGATTCATTCCTCAGAATGGCTGCAGGCGTCAGTGCATGACTCAGTTGTTGAGATGGTGCCTTATGTGGCTTCTCACGCCTCCTGGAGATGCGAGAGAGATCTTCATAGTTGTTGCTGGGAGCAGAAGGGGCAGTTGCCAATATCTTCACTCTTGAAGCTTTTGGAGCAGCAGATGACCTTGAAGCTTTAGTCTTCTTTTGCTTCTGCGGCTTTGCAGCAGGAGCTGGGGCTTCGTCGGTGTCAGCATCAACATCATCAGAATGATCCACTCTCGCACCTTGAACAGTAATGTGATTGATGAGGCCAGCAAGGTTGTAGAAGGGGCCAATCCTGTTTTCATTGGCTTCACGGGTGCCATTGTCCTGAGGAGAGGAAGGACCAGGGTTGAAGTCAAGCCCCAGATCCTTCTTGTTCCTTGCAGCTGAGTCTTTGGCGAACTGGTAGTTGCGCATGAACAGACTGTCTTCACGACACCAGAGTAGTGAAGACGGGGCAGCATTCTCAGGCTGTGGTCCACGCACCATGCAAGGATAGAAGCCTTGCTCAATAGCTTCAGCCTGAGTCCTGGCTAGAAGATTTTTGTACAAAATATCACCCCAGGGTGCCTTGATGGCATTCTTCTCTGCATATTCTTTGCTGATGAAGCGATATCTGAACCATTCTTCTGCCCAATATCCGCGAATCCATTGGATTCGATTCTTGCGTTCAATATAGGTTTCTTCTGGGTCAGTTTTGTACATCTCATGCAAATCTGGAGGTAAGTCCTTTGAATATGTTCCATAGCTTTCTGTTGTTCAGTTGTAATTTTAGCAAGTTTTTTGTAGCTAGGTTTGGATTCACAATCAGAGTCTTCTTCACTTGATGTTTTAAAGTAAGCATCGCGTGAGTTTACCTTGGCACCGCGTGCCATGAAGTAGTAAGTGGGAGCTGAGTCGTCCTTGTCACTGGCATCAGGGTTGGTGATGGATGCATTGTCTTCAGTGTTGAAGATGGACTTGGCAACGTAGGCTGAAGCCAGAGCTAGACGTGCAACGCCAGAGTCAGATTCTTCCTCAGACTCCACCACTTCTGCATCCTCAGAAGCAGACTCCTCTAAATCCATTTCCTTGCCAACAAAAGCACGAGCCTTGCCAGACGAACTTTTCTTGTGCGATGAAGACTTGGAAGAGGACTTGGAAGAAGATTTTGAGTATTTCTTCTTCTTCTTGTCATCAGAATCATATTCCTTGCTCTTCTTCTTTTTCTTCTCATTGTCCCACTGTGGACACTCAGAGATGTAGTGACCAGGTTTCTTGCACTTGTGATAGGTTCCTTTCTTGTGGTCATGGGAGGAAGCTTCATCATTTCTTGAGCTGGATCATGAAGACTTTCTGAAGAATTTCTTCTTAGTGAACTTTTGAAACTTCTTCAAAAGCATAGCAAGCTCCTTTCCAAGGTCTTCAGCTTCACCAGAACTGCAGTTAGATTCTTCTTCAGATGAGGAAACAACCTTTGCCTTCAAAGCACGAGTTCAGCCATAGTTGGGACCATAGATATCTCTTTTCTCAGATAGCTAGAACTCATGTGTGTTGAGCCTCTCAAGTATGTGAGATGGATCGAGTGTCTTGAAGTCAGGGCGTTCCTGAATCATAAGAGCTAGAGTGTCAAATGAGTTCTCAAGAGATCTCAGAAGCGTCTTGACGATTTCATGCTTGGTGATCTCAGTGGCGCCGAGAGCCTGAAGCTCGTTTGTGATGTCAGTGAGACAATCAAACGTGTGTTGGACATTTTCAATGTCGTTTCTCTTGAAGCGGTTGAAGAGGTTGCGTAGGAAACTGATTCTTTGATCTCTCTAAGTTGAAACGCCTTCGTTGACCTTGGAGAGCCAGTCCCAGACTAGCTTCAACGTTTCCAAAGCACTCACACGGCCATACTGCCCTTTGGTCAGATGACCACAGATTATGTTCTTCGCAGTAGAATCGTGTTGAATGAACTTCTAGACATAAGTAGGGGTGACACCTTCACCAGTCTTGGGAACGCCGTTCTTGACGACATACCACAGATCGACATCAATGGCTTCAAGATGCATACGCATATTATTCTTCTAGTAGGGATATTCAATGCCATCGAAGACAGGGCATGCAACGGAGACTTTGATTATCCCTGCAGTCGACATAGCTAAAACTCCAGGTGGTTAAACCGAATCACACAGAACAAGGGAGTACCTTGCTTTGATACCAATTGAAAGTGCTAGTTATCGACTAGATGGGGGGGTGAATAGGCGATTTTTATGGAAGTCTTCAAAACATGAAAGTTCCAAAGACAAACACGAAAACTGGACCTATAAACATGCAGCGGAAGATGAACTACACTAGACAAGCCATAGTTTGAAGCTAAAGCATGATGACTGATAGCAGCTAGGTAGTAGGATCAGGATGGAAGATAGTATGAAGCCAATCAGAACAAGTAGTCGCATAGTGAAGTCAAACAGGCAGAGCAATCAGGCAATGACTTCACAAGGACAAACTGTAAGTAAGGAGAGTAAGAGATAGAACCAGTGTGTTTTGAAGACAAGGATTTGTTTGACCAGTTCCAGTTGCTGTGACAACTTTACATCTGGTTAGGGAGGCTAAGATTGAATTCAAAAGACCGTGTCTTCACCTTATTCCCCTTGATCTAAGGACACACAGTCCTCGCCCAATCACTCTGGTAAGTCTTCAAGGTAGACTTCCAAACCTTCACAGACTTCGTTCACCGGCAATCCACAATTACTCTTGGATGCTCAGAACGTGACGCCTAACCGGCTGCAGGATTCACAGTCCTCAAGTGTAACAAGTCTTCAGATCACGCGGACAGAAAGACTTCAGTGATGCCAAACACTCTTTGGGCTCTAGGTGTTTTGGGCTTTGTCCTCACAAGGATTTCTCTCTCAAACTCTTCGGAGGTGGGTTGCTCTCACTGACAAAAGCCGTGCACTAACTCTGAGTATCCGCCACTTTATGGTGTAGGGGGTGGGCTATTTATAGCCACTGGGCAACCCGACCTGATTTGTCCGAAATGACCCTGGGTCACTAAGGAACTGACACGTGTCACAACAGTTAGATTTCAAACACACGCGACAGCTTGACTTGGGCTACAAGTAAAGCTAACTTATCCAACTCTTGATAAGATTTGCTCTCATTGTCTTCGCTGGAAGACATAGGATTTTGGTTGAGCATCACTTCAGTCACTCTGACTTTGTTCACTTGGACCCTACTTAACAGTGCGGTGGTTCCTATGACTCAACAAAGAAGAAAAGAAACAACGAAACTACTAAGTCTTCGCGCTCCATAGTCTTCACTTAATGTCTTCTTCTGTCATAGTCTTCAATGTGAATATCTTCACGTACCACCATTATCTTCAATTTCTTCATACATTTTTAGGGGTCATCTCCGGTAGGTAAACCGAATCAAGGAGGGACTACTACATGTGTTATCCTGCAATTCTCACAAACACATTAGTCCCTCAACCACGTTGTCATCAATACTCCAAAACCAAACTAGAGGTGGCACTAGATGCACTTACAGCATCACATTATCTCACTAGCATAGGGCTCACCTGTCGGCTTGTATCTACTCAATATAGGTCGTCCGATTTATATCTGCAGGATAGGAAGGAAACTATGGCAATTTTGCAAAAAGGTACCCACACACCTCTCCACATTGCAAATAAGGCCTTCCATCGTTCATCCTTTTCTCTCACAAGATAAACTAGTCATACAAATGCATCTTGGTGTTACATGTAACGCACGGGCATCTTGCTATTAAGAATGAAAACAAACGACAAAAAAATATTGGACGGTGGTTCGAAGTCATGACTGCGGGCACAACAAACAAGGTGGCCTTGTATTGGTATGCTGAGCCGTCTATTTTAACACACATGAGCTGGTGTGGTGATTATACACACACGCACGCATGCACACAAACTGCATGCACGCAACACTCACACGAACACATGCAGCCACGCACGCACGCAACACTCACATGCACACACGCAACCACGCATGCACGCAACACTCACACGCACACACGCACGCATGCATGCACGCACCACACGACCAACACACACTCACGCTCAAGTGCTCAACCTACACGTGCGCGCACACCTC
The DNA here is from genome assembly GCA_963921465.1 of Triticum timopheevii. Lineage (NCBI taxonomy): Eukaryota > Viridiplantae > Streptophyta > Magnoliopsida > Poales > Poaceae > Triticum > Triticum timopheevii. Next base: position 297,760,504 of record OY997264.1, read on the forward strand.
AAGACCTGACAGACACATACACAACCAGGTGATTCCCGCGCACCGGCTGGAGTCTTGTCACTCCTGCTTAAATTTCTGTTTATCTGACCTTTTCCCTATGCGAACTGACAGGTGGGACCCACAAGGAACGTAGTCAATTTAACTAGTCAACATGGTGCCATGCAGACTATTTGGCCGGTCAACAGAGTGCAATCTGATGCTGAACCGTGAGCAAGTAATTGTATAATCACCGCAAAATGTATATAGTGACCATAATCAGCGTATTCTGAAGTTCGGTCACCGTATTATGCTTTTCTCTCTGTAGGCCCTCCAAAACTACATCTCTACACGTTCTCGCATGTTACATCTAACAACTATGCAATACAACACTACTACTACACTCTAACACAAGAAATCATATGTGTTTTTGGTTTTACTAGATATCATATTGTTACTTAATTATTCAGTTTGCTTACAATAAAATTGCCTTTGAAATGTATGGCCAGTATCATCTACCGCGCGGGAAAATCCCCGCTGTCGGTGTCAAAACCGGCGGATCTCGGGTAGGGGGTCACGAACTGTGCGTCTAGGCGGATGTTAACAGGAGACAAGGGACACGATGTTTTTATCCAGGTTCGGGCCCTCTCGATGGAGGTAAAACCCTACTCCTGATTGATTGATATTGATGATATGGGTAGTACAAGAGTGGATCTACCACGAGATCAAGGAGGCTAGACACTAGAAGCTAGCCTATGGTATGATTGTTGTTGTGTCCTATGGACTAAAACCCTCCGGTTTATATAGACAGCGGAGAGGGCTAGGGTTACACAGAGTCGGTTACAATGGTAGGAGATCTACATATCCGTATCGCCAAGCTTGCCTTCCATGCCAAGGAAAGTCCCATCCGGACACGGGACGAAGTCTTCAATCTTGTATCTTCATAGTCTTGGAGTCCGGCCGATGATGATAGTTCGGCTATCCAAACACCCCCTAGTCCAGGACTCCCTCAGTAGCCCCTGAACCAGGCTTCAATGACGACGAGTCCGGCGCGCATATTGTCTTCGGCATTGCAAGGCGGGTTCCTCCTCCGAATAATTCATAGAAAATTGTGAACACCTGGATAGTGTCCGGCTCTGTAAAATAAATTCCACATACCACCGTAGAGAGAATAATATTTACACAAGTTCAATCTGCTGATGTATTTTGTCGCGTGACGTCACACCACAACCAAGCCTTTACTCGAATCATTTTTATTATACCACTTCAGCGCGTTTAGCGAAGCGGTTTCCTTGGCACGTCTCTGTCGAAGCAGAGATCGTGTTCCCCTTATTCCGGGATTCCCATCAATACGGACGTGGGTAACCCAACCGCGCCATTGATTGCGGTGCTTGGGAGATAAGCGAGTTTTACCAGGCCGGTAGGGACACATAGTTTCGTCCGCCCATATATAAGGGGATAAGGATCCACCTTTTTACCTACGCCTTCTTCCTCCTTTGCTTATCCATCTCCGCGTACTCGAGCTCCAGCGCCCAAGTCCGCACATCTCACCTCGACCTTCTCCAGCCATGTCCGGAGCGGGATGGAAGTGGATGGCCTCCTCCGTTATGGAGGGGCACATCAAGAAGCTGCGTAGCGCTGGATATCTGTCCAGCGACATCGCGCACCGGCTCCCCGATGAGGGGCAGCTCATCCCCACCCCCGGGCCCCATGAGAGGGTGGTATTCCTTCCCCATTTCCTCCGCGGACTGGGCTTCCCACTCCACCCTTTTGTCCGGGGGCTCATGTTGTACTACGGCCTGGATTTCCACGATCTGGCCCCGAATTTCATCCTCAACATATCGGCATTTATCGTCATGTGCAAGGCCTTCCTCTGCATCCAGCCCCACTTCGTCTTGTGGCTCAAGACCTTCAATGTCAAGCCAAAGGTTGGGAAGGGCAGCCAAGCGGAGTGCGAAGGCGCCATGGTGGGTAAAATGCCCAACGTCACTTGTCTCCAGGGTGCCTTCGTGGAAACCATCAAAGGGTGGCAATCGGGGTGGTTCTACATCACCGAGCCGCATGACCCTAAATGGGCAGCGGTCCCCGAATTCAGATCTGGCATCCCCATGCGGCTCACCTCCTGGAAAGAGAAGGGCCTGCTATGCGGTAGTTCAGAAGTGTAAGTGCATCTAGTGCCCCTTAGTGATTTTGGTGTATTGAAGACTTATAGGTTAAGTAACTGATGCGTTTGTAAGTGTACACAGGTCTATAAGTCTATGAGGAGTTTGATATTTACAGAGAAAGTCGACCCCTAAAAATGAAGTTCTTCAACTGAAGACTTTGATATTCTGAAGACTTTCTGAAGACTTTGAAAGCGAAGAAATTGGTGTGACCTTGAAGACTTGATATTCATTCGAGGAATATGAAGCGTGAAGACTTTTGTTTTCGTAGTTTCATTTTCTCTTTCTTGAGTCATAGGAAACACCGTACTGTTAAAGGGGGTCGAGGAAATACTAAGGAAAAATTTCCATGTGATGCTCAACTCAAAATCCTACACCTACCAATCCCTTCGAGTGAAGCCATTTGAAATCTCATACGGTTCAGTCAATTTCTTCAGTGACAGAGACGCAGTTCTTCTGGTCACTGAGGACTTTGCTCTGACTGAGGAGTTAGGAATTTGCCAGTGTGAATTGCCTACACAGTGAGGAACATGATAGCCCTGAGGAATTTGAGAGTCAAATTTCCGATCGTTGCTGTGCTGCGCGCCGGCTGTCCAAAATATCTTATCCACCTAAAGGCCATATCATTGAAGGGCATTTATGTCTTATCATGCCGGGCTGCTCCCTAGGCTATAAATAGCCGCCCCCTACAACCACTAGCTGGTTGGCTGCTCCGAGAGAACTTGAAGCTTGTCATCTGAGAGCAACCCATCCTCCGAGGTCTTTGAGCGAAAATCATCAAGTGAGGAAAATCCCAAAACCAAACTCCCACAAACCCAAAGTGATTGAGCATCACTGAAGAAATTGATCCTGCCTGGATCCGACGCTTGTTACCTTTAAAGACTGTGCTTCTTCCAGACGGTTAGGCGTCAAGGTCTAGAGCATCCAAGAGGAATTGTGGATCGCCGAGTGACCAAGTCTGTGAAGGTTTGGAAGTCACCTGAAGACTTACCACGAGTGATTGGACGAGGCCTGCGTGGTCTTAGTTCAAGGAGAATACAGTGAGGACTGTGTGTCCTGAGTTGCGGCTCAGAGACTGGGTGTCCGGGACTGTATGTCCTCGAGTTTAAATACTCAGCCGCTCCAACCAGACGTACAACTAAGACAGCAGTTGGAACTGGTTTACCAAATCATTGTCTTCACCAACTGACTGGTTCTATTTCCTCAACTCTTTCATTTCCTCATTATTGTGTTAAATGTTGTTCATATCTGTGTTTGAAGACTTTGACTGAAGATTTTCACAAATTCCTCAGTTCAATTTCTTCAGTCTGTTTGTCTTCATCTTGTTATCCTGTGTTTACGCTTTCCGTACTCTGTGTTAGTCTTCATTTCATCATGATGACTATGTGTGTATCCTGTTATGTTTACTTCTGAGTACTTATTCCGCTGCAAGTAGTTCTTCGCTAAGGAATTTCCTCACCAGCTAATTCCTCAGTGAAGAATTCATAAAAATCGCCTATTCACCCCCCCTCTAGTCGATATAACGCACTTTCAGTTGGTATCAGAGCAAGGTACTCCCTTGTTCTGTGTGATTTTGGTTTAACCGCCTGGAGTTTTAGTTATGTCGACCGCAGGTATGATCAAGGTCTCGGCTGGGTGTCCTACCTTTGATGGAACGGACTACCCCTACTGGAAGAACAAGATGCGAATGCATCTTGAGGCAATTGATAATGATCTCTGGTATGTTGTGGAAAATGGTGTCCCCTCTGTCACTCCCACACTAAACGCTACCGATGTGAAGAGATTCAAACAACTCGATTCTCAAGCGAAGAATATCATATGTGGTCATCTGAGCAAAGGACAGTATGGAAGAGTGAGTGCTTTGGAAACTGGTAAGCTTATCTGGGATAGGCTGTCCAAAGTAAATGAAGGAGTTTCAACTTAGCGTGACTCTCGAGTCGATGTTCTTCGGAATCTCTTCAACCGCTTCAAAAGACTCGACAATGAGAATGTACAACAAACCTTTGATCGCCTCACTGACATCTCAAATGAGCTTCAAGCCCTCGGTGCCACTGACATCACTGACCATGAAGTTGTGAAGAAACTGCTAAGATCGCTTGATTCCTCATTTGATACTCTGGGGCTGATGATACAAGAACATGCTGACTACAAGTCGCTTGATCCTGCTGATATCCTCGAAAGGCTAAACACTCACGAGTTCCAGCTTGCTGAAAAGAGAGATCTCTATGGCTCAAACTATGGCAAACCACGTGCCCTGAAGGCTAAGGTTGTGTCTGACCCTAAATATGAGGATTCTGGTAGTAGCCTTGGTGATCCTAAAGAACAAAGCCAGGATCTAGCACTGCTTGTGAAGAAATTCCAGAAATTCACAAGACGTGGTCGCTTTGGAAAATCCTCAAGAGGAAATGATTCCTCATCCAGTGACAATAAGAGAAGACTTTGCCACAAATGCAAGAAGCCTGGTCACTACATTCAAGATTGTCCTCAGTGGGAAAAGGAAATGAAGAAGAATAAATACAAGGATTACAGTTCTGATGATGCGAAGAAGAAGAAGAAATCGTCAAAATCTTCATCATCGAAATCCTCGAAGTCCTCATCTCACAAGAAGGGCAGCTCCAAGAAGGCTCGGGCATTCATTGGCAAGGAAATGGACTCTGAAGCTGAATCTGAGGAAAATGATGAAGAGGAGGAGTCTGAAGAATCCGAGTCTGGTGTGGCAAGTCTGGCCGTTGCTACTGCCTTCGTTAGCAAGTCCATCTTCAACAGTAAAGAAACTGACTCCACCGACAAGCCTGATGAAGATAATGATGGCTACGCCCCCACCTATTGCTTCATGGCAAAAGGAGCTAAGGTACTCAAATACAACTCCTCTGACTCTAGTGAAAATGAATCTGATGAGGATCTCAAGCCCAGCTACTCTAAACTTGCTAAAATTGCTGTGAAACAACAACGGGCTCTTGAAAAGGTTCAAAACATGCTAGATAAAAGTGATGATATGTTGGGTGAAGAAATGGATCGCACTAAAGCCTTGACTGAAAATCTTCGGAGACTTCAGTCTAGGTATGATAACCTTCAAGGTCATCATAACTCTCTCTTGTCTGATCATGAGAAACTTTCTTATGAATTTCTTCAAGAAAAGCAAGATCATGAGAAGCTTTCTCTTGAAGCTCTTCAAAGAAAGGAAGATCTTGAAAAGCTAAGAGTATGTTATGAAGATCTTCAGAAGGTGCGTGATTCATTACTAGCTCAACAAATCAGCGCTTCTCAGGAAGAATTTGTTCCTCCATGTTTAAAGTGCATTGAACGTGAATCTGCTAATTCTTCACCTGAATGTTCAAATGCTTCAAATGTTACAAATTCTTCATCTGCCTCTGCTATCACTAATTCCTCATCTGAGGACATTGCTAGTATCACTGACAATGCAGGGCTGAAGGAATTGTACATGACAGGCATGTACAAAAGCCTCAAAGGGCATCAGACACTTTGTGATGTGCTCAAAAATAAGATCCTCAACAGAAACCCTAGGAAAGAGGGTATTGCCTTTGAGAGGAAACTCAATGCCGATGGAACATATTGGAAGCCTGAGCAGTATCCCAAAACCTCATGGGTTGCTGCAAAGGGACCTCCAGTTGATCCATCTAACTTATCTGGCTTAAATTGTGAATCTTCTCATTCTTCTGATGAGTCATTTGACTCCAAATATAAACTGTTCAAAAATCAGAATGGTGAAGTATTTGCTAGATATGTTGGCACTAACTGCAGGAACGGTTCCCCCATGAAGAAAATCTGGGTTCCCAAAAGCTGTGTTGAAAGTCTTCAGGTGAATGTCCTCATGACACCACCTGTGAAGAACAGGAACCCCAGATCAAATTCTTCATACAGATCAAATTCTTCACATGGATCAAATTCCTCAACTGGATCAAAGTCCTCATATGGTTATCATCATGCTAACAACTCTATCTCGCAGGGTAGAGCTAAGGGCTATGAATATGTGCATTATTATTCAAACCATTATGTTCATAAGTCCTCGAAGAATTACTCTGCTTATTCATATGCTTAACCTAACCCCTCTTATGTGAAACAAAATGGTTTGGCATCTTTGCCACCCTTCTCACATGGTGCTCGCAGAATGATGAACTCTTTGCCACCCCTCCAGATGTGGGTGGTGAAGAAAAGGAACTAATCTCTTCTGCAGGGTCAGGTCTCCAGACATGCCTTAACGTCTGAAGAATTTGCTGGGGACCTGACAAAAATGCCTGAAAGGATGCAGGCGAATCATGATGAAATGAACTTCCATTTCACACGTCCTCGTACTGCTATATCTGTTTACTGCTTGATGAAATTCATCTGATGAACTTGATATCATATTCTTCACTGATGAAGCATATGAGATTGTAAGCTACACTAATTCATCTGCAGGATGATCAACCCAAAACCACTGAATGGGTCCTCGATAGTGGATGTACAAATCACATGACTGGTGACAAGAATCTATTGATGGATGCTCCCTTATCATCATCACCTCTGAAGCATATCATCTTTGCTGACAAAGGCAAAAGTCAGGTATTGGGTCTTGGTAAGGTTGCTATCTCTAAGGATAAGCACATGGACAAAGTCATGCTTGTTGAGTCCTTAGGATACAATCTCATGTCAGTCTCAATGCTCTGTGATCTTGATATGGTTGTTGTCTTCGGCAAATATCGTTGTGTTGTGATTATGGAAGCTGACAATTCCAAAGTCTTCGAAGGCTTTAGGAGAGGAGATCTGTATATTGTTGATTTCTCTACAGGACCACAACCAGCCGTGTGTCTACTTGCAAAAGCTTCAGAAGGCTGGCTCTGGCATCGACGACTTGGTCATGCAGGCATGAGGAATTTGAACATGCTTGCGAAGAAGAAGCATGTCATTGGCATTGAGAATGTCAAATTCCTCAAGGATCACTTATGCGGAGCATGTGAAGCCGGAAAAATGACCAAGGCCAAGCATCCAGCGAAGACTATCATGACCACTACCCGTCCATTCGAATTGCTTCACATGGACCTCTTCGGACCTAATCATTATTCAGCAGTCACTAATGATGCATCTTTATATGGTTTTGTCATTGTTGATGATTATTCTCGATATACATGGGTACACATTGTTACTTACAAACATGAAGTGCAGGAAGTCTTCAAACGATTTTCCTCAAGGGCTTCAACCAACTTTGGTGTGAAGATCAAGCATATCAGAAGTGACAATGGAACTGAGTTCAAGAATTCTGTTCTTGATGCCTATCTTGATGAACTTGGTATTACTCATGAGTTATCTGCTCCCTATACTCCTCAGCAGAATGGCATCGTGGAGCGCAAGAACAGAACTCTTGTTGAGATGGATCGCACTATGCTTGATGAATACAAAACGCCTCAGCGTTTTTGGATTGATGCAATTGATACTGCCTGCCACATCATCAACAGAGTATATCTTCACAAATTCTTCAAGAAGACTGCCTATGAACTCCTCACTGACAAGAAACCCAATGTGAGTTATTTCAAAGTCTTCAGTGCTAAATGTTGGATTAGAGATCCTCACCACAACTCTAAATTTGCATCGAAAGCACATGAAGGTTTTATGCTTGGTTACGGAAAGGACTCGCACACCTACAGAGTCTTCAACATTGTTCTTCACAAGATTGTTGACACTGTAGATGTGCGGTTCGATGAAAATAATGGCTCGTAAAGAGAGCACCTACCTTCTGTGTTAGATGAACCAGCACCTGAGGATGCTATCAAGCTCAAGGCAACTGAGGATGTCATTCCTACTGAAGAATCTGCTGAAGAATTCATTCCTGTTCATGAAGAACATCGAGCTGATGCACCTGAAGAACATGATGAGGAAAATGGTGCTGAAGAAAATGCTGATCAAAATCCTCAGCGACAGCCAACTCATCCACGCGTTGCAAAAGAAGTGCAAGTGGAGAAGATCATCGATGACTTTAGCGCACCAGGTCCTCTCACACGCTCAATAGCTTCACATTTATCTAACTTTTGTGGGCACTATGCTTTTGTCTCTATCACAGAGCCCACTAAGGTAGATGAAGCATTTCTGGAGCCGGAGTGGATTCAGGCTATGCAAGAAGAATTACATCAGTTCGAGCTGAACAATGTCTGGGAATTGGTCAATCGCCCAGATCCTCGCAAGCATAATATCATTGGCACAAAGTGGATCTACCGCAACAAGCTAGATGAAAATGGCCTTGTGGTGAGGAATAAGGCACGACTAGTAGCTCAAGGCTACACACAGGTTGAAGGAATTGATTTCGATGAAACTTTTGCACCTGTTGCTAGACTTGAGGCTATTCGCATTTTACTTTCCTATGCTAACCATCATGATATCATCTTATATCAAATGGATGTGAAAAGTGCATTCCTCAATGGTAAGCTTGAGAAAGAAGTATATGTTGCTCAACCCTCAGGTTTTGAAGATCCCAAGAATCCTGACAAAGTCTTCAGACTCAATAAGGCCCTCTATGGCCTCAAGCAAGCCCCTCGGGCATGGTATGATACATTGAAGGAATTCTTCGTGAAGAATGGCTTCACACCTGGTTCACTCGACCCTACTCTTTTTACTAAATCATATGATGGTGAACTGTTTGTGTGCCAAATATATGTTGATGATATTATCTTTGGCTGTACTAACCAACGTTATAGTGATGAATTTGCCTATATGATGAGTGAAGAATATCAAATGTCTATGATGGGAGAGTTGAAATTCTTCTTAGGTCTTCAAATTCGTCAGCAGCGCAATGGCATATTCATATCTCAGGAGAAATACCTCAAAGATGTACTGAGGAAATTCGGCATGCAAGATTGCAAAGGCGTCAAAATTCCTATGCCCACAAATGGCCATCTATGCACTGATGAAAATAGTATTGACTTCGATCACAAGGTATACCGCTCCATGATTGGTTCTTTATTGTACTTATGTGCATCTAGGCCGGATATAATGCTTAGTGTTTGCATGTGTGCCCGATTTCAAGCTGCACCGAAGGAATCACACCATAAGGCTGTGAAGCATATTCTTCGATATCTAGCTCACACACCAACACTAGGATTATGGTACCCCAAGGGCTCTGCTTCTGATCTCATTGGATATTCTGACTCTGACTATGCTGGTGATCGTGTGGACCGCAAGTCAACATCTGGCACTTGTCATTTCCTCGGACGATCTTTGGTCTGTTGGTCCTCGAAGAAACAGAACTACGTATCACTGTCTACTGCTGAAGCTGAATACATTGCTGCTGGCTCATGCTGTGCTCAACTGCTTTGGATGAAGCAAACCCTCAAGGACTATGGCGTCAACGTGAAGAATGTGCCTCTCCTCTGCGACAATGAGAGTGCCATCAAGATTGCTCACAACCCAGTTCAGCACTCAAAGACTAAGCACATCCAGATTCGTCATCATTTTCTTCGTGATCATGTGATGAAGGGCAATATCTCCATCGAGCATGTGAAGACTGAAGAACAGCTAGCTGATATCTTCACTAAGCCCTTGGATGAGAAGAGATTTAGCAAGTTGCGGTGTCAGCTAAATATCTTAGAATCTTCGAATGTTCTTTGAAAAGGACACACATCCTAACCCTTATGCAGAATTGCTGACTTAGATGTGCAACACATGAAGAAACGTTTTTCTTCAATCAATGAAGAATAACACTCTAAGTGTGAAGAAATTAATGAAGAATTTGATTCTCAGAACCCTACGACAATTGTACGTGGTGTCTGAAATCATCATTCTTATACGTGGGTTACGCCACCACAAAAGTTGAAAATCTTCAATTTGAGTTTTTCCTCATTTTTGAAATTCTTCAGTTTTTCAAATTCTTCAACTTTGCAAAATCTTCAATATTTCCGTCGTTTTTCTTCATTGGCTATATATATATATGTGAGTTTATGTCCTCTACAGCATTCACTTATTGCTATTTCTCCAAGTTGTGATTTCTGCTAAGTGAATGTGATCGGACCCTTCCCCCTCTATGCTATACTCAATCCAATCTATTCACAAATTCTTCATGTGTGTTCTTATTGAAACTCGTTCAAAGTCTTCACTGTGTCCTTGTCAGCTGAAGAAATTGCGAACGAAATTTTTAAAACAAATCTTATCCAGATTTTCAGTTTTACCGCTCAAACCGTTCCGCATCCCACGATACATTAGTTTATTCACCCACGATCTTACACGATCTCATCTGCACAGTACGTGGGTGACACATGTCGCGTGAAGAAGAAAGGGCAGGGGCATGTTCGTTCCAAAATCTTCGGGGGAACAGTTTTTACCGTGGCTATAAATACCCCTCTCCCTTCCTTACTTCGTTTACTCCGCTCGGCCGCTGTCTCTCGCTCGAGCTCTCCTCAAACCCTAGCGCAGCCGCTACTCCATCACCGTCGGTGAGGAAGAGCTTCACTGCCTCGACCTCGTCGCCGTCGTACTCGCGCCGGCTGCGGAAATCTTCACTCTGCCGTCGCCGTAGCTGTCTCCCTCTGCCAAGTTAGGGCGTGGGAGATCTAACGTGACGAACTTCTCCACGGTTCATCTCTGTTCGTCGTGTTCTTCAGTTCGGGTAATTAAAATTCACTTTTATTACTCGCTTTGATTCTCAAACTTTTCTGAAAATCTTCAAAGGTGTTTTATTCTTCAAATCTTCACATATGAACACCTCACACACTGTATGCTCTTGATTTATCTCTCTAAGCACTCATTTCTTCAAGATTCCTCAATTGTGCGGATTTTCAATCTGTACAACTATGGAACCTAAGACAAAAATGATTAGTGAAATTCCTCAAGGCTCAACTGGTCAAATTCCTCAAAACTTGTCTTTTTCGAAAAATCTTCTAAGAACGCATATGACCTCTCCAAATTCCTCGCACCTACACTCTGTTCACAGGTACTCATGTCCGCTGCTGAATCACTAGGTTCTCATCAACTTAACTCATTTGCAGCGTTCCTCGAAGAAAAACTGCATACTTCTTCAGAGTGTTCTATTGTTCAAATTCCTCATCCGAAGAAAATGGCAGAGGGCAAGAGACCGCAGAAAGGAGGAAAGAAACCGGAGGTCATGACTGCCTTTGAGATCCCTGATGAAATATACAAAGATTATTGCACACCTGATGAAGCCAAGTTTGGCAAGGAGAACAAAAATCAGCGCAAAGTGCGCATCCAGAGGATAGAACGAAGATGGGCACGAGAATGGAGGGAATATCGCTATGTTACTCCAAAGTACATGAAGAAATTCGCCTTAAACCCTCCACGCCCAAGAGCTCCATTGGCACCTGGCCAAGTCGCTGATCCCACCAGCATCAAGCGTGGTGAAGACTTTCCTGAAGAATGGTCCAGGCGCCAAGCCAAATTGGCAAGACAGGCCAAGGAGGCAGTGAGGAAATTCAATGAGGATTCTGCTGCTGCTGCTGCCGCTGAGACCTCGGTCAAGCCGAGGAAATCAATGCCGAAGAAGCCTGCTCGCAAGCCAAGTGCTTCACCATCAGCGCCCTCACGACCCAGTTCCTCAGCCGCGCCCTCACGGCAAATTCCTCAGACTACTGCTGCTCCATCAAAATCCTCAGCAGCTCCCTCCAAGTCGTCAACTCCAGTGCATCTGGCTACCTGTCAAAGGACTCAGGGTTTCTCGATTGCTTCTGGTGTCTCAGCAAGTTCCTCAGCTGCACCAATGTCCTCATCAGGCCCCACTCTGCTGAAGACAAAAGCAACAGCTGGACGCAGTCTTCGGCCAAGTCCAAGAAAGAAACAGGTTGCCTTCAACGTGCCCTCTGATGACGAAGCTTCTGATGAAGAACTTGCAGAAATCATCAGAGACAGACTAACTAAGGCCGCTAGAGCCAAAGGAACAACTGTGCCTCTGCTTTTGGATCCGAAGACGATCCTTGACTTCATCGACTTATGGCATAAGGATCCAAACACTCCCATGCCTGATCTGCCTCTGACTCCTGGTCAAAGTCATATGCTAAGCCATTTCATCGCTGAAGAGAAATGGAAATTTGAAAAGGCTCGTGAGATAAAGAGAGCACAAGCCAGAAAGGAGAAGCTTCTGAAGAAGAACATCGTCAACCTGACTCCTGAAGAACTTCTCAAAGCTCAATCTGAAATCCAAGCCCTCAGCAAGGATTTCGATGCTTACAATGCTGATTGGCAAGGAGCCAAAGTGAGATTCGTCAATTTGACGAAGAAAATGACAACTGTTGCAGCCCCATCGCAACAAGAAAATCCTCAGGCTACACACTCTGCTCAGCCTGCTGAAGAACATGCCAGCACTGCTGATGACTTTCAGCCTGCTGATGAGAATACAAGTTCCAGGGCTGATGACTCCATTCCAGCCGCTGAAGAAATTCCCAGGGCATCCACTAGTGGTGCACCTGAAGAAACTGAAGAGATCAGGGCAACTGCACCAGTTGCGCCTGAAGAAAATGAACCACAGTCCTCAGCTCCTCCTGCGCCAACACCAACTCCAATTCTTCCTTCTACTTATGAAGTGAAGAAGACAAAGGCTGCAGAGCGAGCTGCAGTGAAGAAAAGGAAGGCATCAGCTGCGTCAAATTCTTCGGCTGCAAAGAAAATGAAGCCAATGACCAACTCGCTTGAAAACCCTGTTGATGCCGTCCCCATTTCCTCCATGTCGTCTAAGGAAATTGTTCCTTATTGAGAAGACTACAAGATCCCAAGCGGATCTGATGAAGAAAATCACTCTGTTGCTACCTCAGAACAGTTTGATGAAGAAATTGAAGTGGAAGCATTCCCTTCACCGCCAGTCGTTTCCTCACCCATGCCTCAGTTCACAGCTGAAGAGGCTGGTGTTGAGGAAATTGAAAAAGAAGATGAAGACGTGGATATTGGATGCACTACACTAGTGATGAACGATGACTTTTGGGAAAGTCAGCATCCAAATACTCCTCTCTTCACTCCGATTCAACAAATTCCTTAGTCCCCGGCTACAACTGTTCAAATGGGCTCTGAAGAAACTCATCCCACATCGTCTATTCATGAAGAAATTCCAGCCGCTAGTGTTGAAGAACCTGCTGCTGATCCCCAAACTGCACAAGAAGAGGAACCAGAAATTCCTCAGCCCGAAGCACCTGAGATCGCGATTCCTGAGGTTGTGCTGCAAATCACTGACATTCCTCTGCCCAAACCGAAGAATCCGTTCTCGAGCAAGCAAAAATTCAAGGCTGAAGACTTCTTTTCTGAGCATGTGTTCACTGATTACAATCCATATGACTCTGCTCGCATAAGGAAAAGATGCTTCTGGACTGCTACTCAAGCCAACTTCTATTCCTCAGTGCTCTTTGACAAGGACAAAATCTTCGATCATGAGCATATTCCTCATGTGGATATGGAATCTCTGCCGTGCTTCGAGCCAGTCCTCAGAGTTATTCACGATGCAGGACTCCTGAATTTCTGCACTGATATCTGTGATTGGAATGAAGAACTCATTCTTCAGTTCTATGCCACTTTGCATATCACCGGAGATGCTGAAGATGTCAATTCATGGGTGCTGGATTGGATGATAGAAAACACTCACTACAAGGCACCAGCAACTGAATTGCTTCGTGTCCCATGAAAGCGCACGTTGCATCTACAATGACCGCGAGCTGACTGATCATTATATGCAAGTGCTCATGAAGCCTTTGAAGCCAGGGAAGGCCCCTCAAACCAAATTCCTCGTCAAGGAACTGCTGTATGTGCCTCGGACTGTCTATCGAATCCTGATGAAGACAATGAGTCCCATCAAAGGCCACGACTCAAATGATGAAGATGTCGTTGGCATCATGAAGAACATGCTTTTCAACAACATTCATGGCGTTCCCGTCAACTTCCATGATTTCTTCATGAGGACTCTGGCTAATGTTGCAATGTCACCTTTTGAGCTAAAGCCCTATGCGCCTTGGATTATGAGATTCATAAGGGCAAGATCTTCACTGAATTACAAGGCTGACACTCTGAACCAAGGTAGCTACTTGCCGCCCATTGAAGTCCTCAAGCGACCAGTTTCATCATCTGATGATAAGGGCAAGGCAGCTGCTGTGATTGATGAAGGCACTCGTCCATTGGATGGTCAATTCCGTCTAGCTACAACTTACTCCACCAATGACGATTCTGCAACACATGACACTGCCGCAAATACCTCAGCTAAGCAAAAGCCTCAAGCAACTGCACCCAGGGTGATGACTGACCGTGAGTTACTCCTCTGTCTTCATCAGAAGGTTGAACGCAATAAGAAATGGGTGAAGCGTCAATTTGCTGCAATTCTTCACAACATGACCTCAACACATAATGCAGTGAAGAAAAATCAGTATCAACTTCATGAAACCCTCAACCGCACCTGGGCTGTTCTCACTCATGTATATTCCGCGGAAGAATTGAAGACTATGGGTCTCCAGGAAGCATTTGACTGGTCTGCACCACCTCTGAAGAAATTCAAGAGAGTCAAAGTTCCTGATCTGGTGGCCAGTTCTTATTCTTCATCGCATGAAACTGATGAACATGAAGATTTGGACGACACTGCGGCAGGCCCTACTTCAACAACCAACCCCGACAACGCTGGCACTCCTCCATCGACTTGAAAATCTTCAGGGGCGTTAGTCCTCAGTTTCGATCCTTTTGTTCATTTGATGACAAAGGGGGAGAAATCTAAGTTAGTCTTCAAGCGGGTTTATATTATGGGCATTTTATTAAGTTACAACTCTCGTTCTTCCGAAACTTTTATTGGATCGAGTTGTAATCTTAAATCCAATGGTGCCTTGATACTTTTGGTTGTGCTCTGATGCTTCTGATGCACTGAGCTCTGAAACATTTGATGTGCTATTCCGCATGCTTATTCCTTGTCAATATTATTGCACGCATGCTGAATCTCATCAGGCACCATATTTCATCATGCATTTCAAATTCTTCATATTATATATCAAATGCGTGTATGAATTACAAGATATAGGGGGAGATCTCCATGATTCAATTCTTCAAATGTGCATTGCCTCAAAAGCAATTTCCTCACTATGCACATATTCAGGGGGAGTTCTTCTATATCTTGCAATCAAATTCCTCAATATCAATATTTACACTTCATATGTTTATCCCCGTTGAAACCTTAACCTATGTTGTCATCAATCACCAAAAAGGGGGAGATTGTAAGTGCATCTAGTGCCCCTTAGTGATTTTGGTGTATTGAAGACTTACAGGTTAAGTAACTGATGCGTTTGTAAGTGTACACAGGTCTATAAGTCTATGAGGAGTTTGATATTTACAGAGAAAGTCGACCCCTAAAAATGAAGTTCTTCAACTGAAGACTTTGATATTCTGAAGACTTTCTGAAGACTTTGAAAGCGAAGAAACTGGTGTGACCTTGAAGACTTGATATTCATTCGAGGAATATGAAGCGTGAAGACTTTTGTTTTCGTAGTTTCATTTTCTCTTTCTTGAGTCATAGGAAACACCGTACTATTAAAGGGGGTCGAGGAAATACTAAGGAAAAATTTCCATGTGATGCTCAACTCAAAATCCTACACCTACCAATCCCTTCGAGTGAAGCCATTGGAAATCTCATACAGTTCAGTCAATTTCTTCAGTGACAGAGATGCAGTTCTTCTGGTCACTGAGGACTTTGCTCTGACTGAGGAGTTAGGAATTCGCCAGTGCGAATTGCCTACACAGTGAGGAACATGATAGCCCTGAGGAATTTGAGAGTCAAATTTCCGACCGTTGCTGTGCTGCACGCCGACTGTCCAAAATATCTTATCCACCTAATGGTCATATCATTGAAGGGCATTTATGTCTTATCATGTCGGGCTGCTCCCTAGGCTATAAATAGCCGCCCCCTACAACCACTAGCTGGTTGGCTGCTCCGAGAGAACTTGACACTTGTCATCTGAGAGCAACCCATCCTCCGAGGACTTTGAGCGAAAATCATCAAGTGAGGAAAATCCCAAAACCAAACCCCCACAAACCCAAAGTGATTGAGCATCACTGAAGAAATTGATCCTGCGTGGATCCGATGCTTGTTACCTTTGAAGAGTGTGCTTCTTCCAGACGGTTAGGCGTCAAGGTCTAGAGCATCCAAGAGGAATTGTGGATCGCCGAGTGACCAAGTCTGTGAAGGTTTGGAAGTCACCTGAAGACTTACCACGAGTGATTGGACGAGGCCTGCGTGGTCTTAGTTCAAGGAGAATACGGTGAGGACTGGGTGTCCTGAGTTGCGGCTCAGAGACTAGGTGTCCGGGACTGTGCGTCCTCGAGTTTAAATACTCAGCCGCTCCAACCAGACGTACAACTGAGACAGCAGTTGGAACTGGTTTACCAAATCATTGTCTTCACCAACTGATTGGTTCTATTTCCTCAACTCTTTCATTTCCTCATTACTATGTTAAATGTTGTTCATATCTGTGTTTGAAGACTTTGACTGAAGACTTCCACAAATTCCTCAGTTCAATTTCTTCAGTCTGTTTGTCTTCATCTTGTTATCCTGTGTTTACGCTTTTCGTACTCTGTGTTAGTCTTCATTTCATCATGATGACTATGTGTGTATCCTGTTATGTTTACTTCTGAGTACTTATTCCGCTGCAAGTAGTTCTTCGCTAAGGAATTTCCTCACCAGCTAATTCCTCAGTGAAGAATTCATAAAAATCGCCTATTCACCCCCCCTCTAGTCGATATAACGCACTTTCAGGAAGAGCTGACCGGACTCCAGTCCTGTCTCCAAACCCTGGTGAACAAGAAGCTCAATCTTGTCAACGTGATCCAGGTCATGCTCGTCCGCCGGATTCTCCCCTGCCAACAACGGGACTTCAATTTATGGGAGTTTGATCCGGCACAGCACCGAACCTTGAGCGGGCTCTTCGACACTACATACGAAGATGCTTGGAGGGTGCTGTTCAAGGGCGGCGAGGCCCCCGCATCCGCTACCAAAGATCGCGGATTCAGCTCGCAGCGTCAGACGCTTGAGGTAAGCTAGGTTATCCTTTATGGGACACTTGCTTTTCATAGTTTGACTCTATGCGGGATGTAAACTCCCAATGCCTTTAACAGGCCTGGCAGAAGACGTCCAGACAGGTTAACTGTCCGGCTCCTCTCCCAGAAGACCCAGCGGATGCCCGTTTGACAGGGCTGCTGGTCCCGGCACTTTACGTAGTGCCAGAGAAGAAGGCCAAGAAGAAGGCCACGGGAACCCGAAGGAGTTCCCGGCGTCAGATGCTATCGGACTCATCGTCCGATGACTCCGAGGCGGACTCCTCCCATGAGGACGAGGAGGAGAAGAAAGAGGCCTCTCCTCCAGCGGGGGGAGAGAAGAAGAGGAAGGCCTCCCCAGTGAGGGAGACCGAAGGGTCCAAGAAGGAAAAGACCCTTCCCCCGGACTGCTCCGCCACCGCCGGCGATGGCGACGAGGAGTGGGCCTCAAGGGCAAGCCCCTGGCGAGATCGTAAGTATCCGGACTCCTAAATGATTTATAATTTTTCTTTTTGTCGCATGGTGTCTTTCTAATGCTGCATACAACCCTGTAGTCTACCCAAGGACGATCTTCCCGCTTCGTTGAGTGGGTCTTTGGGCACGTCGGATATGGATTCTCTTCCGACCGCCTCCACCCCCCGCGATGCTGACGATGCCGAGGTGGGATCCCGGGAAGGGACCCACCAGGAGGAGGAGGCCTCGGAGGTGCCGCAGGGCAACCTCCCGGACTTTGCACCGGACTCCGCGCCGGAACCTGCAGTGGTTCCGGAGTCCGGCGGGCGGCCCCTTCGTAAGAAGGGCAAGACTGTGACACCGGTGGCCTCCGTCCAACCGGAGGCGCCGGATACTTTGCTGGAGGCGCTCAACGGCGCTTCCATCAAAGAGGGACACCGCACTGTCATGAGTGCGGTGATTCAGAAGGTTTAGCTCGCCAAAAGCGGGCTGACCGAAGCCTGCAGCAGCCTTCTAACAGGCCTTGAGGTAAGAATTTTAATATATGTAAAATAGTACCGCATAGACAGTAGCCCCTGATGCTCGGTTCGGTATTCGGAAAGAAAAGCCGGACTGAGGATCTAAAAAGATATACTCAGGACTCTTAAAAAATATGTCAATATGGGATTGCAAGCTGCGCTGCTGACCTCTGCCGCACTGACAGCGAAGGTCAATGCTTTGAAGCAAAGCCTCGAGCGGTCCGAGAGCGAGCTCGGCCGTGCCAAGAAGCAGCTCGAGGACAAGGAAGGTGAGTAACACCATATTAAAGTTGTACCTTACAGAAAAGGATTTGGTTGCAGGAGAAATGACAAGGATAACGTGGGTACTCCAGAGGCCACGAACGAGGTGGCGACCCTGAAGGAGGCGGTGTCCGCGGCCGAACGTAATGCGGCCGCGGAGCGTGCTGGGCGAGAGAAGCAGGAGGCGCGGGTGCCGGAGGTACAGCAAGAGCTCCAGGCTCTCATGGAAAAACATGAGAGTTTGGAGCGCGACTCGAAGACTCGAGAGTCCGAGCTTGCATCGGCTCTTGAGAGTGCCAAAGCCGCTAAAGCCGAAGCCCACAAGGCCTCCAGGAAATCGAGGCGTTGAAGAAAATAGCGGCGGGTAAGGAATTTTTCATTCGAAGCAAGCATGTGAATGTGAATTACCTATTACTTACCCGAATTTGGAGCTCTCCAGGAGTGTTCGCAGATCTGCCCCGCAGCGTGTCCGATGCTGCCGCTTTCTACAGGGCCGAGGAGGGGAGCTCGACGGAGAAGGTCTTCTGGTCTCAGTATGCTGAGGCCGGACATCCGGTGCCCCTTAGAGACCAGCTAAAGTAGCTGGTCGAGCTCCACAAGGTGGCCAAACAGGCCATGAAGGGCCTTATAGTTCGGCTGTGGCCCAAGGAGGCCATGCCTGGGAGCTACTTCGGCCTGGTGCGGCGGCTGGTGGATGCTTGTCCATGGGTTGAAGTCATCAAGCACTCCGCCTGTATTGAAGGTGCCCGTCGGGCCCTTGCCCGTGCAAAGGTGCACTGGGGCAGGATGGTCGCTGAGAAGCTTGTGACGGATGCGCCGCCGATGGGCAAGGAGTATCGCACGCCCGAAATGTATTATAAGGGTGTCCTGAAGGGTGCCCGCATGATTGCGGGTGAGTGCTCCAAAGATGTAATATTTGATTAGACTCGCATTTTATTATCCTGTGCGCCAAAAACTTTGTTCGTATGCGCTAAGCAACGCTTATTGATTTAAAATATTATCTTCTGTGTGGCCGTTTATGAAATCTGAGAGATGGCAAGTCGTCGGCTTCAGCCCCAATGCCACGAGTGCTGGGGTGTTTGGGATAAACTTGAGCGCTCTTGTTCCCATTTTTGGGTCCATCTAGGGAGGCGCTCAACACAACGAACAAGGCAACCAGACTTATAGTGCTTGAACACTCTCACTTAGCCATAGAATTCTATAATTTTAAATTTCGGCGAAGCCCCTAGTGTTCGGAAGGCCGAATTTGGGGCGCTATCCACGCCTAGGCCGGACAAAGCCGGTTCCTCGCTCTAAGCGGCATAAGTCTTTAGGGACTCGAAAAAACCTCTCGAACAGCGACCGGCTCTCGCCTCATCATGACGGTCAGTTTTAGCTTTCTCCACTGAGGTGCTCGCCCAACTCAACTGGGGCGCAATCGCAGTGGTTCTCCCAGTGCTACCTTAGCCGATATAGCGGAACGTAAGGTACCAAAACATGGGAGCCGGGCAAACCCAACTATTGACCCAAGACATGATTCGGAGCCGATGCATATAATGCTATAAGTTCGGGGTGCCGCACTTGTGTAAGTGTTTGGACTTATCACACCATAATGTGGGGAACTTAAGCCCCTGGTGTATTTAGCCGTACCAAAGTGTACGGATGCAACATGTCATAAATGAACATATGTATAAGAAAGGAATGCAATTATAAGAAAAAAGCGATGCATTGCTTATTCAAGAAATACTGCCATGAATGCAGAACGATACAAATAGTGCGGTAAGCAAGGGATGGGACTATTAAACATGTCCCCCTCCAGGGGTAGGCTGCGGAATGGTGTATAAAACAGATTTAATGCTTGTAATGGAGACCACCTGGATACTCGTCGTAGCCTTTCTCCATCCCTGGCTGTTGCATCGTGAGTTTGGCAGGTCTACTGCCGGACAGGGCCTCTGGTGAACGGAGTCCTGGGGGTAAGAAAAAAGAAAAAGGAAAAAAAAGAATGACACACTTGGGAGCCTCTGGTGTGGTTAAGCCGCATTCTGGGCCTGTCGTGGTCGTGCCCCTCCCCCTATGCCCATGGTATCTCCAGAGTGTAATGATGTACGCGAAGGACCAGTCTTGCAATTTTCCAAGGGCTGGGGTTGGGGCCGCATTGCTACACGTGCTCGGAACGTGCCAGGTGGTCTTGCTGTAGGTTACTCCGGGCACGTTTAGCCGTGTCTGGTCGCTTAACGGCCGGACTCGAGAATTGCCTTAAGAGGCTGCCCTTTACTTCTGTCGCGAGAGCCGCTGTGTGTTCCTCCGTTCGGAGGGAGCGTTCAGTGTTTCCGTTCACCGTGATGACTCCTCGAGGGCCTGGCATTTTGAGCTTGAGGTATGCGTAGTGCGGCACCGCGTTGAACTTTGCAAACGCGGTCCGTCCGAGCAGAGCATGATAGCCGCTGTGGAACGGAACTATGTCGAAGATTAACTCCTCGCTTCGGAAGTTATCCGAGGATCCGAAGACCACTTCCAGTGTAACTGAGCCTGTACAATTGGCCTCTACACCTGGTATGACGCCTTTAAAGGTCGTTTTTGTGGGTTTAATCCTTGAGGGGTCTATGCCCATCTTGCGCACTGTATCCTTATAAAGCAGGTTCAGGCTGCTGCCACCGTCCATCAGGACTCTGGTGAGGTGAAATCCATCGACGATTGGGTCTAAAACCAATGCGGCGAATCCGCCATGGCGGATGCTGGTGGGGTGGTCCCTTCGATCAAAAGTGATTGGGCAGGAGGACCATGGGTTGAACTTTGGGGCGACTGGCTCCATCGCGTATACGTCCCTGAGTGCACGCTTCCGCTCCCTCTTAGAATGTGGGTTGCGTATATCATGTTCACCGTCCGCACTTGTGGGGCGAAACCCTTCTGTCCTCTATTGTTCAGCGGTCGGGTCTCTTCTTCGTCATCGCTATGCAGTCCCTTGTCATTGTTTTCGGCAATTAGCTTGCCTGCCTGCTTGAATACCCAACAGTCCCTGTTGGTGTGATTGGCTGGCTTTTCGGGGGTGCCGTGTATCTGGCACGAGTGGTCGAGTATTCGGTCCAAATTGGACAGACCCGGAGTAGTTCTTTTGAATGGCTTTTTCCGCTGACCGGGTTTGGAGCCTCTGAATCCGGTGTTGACTGCCGTATCCTTAGTGTTATCACCGTTAACGCGGCGTTTGTTTTTGTTACGACACGACATGCCATTGCGGTCCTTGGTATCCGAACTGCCAGAATTTTTGCTGAGGTTGTTACTGCGGGCTAGCCAGCTGTCCTCTCCCGCGCAAAAGTGGGTCATGAGTGATGTGAGGGCTGCCATGGATTTCGGCTTTTCCTGTCCCAGGTGCCGGGCAAGCCACTCGTCATGGATGTTATGTTTGAAGGCTGCGAGGGCCTCTGCATCCGGACAGTCGACGATTCGATTTTTCTTTGTTAAGAACCGTGTCCATAATTGTCTGGCCGATTCGTCTGGCTGCTGAATTATATGGCTTAGGTCGTCAGCGTTTGGTGGTCGCACATATGTGCCCTGGAAGTTATCGAGGAATGCGTCTTCCTGGTCCTCCCAACACCCAATTGATTCTGCTGGCAAGCTATTAAGCCAATGCCGAGCTGGTCCTTGAAGCTTGAGTGGGAGGTATTTGATGGCGTGAAGATCATCACCGCGGGCCATGTGGATATGAGGGAGATAGTCTTCGATCCAAACCGCGGGGTCTGTTGTGCCATCATTGGATTCAATATTCACGGGTTTAAACCCTTCGGGGATTTGATGATCCACTACTTCATCTATGAAGCATAGTGGGTGTGCGGCGCCTCTGTATTGGGCTATGTCACGACGTAGCTCAAACGAGCTTTGTCTACTATGTTCGGCCCGGCCGGAATTGCTGTGGCCGGCGCGACGGATGTTGTCGCGTATCATGGGGCGCCCACGCGATCCGTACATCGATCTTGATTATCTTGCCTTATCCTCCAATATATCTCGCAAGTCCGGAGCGTTCCCCTGTGGCTTTGTGCTTTTCGAGTGATGCCGGGGTACGGTTCTAGTGGAGGGCCTAAAGGCCTCTCTGTCGCGGCCACGAGGTGGTCAGTCAGCCATATTGTGCGCTGGTGATGCAGGTTTATATGCCTCCTCCTCTAATCGGGGGAGCAGCTTGCGTTTGGGGTAACTTTTGGAGGGGCGTTCGAGTTCATGCTCTTCGGCCGCAAGGACTTCAGTCCATCTGTCGGCTAGCAGATCTTGATGAGCTCTAAGCTGTTGCTGCTTTTTCTTGAGGCTATTTGCCATGGCCATAAGCTTGCATTTAAAATGCTCTTGTTCGACGGGATCCTCAGGCACGACGAATTGGTCGTCGTCGAGGCTTGCCTCGTCTCCAGAGGGAGGCATATAATTCTCATCCTCCACCTCTTCGTCTGCCGCTCTCTCATGAGGGCTGGCTTCTCCGTCCTCCTGTGCTGAATCTTGCTGGAGGGGGTTGTCTTCGGCACTGTCAGGGGTGTTATTGTCTCCGGTGCCGGAATCTCCATTCTTGCTGTGGCGGGATTTAGAGCGGCACCGCTGACGCCGGCGCTTAGGCTGTTTCCTGGAGGGGTCTTCCTCCGCTGTTCCCTCGCCATTCCCGTCCTTTGGGATATCCACCATGTATATGTCATATGACGAGGTGGCTTTCCAGTGCCTAGTAGGCGTTGGTTCTTGGTCATCTCCGGCATCGTCATCCATACCGTCGATGTCTTCGGAGTCGAAGTCTAGCATGTCGGTTAGATCGTCGACAGTGGCTACTATGTGGGTGGTGGGTGGGCTTTGAATTTCTTCATCGCCCCAATCCCAACCATCCTGACCGCAATTCGGCCAGGGCTCTCCTGATAACGAGAGATACTTTAGCGAATTCAGGATGTCACCGAATGGTGAGTGTTGAAAGATGTCTGCAGCAGTGAACTCCATGATCGGCTCCCAATCGGATTCGATTGGAGGGGGCGCGGGAGGTTCGGAGTCCGGCGAGGAGTCCGGCACCTTGGAGTCACGAGCTTCACAAGGGACAAGGTCGGTATTTGGCTCCATCGCCGTAGATGTAGCAGCCCCCGAGGCGGTGTCCAGCCACCTATCTTCGATCTGCGCAGTCGGCTCCGAATTAAGGGTCGGAGCGGACTCGTGTGCGGCCTCCAGGGCACTGTCCGGCAGCAGAGCTAAATCATGCCCATCGAGACAGTGCGGCGCGCTCGGCTGTGACTCGAATCCGTCGAAGATCAACTCTCCGCGGATGTCCGCCGTGAAGTTCAAACTTCCGAATCTGACCTGATGGCCAGGGGCGTAGCTTTCAATCTGCTCCAAATGGCCAAGCGAATTGGCCCGCAGTGCAAAGCCGCCGAGTACGAAGATCTGTCCGGGGAGAAAAGTCTCACCCTAGACCGCGTCGTTGTTGATGATTGAAGGAGCCATCAAGCCTATACGTGACGGCACAGAGGAACTCTCAATGAAAGCACCAATGTCGGTGTCAAAACCGGCGGATCTCGGGTAGGGGGTCCCGAACTGTGCGTCTAGGCGGATGGTAACAGGAGACAAGGGACACGATGTTTTTACCCAGGTTCGGGCCCTCTCGATGGAGGTAAAACCCTACTCCTGCTTGATTGATATTGATGATATGGGTAGTACAAGAGTGGATCTACCACGAGATCAAGGAGGCTAAACCCTAGAAGCTAGCCTATGGTATGATTGTTGTTGTGTCCTATGGACTAAAACCCTCCGGTTTATATAGACACCAGAGAGGGCTAGGGTTACACAGAGTCGGTTACAATGGTAGGAGATCTACATATCCGTATCACCAAGATTGCCTTCCACGCCAAGGAAAGTCCCATCCGGACATGGGACGAAGTCTTCAATCTTGTATCTTCATAGTCTTGGAGTCCGGCCGATGATGATAGTTCGGCTATCCGGACACCCCCTAGTCCAGGACTCCCTCACCCGCCCTTTCCTGTTTAATCAGGTTTGTATCAATGGATCGTGCGAAACAACAACTATAGTACTATACCGTACAAGTGACAATTCACTGGGCCGCCATGTCGTGTACTGCTCTGTCGTAAGAGTGGAGTGCTCGCTTTCATAAATCTTCTAGTCCCTTTTGCCGACATGTGGGACATCAAGCTATCGGGTCCACGTGCCATACCAAAATACAGTGCAGAGCAGCCGGGGTGAAGCACCCCAGTCATGGCGCCGGCATAATAATGAGCAATGAGACATCAAATCACAAAGCTGCACCTTTCCCGCAGTTAACTTGGAGGGACAAAGTAATAATGCTAAAAAAGAAGTTGGAGTGACGAAGCAACCATCATTTCACTCATTGCTGAATCCACTTCTCCCTCATCTTCTTCAAGTTAACCATGTGTTGCTTCTGTCGTTGCTCTGCCTCATGTGGGACGTGGATTGGCTTCGTAAAGCACTGACACATGGGACAGCATGTTAGTGAACCTCCAGGACAACATCCTCTGAAAATAAGAAACCTCCCACGCCATCCGCGCGGCAAAATCACCTCCTTTTTACTAATCTTGATTCTATAATTTTTTAGATCAATATAATTGAGATTTGTATAGATAGCACATAGGAGCAAAACCAAGTGGTACGGTTAAGGGCATCCACAATGTGTAGCCAAATATGAAAAAATAGCTTTTAGCATCGATGGGAACTATTGTGGACGGTGCTGCCAAAGCCAAAAAGATGGAACCGAAGCTCCTTAACTGATTGATTGAAGGAATAGAAAAATGCAACGTCTCTTCACTTTCTCCCGTGCTCTCCATCGTCTTCTTCAAGAAACCACCTCACCGCACTAAGCTGGACGGACAACGCTATTGTGTACTAGTAGTACTAGTACATTTACGCGTCCTTTGGTTCAACAGACTTCCTCGATGCAAATAAGGCGGTTGTCTCGGCTTGCAGGCGGCACTTGCGAACGACTTACCATGGCCTCCCTCAATGCTGTTCTCCGTCGAACGCACTTCGCCAAACCACAACGTTCAAGATATCGTCGACGTCACTTCAATGGGGAAGGAAGTCAAATATAGTTACTACCTCCATTTTTTGTACACAAGGCCAATATATCAAAATTACAATTTGCAAAAGGCCACTAACACTAATCGAGGCAAAATTGATGGGGTTTCCCTTGTACTAGCATCCAAGGACATTAATATACACTTGCATGCATGCGGAAGTGAGAAGGTTGGTTTGCATGGCACTGCATTAATCAAGCGATGAGGAGTGAGATGGTTAGCTCTTTGGGATTTGGAGAAAAATATGCATTAATTGACACGTCAAACGAGGTTTTGTATCGATTAATCCTGCGAAGGAAAACCCCGCCTTTCTTTTTTAACACTAGTACTCCTAGTACGTACGTACTTATCCTATTTGGGTCTAGGCCTTGCATTGCCATACTTAGCCACACATTTTTGCCAAGCTTGCCTAAAGTTTTAAAAATGAAAAGGAGGTACACTTGCGCATGGCTGTCGCGGTCGCACCCCACGCTCACACGGTCACTCCTGCACGCCGCGGTCGCACTACACCCTCACACACTCCTGCACGCCGCAAACCCAACCAATCGAACGCACCCTCACTAACACATGCTACCACATGTAAAAAAACCAAACTCAGCCATTCTACCACTGATACATAATTTTCCTTCATACAGTATGTTTATCCAACCGCATGTTGGGGAGGATCCGTACGGCCCATGCGGTGGTCGTTTGGAGAAGAAGAAGAAGAGGTGAGGAAGAAGGGTTAGGAGATGTAGGATATTCATCGAGCCACCTTAAATGGTAGACTAGCCCAAAATATGAAATTCAGGCGACTTGCATAACAATATATGTTTTTACACAGCAAAAGATCCATAAAAACAACAACATAAAGAAAAACTATCACTGCTCGTAGAAAGAGACGGCCTCGTCGTCTTTGGCTGCCGGAACAAACCAGCCGTATGTGTCGACGTGTGTTTCCGCACCGTGGTTGTCCTCGGCCTCCAGCTACTCGTTCACACGGAGCGTGTGGGCGCTCTGCACGGACAAGAGCACCGCCCGGTGCAAGTCGAGGACGTCCGGTTCCGCCTGCAGGAGGTCCTCGATGGCAGCGGCATCCATGCGCTCCATGTCGAGTTGAGCCTCCGCCGCTCGGTTCATTTCCAGGACATCCGGTTCCGCCTGGAGGACGGCCTCGATGGCAGAGGCATCCGCGCGCTCAGCGTCGAGTTGAGCCTCTACCTCCCGATTCAGGTCCAGGACGTCCGATTCCGCCTGCAAGAGGGCCTTGTTGGCAGCGGCATCTGCGCACTCCGCCTCAAATTGAGCCTCCACCGCCCGATTCACATCCACGACATCCGGTTCTGCCAGCAGGAGAGCCTCCATGGCAGCAGCCTACGTGCGCTCCACGTTGAGTTAAGCCTCTGCCTCCTGGTCCTCCTTTAGTATCGCCAGGTTGAACCGCTGGCCCGCCTGCACCATGGGGGACCCAGACGCCGACAGGAAGTCGACGTCCATCATCTCATACCCGTCGGGGGCCTTCTGGGCCGCGACCTCCGCCATGAACATTGGATCGACTTCCTTGGCTCCAGAGAACTCGGGGATTGGCCCGCCGCAAAGCGAGCTTGGGAACAAAGGTCTGTGGCGCCGACCGCCGCCGAGATTTCTGCGCGGCGCTCCGACGTCAGCATCTTGTAGTACGTGATATTGCGGTTCACCATGGCTTTCCGGCGAATTAGAGGATACTTGATGCTGGCTAGGGGATCGAAAGGTGGGGGAATGAGCTGGAGAGGAGGTGTGGTTTTGAGGCAATGGCTAGCGTAGGCCGAGCAGGGAAGGTTCTGGTGTGAATTGTGGTTCCGGTGACAACCAGTCAATCGATTTTGACTGTACATCGCTCTTGTCACATTCGCATTGCACCCTGGCATGCTGAATCCTCCACGTCGCTCACTGAATGGAACACGCTTCGTCTTGCATTTTCTCTTGCTTGTGAGACCGCGGTTGAGAGCAAACTGACGTCCCTCCCCCTCCCCCGCCCGCGTCATTTAAACTACCACTCCCTCCGTTTTATGCAGAGTAAATAAAAACGAGGGAGTATACTACGGATGAGGATCCCCAGACGTGGCTAAACCCATTGAGTAACTGACAGGCGGGGCCCAGCAAGCATGGGGTTCCCCAGTAAGTGACCGAAAGGGAGAGTAAGGCAGGGATACCTACATCAGAGGATCCACTCCCACTACTACTCCCTCCTTCCGTTTACTATACAGGGCCTAATGCATTTTTCGAGGCTAACTTTGAACAAATGTTAGAGTAATAATATATGACATGTAACTTACACAAAGCATACGGTCAAATTCGTATGTGAAAGGAGCTTCCAATGATATAATTTTCACATTATAGATCTCATGTACTATTAATCTTGTCAATAGTCAAAGGCGGTTTTGAAAAATGCATTAGAGCATGGTTAATAGTATAGCCAGCCGATGGCTATAAGGAACTGCCATGTCATCTATAGCCATCATCTATATGCACTCATACAGTAGTGTGGGCAATAAGGTTGGCTATTTTCCGCAAAAAAATATAACGTTGGCTATTGTATTAGTACCTTTTTCCATCTCCTCTCTATCTCTTTATTCATATTTATTGTATTTAACTACGAATGGATATATGTCCCTGTTTGGATCAATGGGTTAGAGTTAGTTTGGGTTAGTTTGGGCTCAACTAACCCAAAAATATCCAAACAGGAGGGTTAGTTTGAGTTAGACGCATCTAACCCATCTAAAAAATCTATCCCACCCAAAAGGTGCTTATGTGGGTTAGTTCTTCTCGGGGCCATAAAAAACACTTTTTTCTCTCGTTCTCCCCGCAGCAGATCCCTCCCCACTTCTTTGAAGCTTCTCGTCCTCTTCCTCCCTCCCTCTCGCACCGCCCATGAAGGCGCCTCGCTGTATCCGCGCTCCATCTAACCCTGTCATCCAAACACCTCTTTGGCTGGAGTTAGTTCAGGGTTAGAATCTAACTCTAACCTCTAACTGAGTTAGAGTATCCAAATAGGGCCTATAGCTAGGCTCTTGCATGAGAGCTCACTCCCCATACTTTTTCACATCTCTCTCCTCCACATAGTCCCTATATAAATGGAAGGAGGGAGTACTATGAGCACTGCATACTCTAGTACAGATGTTGTCAGTACTCCACTAGTACTATTAGACAGGGAGCTTAAAAAAGTTACTATTGGACTGGCTATACGTGGCGAAATCCTAGTAGGAAGAGCATGCATGAGAACTAGCACATTCACGTGGTTGAAAAAAATTGGAAACCATCTCTGTGTGAATACAAACCTAGGAGTACGTACGAATCTAACAATATTGATTGGGCGTTGTTGAATGT
Organism: Triticum timopheevii; assembly: GCA_963921465.1. Taxonomy (NCBI): domain Eukaryota; kingdom Viridiplantae; phylum Streptophyta; class Magnoliopsida; order Poales; family Poaceae; genus Triticum; species Triticum timopheevii. The sequence goes on from OY997264.1 coordinate 297,789,229, forward strand.
TGATACTTTTTTCTGTAAGTTTGATCAAAGTAGAGATACTTTGACTACACATAAAACTTATATGTAAATTAGAAAGGATCGGAGGGAGTATATTGTACGTTCAAAAGCGAAACGAACATTGAATACCGTTTATATATGATTTGCGGATGCTATGATCACTAGTTCAAAATTTTGAATCTGCCTTAGGTATCACACATGCCCCCACTCGTTCTCTCTCGATTTCATCTCAGGGTCCAGAGATCGATTGCAAGAGGACTAGGGTGGGTACAATACGTTCGTTTCACTTATGAATGTACAATATACTCCCTCTGATCACCACAACCCCTCCCCCACCCCCCTGTGGGTCATTTCTATCATAGAAACAGACCAAACCTTTATCTCATTGCACGACAGGCAATTTGTCGGTTATGGGTTCCGCAAACCCTTGAGAGGTTCGAACTCTGGGGTGCGTGCGGAGATCTCAACCTACCCAGCCTGCCTACTTGTGATGCTCCTAAGCCTAGCGTGACAAGCTCAGAGAGACAAAGAGACACAACAGTTTATCCTAGTTCAGGCCACCTTGCGGTGTAATACCCTACTCCAGCATTTTGGTGGATTGTCTTGGAGGGCTGAGGATGAACTAGTATAGTGGATGAACTGGCCTCAGGAGATGAGGTGTTCTTGAGCTCAAGGGAACTGGTGTGGTGTGGGCTAGTTCGACTTGTCTTGCCTCCATGGTGGTGGCTAGTACTATTTATGGTGGCCTTGGTCCTATTCCCAAATGTTGGCGAGAAGGGATCCCACAACGGCCGGATTTTAAAGGGTACAAGTAGTACAACTTATCCTGACAAAAGTAGTCTTTGCCTGCGAAAAGCCTCTGGTCGTGACGCTACGGTGGGCTCGTCGATGACCTCCGTCCTGCCGTCCTGGCGGTCTTGGTCTCATTGCACCAGAATGGAAACCTTTGGCTGATTCCTCGGGACTCCGAGCCTGTGGCTTGACTCCTTTGCACCGAAGAGGAAACCTGCGCTCTGCGCCCGCCTGGCCTTGGTCATCATGGCTCACGTCAGCTGAGCCTCATGAGGTATACCTTAAATAGAACTCTCCGCCCCTCGGGAGCCAGCCTGAGGAGACCGATCCCCTCAGGGGTCTTGGCATCATCCGCCTCGCGAGGCTTGGCCCCTCATGAGGGTCTTGAGTTGTTGATGCTAAAGCTGGGCCATACCAGGTCGTCATGGAGCCACGTGGTGGGCTGCAGGCAGGCAGGGCTGGATACCCCCACATCCAGAACGCCGACAGTAGCCCCTGGGCCCAAGGCGCGCTCGGACTTGATGACGCCGCTGAGCCAAATGGCAAGTGCGGAGAGCCGCGGACCCTAACCGCCTGCCGCCTTGATGCCGCGTGGCGATTGATGGGACGTGGGCGACTCCGCTTCCCCACGCTGCCTCGGCAACCGTTCGACTTGACGGGACGATGCGGCATGCAGAAGGTCATGATGGCGCGAGGTCGTGGAGGCCGGTGGTTGGCCTCCCTTGGGTATAAAGGTGAGGGAGGGGCAGAGCCCCTCACCCATCTCTACTTCGTCTTGCTTCCACTTGCTTCTCTCTTCTCCATCTTACTCCCATGGCGTCGATCAGGAGGTATTCTGCGGTCGAGAAGGGGAAGGCCCCTAGGGAGGGGCCTGATCCTCTCCCATCGAAGAAGCGGCTCCATCTCCCTCACAATGCCAACACGGGGTGAGAGGTCACCAGGCCTTGGTAGTCGAGGCCTCCCCCTGGCTTACCTCTTCCCATATACGCTCGTGCTCAGGACAAAGGTGTGGGTCGTCGAGTGGCGCCCAACGACGTTGGCAGGGCCGTCATTACCCTGCCGATTGCGCCACGGACCCATGCCGAGGGCAGCTCGCGCGAGTTTGTGGTGTGGGCGGTGATGCCTCCCAACACCTGGATCCGGCTCCCGCGGTTCTTCACCAGCGAGATGCCTTCGAGGGGGCCGGTTGTGCTGTGGCTACAACACACTGGGTGCTGCAGCTTGGCCACCAGAGCTGAAGTCGAGGTGGTGCCCCCTAGAGACTTCGTCATGACGCGAGGATGGGGCGAGGTTGCCCTGGCTTGCAGTGTAGAGGGGCCCCTGGAGATCCACTTCGAGTATGACTGCGCGGCCACTCTGTTCTTCAAGGTCTTCAATGAGGAGGGCGAATGGCTGGAATGCTGTCCCGGAGGAACCGGCCTGTGGAATGCTGCAGCGGGAGCCAGGCCCGTTGCTGTCCCCCTTGGCGCCTCGTCCAGCAGCAGTGGCGACTCCTGGGAATCTAGTGACCCTCTTGAGCCCAATGGTTCTCTGGAGTCGAGTGGCGACAGCTACGTGCCGCCAAGCTCCCGCCGAGGCCGGAGTGCGGCTGCGGCTGCCGCCCGGCTTCACCAGCGACGCCATAGGACTTAATAGCTGCTTTCCCCGCGCGGAATGAAGATCAGCCCCATGGGGTTTGTAAATATTGGAATGTACTCAATATCAGCATTGCTTCTTTTCATTTTGTGATGAACTCGTGTATCCCAGTTTGGCATGGTTCCTCCCTTTTCTTTTCCCTTGGCAGCGCGACGCTCTATCAACAGGACCCAGTACCCAGGCAGGCTTCAGCCGTCGGTAGTATGCCATGTCGCGATGTCGTGGTCAAGACTAGGAGGTGAGCGGCCCGAGGTCCGGTAAGAGCTCGTGAGATGCGATGCTCACGAGGTCCCCCTTGGCGTGCAAATAGCTACCCAAAGAATCAAAAAGGGGAGTGGAACTGCCAAAATGGATCTACGTGGCGGGGTGTGCGGGGAGCGAACATGGTGCCGCAGCGGATCGTGACTTATCTTTTTGGTGTCCTGATACATTAGGAAGACGGTGCTTGCTCCTGCACCTGTGGCAGTACCATTGGGCTCGGCCTGCAGCGGCCACCTTCGTGCCCCACTTGCCCAGGTTCTCTACATCCTCGGGGCCCGGCCCCCGAGCAAGCTCAGCCGCTGCTCGTATGCCAGGTCGTGATGCCGTGATCAAGGCCATGGGGTGAGGGCTGGAGAGCCAGTAGGAACTCCCGAGACGTGATGCTCGGGAGGCCCCCCTTTAACATGCAAGGGACTCGCGGGGCCAGATGGCGGTCGTCCAAGCCAACCCATGGCCCGCTGCCAGATGAACCTGCAGGTTAGATGACAGGAAAGACCGGGAGCCCCTACGGAGCGGGCCTGCATCCCAGGGCATAGGTCAGAGGCATCGAGGACCTGGCGAGGTGGTGTGCGCGAGGCGGGTTGCGAACAAGAGCTCAATCCCCGGGTTTATCAGTGTTCCAGGGACGGACCTGAGCACAAGCGCCTTGCTGACATGAGTTGTTATGCAGTGACGCGGGAGAGGTGCAAGCTAGTGAACACATGGGGGGCCGCGGGGCGGCTGAGACTCGCGGTCGTAGGGTGACGATCATAGGTAAACTCACAAAAATGGTTAGATAATCCTGGTGAATGCAAAACGATACATGTTGTAGGGACGGGCCCACACGGCCAGGGAATGATGTATTCCGAGGGGCGCCCCCATACTAAATGAACTAGAGATATGTCACCTGGTACCGTCGTTGAAGAGGTGTTAAAGTAGGCAAAAAACACGTGCTGCTAGAGTCGTTCCTCATGAGCCCTCTGGTGCCGAGCCGCGGGAGGCCCAGAGGGCCCGGGAGGCTCCTAAAGATGCTCCTCCATCTCTGTCAGGATCGCCTGATGCCTGGCCTCACAAGCTGCCAGGGTGTCGCTCATGCAGCGCTGGAACACCACAGCCGCACCTGGAAGGTCGAAGGGCATGCGGACGTAGCTGTGAGGTGGATCCTGTTGGAAATATTCCCTAGAGGCAATAACAAATTAGTTATTATTATATTTCCTTGTTCATGATAATCGTTTATTATCCATGCTATAATTGTATTGATAGGAAACTCAGATACATGTGTGGATACATAGACAACGCCATGTCCCTAGTAAGCCTCTAGTTTACTAGCTCGTTGATCAATATATTGTTACAGTTTCCTGACCATGGACATTGGATGTCATTGATAACGGGGTCACATCATTAGGAGAATGATGTGATCGACAAGACCCAATCCTAAGCCTAGCACAAAGATCGTGTAGTTCGTATGCTAAAGCTTTTCTAATGTCAAGTATCATTTCTTTAGACCATGAGATTGTGCAACTCCCGGATACCGTAGGAATGCTTTGGGTGTACCAAACGTCACAATGTAACTGGGTGGCTATAAAGGTGCACTACAAGTATCTCCGAAAGTATCTGTTGGGTTGGCACGAATCAAGACTGGGATTTGTCACTACCTGTGACGGAGAGCTATCTCTGGGCGCACTCGGTAGGACATCATCATAGTGTGCACAATGTGACCAAGGGGTTGATCACGGGATGATGTGTTACAGAACAAGTAAAGAGACTTGCCGGTAACGAGATTGAACAAGGTATCGGGATACCGACGATCGAATCTCGGGCAAGGACTATACCGCTAGACAAAGGGAATTGAATACGGGATTGATTGAATCCTCGAGATCGTGGTTCATCCGATAAAGATCATCGTGGAACATGTGGGAGCCAACATGGGTATCTAGATCCCGCTGTTGGTTATTGGCCGCAGAGTTGTCTCGGTCATGTCTACGTGTCTCCTGAACCCGTCGGGTCTACACACTTAAGGTTCGATGACGCTAGGGTTATAGGGAATAGATGTACGTGGTTACCGAATGTTGTTCGGAGTATCGGATGAGATCTCGGACGTCACGAGGAGTTCCGGAATGGTCCGGAGGTAAATATTTATATATGGGAAGTCCTGTTTTGGTCACCGGAAAAGTTTCAGGTGCTAACGGTAACGTACCGGGACCATCGGGAGGGTCCCGGGGGTCCACCAGGAGCGGCCACCAGCCCCAGAGGGCTGCATGGGCCAATTGTGGGAGGGGACCAGCCCCAGGTGGGTTGGTGCACCCCCCACCAGGGCCCAAGGCGCCTAGGGTTTGGAGGAACCCTAAAAGGGGGCGCCCCCCTTTGCCTTGGGGGGCAAGGCAACCCCCCTGGCCGCCGCCCCCTCCTCAGATTGGATCTGAGGGGGCCGGCCCCCCTCTCCCTTGCCCCTATATATATGTGGGGGTCGGAGGGCAGCCGCACCCAAGTTCTGGCGCAGCCCCCCCCCCTCTCCCAAGTCCTCCTCCTCTCCCGCAGTGCTTGGCGAAGCCCTGCAGGATTGCCACGCTCCTCCACCACCACCACGCCATTGTGCTGCTGCTGGACGGAGTCTTCCCCAACCTCTCCCTCTCCCCTTGATGGATCAAGGCACGGGAGACGTCATCGGGCCGCACGTGTGTTGAACGCGGAGGTGCCATCCGTTCGGCACTAGGATCATCGGTAATTTGGATCACGACGAGTACGACTACATCAACCCCATCCACTTGAACGCTTCCGCTTAGCGATCTACAAGGGTATGTAGATGCACTCCTCTTCCCCTCGTTGCTAGATTACTCCATAGATTGATCTTGGTGATGCGTAGAAAATTTTGAATTTCTGCTACGTTCCCCAACAGTGGTATCATGAGCTGGGTCTATGCGTAGGCAATAACAAGGGTATGTAGATGCACTCCTCTTCCCCTCGTTGCTAGATTACTCCATAGATTGATCTTGGTGATGCGTAGAAAATTTTGAATTTCTGCTACGTTCCCCAACAGTGGTATCATGAGCTGGGTCTATGCGTAGTTTCTATGCACGAGTAGAACACAAAGCAGTTGTGGGCGTCCATATTGTCAATTTACTTGCCGTTACTAGTCTTATCTTGATTCGGCGACATCGTGGGATGAAGCAGCCCAGACCGACCTTACACGTACGCTTACGTGAGACAGGTTCCACCGACTGACATGCACTTGCTGCATAAGGTGGCTAGCGGGTGCCAGTCTCTCCCACTTTAGTTGGATCGGATTCGATGAAAAGGGTCCTTATGAAGGGTAAATAGAAATTGGCATATCACCGTTGTGGCTTTGCGTAGGTAAGAAACGTTCTTGCTAGAAACCCATAGCAGCCACGTAAAACATGCAACAACAATTAGAGGACATCTAACTTGTTTTTGCAGGGTATGCTATGTGATGTGATATGGCCAAAAAGAATGTGATGAATGATATGTGATGTATGAGATTTATCATGTTCTTGTAATAGGAATCACGACTTGCATGTCGATGAGTATGACAACCGGCAGGAGCCATAGGAGTTGTCTTAATTTATTGTATGACCTGCGTGTCAATGAACAATGCCATGTAATTACTTTACTTTATTGCTAAACCGTTATCCATATAGTAGAAGTAATAGTTGGTGAGACAACTTCATGGAGACACGATGATGGAGATCATGATGATGGAGATCATGGTGTCATGTCGGTGATGATGATGATCATGGAGCCCCGAAGATGGAGATCAAAAGGAGCAAAATGATATTGGCCATATCATGTCACTTTTTGATTGCATGTGATGTTTATCATGTTTATGCATCTTATTTGCTTAGAACGACGGTAGTAAATAAGATGACCCCTCATTAAAATTTCAAGAAAGTGTCCCCCCTAACTGTGCACCGTTGCGAAAGTTTGTTGTTTCGAAGCACCACGTGATGGTCGGGTGTGATAGATTCTAACATTCACATACAACGGGTGTAAGCCAGGTTTACACATGCGAAACACTTAGGTTAACTTGACGAGCCTAGCATGTACAGACATGGCCTCGGAACACAAGAGACCGAAAGGTCGAGCATGAGTCATATGGTAGATACGATCAACATGAAGATGTTCACTGATGATGACTAGTCCGTCTCACGTGATGATCGGACACGGCCTAGTTGACTCAGATCATGTAATCCCTTAGATGACTAGAGGGATGTCTATCTGAGTGGGAGTTCATAAGATGAACTTAATTATCCTGAACATAGTCAAAAGATCTTTGCAAATTATGTCGTAAGCTCGCGCTTTAGTTCTACTGTTTAGATATGTTCCTAGAGAAAATTCAGTTGAAAGTTGATAGTAGCAATTATGCGGACTAGGTCCGTAAACTGAGGATTGTCCTCGTTGCTTCAAAGAAGGCTTATGTCCTTAATGCACCGCTCAGTGTGCTGAACCTTGAACGTCATCTGTGGATGTTGCGAACATCTGACACACACGTTTTGATAACTACGTGATAGTTCAATTAAACGGTTTAGAGTTGAGGCTCCAAAGACGATTTCGAAACATCGTGGAACATACGAGATGTTTCGAGGGCTGAAATTGGGATTTCAGGCTCGTGCCCACGTCAAGAGGTATAAGACCTCCGATGATTTTCTTAGCCTGCAGACTAAGGGAGAAAAGCCCAACCGTTGAGCTTGTGCTCAGATTGTCTGAGTACAACAATCACTTGAATCTTCCAGATGAGATAGTGATGTTTCTCCAAAGTCATTGCCACCAAGCTGCTAGAGCTTCATGATGAGCTATAACATATCAGGGATAGATATGATGATCCTTGAGATATTCGCGATGTTTGACACCGCGAAAGTAGAAATCAAGAAGGAGCATCAATTGTTGATGGTTGGTGAAACCACTAGTTTCAAGAAGGGAAAGGGCAAGAAGGGATACTTCATGAAACGGCAAATCAGCTGCTGCTCTAGTGAAGAAACCCAAGGTTGAACCCAAACCTGAGACTAAGTGCGTCTGTAATAAGGGGAACATCCACTGGAGCAGAATTACCCTAGATACTTGGTAGATGAGAAGGCTGGCAAGGTCGATAGAAGTATATTGGATATACATTATGTTAATGTGTACTTTACTAGTACTCGTAGTAGCACCAGGGTATTAGATACAGGTTCGGTTGAAGTGTTAGTAACTCGAAATAAAAGGCTGCAGAGTAGACGGAGACTAGCTAAAGGTGAGCTGGCGATATGTGTTGGAAGTTTTCCAAGCTTGATGTGATCAAGCATCGCACGCTCCCTCTACCATCAAGATTGGTGTTAAACCTAAATAATTGTTATTTGGTGTTTGCGTTGACCATAGACATGATTGGATTATGTCTGTCGCAATACGGTTATTCATTTAAGGAGAATAATGGTTACTCTGTTTAATTGAATAATACCTTCAATGGTCTTGCACCTAAAATGAATGGTTTATTGAATCTTGATCATAGTAATACACATGTTCATGCCAAAAGATATAAGATAGTAATGATAGTACCACCTACTTGTGGCACTACCATGTAAGTCATATAGGTATAAAACACATGAAGAAGCTCCATGTTGATGGATCTTTGGACTCACTCATTTTTGAAAAGTTTGAGACATGCGAACCATGTCTATTGGTGTATATGCATGAAGAAACTCCATGCAAATGGACCGTGTGGACTCACTTGATTTTGAATCACTTGAGACATGCAAATCATACCACATGGGCATGATGACTGAAAGCCTCGTTTTCAGTAAAATGGAACAAGAAAGCAACTTATTGGAAGTAATACATTTTGATGTGCGCAGTCCAATGAGTGTTGAGGCACGCAGTGGATATCGTTATGTTCTTACTTCACAAATGATTTGAGTAGATGCTGAGTATATTCACTTGATGAAACACAAGTCTGAATTATTGAAAGATTCAAGTAATTTCAGAGTGAAGTTGAAGATCGTTGTGACAAGAGGATAAAATGTCTATGATATGATCATAGAGATGAGTATCTGAGTTATGAGTTTGGTATACAATTAAGACATTGTGGAAATTGTTTCACAACTAATACCGCCTGGATATGGTGCGTACTATGATATTTCTTATCAAATTCCGTTGGTGTGTCCAAACATCATAGTTGCACCCTATTGGATATGGTGCGTACTATGATGTTTCTTATCAAATTACCACTATCGTTCATGGGTTAAGCATTAGAGACAACTGCACTCACATTGATAGGGCACCACGTAATTCCGTTGAGACCACACCATTTGAACTATGGTTTGGAGAAACCTAAGTTGTCGTTTCTTAAAAGTTTGGGGCTGCGACGCTTATGTGAAAATGTTTCTAGTTGATAAGCTCGAACCCAAAGCGGATAAAATGCATCTTCATAAGACACCCAAAACAGTTGGGTATACCTCCTAATTCAGATCCGAAAGCAATAGGGATTGTTTCTTGAATTGGGTCCTTTCTCGAGAAAAACTTTCTCCTGAAAGAATTGAGTGGGAGGATGGTGGAGACTTGATGAGGTCATTGAACCATCACTTCAACTAGTGTGTAGCAAGGCACAGGGAGTTGTTCCTGTGGCACCTACACCAATTGAACTGGAAGATTATGATAGTGATCATGAAACTTCGGATCAAGTCACTACCAAACCTCGTAGGTCAACAAGGGTGTGTACTGCTTCAGAGTGGGACGTAATCCTGTCTTAGGAGGTCATGTTGCTAGACAACAATGAACCTACGAGGTATGGAGAAGCGATGGTGGGCCCGAATTCCGACAAATGGCTCGAGGCCATAAAATCTGAGAGAGGATCCATGTATGAAAACATAGTGTAGACTTTGGCAAAACTACCCGATGGTCGTAAGGCTGTTGAGTACAGATGGATTTTAGAAGGAAGACGGACAATGATGGTAACTGTCACCATTAAGAAAGCTCGACTTGTCGTTAAGATATTTTCTGACAAGTTTAAGGAGTTGACTACGATGAGACTTTCTCACTCGTAGTGTTGCTAAGAGTCTATCGGAATTATATTAGTAGTTACTGCATTATTTATGAAATCTTGCAGATAGGATGTCAAAACATTGTTTCCTCGACGTTTTTCTTGAGGAAAGGGTGTATGTGATACAACCAGAAGGTTTTGACAATCCTGAAAGACGCTAACAAATATGCAAAGCTCCAACAATCCTTCTAAGGACTGGAGTAAGCATCTCGGAGTTGGAATGTGCGCTTTGATGAGATGATCAAAGATTTTGGGTTTATAGAAAGTTTATGAGAAACTTGTATTTCCAAAGAAGTGAGTGGGAGCACTACAGAATTTCTAATGAGTATATGTTGCTAACATATTGTTGATCAGAAATGTTGTAGAGTTTCTGGAAAAGCATATAGGGTTGTTTGAAAAGTGTTTTTCAATAGAAAACCTGGATTAAGCTTCTTGAACATTGAGCATCAAGATCTATGAGGATAGATAAAAAACGCTTAATGGTACTTTCAAATGAGCACATACCTTGACATGATCTTGAAGGTGTTCAAGATGGATCAGCCAAAGAAGGAGTTCTTGCCTGAGTTTTAATTTATGAAGTTAAGACTTAAAGCTTGACCACGGCATAAGAGAGAGAAAGGACGAATGTCGTCCCCTATGCTTTAGACGTAGGCTCTACAGTATGCTATGCTGAGTACCGCACCTGATGTGTGCCTTGCTACGTGTCTGGTAAGGGGGAACAAGAGTGATCCAGGAATGGATCATTGGACAACGGTCAAAATTGTCCTTGGAGTAATAAGGACATGTTTCTCGATTATGGAGGTGATAAAGAGTTCGGCGTAAAGGGTTACGTCGATGCAAGCTTTAACACCTATTCGAATGGCTCTGAGTAGCAAACCGGATACGTATAGTGGAGCAACCATTTGGAATAGCTCCAAGTGGAGCGTGGAAGCAGCATTTACAATATGACCTAGAGATTTGCGAAGTACATACGGATCTGAATGTTGCAGACCCGTTGACTAAAACCTCTCTCACAAGCAAAACATGATAAAACCCCAGAACTCATTAAGTCTTAATCACATGATGATGTGAACTAGTTTAGTGACACTAGTAAACTCTTTGGATGTTGGTCACATGGCGATGTGACCTCTAAGTGTTAATCACATGGCGATGTGAACTAGATTATTGACTCTAGTGCAAGTGGGAGACTGTTGGAAATATGCCCTATAGGCAATAACAAATTAGTTATTATTATATTTCCTTGTTCATGATAATCGTTTGTTATCCATGCTATAATTGTATTGATAGGAAACTTAGATACATGTGTGGATACATAGACAACACCATGTCCCTAGTAAGCCTCTAGTTGACTAGCTCGTTGATCAATAGATGGTTACATTTTCCTGACCATGGACATTGGATGTAATTGAAACAGGGTCACATCATTAGGAGAATGATGTGATGGACAAGACCCAATCCTAAGCCTAGCACAAAGATCGTGTAGTTCGTATGCTAAAGCTTTTCTAATGTCAAGTATCATTTCCTAAGACCTTGAGATTGTGAAACTCTCGGATACCGTAGGAATGCTTTGGGTGTACCAAACATCGCAATGTAACTGGGTGGCTATAAAGGTGCACTATGGGTATCTCCGAAAGTATCTGTTGGGTTGGCACGAATCGAGACTGGGATTTGTCACTCCGTGTGACGGAGAGGTATCTCTAGGTCCACTCGGTAGGACATCATCATAATGTGCACAATGTGACCAAGGGGTTGATCACGGGATGATGTGTTACGGAATGAGTAAAGAGACTTGCCGGTAACGAGATTGAACAAGGTATCGGGATACCGACGATCGAATCTCGGGCAAGTACTATACCGCTAGACAAAGGGAATTGAATACGGGATTGATTGAATCCTCGAGATCATGGTTCTTCTGATGAAGATCATCATGGAACACGTGGGAGCCAACATGGGTATCCAGATCCCGGTATAGGATCATCGGTAATTTGGATCATCGGTAATTTGGGGAACGTAGACCCAGCTCATGATACCACTGTTGGGGAACGTAGCAGAAATTCAAAATTTTCTACGCATCACCAAGATCAATCTATGGAGTAATCTAGCAACGAGGGGAAGAGGAGTGCATCTACATACCCTTGTAGATCGCTAAGCGGAAGCGTTCAAGTGGATGGGGTTGATGTAGTCGTACTCGTCGTGATCCAAATTACCGATGATCCTAGTGCCGAACGGATGGCACCTCCGCGTTCAACACACGTGCAGCCCGATGACGTCTCCCGTGCCTTGATCCATCAAGGGGAGAGGGAGAGGTTGGGGAAGACTCCGTCCAGCAGCAGCACAATGGCGTGGTGGTGGTGGAGGAGCGTGGCAATCCTGCAGGGCTTCGCCAAGCACTGCGGGAGAGGAGGAGGACTTGGGAGAGGGGGAGGGCTGCACCAGAACTTGGGTGCGGCTGCCCTCCGACCCCCACATATATATAGGGGCAAGGGAGAGAGGGGCCGCCCCCTCAGATCCAATCTGAGGAGGGGGCGGCGGCCAGGGGGGTTGCCTTGCCCCCCAAGGCAAAGGGGGGCGCCCCCTTTTAGGGTTCCTCCAAACCCTAGGCGCCTTGGGCCCTGGTGGGGGGTGCACCAACCCACCTGGGGCTGGTCCACGACGAGTACGACTACATCAACCCCATCCACTTGAACGCTTCCGCTTAGCGATCTACAAGGGTATGTAGATGCACTCCTCTTCCCCTCGTTGCTAGATTACTCCATAGATTGATCTTGGTGATGCGTAGAAAATTTTGAATTTCTGCTACGTTCCCCAACAGTGGTATCATGAGCTGGGTCTATGCGTAGGCAATAACAAGGGTATGTAGATGCACTCCTCTTCCCCTCGTTGCTAGATTACTCCATAGATTGATCTTGGTGATGCGTAGAAAATTTTGAATTTCAGCTACATTCCCCAACAGATCCTCGCATGGGCCGACATGAGACGGCCAGACGAGCTACCGAGACGCGGCCCTGTTGAGCCCAGGGATGTCGATGCAGATGCGGAACTCCGTACCCTCGCTAGGACAGTGAGCTGCTCCGCGCTGCAAGCGATGATTGCCTTGCAGAATCCTTGCTTCTTGAATCTCCTCGATTACCTTGCTGATGAACTCCTGACCACCTGCCGCCTCCCATTTGTTGCCTTCTCCTGGGAAGTGTGCTCTGAAGAGCGCCTCCACATGGTGCCCGAGCGACTCCCTCGTGACCCTGGCTAGGTCTGAGGCCCTCCCGAGGAGAGCCCCCGAGCCCAACCTGAGAGGGGAGCTGGGCACGCCTTCCTATGCGATGGGTGAAGGTGCTGCGGCCGGGGACGCGAGGCTTAGTGCAGCATCCTCGAGCGATGCTCCTTCAGGAGACCCCTGTTCTAGCTGCAGCTTCTTCATATTGGGGGCGACCTCAGGAGGAAGGGTGCCGCCCTCGTCTTTAGGGTTCTCAACCGCTGCAGCCTAGAAGGCGCGCTCGAGGGAGCACACCGCATCCTTCTCTTGACACGCGACCGTGATGATGCCACCGCTTCCTGACATCCTGAGGACGTTGTAGCTGTGGTGTGTGGCTGCCATGAACTTGGCAAGTGCTGTGTACCCTAGGATGGCTTTATAGGGCAGGTGGATGTAGGCGACGTCGAAGTCGAAGAGCTCGGTGCGGTAGTTGTTGTGCTCGCCGAAGGTGATAAAGAGGCGGACTTGCCCTATCCGGTGTGTAGAACCGTCGGTCACTCCTAAAAATGGCTTGGTTGGGTGAAGCTGGTAGTATGGCACTTGGAGCCTGTCGAACGTCTGAACAGACAGAACATTGAGCCCTGCTCCGCCATCAATGAGAGTCTTGGTGACAACCATGTTGCTGATGATGGGGGAGCAGAGTATAGGGGTGCGCCAGCGGTGGCCGCGCACTTGAGCTGGTCTGAGGAGCTGAAGGTGATGGCGCACTTGGACCACCTGAGAGGGCGAGTTGCTTCGGGCTTGGGGAGTGCTGCATTCACCTCGCGTGTGAACTGCTTGAAGACGCAGTGGGAAGCCGGGGCCTATGAGCCACCCAGGATGCAGGTGATGTCCTGAGGCTCCTGAAGCCCCCGGCCCCTCGTCCTGGTGGTGATCTTTATTCCTTTTCGGTGGTGGAGGTAGAGGAGGCAGAGCTACGTTACCCCGAGGGTGCTCCTCACGAGGCTGCTCCCTCCAGGCGCCCTCGCGAGGCTGGCCCTGCCAGCTATCCTCCCGAGGCTAGTCGCGCCACTCCTGATGGTGGTCGCGTCCGTCCCAGCATCCTCCACCTCGGCTGCCCCCACGACCGTAGCCTCGATCATTGCTTTGGGGCGTCGACCGAGGCGTCCGTCGCGAAGGGCCTTGAGCTCCTGACAGTCGTTGGTGTTGTGGCTGTGAACGTTGTGGAAGACGCAGAAGGGCCGGCTGCTCTTGGATGGCTCGGGGTGGCCGCAGCCGCGCTTCGTCTCTGGTTCGGCCGCAAGCACAGCTGGCCCCTTGTGCTTCATGTCTTTGGTCTTGGCCTTCTTGTCTTCTGGATCAGCATCGGGGAGCTCGAGGAGGGAGAGGCGCCCCTCCTTATCCCTGGTGCACTTGTTCGCCATGTTGAACATCTCTGGAGATGTGCAGAGATCCTCATGGATAGCGAGCTCCTCCTTCATCTTGACATTGTGGACGTCATTAGTGAATGCTGAAATGATGGCCTCGTCCAACACCTTGGGGATCTTGAGGAGAACACTGTTGAAGCGCTGGATATACTTCTGCAGGGTCTCTCCAGGTTGCTGCTTGATGCAACGCAGGACACCCGCGGCCGAAGGACGGTCGCGAGTGCCCTAGAAGTTGGCGACGAAGCGGTCGTGCATCTCCTCCCAAGAAGAAACCGACCCCTCAGGTAGGTTCAAGAGCCAAGAACATGCGCCATCCTTGAGGGCCATCGGGAACCAATTTGCCATGATCTTCTCATCGCCGCTGGCTGCCACAATGCTCAGCTCGTAGAGCTGCAGGAACTCGGCGGGGTTGGTGGTGCCGTCATAGCGCGGAGGTAGGTCAGGCTTGAACTTTCTTGGCTAGACGACATTGTGGAGCTCCAGGGTGAACGCGCGGCACCCTGCCGTGGCCACCGGAGGTCGTCGAGGGGGTGGAAACTGGTCATGTTGCATGCGAACTGCCACTCCTGCGGCGGTACATGGGCCTGGTGCTAGGGTGCTGGAAGTACGCGCGCTTCTCCTTGAAGTCGCTGCACCACCTGGCAGCTCACGTCCTCCCGAACTGGTGCCGGGCATGGCGGGTCCCGCCGTGGTGCCGCACGCCTTGGTCCGATGATGGCGCCCTGGGTCGGAGGTGCCGGAGGAGCCCCGTGCACCACGTCGCCCACTGTAGGAGGCTGCTGAGGCACCGAGTGAGCTGGGTTGGTGGAGCCCACGTGTGCTACGCTGACGAGCTCAGCGATCCGCTCGAGCCACTCCTCGTAGAGGTCACCCACCGGGCGGTAGCGAAGGAGCTCTCGCGCCATGAGAAGAGCGTCCTGCGCATCCGCCTGGCCGCGACGCGCGTGGGATGACGAAGCTGCTGGGGTCAGTGACGGAGCAGCGGTGCACTCGCCGCGATGCACCGACGGGTGCAGCGATGAAGTTGGCTGCTCATGGCCGGCAAGGCCCATGGCGGCGTTGGCCACCAGAGACGGAGCGTGATGGGCACATCCATCGGCCGCCGGAGCTGTCTGAGCTGTCTGAGCGACGCAGGTGGCAACTGCGGCCCTGGAGGTGACGGAGTGGCAGGAGACCGGTCGACGGAAGAGAAGACCCGATGCACCCCTACCTGGCGTGCCAAATGTCGGATTACGGGTTCCGCAAACCCTTGAGAGGCTCAAACTCTGGGGTGCGTGCGGAGATCTCAACCTACCCAGCCTGCCTACTCGTGATCCTCCTAAGCCTAGCGCGACATGCTCAGAGAGACGAAGAGACACAACAGTTTATCCTGGTTCGAGCCACCTGGCGGTATAATACCTTACTCCAGCGTTTTGGTGGTTTGCCTCGGAGGGCTGAGGATGAACTAGTACAGTGGATGAACTGGCCTCAGGAGATGAGGTGTTCTTGAGCTCAAGGGAGCTAGTGTGGTGTGGGCTAGTTTGACTTGTCTTGCCTCTATTGTGGTGGCTAGTCCTATTTATAGTGGCCTTGGTCCTCTTCCCAAATTTTGGCGAGAAGGGATCCCACAACGACTGAATTTGAAAGCGGACAAGTAGTACAGCTTATCCTGACAAAAGTAGTCTTCGCCTACGAAAATCATCTGGTCGTGACGCTGCGGTGGGCTCGTCGATGACCTCCGTCCTGGCGGTCTTGGTCTCATTGAACCAGAATGGAAACCTTTGGCTGATTCCTCGGGACTCCGCACCCGTGGCTTGCCTACTTTGCACCAAAGAGGAAACTTGCGATCTGCGCCCGCCTGGCGCCCGCTTGGCCTTGGTCGTCATTGCTCACGTCAGCTGAGCCTCATGAGGTATACCTTACATAGAACTCTCCGCCCCTTGGGAGCTAGCCTGAGTAGGCCGATCCCCTTGGGGGTCTTGGCGTCGTCCGCCTCGCAAGGCTTGGCCCCTCGTGAGGGTCTTGAGTTGTTGATGCTGAAGCTGGGCCGTACTAGGCCGTCGATGGAGCCACGTGGTGGGCCGCATGCAGGCAGGGCTGAATACCCCCACATGCAGAACGCTGACACAATTGATCTCTCAATATCAATCGATATCGTCAACATGTGTCAGGGCATGAACCGACTGGGATGTCAAAACTAAGACATGAAGCAACACGTAGTGGAGGCAAAGTGGAACTTTAAACGAACCGTTTGTTTGTATGCATGTCAGACAAATTACAACATTGGAAATACAAGCATGGTCTAGGTCCACATGTGAATGATACTCCGCGGAATGTTAAAATGAGGCATGCGGGAGGACGGACTCGACAGGAGGGCAGTATGATCGATGGAGAAGAGGGTTGGAGAAGAATGAGAAATAAGCAAACATCACATGATTATACATGAATGGCTCAAATAAACAATAAGTTGTCTCGCTTGGCCTACATAGTGAAAGTCCTAATGCGCAACGCGGAGCACTAACGCTCGAATATGGCCAGGAAAACAGGGAAACCGACATGTGGGGCACACCTATCAGGAAAACGTAGCGTAGACCGGTCCAATGGAGGAGCTGGCCCACGACCTCCTCGCCACTGGCAACCGTTCATGTTGGTCGTAGGGGCTAGCAACGTGGTACAGCTCCAGCACTGCCTCTGGAGATGGTGACTGCGGTGAGCGACACGCTCATCATCGCTAGACACGGTCGGTTTCAGTGTGCGGAGGATGGCGTTAGCGTTGTGGCACAACCAATAGATGAACACCCGGCTCGTCAAGGATGCACGGGGCACCGAAGTGCACGTGCACCGCGACGCGTCCGCGGAGTGGTGTAGCGCGGCCAACTGCATCCCCAGGAACTGAGACCATATCGGGTCATCTTTCTTCTTCAATGATATGTGGGGATCGCATGTGAGCAAAGGGCATCTCCAACGTTGCCACGACCGCAGCTGACTACCCTCGCACACCAAAACCCTCGTTCCTCGCACCGTCGCGCGGTGCGTTCCTAGCCGGCGCCAGCTAATCGCATTCATGCCGTCCGTCCGTATGTCGTTGTTAAGAGGCTCGGTGCCCGAGGAACCAACTCCGACAACTTAATGACACACACGGATGCTTGGCCTCACTAGAATGCGCTACTTAAAGTGGCAATGCCCAGCTAACCTCCATGCCATAGTGCATCGTCCTCCTACCTGGCACCACATCTGCCATGACCGCGAGCACGAACGCTCTGCGGGAGAGCTTGTCTTCAGGGGTGAAGCTCGAGGTCGCTGCCCTCGCACAAGTCACCTCTTACGACGCAATCGCAGTGTAGCCGGACACGAACGAGACTGCACAAGCAGTGGCCACGCTGGCGGCCGATGATAGGAGCACCGTCAGCCACACGTCCTACTTGCCGCTGTCCAATGTCCGGCATCGCCAAGGTCAGGGACTCCTGCGAGGATGAGTAGGGCATGGGAGGCGGCAGGGCATGGTGTGCCAACTGGCCGGTCATATCCCGTGTTCTACTCTTCCTCGCCGGAGACCGGAGCTTCACTTCACGGGTCTTGAACCACGCCCTCGTACATAGAGATCGTAGATGGAGGACGTCGGTCGCTGCCATAGAATTGGGGTCGGGTTTCTTTTATTTTTCTGTCCTATAAAAGTTTGAAATGTAATGAAAATCTTCCGTGTTTGCATTAATCTTGGCCGGTGTATATGAACTTTCACAATAATATATTATATTGTAGGAGTACTAGCAAGATGCCCGTGCGTTGCACGGAACATCAAGATCTTGTGGGAGAAAAGGATGAACGAGGGAAGGCCTTATCTGCAAATGTGGAGAGGAGTGCGGGTAAATTGTCATAGTTTCCTTCCTATCCGTTTGATATAGATCGGACGGCCTATATTGCATGATCACAGGCACACCATCATCACCAACTCTGCTTTTTATTGAACCGAGACAAAGCTAACATGTGAAGTAAATAAACATTGCAATGCTAGAGGTAAGTAAAAATTCTACGTGATTAACGTAATGAATCAAGTGGATGAATATGATTGGAGGTAAGGGGGAGGACGGGCCCACCCCGTGAAAATCAGGGAGGGAGAGGTTTAGTTGTTAGGAAGTTTACATAAAGTTGTACATAGCTCTTCGTAGATGTAGTATTTTCTAAATAAACACATAGGGTCTACATACAAAATTTATCTTAGGCACTCCAATAGTACATCCACTACACATTCACGCATTTCACATCTTTCTACATCTAAGAGAACCTACGCAAGGGTTAACGTAAATTGCCTCTCTCTCTCTCCTCCCTGATTTTCAGGGTGGTGCACCCCTCCCTCTCCCAATCTACAATCAACAGTGTCAGATTTTGGGTTCCGGCAGACCCTTGAGGTTCGAACTCTCGGGTGCGCACGAAGATCTTTCCCCTACCAACTCATGTCTCGAAGCCTCGCAAGGAATCTAGGCTAGAAAGAAGAACACACAAGGGACACGAGGTTTATACTAGTTTAGGCCACCATTGTGGTGTAATACCCTAGTCCAGTGTGTGGTGTGGTGGATTGCCTCAGGGGCTGATGATGAACAATACAAAGGGAGACCAGCCTCGCGAGGGGCTGTTCTCTCTCTCTCTCTAGTCTACCCAAAATCTGGATCCCCCTACTCTATGGTGGATATCTCTATTTATAGAGGGAGGCCCTGGGCCTCTTCCCAAATAATGAGCGGGAAGGGCGCCAACAATTGGCCATTTTGAAGGGGAACATCTAGTACACTTATCCTGACTAAAGTTGGTCTTCGACTGCCAAAGACTGTGATGGTGATGCCGTCTTGGGCTCCAGGGTGACCTCCATCCTGCGGCTCCGCTGGTCTTGGCCTTGTTGCACGAAACGGTAACCTTTGCCTGATGCCTTAACCTGTGCTTGCCCCCTTTGAACCGAAGGGGAAACAAGGACACTGCGCAGGCCGGTGCCCGCCTGGCGCCCGCCTGGTCTCGATCGTCATGGCTTGCGTCACGGGCACCTCGCGAGGTACCCTGCCTTGATCTCTCCGCCTCCTTGCGAGCCTGCCTAATGAGGCTGCTCCTCAGGAAGCTTCCTGTTATCCGCCCCGCGAGGCTTGGCCCCTCGCAAGGGTCTTGATCTTGAGCTGATGAAGCTGGGCTGCACTGGGCCTTCACTTGAGCCACGCCGCAGGCCGCAGGCAGGCAAGTCTGGGGACCCCCATTCCCAGAACACCGACAGTAGCCCCCGGGCCCAAGGCGTGCCCGGACATGGCTTAGCGGAGAAGCGAAGGGGCAAGTGCAAAGCGCCGTGGGCCCCAATAGCCTACGGCCTTGGGCGCCGCATGGCGATTGATTGGACGTGGGCGTCTCCGCTTCCCCACGACGCCTCGGTAACCGCCCGACTTGACAAGTCCCTGCATGCAAAAATGGGTCATGATTACCTGCGATCATGGAGGCCGACGGTTGGCCTCCTCTGGCTGTAAGTATGGAACGATGCAAGCCCTTCTAGTCTATCTCTCCCTGCTCCGCCTCTTCTTCTTTACCTCTCCTCCTTGACTAGTCGTGCCCCATGGCGCCCACGAAGAGGTTTTCGGCTGCGGAGAAGGGGAAGGCCCGCCAGGAGGGACCTGACTCTCCTCCAACCAAGCGCGGCCGGGGCCGCCCCCGCAAGCATCCCGTGACTCCCGTGAAGGCTACCCGAGGCCTCAGCGGAGGCCGCTTGATCGGTGGGGGGAGATGCGCCTTGGCCGTGTGGCCTCCCCGCCCTCGATTCCATTCTGAGGAGGTGCTGCCAGAGTTCGTCGTTTGGTCGGAGGATCCGGCCAGTACTTGGCTTCAGCTCCCTCGCTTCTTCGCCGGTGAGCTGCCAGCTGGTGAGCTGGTGCCATGAGCAGGCTCTGGCTCCATGCGGATGGCTGCTGCAGCAGGGCCTCTTGGGTGGTGGTGGAAGTTTCCGTCTCCGGGAACGTGGAGTTGACTCGCGGCTGGCAGACGTTTGCCCGCGCGCGTGGTCTTGGCCAGCGATGCACTCTCCACTTCAAGTTCGACGGCGATGCCACCCTCTTCGTGAGGGTGTTCGAAGGAGACGGCCGCTGTGCTGGGTGCTGCCCCGAAGGTGATAACAACGGCCGTCCGCTCATCCTTGGCGGCGACTGCGGCGAAGGCGAGGTTAGGCGTGCGCTCGGCAGCGCCCGCAGCTCTCCAAGCTCCGACGACTCTCCTTCCGACGACAGCTCCTCCAGCGGCGGCCTTGACCAGCCACCGCTCCGTCGTGCTCGCTTCAAGGGGGAAGGTGGATCGTCCCACCGCCGCGCCCAGGTGAAGCGTGAAGAGGAGATCCCCTGAGCTCTGGGAGATTATACAAATCTTCTTCTTCGTGCTGTAGACGGTCGGGCCGCGCCTATTTCGCCTTATCTGCATAGAGAGAGAAGCATGGAGCCCTGTGGGGGCGTGCTAGACTATTGCTATTAATTATCATGATGTTCCTTCTATCTTTGTGCCATGCTATGGTGCTGCACGCTCCTGCGTTGGAACAACTTAGCTCGGTAGGAGGGACTCGTTGCGACACCAGCATTGGGAGGCTTCAGCCAGAGGCCTTGTCACGGGTCTTCGAGGTCTGTAAGGAGAAACTTGTCGGAGGGTTAGGTTTCAGCCCCCGGCCATGGGGTGGCAAGCTTGAGCCCGGTGTTTGCGTCGTGATGCCTGGGGGGCATTGACTGGGAGGAGTCCTCCCGCTGCGAACCTAGGCCGGGGAACCTCGTGAAATTAAACCAGGCGACGCTCGCGAGGGTGCCCGCGCAGCCTCCCTCGCGAGGGTCACGAGAGGAAAGCATGTTCAAGCGAAGGGTAAAGACGGAAAACACGGGCTAGTCGCCGCACAACACTGAAAGCAACTCCAACTAAAACTTCGAATAAAGAAGAACTAACCAACTGAAGAAAGCAAATGAAAAGCCGTGTCCGGCACCTAATCTAGTCTTCGACGTCTTCTCCCCAGCGCGGAGCTAAGTGCTGCCACTGGGCGTGGGCAGGAGCCCCCGAGGCCCAGGGGCGGCACTCCGGAGACCCCGAGATGTGTACAACCCCACTCATTATTAAGTGAGAGTATCACGGGCGGCGAGCTTCACAGGCATTGGCCTTCTTCACAGGCACCGGGCCTTTTCCCTAAAGAGGCAAGCTTCACAGGCATTGGCCTTCTTCACAGGCTTTGGGCCTTCTCCATAGGCACTGGGCCTCGCTCAGGGGTAGAACCTCCGGAGATGCTGAATGTTCCACGCGTTCGGGATGGGTACCCCCTCCTGTGTCTCCAAGCGCGTGGAGCCGGGCCTGGAAACATGAACAACCTTGAATGGACCCTCCCACATGGGAGAGAGCTTGTGCAGCCCCTCCCTGGAGAGGACCCGTCTGAGCACGAGGTCCCCTACCTCAAGAGTTCTAGGGCGAATGTTGCGGCAGTGGTATCGTCGCAGTGCATGTTGATATCTTGCAGCCTCTCGACGGCGTACCTCCCCCACCACGAGATCCGTCCCCCGCATGGCGTCCTGCTGCGCCTCGTCGAATGCTAGGACCCACGCGGAACGATGCCTAACCTCGTGAGGGAGGACAGACTCAGCTCCATAGACCAGGAAGAACGGTGTCTCACCAGTCGACTTGGTCGCGGTCGTGCGGATAGACCACAACACAGGCTGGACCTCGTCGTACCAGCCCCTGCCGCAGGCCTCCAGCTTCTTCTTGAAGGTCCTGGTTTTGAGGCCCTTCAGGACCTCCGCGTTGGCTCACTCAGCCTGGCTGTTGCTCCGGGGGTGTGCTACCGAAGCGTAGCATATCTGCGTTCCAAGGTTAGCACAGTATGTTTTGAACAGATTGCTGGTGAATTGCGAACTGTTGTCGGTGATGATGCGGTTAGGCACCCCAAATCGGCTCACGAGGCCCCTGATGAACTTGACTACAGAGCCCACTGGGATGGTGCCAATAGCTTCCACCTCAGCCAACTTGGTGAACTTGTCCACGGCAACGTAGAGGTAGCGATAGCCCCCTGGCGCCCAAGGGAACAGGCCCAGAATGTCCAGCCCCCAAACCGCGAACGGCCATGTGAGGGTTATGGTCTGCAGGCCCGAAACCGGCTGATGGATCTGCTTGGCGTGGAATTGGCAGGCTTCACAAGCCTTCACCAGCTCGACGACGTCGTTGAGTGCTGTGGGCCAGTAAGACCCGTTGCCGAATGCCTTGCAACGAGGGTTCGTGATGATGAGTGGTGCCCATAGTCTCCACCATGTATGTCTACCAACAGCTCCTTCCCTTGCTCTCTGGAAATGCAACGTAAGGACACGTCGTTTGGTCGCTTCCGTTAGAGCTCCCCGTCCTTGATGCAGTAGGCCGTGGCCTGCTGCGCCACACGCTTCACATCCTCCTCCTTCTCCGGCCGGCTCCCTTGTGTCAACTAGTCCTTGAACTCTGTGGTCCAACATCCTTCCTGAGGTTCCAATGCCAGGAGCAGGCGTGCCCCTGAGGCCAGGCCACAGGCCGGGGCTCCCGAGGCAGGCTGCTGAGGGAGCTCCTCCCTAGGTTGTGCCGTGCTTGATAGTGATGGTGCGGCCGAGGGTTTGAAGAGTCACTCCTCGAAGACACCAAGCTCCTGAGGCAGCCGCCTGGATGCCCTCTTGGCGATGTCATCAGCCTCTTGATTGTTGCCGCGAGGCACATGCTGCAACTCCAGCCCCCAGAACCGTTTCTCCATCCTGCGAACCTCCGCGAGATATGCTTCCAGGTGCTCCTCCTTCGGCTCGTATACTTTGTTGGAGAAGTTGATGAGGAGTTGCGAATCACCCTTGATAATGAGGCGCTTTACTCCCAATGTGACTACAGCTTTCAAGCCTGCTATCAGGCCTTCGTATTCTGCTATGTTGTTGGAGACCTTTTCTCCATGCTGGAAGCAGAGTTGCACGGCGTAGTAGAGCTTGTCCTGAGTAGGAGATATGAGCACTGCGCCAGCCCCTACGCCATGTCGGGAGAATGCCCCGTCGAAGTACATGACCCAGCCGTCCGGTGCCTCGCTTCCCGGGGAAAGAGACCGGTCCTCGCCTGCCTTGAGGCCCGGTGCCTCTGCCCATTCTGCCACGAAATCTGCAAGTGCGGCTCCCTTGATGACTCTGGTCGTGCTAAATTCCAGCTAAAACGCTTCCAATTCGATGTTCCATTCAGCAACTCTTCCAGCTGAGTTGAGGCTCCTGAGTACCCTTTCCAAGGGGTATGCTGAGACGACCTTGAAGTGATGGCCTTTGAAGTAGTGCCGCAGCTTGCGTGAAGCAACCAACAGCGGGAGGAGGAGTTTTTGGGGCATGGGCTACCGTGCCCTTGCATCCCGTAGCACCGTGCTAACGAAGTACACAGGGTGCTTGACGAGGTTGAGCGTGCTGGCGCAGCTCACGTCCTCTGGAGGTTGAGGCACCTCCTGAGACCACGGAGGCCCCAGCGCTTGGTCACTTGGAGAGGCCTCCTCCGCTCCGGGTGCGCTCCCCTGCTGGGGTTGATCCTTTTCGGCTGCGGTCGTGGTCTTCGTGAGGCTTTCTCGGCTTTGTTCTGCTTCGGCCGGGACGGCGACTGCGGCCTTGGTCCGGCGCTCCTCTATAACCGCCACCAGGGCTGCGCTGGCGGAGTAGGGGGTGGCTGCAAGGTAGAGCACCAGGGGCTCCCGAGGTCGCGGAGCTACCATCACCGGAGGGCTGGTAAGGTACCTCTTGATATCTTGGAATGCCTTGTCGGCCTCTTGAGTCCATTCGAAGAGGCCCTTCTTCTTCATCAGCTTGAAGAAGGGCAGTGCTCGCTCCCCCAGCTTGGAGATGAAACGTCCTAGCGCGGTTACACGCCCGGTGAGCTTCTGCATTTCTCTGAGGGTCTTCGGCGGGCTCATGTCTTCGAATGCCTTGACCTTCTCTGGGTTGGCCTCGATGCCCCTGTGGGACACGAGGAAGCCCAGGAGCTTGCCCGAGGGGACTCCAAACACGCACTTCTCCGGGTTGAGCCGCAGATCCACCTCATTAAGGCTCGCGAAGGTTTCTTCCAAGTCCTGTATCAGGGTTTTTTCCTCCTGAGACATCACCACAATGTCATTGATGCAAGCTTCAGCGTTCCTCCCGAGCTGCCGGCCCAAGGCGATGTGCATCAGCCGCTGAAAGGTTGCGCCTGCGTTGCGCAACCCAAATGGCATGCAGGTATAGCAGTACACCCCACACGGGCTCAGGAATGCCGTTTTCTCCACGTCTTCTACCGCTATCTTGATCTGGTGATAGCCTGAGAAGGCATCTAGGAAGCACAATAGGTCGCACTCGGTGGTAGAGTCGACGATCTGGTCGATGCGAGCGAGCGGGAACGGATCTTGCGGGCAGGCCTTGTTGAGGTTGGTGAAGTCGACGCACATGCATTCCTTTCCTCCCTTTTTAGGCACAGCAACAGGGTTGGCCAGCCATTCAGGATAGCGGACCTCGCGAATGACGCCCGCTGCCTCTAACTTGCGGGTTTCTAGGACGATGAAGGCCTGCTTTTCCGTGGACTGCCGCCTTGCCTTCTGCTTCACGGCGCGCACGTTGGGGCACACGTTGAGATGATGTTCAATCACATACCTTGGGACCCCTGCTAGCTGATCAGGTGCCCATGCGAACACCTTCTTGTTCTTGCGCAGGAACTTCATCACGGCCTCGTCCTCCTCGGGTTCGAGGTTGGTGCCTATGGTGAAGGTGGCGCTAGTGGATCCATCCTCGTCGACCGGCACCTGCTTGGTCTCCGCCTTGTCTTGGGTGAATAGCTGCTTCTTCTTAGCCGGCGCAGCCCCGTTGGGCTCGAGGGCGTCTGTGCTGGTGGGCTGCACCACCGCGGCCATCTTGAAAGCAAGCTTGAGCACCTGCAGTGCATCCCTAGTGTCTCCGGACACGGTAAGGACGTCGCTGCTCCCGGGCATCTTCATGAGGTTGTACGCCGGGTGAGTTGCTGCCATGAACTGGGCCAAGGCTAGGTAACCGAGGATGGTGTTGTACGGGAGGCCGATGGGGGCGATGTCGAAGTCGATCAGCTCCATGCGGAAGTTGTCGTGACTGCCAAAGGTCACCGGGAGGCTGATCTGTCCCAAGGATCCGCTGGAACTGCCTCCGACGCCCGAGAAGGGCCTACTGGGCTAAAGCTGCTCTAGCGGCATGTGGAGGAGGCTGAAGGCCTCCACCGAGAGCACGTTGAGGCCGGCACCATCGTCGATGAGGCTCCTGGTGACGGCCACTTGGCATATTGTGGGGGTGCATAGCATTGGGAGCGCGCCCGAACCGGCGGGGTTGGAGGGGTGATCGTCCGAGTTGAAGGTCAGATCGGCCTTGGGCTCCACCCAGCACGGGGGGGCTTCTCGGCGCTTCAAGGCAGCACTGATCTGGCGGGCGAACAGCTTGATGTGGCGGCTCGAAGGTGGTGCCTGTGAGCCGCCCAGGAGAGCTGCGACGACAGGGAGCACCGGCGCAGCGTAGTGGGCGAGGAAGAGGTCGCGCAGCTCCTCCCAGGAGGCCACAGAAGCCGTTGGCAGGTGGAGTAGCCACATGCGCGGAATGCCGGTGAGGGCCATGGGAAACCAGTTAGCCATGATCATGTCATCGCCCCCGCCCTTGAGGACGGCCTCCTCGTATGCCAGCAGGAAAGCCAGCGGATCCGTCACGCCGTTGTAGCACGGTGGCATCTCTGGCTCGAACTTGCGCTGCCACTGCACCTGCCGCAAGGCGGGGGCCAAGGCTCGGAGCCCCTTGGCCCCAGTGCTGGCATCGGCAGCCGGAGCGGGTGGCACGTTGTCCGCCATGAGGGCGAAGAGCGGTGTTGATGGAGAGCGGGTCGACAGAAGGGAGAGCTTCGGCGCACCCCTACCTGGCACACCAAATGTCCGATTTTGGGTTCCGGTAGACCCTTGAGGTTCGAATTCTGGGGTTCGCACGAAGATCTTTCCCCTACCAACTCGCGTCTCGAAGCCTCGCAAGGAATCTAGGCTAGAAAGAAGAACACACAAGGGACACGAGGTTTATACTGGTTCAGGCCACCATTGTGGTGTGATACCCTACTCCAGTGTGTGCGGTGTGGTAGATTGCCTCAGGGGCTGATGATGAACAATACAAAGGGAGAACAGCCTCCCGAGGGGCTGTTCTTGAGCTGGAGCGATGAACTGCTTGGGTGAGTTCAGTCGCCTCTCTCTCTCTAGTCTACCCAAAATCTGAATCCCCCTACTCTGTAGTGGCTAGCTCTATTTATAGAGGGAGGCCCTGCGCCTCTTCCCAAATAATGAGTGGGAAGGGCGCCAACAATTGGCCATTTTGAAGCGGAACATCTAGTACACTTATCCTGACTAAAGTTGGTCTTCGACTACCAAAGACTCTGACGGTGACGCCGTCTTGGGCTCCACGGTGACCTCCATCCTGCCGCTCCGCTGGTCTTGGCCTTGTTGCACCGAAACTGTAACCTTTGCCTGATGCCTTGGCCTGTACTTGCCCCCTTTGAACCGAAGGGGAAACAAGGACACTGCGCAGGCCGGCGCCCGCCTGGCGCCTGCCTGGTCTCGATTGTCATGGCTTGCGTCACGGGCACCTCGCGAGGTACCCTGCCTTGATCTCTCCGCCTCCTTGCGAGCCTACCTGATGAAGATGCTCCTGAGGAAGCTTCCTGTTTTCCGCCCCGCGAGGCTTGGCCCCTCACAAGGGTCTTGATCTTGAGCTGATGAAGCTGGGCTGCACTAGGCCTCCGCTTGAGCCATGCCGCAGGCTACCGGCAGGCAAGTCTGGGGACCCCTGTTCCCAGAATGCTGACAAACAGCTCACAAGTTTCACATTACGTTAATTACGTAACTGGGATTACGTAGGTGTAGCATTACCCGTCCCAAAAAACCCAACTAAGCCAACCTCCCAACATATCGCGCGGGAAAAGACCCGGCTGCACCATTTTAGTCAGGATTACCGGATTACTAGTAGTAGTATCGATGATCACGCGAAGCATCAAGTTTTTTTTGAGGGGCCGAAGCACCTAGTTTAAAAGGAAAAAAGGTGGTTGCTACCTCTTGAGCACTGCGTTGGATTTCTCGAAGAGGAGAGTATGATGCAGTAAAGTAGCGTAAGTATTTCTCTCAGTTTTTGAGAACTAAGGTATCAATCCAGTAGGAGACCATGCACAAGTCCCTCGTACCTACACAAAACGATAGCAACTCGCAACCAACGCTTAGGGGTTGTCAATCCCTTCACGGTCACTTACGAGAGTGAGATCTGATAGAGATAATATGTTTGATATTTTTGATAGATAGATGCAAAGTAAAAAGTGAAAGCAAAGTAAAAACAAAGCAAGTAAATAAAGTGATAGAGATTTATATGATGAGAATAGACCCGGGGGCCATAGGTTTCACTAGTGGCTTCTCTCAAGAGCATAAGTATTCTACGGTGGGTGAACAAATTATTGTTGAGCAATTGACAGAATTGAGCATAGTTATGAGTATATCTAGGCAATGATCATGTATATAGGCATCACGTCCAAAACAAGTAGATCGAAACGATTCTGCATCTACTACTATTACTCCACTCATCGACCGCTATCCAGCATGCATCTAGAGTATTAAGTTTAAAACAGAGTAACGCCTTAAGCAAGATGACATGATGTAGAGGGATAAATTCATGCAATATGATAAAAACCCCATCTTTTTATCCTCGATGGCAACAATACAATACGTGCCTTGCTGCCCCTTCTGTCACTGGGTAAGGACACCGCAAGATTGAACCCAAAGCTAAGCACTTCTCCCATTGCAAGAACTACCAATCTAGTTGGCCAAACCAAAAAAGGATAATTCGAAGAGACTTGCAAAGATAACTCAATCATACATAAAAGAATTTAGAGAAGAATCAAATATTTTCCATAGATAATACTTGATCATAAACCCACAATTCATCAGTCTCAACAAACACACCGCAAAAAGAAGATTACATCGAATAGATCTCCACGAGAGAGGGGGAGAACATTGTATTGAGATCCAAAAAGAGAGAAGAAGCCATCTAGCTACTAGCTATGGACCCGAAGGTCTGAAGTAAACTATTCACACTTCATCGGAGGGGCTATGGTGATGATGTAGAAGCCCTCCGTGGTGGATGCCCCCTCCGGCGGAGCTCCGGAACAGGCCCCAATATGGGATGTCGTGGATACAGAAGGTTGCGGCGGTGGAATTAGGTTTTTGGCTCCTGGTCTGATTGTACGGGGATACGTAGGTATATATAGGAGGAAGGAGTACATCGGTGGAGCGTCAGGTGGCTCACGAGGTAGGGGCGCGCCCAGGGGGGCGCCCTCCACCCTCGTGACCGCCTCTGGCACTTCTTGGAGTAGGGTCCAAATCTCCTGGATCACGTTCGATTGGAAAATCACGATCCCGGAGGTTTCATTCCGTTTGGACTCCATTTGATATTCTGTTACTTCGAAACACTGAATAGGCAAAAAACAGCAATTCTGGGCTGGGCCTCCGGTTAATAGGTTAGTCCCAAAAATAATATAAAAGTGGAAAATAAAGCCCAATATAGTCCAAAACAGTAGATAAATTAGCATGGAGCAATCAAAAATTATAGATAAGTTGGAGACGTATCAGGCATCCCCAAGCTTAATTCCTGCTCGTCCTCGAGTAGGTAAATGATAAAAAAGAATTTTTGATGCGGAGTGATACTTTGGCATAATTTGAATGTAAATCTTCTTAATTGTGATATGAATATTCAGATCCGAAAGATTCAAGACAAAAGTTCATATTGACACAAAAATAATAATACTTCAAGCATACTAATCAAAGCAATCATTTCTTCTCAAAATAACATGGCAAAAGAAAGTTCATCCCTACAAAATCATATAGTTAGGCTATGCTTCATTTTCGTCACAGAAAGATGTTCCCAACTTCCATACCCCCGATGACAAGCCAAGCAATTGTTTCATACTTAAATAATCTCAAACTTTTTCAACCTTCACGCAATACATGAGAGTGAGCCATGGATATAGCACTATGGGTGGAATAGATTATGATGATGAGGATTGTGTGGAGAAGACAAAAAATGAGAAAGTCTCACATTGACGAGGCTAATCAACGAGCTATGGAGATGCCCATCAATTGATGTCAACATGAGGAGTAGGGTTTGCCATGCAACAGATGCACTAGAGCTATGATTGCTCAACAAAAGAAAACTAGTTGGTGTGCATCCAACTTGCTTGCTCACGAAGACCTAGGGCATTTGAGGAAGCCCATCGTAGGAATATACAAGCCAAGTTCTATAATGAAAAATTCCCACTAGTATAAAAAGACAACTTATGAGACTCACTACATGAGGAACAAGGTGCTACTTTGAAGCACAATATATGAGACTCACTACATGAAGAACAAGGTCCTACTTTGAAGCACAATATATGAGACTTACTACATGAAGAACAAGGTGCTACTTTGAAGCACAAGTGTGGAAAAAGAGATAATAGCATGGCCCTTTTTATTTTCTCTTTTTTTGGGCCTTTTTTTTGGCCTTTATCTTTTTTCTTTATTTTATTTTATTTGGGCAATGCTCTAATAATGATGATCATCACACTTCTATTGATTACAACATAAGGATTACAACTCGAAACTTAGAACAAGATATGACTCTATATGAATGCCTCCGGCGGTGTACCGGGATGGTGCAATGAATCAAGAGTGACATGTATGGAAAATAATGCATGGTGGCTTTGCCACAAATACGATGTCAACTACATGATCATGGAATGGCAATATGACAAAAGTAATGCATGTCATGATGATGATGGTGGAAGTTGCATGGCAATATATCTCGAAATGGCTATGGAAATGCCATGATAGGTAGGTATGATGGCTGTTTTGAGGAAGATATAAGGAGGTTTATGTGTGATGGAGCATATCGTATCACGGGGTTTGGATGCAATGGCAAAGTTTGCACCAACTCTCAAGGTGAGAAAGGTCAATGCACGGTACCGAAGAGGCTACCAAAGGCGGAAAGGTGAGAGTGCGTATAATCCATGGTCTCAACATTAGTCAAAAGAACTCATATACTTATTGCAAAAATTTAGAAGTCATAAAAAATCAAGTACTACGCGCATGCTCTTAGGGGGATAGATTGGTAGGAAAAGACCATCGCTCATCCCCGACCGCCACTCATAAGGATGCACAAGCCAGGTACACTTCATGTTTCAAATTTGTTACACAACTTTAACCATACGAGCATGCTACGGGATTTGCAAACTTCAACACATGTATTTCTCAAATTCATAATCACCCAACTAGCACGACTTTGATATTATTACCTCCACATCTCAAAACAATTATCAAGCATCGAACTTATCTTAGTATTCAACTCACTCAAAAGAAAGTTTAACATATCTTGAACACCAAGTATATTAACATTAAGCAAATTACCATGCTATTAACAACTCTCAAAATAATCTAAGTGAAGCATGAGAGATCAATAGTTTCTTTAAAACAAATCCACAACCATGATCTAAAAGATCTAAGTGAAGCACTAGAGCAAAAATTATCACGCTGAAAAGATATAAGTGAAGCACTATGAGCAAAACTATCAAGCTCAAAAGATATAAGTGAAGCACATAGAGTATTCTAAAAAATTCCAATTCATGTATGGCTCTCTCAAAAGATGTGTACAGCAAGGATGATTGTGGTAAACTAACAAGCAAAGACACAAATAATACAAGACGCTCCAAGTAAAACACATATCATGTTGGTG
The DNA here is from genome assembly GCA_963921465.1 of Triticum timopheevii. Taxonomy (NCBI): domain Eukaryota; kingdom Viridiplantae; phylum Streptophyta; class Magnoliopsida; order Poales; family Poaceae; genus Triticum; species Triticum timopheevii. The sequence goes on from OY997264.1 coordinate 297,820,288, forward strand.
AATAAAAATATAGCTCCAAGTAAATTACCGATGGAAGTGGACGAAAGAGGGGATGCCTTCCGGGGCATCCCCAAGCTTTGAATTTTTGGTGTCCTTGGATTATCTTGGGGGTGCCATGGGCATCCCCAAGCATAGGCTCTTGCCACTTCTTGTTCCATAATCCATCAAAAGAATTCACCCAAAACTTGAAAACTTCACAACACAAAACTCAACAGAAATCTCGTGAGCTCCGTTAGAGAAAGAAAACAAAAGACTACTTCAAGGTACTGTAATGAACTCATTATTTATTTATATTGGTGTTAAACCTACTGTCTTCCAACTTCTCTATGGTTTATAAACTATTTTACTAGCCATAGATTCATCAAAATAAGCAAACAACACACGAAAAACAGAATCTGTCAAAAACAGAACAGTCTGTAGCAATCTGTAACTAACGCAAACTTCTGGAACTCTAAAAATTCTACCAAAATAGGAAGTCCTGGAAAATTTGTTTATTGATCAGCAGCAAAAAGAATCAATGAAAAAGCACGGTCCTGTGATATATCATAACTAAATTCGTGCGCACGAAGTTTCTGTTTTTCAGTAGAATCAAATCAACTATCATCGTAGGTTATCCTATAGGTTCTACTTGGCACAAACACTAATTAAAACATAAAACCACATCCAAACAGAAGGTAGATGGATTATTTATTCCTAAACAGAAGCAAAAACAAAAAACACAAAATAAAATTGGGTTGCCTCCCAACAAGCGCTATCGTTTAACGCCCCTAGCTAGGCATAAAAGCAAGGATAGATCTAGGTATTGCCATCTTTAATTTTCAGTTTTCTAGCGGAGTCATGCTCGAATCCAGGAGGTTCTTTCCGCTTCCCTTCATACTCAGAAATTTTTTAAATCTAAAGAATCCAACCGCTTATTGCAAAGAGTAATCAACATATTCATGCGGTAAAGATTTCCGCTAACACTTTTAAGAGGCTCAAGAGACTTCTGTAAAAATTTTGTTACTTCGCAAATCTTTCCAAACACTTGGGTTTCTTCTTGGGTAGGATGTGATCCTCCCTTTTGAGGTAGTGTTCCCACTATTCCCTCTATAATTTCATGCGCAATACTGGGATCAATCTCAATGAAATTTCCCTTGGCAATGCAATCCAAGAGTTGTCTATAAGTCATATTTAACCCAACATAAAAATTACAAAGAAGAATTCTAAAGTTCACCTCTAGGGTGCATTTGCGACAAGATTCCATCATCCTATACCAAGCATCTTTTAACTTTTCTCCTTGCCTTTGCTTGGAGTGAAGAACTTCAAACTCGGGGGACATAGGAGCGGATAAGGAACTAGACATAATGAGAAGGCAAACAAGCTAACACACGAGCAAACAGAAAGGCAACGGGAAAAAGGAAAACGGGAAGGAGAGGAGGAGATTGGGAAAGAGAGGGCGAATAAAATGGAAAGGGTGAAGTGGGGGAGAGGAAAATGAGAGGCAAATGGCAAATAATGTAATGCGAGAGATAAGGATTGTGATGGGTACTTGGTATGGTTGACTTGCTTGCATGAGCCTCCCCGGCAACGGCGCCAGAAATTCTTCTTGCTACCTCTTAAGCACTGCGTTGGATTTCCCCGAAGAGGAGAGGATGATGCAGTAAAGTAGCATAAGTATTTCCCTCAGTTTTTGAGAACCAAGGTATCAATCCAGTAGGAGACCATGCACAAGTCCCTCGTACCTACACAAAACGATAGCAACTCGCAACCAACTCTTAGGGGTTGTCAATCCCTTCATGGTCACTTACGAGAGTGAGATATGATAGCGATAATATTTTTGATATTTTTGATAGATAGATGCAAAGTAAAAAGTAAAATCAAAGTAAAAACAAAGGAAGTAAAGAAAGTGATAGAGATTGATATGATGAGAATGGACCCGGGGGCCATAGGTTTCACTAGTGGCTTATCTCAAGAGCATAAGTATTCTACGGTGGGTGAACAAATTACCGTTGAGAAATTGACAGAATTGAGCACAGTTATGAGTATATCTAGGCAATGATCATGTATATAGGCATCACATCCAAAACAAGTAGATCGAAACGATTCTGCATCTACTACTATTACTCCACTCATCGACCGCTATCCAGCATGCATCTAGAGTATTAAGTTAAAATAGAGTAACGCCTTAAGCAAGATGACATGATGTAGAGGGATAAATTCATGCAATATGATAAGAAAACCATATTGTTATCCTCGATGGCAACAATACAATACGTGCCTTGCTGCCCCTTCTATCACCTGGTAAGGACACCGCAAGATTGAACCCAAAGCTAAGCACTTCTCCCATTGCAAGAACTACCAATCTAGTTGGCCAAACCAAAAAGGATAATTTGAAGAGACTTGCAAAGATAACTCAATCATACATAAAAGAATTCTGAGAAGAATCAAATATTTTCCATAGATAATACTGGATCATAAACCCACAATTCATCGTTCTCAACGAACACACCGCAAAAAGAAGATTACATCGAATAGATCTCCACGAGAGAGGGGGAGAACATTGTATTGAGATCCAAAAAGAGAGAAGAAGCCATCTAGCTACTAGCTATGGACCCGAAGGTCTAAAGTAAACTACTCACACTTCATCGGAGGGGCTATGGTGATGATGTAGAAGCCCTCCGCGGTGGATGCCCCCTCCGGCGGAGCTCCAAAACAGGCCCCAATATGGGATATCGTGGATACAGAAGGTTGCGGCGGTGGAATTAGGTTTTTGGCTCCTGTTCTGATCGAACGGGGATACGTAGGTATATATAGGAGGAAGGAGTACGTCCGTGGAGCGCTAGGGGGGCCACGAGGTAGGTGGGCACGCCCAGGGGGGTGCCCTCCATCCTCGTGACCGCTTCTGGCTCACATTCGGTTGGAAAATCACGATCCCGAAGGTTTCATTCCGTTTGGACTCCGCTTGATATTCTGTTTCTTCGAAACACTGAAATAGGCAAAAGCCACCAATTCTGGGCTGGGCCTCCAGTTAATAGGTTAGTCCCAAAAATAATATAAAAGTGGAAAATAAAGCCCGATATAGTCCAAAACAGTAGATAAAGTAGCATGGAGCAATCAAAAATTATAGATATGTTGGAGACGTATCAGCGGTACACTCACAACACCCCTGTCGTGGTCGCATTGCGCCCCACACATGTTTGGTCCTGCACACGGCTCACGCGAACGGAACACGCTTCAGCTTGCCTCTTCACTGACACATTGTACTGCAATTGGATAAACCGACCATGGGCCAAACTCACCCCGCCCACCGCGCGAAAATCACCCCCCCCCCCAAAAAAAATTCCTCCAAAATCCCAAATTCAACCGCCCTTCGGCCAACTAGCCAATAATATTCCCCAAACCCCCTCCCCCCGTCCCCCTCCACTCCATTTGCTCCGCCAAAGCCGCCCTCCCCACCGCGCCGATACGTCGGTGCCGCGATTCGTCGAGGGGATGCATGGCGATCCTCTCGCTCCCACAATACGCTCTCGTAGACTGCCATCCTCTAGCCGCGCCGCCACAGCTGGCGACGTTCTTGTGGAAGCGCACGGCGGTCAGCGCCGCCACCGTTGGAGATGTTCGTGTGGAGACGCACGACAGTCAGCTTCTCCCACGGTACGCGCATTTTAGACTGAGGCCCCATGCATGTCGATGTAGCGTTGAATGTTAGCTGATAGACGTTGTTAATCTCACTATTTGCTGAAGTAGTTTACACTCAATATGCTCTGCTTAAGAAGCTTCCTTCCCCTGGTCTGCACTTAATCTGCTTAGCTGAGATGGGATGCCAAGGTCGATTAGTTGCTAAAATATCCTGGCATATATTTATTGTGACGTAGATTGCCATGGTCTAGTAGCCAATCTGTTAGGTGAAATAGCTCTACACCGTTTTATACTCGATCTTTGTTGCTGCGATGGCCTTCGATAGTTTGATGGCTGTGTGATCGGCCTCATTGACTGCTGAAACATCCTGCCATGTTTTAGCACTCAAATCTGTTTGCTGAATTAGCTTTACATACATTTCGTTACTTAGATCTGCTTGTCCAAATATCTTGCCATAGCTTTAGACATCGACCTAGGTATTTTTTTTTCTGGACTTCTGAAAAAGCATATATGTTTTTCCTGTAATATCTAGTAGAAGACCTAATTTGTATACTAATAGATAGACAGGACTTGGATAACTTCTGCTTGAAGATTCTCCGCTGCATATGTCGAGGGGGTTGAAAACTTCATGAACTTTATTAGATCTAAGGACGGTGGTCTGAAATTAGATGTGCTCTGCCCGTGTAGCAGTTATATGAATTTAGTTACAAGACCCCAGTCAACTATACAAAATCATCTACACTTGTATGGGATGTCGGTCACATATACTAGGTGGAACAATGCAACATGGCTGTGACCCTAGGAAATAAGTTGTCAGTATTCTCAGCTATGGTCACCTTTCTTCAGGTGAAGACATCTGAGCGGATGACCAACAAATCATGGCTGTGACCCTAGGAAATAAGTTGTCAGTATTCTCAGCTATGGTCACCTTTCTTCAGGTGAAGACATCTGAGCGGATGACCAACAAATCATTCGATGCGATGTTGGCTGCTTTTCGCAAATCTTTCCCAGATGCGTCTGAGCTGCCACTCACCTACAGTAAAATGAAGAATTTACTTCATGTAGTTGGAATTGGATATGATATGATCCATGTTTGTAAGAATAATTGTGTTCTGTTCCAGAAGGATTATGCCAACTTAAGTGAATGCACGAAATGCAAATCATCAAGATGGAAAGATGGCGATGTTGTGAATAGGATTCCTCATAATGTTCTGAGACATTTTCCAATGGTACCAAGATTGCATAGGTTGTTTCATGATGCTGAAACAAGAGAGGGTGTACTGTGGCATTCTAGGAACCAGGAGTATAGATATCAGAATGTAATGAGCCATCCATCTCATGGTAGTGAGTGGAAAAGCTTCAATCAGAAACACAAGTTTGCCGCTGACCTGAGAAACATTAGATTTGGCTTAGTGTCAGATGGATTTAACCCATTTGGCCACCAGAGTGCCACATATAGCATGTGGCTAGTGCTTGTTATCCCTTACAACATGCCTCCAAATGTCTGCACCAAAGAACCAAACTACATGATGGCCTTGCTCATCCCAGGTCCAAAAAGTCGTGGAAAGAATTTTGATTTATTCATGGAGCCTCTTGTGGAGGAACTTCAACAGCTATGGAGGGGTGTTCTCACTCGAGACCTATATATCAGACCACCAGCTAATTTTTTTCTGCGTGCTGTTATAATTTGGTGCGTCCATGATTATCCGGATTTGGGCACTATGTCAGGGCGAACGACACATGGTTACAATGCATGTGTTAGCTATGACAGGAATCCGCTGTCATACGCAATACTTAGCAAGATCTGTTACATTGGACACCGCCGTTTCCTTGCCAAGGACAAGTCGCATCCTACAAAATATCGAAGACATGTGTTCAATGCACAGCATGAAAACCTTTATGCGCCAAAGAGGCTCACCGCCGATGAGTTGCAACTGGAATTAGAGAAGGTCAGGAATATTACACCAGGAAACCATCCTGGTAAGGGTAGCGGAAAAAGGAAGCGTGGCAGGGCAGAAGAGATATTATTGTTTAGCTGCAGGTCCACTTTGTGGGACTTGGAGTATTGGAAAGATTTGGATCTCCGGCATAATCTTGATGTGATGCACATCGAGAAAAATATATGTGACAGCTTTATCGGCACACTTCTTAATAATGAAGTCAAGACGAAAGATACCTTAAAATCTAGGATTGTTTTGACACACCTGGGTATCAGACAAGATTTGCAAGTGCAAGATGAAGGTAAACCACGAGATATGGCACCAGCTGTGTACGTCTTGGACAAGGTAAAAAGAAAAGAATTCTGCGAGGTCCTGTCACGTGTGATATTCCCACATGGATTTGCTTCCAATCCTGAAAGGAGAGTCAATGCAGATGGAAAAAAGGTACAAGGGTTGAGAACTCATGACTGCCTCGTCCTACTTCAAAGGGTTTTACTTGTAATCCTTAGAGGATTGGGCCGCCCTGACTTATACAGAGCAGTTGCAGAGTTGGGACAATTCTTCAGGGAACTCTACAGTAGAAATATCAGGATAGATGCTTTGGACCGTCTTAGAGACAAGATACCAACTATCCTATGCGACCTTGAGAAGATATATCCTCCAGCCTTCTTTGATGTGATGGTGCATTTGGCTGTTCATCTACCTGATGAGGCACTACTTAGAGGTCCAGTACAGTATGGCTGGATGTACCCTATTCAAAGGCGGCTAGGCACTTTCAAGGGCTATGTTAGGAACAGAGCTAGACCCGAGGGGTCCATTGCAGAGGCCTACATTGCTACAGAAGAGTTGACATTCTGCTCAAAATACATTGAAACAGCTGATCATCTTAGCAAAGAGGTGGGTGAAGACAATCTCGGGCTCAATGTTTTCGATTATTCTGTTCGAGTTACAGGGAAGAGTCGACAAGAGGACAAACCTAAAGATTTGGGCAAAATGATTTGGTATGTGTTGAATAACTGTCCTGAGATACTACCTTATATCAAGTAAGTGCTAAGTACTGCAGCTTATACATCGTAATCTACTAAATTTGTAGCACATTCTTATATATTTAGGTGTTTGACGTGATCACTATGTTGTGCAGCATCTACGAAAAGGAGTTACTGCTGCAAAATCCAAGGAACGTTGACAAACTGGTGATGGCAAGATTTGCGAAATGGTTCAAGAGCCATGTAAGCTTTTGAATTGCACTGTCAGTTTTTTTAATATATTGAGTACATAAGATGATCAGCTTGTCTATTTTCTAACAATAGATTAAGAAGATGCGGGAGGATGGGCAGGTAGTTGATGATGCCCTTTACTCACTAGCAATGGGTCCTGATACTCGGGTAAGACATTATGAATCTTGCGTTGTTGGAGATGTGCGCTACAACACCCTTGCACGCGACGAAGGGAGGAAGACACAAAACAGTACCATCATGAGCACAGATACGTATGACAAAGAGACAACTGAAATGTATGCTAACATAACAGACATTGTTTAGTTGTAGTATATCTCCAGTTTCAAGGATCATCGGTGTGTGGTTATGTTGTGCTGTCGTTGGTATAACCTATTTTCCAGGATCGCAAAACCCAGAGCTGATGATTATTTCAAATCCATCAATGTCAAGGCGGCGTACCAGACCAACGAGCCTTTTATTTTGGCAAATCAAGCAACACAGATATTTTTCTTAGAAGACACATTTGCACATAGCGATGCCGGAGACTATTGCAAAGCTTTGAGAAGAGGAATTCATTTAATGAAGTTGCACAACAAGATGATGCTTACACTGCTCCTGATGTACAAGATAACACAGATGTTCCTAATATCTTTGAGAACCATCACGTCAATGACGCCGGCGAAAAGATTGCATGTCGTGTTGTGGACATACAAGAGTTGATCAAGAAGAAGCCAACGTTCGAGGACATTGAGGATGAAGAAGAAGATAGCACCATGGGGAGTTACGATTCAGACTGATACACATGGCAAAGATGTTAACGTTGCTACTGCAGATGATGATTAGATTGTTTTTGTCGTATTTGCCTGTCAGAAGATGTTTTTTATCTACTATAATTGTGTTTGATATGACAACTGAAACCTGATGAACGTGTTGTTTAGTATTTTGCTGTGAGAACATCACTTGCTATGTATGCTGATTTGTGTTTGGTGATATGACGACTAAAACATGATGACATTGTTGTTTAGTTGTACTCATATTTGGCTGTGGAAGTTGAATTTGATGACATAGTTTGCTGTTGGACTGTAATTTGCTCGACGTCTTCAAATGGGAATAAAGCTGACCCGACAGGGCCTCTGCTAATTATTTATTTATTACCAAAAGGGCCTCTGCTATTTATTTATTTATGATCAAAAGGGGATACCCCCTAATTTCGGTTAATAGAAATCATTAGATGTTCACAACACTACACCCATCCTGTTACACAGGTTTCATTCAATACTAGTTTCAGTAAAGAGCTCATGTCATAGCCACTAAATACATCATGAGTGCTACATACACTGCAAATAAAGAGACAATCATCCTACAGAGCACATCAATTTTGCCCATTATCTTCACAAGCTCTTTCATCACCTCATTGTTGTCAAGGCCATTCAGCAGCTGTTGGTTGGCCATGATCAGAGGAGCTACATCTTTAACCTTATGCTCTACATCTTCCTCTTCCGTCGTTCCTTCAGTTACTTGTCCAACACCCCAACCTGCTGGTATTGGGATCCCTCGTCTGACCAAATAATCAGCGTAGTTGCATTCCCCCACATCAGCAACTTACCAGAAATACCAATCACACGAATCTTCCCTTTTCTGCACAAATCAAATTGGAAGATCATCAACCAAACTACTAAAAAAATCAGCAAATGAAAGTAGCAGAACAACACTTAAACATATTATTACCCCATGATTCAGACATTTGTAGAAGATGCGGCCAGGGTTGAGGATTGTGGTTGAGACGTGATGGATGACTCTGCGTGTTTTGCAGCATTGGCACTACACCAACGGTAGCGGGTTGCGATGAGCAACCGGCTGTGGTGCATGTGCCAGCGGGGGTGTGATGAGACCCACAGGAAATGGTATGGGTGGCGACATGGCGCATATCTGGTTGTTGCCTGCTGAAGAGCAGGTGGACGAGCAGCCAGCGGACATGGTTGCTGCGGCCATAGCTTCTGATGCTAGGCAAAGTAAGTAGAGAAGAGGAGAAGCGAACATTGGATATGTCAGTTTCATTACTTACATAGTAGCATAGCACCATATATAGTCATAGTCTAGGTTTGGATTCGAACCAGCTACAGGAGCATGTCTCTCTTTTTTCTAAAACTCAGCAATGTCTCTTTACTAGTACACTAGCTTGTTCTATAGACCTTCTCAAGTCTTTGATTTTCTTTCTTCTTTTTTCAAGGAAGGAAGGAGGACAAAATTGAGAGTTCCTGGGACTCGAACCCAAGACCTCTCGGTTGAAAACAAAGGGTGCTAGTCACTTTTGTGGAGAACATTCCCTGGGAGGAGGACGGCAGACGAACGCATTTTCCTCACAGTTTTAGTTGCGACACAAGATTGATGGGTCGCAGTTTTAGGAATGTTATCAAGCGAACGAGTCCAGTTTTTCTTTTCTTCCTATATATAAAAAGTATGCTACTTGGTGTCGGCTTATTCAACAAACGATTGTGCCAACCTTGACTGTTGGATTGACATTCAACGTCTGTTGTGTTTCTTCAGTATCTTCTTCCTCCAGCTGCCAAAGCCAAACCAACGTCGGCAGGAATGCCTGCTCCCGCCTCCCACGGCTGGTTGTGCTATCGCGCACGCATCGTGGCCACATCGCACACTAAAACTCTATGCATCTTCCTCGGCTCCTGTTCGTTGCCGTCCGAGGCCTCACCATCGTCCTTCGCCTTGGTTCGCTCGCTGCAGCACCACCCTCCGGTCTTGTCAACATGGTCAACAACTGAGAGGAATAAGGAGATGACTGTACATGGTGAGGATGATAGTAGGGACCCAAGAGCGCGCGCAGTAATTTTGTTTTCTCGGGACAAAGAAGGGTATCAACTGGGTTGTGCGGGAGATGTGGCCCATCTAGCCCAGGCTTTTATTTCATATGTTTAGCACATGACCAGCCCAGTTTGTTTTATTCCTTTCTAAAAATGGCTAGCCAGCTATTTTGTTTTTTGCAGAATAACCAACATAGGCCTACTTGCTTTTCTACGCCCTGCTGGGCCGGAAATCTTTCAAGACGAGGATGGATGCATTTTGCCCAGAAAATGGGCTATAAGTAATAAGAAATGGGTTATAATTAATAATAAATGGGCCGTAAAATGAAAAAGGGATAATTAGATTTACGCCCCTAGTTGTGTCCCACTCGTATGTTTCACCCCTAATTCCCAAAAGTCACCGGTTCTGTCCAAGTCACTTTGCTCTTCTTATGCTTTTGCACTTTGACTATTTGACATTCAGTTTGAAAATTTCATAACTAATTCATACTAAATCAGAAAAATGCAAATAAGATACAAAAATGTTCAGAAAAATATCACCTATATGTCAGTGTCATTTGCATTCATGAAAAAAGTGTTGGAAAGTGCCCATCCGAGTTTTAGCTCTTATGCTACCAGCATGAATAGTAAAAAAAGAGGGCCTTCTGGGGCTTGCGGAGGCTGAAACACCTCACAAAGCACTCCACCACTACTCACATCGTCGATCAGTGCGGTGTCAAGCCGCAGAGAGGTTAGGTGGCAGCCATTCCCCACATGGCAGCCCCTTTCTAACAGAAAACCCACAGGTGACACCCGTCCTACGATGTGTCAGGCGAGCAGGCCCGGAGCTGGCAAGATAGCCCGGCAAGCCTTGTCGGGCAACCAACAATGTGACGTTAAGAGGCGCATTAAATGCGCCCTGTGAGCCTACAGAGTTAGGCATGATAGCACTATTTGCTATCATATCAGTGTTTAATGACTGATTCGCCACTTTGGTGACCCCTTAACCTATGAAAGGAGGCCCATGGCAACAGCTCTAGAGGTTAGAATGTTGGATAACTCACACCCCCATACGCACGTAGTCGTTGTCGCCCTGAGGCAACCCTTGCCGGGCAAGTGCATTACGCTCTACCACCACATTTCCACCATCAATCCACCAAAGCAGGAGTAGGGTTTAACGCCTCGCGTGTCATGCCCAATATGCGATACTATCCTAAAGAGACTCGAAGGTCCCACCAAGGATAGAACTGCATATTGACATGCCTTGGCAAGGTGGATATCATTACATCAACATTACATAATAGATGGGGATACATACAAAAGGCATACAATGCCACATGAATACAACATCATCTTACATAAGAGCAACCTCCGACTATGGATGAAACACAAACAGAAACTCAAACGACATCCACCCTGCTAGCCTAGGCTGCCGACCTGGAACCTATCCCCTGATCGAAAAAGAAGCATAAGAAGAACTCCAAAACAAGCAAACATCGCTCTCGCGTCATGATCATCGCATAACTTGTACCTGCAACTGTTGTTGTAGTAATTGTTGTAGTAATCTGTGAGCCACGAGGACTCAGCAATCCCATTACCATGGGTATCAAGACTAGCAAAGCTTAATGAGGGTAAAGTGGGGACGTTTCAGCAGCGACTAAGCATATATGGTGGCTAACATATGCAAATGAGAGCGAGAAGAGAAGAAAACGGAACGGTCGTGAAGCTAGCAATGATCAAGAGGTGATCCTGAACTCCTACTTACGTCAAACATAAACCAAAACCATGTTCAGTTCCCAGACTCCGCCGAGAAGAGACCATCACGGTTACCACGTGGTTGTTGCGTTTTAATTCGAATCTGATGTCAAGTTATCTACAACCGGACATTAACAAATTCCCATCTGCCACATAACCGCGGGCACGGCTCTCGAAAGTTTATACCCTGCAGGGGTGTCCCAACTTAGCCCATCACAAGCTCTCATAGCAATGAAGGATATTCCTTCTCCCAGGAAGACCCGATCAGTCTCGGAATCCCGGTTTACAAGACATTTCAACAATGGTAAAACAGGACCAGCAAAGCCGCCCGATGTGTCGACAATCCCGATAGGAGTCGCACGTATCTCGTTCTCAGGACACACACCGACGTAACCCAAGTTGCCAAGGGATGGTCCCGCACGGTGCTATAGTTTGGACCAACACTTAGACAAGCATTGGCCCGGGGGGCTAAAATAAAGAGGACCCTCAGGTTAATTACTCCCAAGGGAAAGGTATAGGTGGTAGGCAAATGGTAAACCCAATGTTGGGCCTTGCTGGAGGAGTTTTATTCAAGGCAAACTATCAAGGGGGTCCCATAAATCACCCAACCGCGTTAGGGACGCAAATCTTGTAAATATAATACTGATATGACGAAAATAGGGCGGCAAGAGTGGAACAAAACACCAGGCATAAGGCCCAGCCTTCCGCCCTTTACCAAGTATATAGATGCATTAATTAAATAAGAGATATTGTGATATCCCAGCATAAACATAATCCAACATGGAGCAATCTTCATCTTCACCTGCAACTAGCAACGCCATAAGAGGGGCTGAGAAAAAGCGGTAACATAGCCAAACAACGGTTTGCTAAGAAGGGTGACAAAGGTTAGAGGTTCACGGCAATTTGGGAGGCTTGATAAGCAAGTGGTAGGTAAAGCGGCAAAGCGATAGAACGAAGCAACTATCATAGCAATGATAGTAGTGAGATCCAAGGTGTTGGTCATCTTGCCCGAAATCTCGCGAGGAAGAAGAACGAGTCCATGAAGAAGATGAAGCCACGTAGATGAACCAAACATAGACGAACGAATCCTCACAATCGCAACGAAACAGGAACCAACGAGAAGAAGCACAACTGGAAAGAAGCAAACAACAAGGTAAACACACAACACATAAACATGACATGATGCACAACCAAGCATGATGCATGACAAAGCTAGATGAGGCTACTCATGGCAATAGATGATGCATACAAGAGCAACACATCAAAGCAAGTTTAAATGAGGCCGGAAACAACATATAACAATTTTGGTAATTCCTCATATGCAAATTTAGAAATTGGTCCAGAACTGAATAAACCTTATGTTCAAGTTGTTAAACAGCAAGTTAAGATGCACCAAGATGATCTACACGAAATTCTAAGTTACATATAAAGTTCATTTAGTTCGGAGCTACGGCCTAGAAGATATGAGCAAAACAAGTTAAACATGGCATTCATGCAAAAGGCATTCAAACATCAAGCAAACACTCTCAAAACAAGGATTCAACATGACAAGATGAAACTACATGCAACTCTAAGCAAATTTCATATAGAGCACAATCAAAACGGCACAGCGGTTCAACACATACACTCTATACAAGTTTAAAGGACAAGCTGACCAAAAGAGCAACTAGGCATCTAGAAAGTATCAAAACAATATGCTATAGCAGCTCAACATAAGAAAAAAGGACGTGGACATGAAGTACAGGTAAAGCATGACAAAACATGAACAGTGAGCTATCTCCAGAAATCACTAGAACATGCTCAAAAGGATATGGCAAGACTGCAAATAATAACATTTTACAGACAGCAGAAATAACATCAGGTTGCAATGTTTAGAGCTATCAAACAACATGTTATAGGAACTTAACATGGCAAACAAAGGCATGGAATGCTAATACTAAAGACAAAGAACAAAACTCCCTTACTGAACTTATTCCAAAGATCAATAGAAAAGATGGCAGCATCCATGCAAACATGGCAAGTAATATGACAGATTCAGACATGGCAGGAACAACGATAAGTAGGCATGTTGGTGAGCTCGTACCACTCACCACATAGCAATACATGTCATGACAATGTGACCAACAGTAATATGACATATTTGTGAAGCTAAGCATGGCAAGAGCAAGTTCATAGGGTTCATGGATCACTAGCAAAGCTCATGGAAAAACTGAACTTAATGTTAACAGGCTGATAGCAACATTATTTAGCAAATTTGGAGCATGATATGAACAATCTACAGCAAGTTGTAAATGCAACCAGGGGCATGGATGGATAGAGAATGACATGTATGACAAAACATCCTTAGTGAAAATCTCGAGATTATGCATAGAATGACTTGTAGCAGCAGGTTTACATAGCATCATGAGATAACAGATTCAATCTAGCAAAAGAGCAACAGCAAGTACCCTATTTCACGTGCTCGATGCACTCACTAGAAGACTCACAAAAATACATGGATTGCACCAGTGTAAACAAGGCATGATGTAGCTCAAATCTCATGTAGACATCAAGCTCATAGCATGCACACACATAATGCAATGAAAAAGACAAAACACCAAGTTCTGTTAACAGACAGCAGATTAACATCATATAGCACTCTTGCAACGATGATTTGGGCATCAAGATGTACACAAACAAGCATGGCACAATGGAATGAAATGGAGATCATCTCACAATGAACATTTTGATATATTACACGCACCAAACGGAGCTACAAGCAAGAAGTTATGGCATGGCAAAGGGGTGCACAAAATGTTAGAAAACAGGGACTTCTGAGAAAAATCAACCTCGCGGGGTCAACGCGGATCGGGTCGGGCGAGATGGATCCGGGCGCAGTGAGGTGAATCCGGATCGGGGCAGGCGCGGGTCTGGCGAGGTGGCGAGTGGCGGCGCCGGCGAGGTGCTCCGGCGACGTTGGGGATCGGCGCCGACGGAGGAGATGGACGGGGGGGGGGGGGGGGGGGGGGGCGCCGGATGGGGTGGATCCGGCGACGGGCGACCGGATCTGGCCGGTCCCCAGCGCAGGGCAGTGCGGAGACGGGCCGGCGGAGGGAGGCGCTGGATCGGCGGCGGACGGAGCGGAGGAGCTCGCCGGCGGGGTCGGGGAAGATGGCGCAGGCGGCGGGGTCGGCGAGGGCGCGGCTGGCGGCGCCTGGCAGCGACGGTCGCCGGCGGAGGCGGCGGCCTCGGACGCTTGACGCGCGGCGGCGAGACTGGGGCGGCGCGGGAAGAAGACGGGTGGCGTGCGCAGGCTCGCGAGGCCCGGTTGCGGCCCAGGGACGGTTCGGCCGTGGGTTCTGTGGGCCGCGGCAGGGCTGGGGCAGGGAGTATAGGTGGCGAGCGGGGAGTCGGCGAGGGAGGTTGCTGCGCTGGCGCCAGCCAGTGGGGGCGCGCCACTTGGCGGCGGTGGAATTGGCCGGTGTGAAAATGGAGGGGCGGCGGCGAAGATCCCGAGGAGGGGGGCTTAGCTGCGGCTGGGGTTAGGGAAGGCTAGGGGCTAGAAAAAATACCCAAAATGGCATGGGGAGGGGTTTAAATAGGAAAGGGGGGTTAGGATTAGGGTTAGAAGGGGTTTTGGGGTGATTCGGAGCCCTCCGATCGCGATCCGATGGTCCGGAGCGGAGGGGCAGTTAGTAGGGCCTAGTGGGCTGTGTAGATGAGTTGGGCTGAGAGGAGAGAAGAGAAGTGCAGCCCGGCAACTGTTTCCGGATACCGAAAACATCCGACGAAAGTACCGGCAATAGCACCGCTATATGTTTAACGATTGGGCTATCAAACGAGCTCTGAATGCGACGAAACTTGACAGGCGGTCTACCTACACTATAATAAGACCACACACCAACTTTCATCCCATTCCGAGAACATTTTCTGGTCACTTACAAAAAAAATATTCAGACGTGCCACTGGCGCGTGCGAGTGTGCATGTGCTCTGAACATGCAGATGAAAATGCAGATGATGACATGGCAAAATGCAACATGCAAGCAAATGACATGGAAACGATGACGAATAGCTGGAAGACACTTGGCGCATCGAATCCAGGGTGTTACATCGCGGCAGCCCGAACCTGGGTAAAACTACCCGCGTGATCTCTGTCGTGCTGCCCCATGTTGGTCTGCTCTTTGTGCAATGTGACTCCCCCCTGCCAAACCAGCAAGGGGCCATACTGGTCCCGTAGGTGGCTGTGGTTTCCTGTGACATCTTTGGCGCACCTGGTGGGGGATCGATTTGGCAAACCTGAAGACATGAATAGTGCGTCGCCTTCATCGCCATCTGCATCTTGGACGGCGCCATCGACCATGGTGCCCAAGAACAAACCAGCTTCTTCGGCTCATCCATCCACCACGAAGGCTCCACCGCATGTGGCCTCCAATGCTGCAGGGGGCACGGAGATGCGCGAGGATGCGAACACTGTTGGGGATGTGGTCGGAGCAGGCGCCACCTTCACCACTTCCCCCGCGGCCGACGCAGGAGCAGGAGACGCCGTAAGAGAGCAGCATCAGCAGCACCTCGACAGCCAAGCTCCACTCGCCGACGGGCACAACCGCAGTGATGGCGCTTAGTCTGGGGCGAACCACCGCCCTCTGTCTGCCCCAGCCACAGGCACGACCACTACACATGCGCTTTCCCCCGGGTGGGTTGACCGAGCTTCTGCTCCCAAAAGAGCCGCTGACCCTTGAGCGCCTCCGCCTCACCACCCTACCATCCAGGTGGTTGCACCGCAACAGCGGGGACGCGGCATTGTCGCCGCTGGCTCCGTAAGGAGCCAAGCGACGGCGCGATCGACTTCAGCATCGTCTATGCCAAGCACAGCCTCGGAGGCCATGGCGCGGACTCATCTCCTGCTGAGGTTTCCGCTGGCGGTCGAGCAGATGGATGAATGGCGTGCCACTATCCAAAGTCTGCTCGATTTCACTGAAGCCGAGGGCTCATGGCGAGCTGACCTTCCACGGCCTCCCCAAGCGATGACAACGGCTCATGTTGCTGCCCATACGGAGCGGGCCGTCCCCACAGTGTAGTCCCTGCCACGGCAGCCAGTGCGAGCGCGAACAAATCAAGACCCCGACAATGTCTCGATGGCCTCCTCTGACCCTCGAGCACGTCCAGGCCAACGACGAACCCCATAGGAGAGGTGGAGAGGAAACGCGCGTGTCATTGAGCAACGCCGCTACGACCTCCGCCGAATCGACGGGTGCGACGGCCCCGACGTCGACGAGCCCGTGCTCGGTATTGGCAGGCTCCTACCTTTTGAGGTTGGCTGCCCTGCCTTTACCCGCGAGCGGAGGCAAGTCCGTTGGCCGTCCGTTCACACGTCCAAGCCAGAGATACATGAGAAGTATGATGGGAGGCTGAACCCGGCAGATTTCCTGAGCATCTACACCATCGCTGTTCAGGCTGTCGGGGGAAGAGATGAGAAGATGTTCGCCAACTACTTCCCTTTGGCCCTCAAGTAAAATGTGAGTTCTTGGCTAAGGAACCTACCAGAGAACTCCATTTCATCATGAGCAGACATGTGCCACGAGTTCATCTATGCCTTCACCGGTGGCCACCAGGAACCGGGCCGACCCAGCGACCTGCAGCTTCTCCAACGAAAGGAAGGAGAAACCCTCTATAAGTATTTAGAGAGATTCGGCAAAGTTCGTATAAATATTCCAAATATCCATCTAGAAGTTGTGATAGCTGCCTTCCAGTCCAATGTGTGCAATAGCCGGATTTATTCTAAGATGAACGTGCGGTTGCCCTAGACTGTAAGGGAGCTGTACACTCTAGTGGATAAGTGTGCTCGGATGGAGGAGGGAAGGAAGTTGCCTGGTGAGGAAGATTGCATCAATGTTGATTCAGAGGATGACGATGAATTAACCAGTCAGAAGAAGAGCGAGAAGCGCAATAAGAAGCGAAGGGATAAGGCAGTGCTGACTGTTGAAGGATTAGGCACCCCTAGTACCGGCAAGATCGCCAAGGCTGAGGTCCCTGGCAAGGAGACTGTTGTGTTCATTCATTGCCTGGAGGCTGGGGCTGCCGAGAAGGCCAGGAAGGGCGATGGACCGTACTGCAAGATCCATCGGACCAAAGGCCACGACCTTCAAGAATGCTATCAGGTTGAGCAGTTGGTCAGGAGACAAAGAGTAGAGTATGTGAAGCGTGATAAGGAAAGGGTTCGGAATATTTCTGGCGGTAAGGGCCAGGGCGGTGAAGCAAATCGCCCCGGCAAACCCTTTCGGGGTAAAGGAAAACCCGCCAGGGGTCAGGTAAAAGAAGCATGCCATGATGAGACTGATGGAGGGGATGAAGAGGAAACCAGTGAGCGAGAGTTTCAGAAAGCCACTGACGCCCTGTGCGTTGAGGGGGGTGCATCTCTGCACACCTCCCACCACCTGCTCAAGCGGTGGGCGCGAGAAGTCAATGTCATGGAACCAGCGCCAGAGGCCCGGAAGCCGCTCAAATGGTCCCATACACCCATCATCTTTGACGAGGAGGATCATCCTAGTCGTACCATTGCGGTAGGGTGCCTGCCATTGTTGGTTTCTCCAACAATTCACAACCTCAAGGTCACAAAGATGTTGGTGGACGGCCGGGCCGGACTAAATATGATTTCCCAAGCAGTTATTAGCAAGCTTCATATAGCAGAGGAAGAGCTAGAGGTTACTGGCACGTTTCAGGGAGTTAATCTCGGCAGGAGTCATCCTAAGGGAAAGATCACGTTGCTTTAATGTTTGGGGGGGAACTGAATTACTGGACTGAGAAGATTGTGTTTGACGTGGTCGATCTCCCCCTGCCGTACAATGGGATCCTTGAACGCCCAGCTCTGGCTAAATTCATGGCGGCATCACATTATGCCTACAACACACCGAAGATGCTTGGGCCACTGGGCGTTCTCACCATCCCATCAGATGAGAAGGATGCAATCATCTGTGTGGACAAGATGTACCGGGACGCAGTCGCTGCAGAGGCAACGGTAGCAGTAGTTCCCGCCAAGGAAAATAAAGGAAAGAATAGGGACTGTAGGACCTCCAGCAAAGAGTTTGGGAAGCGTGCCCCCATCGAGTGCACGGCACCCATTAATGACGTGCGGGAGTGTTCCAACAGCAAGAGAAACAAGGTTGCTGCACCCCAAGTGAAAAAGGTCCTGGCATGGCTGGCTGGCATTGATGGTACTTTCACTATCAGCGCCACCCTCAATGACAAATAGGAAAGCGCACTCATTGCCTTCCTATGGGCGAATATCAACGTGTTTGCTTGGAAACCATCTAATATCCCCGGTGTTCCCAGGGAGGCAATCGAGCACCTCCTTGCTATCTGCCCACTAGTTAAACAGACCTGTTAAACAGAAAGTCCAGAAGCAGGCCTTGGAGAGACAGCAGTTTATTGTAGAAGAGATCAAGAAGCTTGAGGCAGCTAGTTTGGTCAGAGGAGTGCTACATCCCACTTGGCTAGCAAACCCAGTGGTGGTCCGGAAGGCAAACGGGAAGTGGAGGTCGTGCATTGATTTCACATATCTCAACAAGGCTTGCCCGAAGGACCCATTTCCCTTGCCGCGTATTGATCAGATCGTGGATTCCACTTCAGACTGTGATTTGCTCTCATTTCTCGATGCCTATTCTGGATATCACCAGATCTTCATGTCCAAAGAAGATGAGGAGAAGACGTCATTCATCACTCCATGTGGTATGTACTGCTTTGTTCGCATGCCATTCGGACTAAAGAGTGTCAGGTCCACCTTTGCAAGGGCAGTCTAGATAGGTTTTAAACCTCAGCTGCACAGAAACATTAAAGATTATATGGATGATATTGTGGTCAAAACCAAGGCCAAAGCAACTCTTATCCAGGATTTGGAGGAGACATTTGCAAATCTACGCAAGATCAACTTGAAACTCAACCCAGAGAAGTGTGTGTTTGGCATCCCCTCCGGCAAGCTGCTTGGGTACTTTGTGTCCCATAGGGGGATCGAAGCTAATCCCGACAAGATCAAGGCCATTGAGCAGATCCAAGCGCCAAGGACAGTTAATGATGTAAGGTGCCTGACGGGATGTGTTGCTGCGCTAAGCAGATTCATCTCCAAGTCTGCCAAGTGATACGTCCATTTTGCATCATGCTTTTATGACAATATTTATTGCATTATGGACTGTTATTTCACGTTATGTCACAATACTTATGGCTATTCTCTCTTATTTTACAAGGTTTACATGAAGAGGGAGAATACCGGCAGCTAGAATTCTGGGCTGGAGAAGGAGCAAATATTGAAGGATTATTCTGTGCAACTCCAAAAGTCCTGGAACTCCACGGAATGTCTTAAAATAAATAAAGAAAAATCGTCTCCAAAGATGAAGCCAGGGGGCCCACACCCTGCTCATGAGGGTGGGGGGCGCCCCCCTGGGCGCGCCCTCCTACCTCGTGGGCCCCCTGGTGGCTCTCCGACGCCCATCTTCTCCTATATGAAGTCTTTCAATGAGAAAAAAATAGGAAGGCAACCTTTCGGGACGAGACTCCACCGCCACGAGGCGAAACCTTGGCGGAACCAATCTAGGGCTCCGACAGAGCTGTTCTGCCGGGGACACTTCCCTCCAGGAGGGGGAAATCATCACCATTGTCATCACCAACGCTCCTCTCATCGGGAGAGGGCAATATCCATCAACATCTTCACCAGCACCATCTCATCTCCAAACCCTAATTCATCTCTTGTATCCAATTCTAGTCTCCAAGTCCGGGATTGGTCCTAGTAGTGTTGATTACTCCTTGTAGTTGATGCTAGTTGTTTTATTTGGTGGAAGATCATATGTTCAGATCCTTTATGCACATTATTACCCCTCTGATTATGAACATGAATATGCTTTGTGAGTAATTACGTTTGTTCCTGAGGACAAGGGAGAAGTCTTGCTATTAGTAGTCATGTGCATTTGGTATTCGTTCGATATTTTGATAAAATGTATGTTGTCTAACCTCTAGTGGTGTTATGTGAATGTCGACTACATAACACTTCACCATTATTTGGGCCTAGAGGAAGGCATTGGGAAGTAATAAGTAGATGATGGGTTGCTAGAGTGACATAAGCTTAAACCCTAGTTTATGCGTTGCTTCATAAGGGGCTGATTTGGATCCATATGTTTCATGCTATAGTTAGGTTTACCTTAATACTTTTGTTGTAGTTGCGGATGCTTGCAATAGAGGTTAATCATAAGTGGGATGCTTGTTCCAGTAAGAGCAGCACCCAAGCACCGGTCCACCCACATATCAAATTATCAAAGTACCGAACACGAATCATGTGAGCGTGATGAAGACCAACTTGATGATATTCCCATGTGTCCTCGGGAGCGCTTTTCCTATTATAAGATTTTGTCCAGGCTTGTCCTTTGCTACAAAATGGATTGGGCCACCTTGCTGCACTTTATTTACTTTTGTTACTTGTTGCTCGTTACCATTTATCCTATCACAAAACAATCTGTTACCACTTATTTCAGTACTTGCAGAGAATACCTTGCCGAAAACCGTTTATCATTTCCTTTTGCTCCTCGTTGGGTTCGACACTCTTACTTATCGAAAGGACTATGATAGATACCCTATACTTGTGGGTGATCAAGACTCTTTTCTGACGCTGTTGCCGAGGAGTGAAGTGCCTTTGGTAGGTGGAAGTTGGTAAGGAAAAATTTATTTAGTGTGCTTAAATTTTCTGTCACTTGTTACTATGGAAATTAATTGTCTGAGGGGCTTGTTCGGGGTATCTTCACCGCGTCCAGTAGAGCAAAGAGTTGCTCCTCAACCTACTGAACCTACCGAACCTATTGAAAATTAAACTCCTTTTCAGATTCCTTCGGGTATGATGGAAAAAGTACTAGCTAACACTTTTACAGGAGATGGAACAAAGCATCCTGATGAACATCTATGCTATGTGGATGATGTTTGTGGACTATTTAAGCTTACAGGTATACCCAATGATGTTGTTAAGAAGAAGGCCTTCCCTTTATATTTGAAGGGAGATGCATTGACATGGTATAGGCTATGTGATGATATGAGATCATGGAACTATTAAAGATTGAAATTGGAATTTCGTCAAAAGTATTACCCTATGCATCTTATTCATCGTGATCTCAATTATATATATAATTTTTGGCCTCGTGAAGGAGAAAGCATCGCTCAAGCTTGGGGGAGGCTTAAATCAATGTTATATTCATGCCCCAATCATGAGCTCGCAAGAGAAGTGATTATGCAAAAAAATTATGCTCGGCTTTCTGATAACAATCGCACCATGCTCGATACTTCTTGTTCTGGCTCTTTTATGATGAAGACTATTGAATTTAGATGGAATTTATTGGATAGAATTAAACGCAACTCTGAAGATTGCGACCTCGATGAAGGTAAGGAGTCAGGTATGACATCTAAGTTTGATTGTGTTAAATCTTTTATGGATACCGATATTTTCCGTAAGTTTAGCTCTAAATATGGACTTGCCTCTGAGATAGTAGCTTCTTTCTGTGAATCTTTTGCTACTTATGTTGATCTCCCCAAGGAGAAGTGGTTTAAATATCATGCTCCCATAGAAGTAAAAGTAGCTGCACCTATTAAAGTTGAAGAAAAGACTGTAACTTATAATGATCCTATTGTTCCCACTTCTTATGTTGAGAAACCACCTTTCCCTGTTAGAGTGAAGGATCATGCTAAAGCTTCAACCATTGTTCGTAAAAGCAATACTAGAACTTATACACCTCCTGAGCAAGTCAAAGTAGAACCCATTGCTATTGTTAAGGATCTCTTGTCTGATAATATTGATGGGCATGTTATTCAATTCTCTGGTGAAACTGCTAGAATTGCTAAATCCTGTGATAGAGATAAACATAGACCTGTGGTAGGCGTGCCTGTTATTTCTGTTAAAATAGGAGATCATTGTTATCATGGCTTATGTGATATGGGTGCTAGTGCCAGTGTTATACCCATTGACTTATACAAAGAAATTATGCATGATATTGCACCTGCTGAGTTAGAAGAAATTGATGTCACAATTAAACTTCCCAATATAGATACTATTTCACCAGTGGGAATTGTTAGAGATGTTGAAGTCTTGTGTGGGAAAACCAAATATCCCGCTGATTTTCTTGTTCTTGGTTCTCCACAAGATATCTTTTGTCCCATTATATTTGGTAGACCCTTCTTGAATACTGTTAATGCTAAGATAGACTGCAAAAAGAATGTTGTTACTATTGGCTTGGATGATATGGTTCATGAGTTTAATTTCTCTGAATTTAGTAAACAACATCGTGAGGAAAAATTGCCTAGTAAGGATGAAATTATTGGTCTTGCTTCTATTGCCGTACCTCCTAGTGATCCTTTCGAACACTATTTGCTAGACCATTCATGAATGGAAGAAGGGAAATAGATGAAGTATTCTTTAAACAGGAACCTATTCTGCAACATAATTTTCGTGTTGAAATCCTAGGGGATCCCCCTCCACCCAAGGGTGATCCCATGTTTGAGCTTAAACCGTTGCCTGATAATCTTAAATATACTTATCTTGATGAAAAGAAAATATATCCTATCATTATTAGTGCTAACCTTTCAGAGCATGAAGAAGAAAGATTATTGAAAACTCTGAAAAAGCACCATGCCGCTATTGGATATACTCTGGATGATCTTAAGGGCATCAGTCCCACTCTATGTCAACATAAAATAAATTTGGAAGCGGATGCTAAACCAGTTTGTGATCCTCAACGATGTTTGAATCCTAAAATGAAAGAAGTGGTAAGAAAGGAAATACTCAAGCTTCTGGAGGCAGGTATAATTTATCCCGTTGCTGATAGTCAGTTGGTAAGTCCTGTCCATTGTGTCCCTAAGAAGGGAGGTATTACTATTGTCCCTAATGATAAAGATGAATTGATCCCGCAAAGAATTATCACAGGTTATAGGATGGTAATTGATTTCCACAAGTTAAATAAGGCTACTAAGAAAGATCATTACCCCTTACCTTTTATTGATCAAATGCTAGAAAGATTATGCAAACATACACACTATTGCTTTCTAGATGGTTATTCCGGTTTTTCTCAATTACCTGTGTCGGCTAAAGATCAATCAAAGACTACTTTTACATGCCCTTTTGGTACTTTTGCTTATAGACATATGCCTTTCGGTTTATGTAATGCACCTGCTAGCTTCTAAAGATGCATGATGGCTATATTCTCTGACTTTTGCGAGAAAATTTGTGAGGTTTTCATGGACGACTTTTCCGTCTATGGTTCCTCTTTTGATGATTGCTTGAGCAATCTTGCTCGAGTTTTGCAGAGATGTGAAGAAACTAATCTTGTCTTGAATTGGGAAAAGTGCCACTTTATGGTTAATGAAGGTATTGTCTTGGGGCACAAAGTTTCTGAAAGAGGTATTGAAGTTGATAAAGCCAAGGTTGATGCTATTGAAGAGATGCCATGTCCCAGGGACATCAAAGGTATAAGAAGTTTCCTTGGTCACACCAGATTTTATAGGAGGTTCATTAAGGACTTCTCAAAAATCTCTCGGCCTCTGACTAATTTATTGCAAAAAGATGTACCATTTGTCTTTAATGATGATTGTGTAGAAGCATTTGAAATACTTAAGAAAGCATTAGTGTCTGCGCCTGTTGTTCAGCCACTTGATTGGAATTTACCCTTTGAAATTATGTGTGATGCTAGTGATTATGCTGTAGGTGCTGTTCTAGGGCAAAGAGTTGATAAGAAATTAAATGTTATCCATTATGCTAGTAAGACTCTAGAAAATGCTCAAAGAAATTATGCTACTACCGAAAAGGAACTTTTAGCAGTTGTATTTGCTTGTGATAAATTCAGACCCTATATTGTTGATTCTAAAGTAACTATTCACACAGATCATGCTGCTATTAAATATCTTATGGAAAAGAAAGATGCAAAACCTAGGCTTATTAGATGGGTTATCTTGCTTGAAGAATTTGATTTGCATATTGTTGATAGAAAAGGAGCTGAGAACCCCGTTGCAGACAACTTATCTAGGTTAGAGAATGTTCTTGATGACCCACTACCTATTGATGATAGCTTTCCTGATGAACAATTAAATGTCATAAGTACTTCTTGTAGCACTCCATGGTATGCTGATTATGCTAATTATATTGTTGCTAAATTTATACCACCTAGCTTCACATACCAACAAAAGAAAAAGTTTTTCTATGACTTGCGACATTACTTTTGGGATGACCTACATCTTTATAAAGAAGGAGTAGATGGTGTTATTAGACGTTGTGTACCTGAGCATGAACAGGAACAGATCCTACGCAAGTGTCACTCCGAACCTTATGGAGGACACCACGCTGGAGATAGAACTGCACATAAGGTTTTGCAATCCGGTTTTTATTGGCCTACTCTCTTCAAGGATGCCCGTAAGTTTGTGCTGTCTTGCGATGAATGTCAAAGAATTGGTAATATTAGTAGATGTCAAGAAATGCCTATGAATTATTCACTTGTTATTGAACCATTTGATGTTTGGGGCTTTGATTATATGGGACCTTTTCCTGCCTCTAATGGATATACTCATATTTTAGTTGCTGTTGATTAGGTTACTAAGTGGGTAGAAGCTATTCCAACTAGTAGTGCTGATCATAATACTTCTATTAAAATGCTTAAGGAAGTTAGTTTTCCGAGGTTTGGAGTCCCTAGATATTTAATGACTGATGGTGGTTCACACTTTATTCATGGTGCTTTCCGTAAGATCCTTGCTAAATACGACATTAATCATAGAATTGCATCTCCATTTCACCCGCAGTCTAGTGGTCAGGTAGAATTGAGCAATAGAGAGCTCAAATTAGTTTTGCAAAAGAATGTAAATAGGTCTAGAAAGAATTGGTCCAAGAAACTTGATGATGCATTATGGGCCTATAGAACTGCATATAAAACCCAAGCTTACTTGATGAATGGAGAACCCAAGCTTATGAAAATGCCAAGTTGTTTAAAGAAAAGGTTAAAAGATGGCATGACAAAAGGATACAAAAGCGCGAGTTTAATGTAGGTGAGTATGTATTGCTATACAACTCTCGATTAAGATTTTTTGCAGGAAAACTTCTCTCCAAATGGGAAGGTCCCTACGTTATCGAGGAGGTCTATCGTTCCGGTGCCATAAAAATCAACAACTTCGCAGGCACAAATCCGAAGGTGGTAAACGGTCAAAGGATCAAACACTATATCTCAAGTAATCCTATAAATGTTGAAACTAATATTATTGAAACCGTAACCCCGGAGGAATACATAAAGGATACATTCCAGAACATTCCAGACTCCGAAAAGGATTAGGTATGTCGTACGGTAAGTAAACCGACTCCAAAACAATTTTTAAGGCAATATTTCTTCGTTTTGGAATATTTAGAAAAATAGAAAAATAAGTAGTAGTCCGGGGAGGACACGAGGCCTCCACGAGGGTGGAGGGCGTGCCCTAACCCCTTGGCGCCCCCCCTACCTCATGAGCACCTGGTATGCCCTCCGGACTCCGTTTCCTTTCACAATACTTATTTTGGTCGGTAAAAATTCATTATATATACTCCCGAAGGTTTTGACTCTTGTATCACGCAAATATCCTCTGTTTATGTTTCGAGCTATTCCTGTTGCAGATTTGGAACAAGAGGTCGTCCCAAGATTCGGAGGGAGAGAGCTACATGCCTGATTATATTGCAGACCCAAAAGTATATGGGGATGCGGAACATTATGGCTGGACCATGGAGGAAGAAGAAGACTATGATTCAAAGAGGACGGAGGAAACAACCTCTGATGAAGAAGACTATCCACTACCTCAACCTGGTGATATGCATGTGGAGTTCAAGAAGTCAAGCCTCCCTAAGGTCCAATCTATCCCACCTCGTTTTTTGCAGGACAGCAAGGCAACACTATGCAAAAAGATAATGAAACTTGAGCTCGAGAATGAGGATCTGAGGGATGAAAATTATAGCCTTAGACGCAAGCTAGAGAAGAAAAATGCAACCACTCCATCATCAACAACACCTCAACCGCCAACAACCAAGAAGGAGACATAATCACATGGGTATGGGCACTCCCCTTGGCAACTGCCAAGCTTGGGGGAGGTGCCCTGGTATCGTATCACCATCACAACTCCTATCTTTACCGTTTTTCTTAGTTTGATCCTTTTAGTAGTATCTTGATTTAGTAGAATAAAGTCATGGCATGATCTAGTTTTGAGTTTTGCTTTATGATCCTTCTTTGTAATCGAGTCCGTGAGCTATATAATAAAGATTAGTGTTGAGTCAAGGGCTTGAGTATTTTGCCATGATCTTGGGTGATTAGAAGAAAAAGAATAAAAAGAATCAAAGAGTTCATATTGATCTTAGTGAAAGTAATGACTTCACATAGAAAGAGTATGATGATTAAAAGTTGTTGGAGCTGGCAAATATAGCTTTGGTCATCGTTGCAATTAATAGGAAGTAATAAGGAAAGACAGGTTTCACATATAGATATATTATCATTGACATCTTTTATGATTGGGAGCACTCATTAAAATACGACATGCTAAAGAGTTGATTGTGGACAAGGAAGACAACATAATGAGTTATGTTTTCTTACGTCTGAGATAAAGTATGTTGTCATGGATCCTCTACCGTGTTGTCCTTGCCTTTCCCCCTCATGCTAGCAAAATTCTTAGCACTAAGTAAAAATACTACTTGTGCTTCCAAATACCCTTAAACCAGTTTTGCCATGAGAGTCCACCATATCTACCTATGGATTGAGTAAGATCCTTCAAGTAAGTTGTCATCGGTGCAGGCAATAAAAAATTGCTCTCTAAATATGCACGACTTATTAGTGCGGAGAAAATAAACTTTGTACGAACTTGTTGTGGATGCAATAAAAGCAACGGACTGCACAATAAAGATCCACATGCAAGGGGCAATATAAAGTGACGTTCTTTTGCATTAAGATTTTGTGCATCAACCCTAAATGCGCATGACAACCTCTGCTTCCCTCTGCGAAGGGCCTATCTTTTATTATTATCCTCTACCTTATGCAAGAGTCACGGTGATCTTCACCTTTCCCTTTTTATTTTATCCTTTGGCAAGCTCAGCATGTTGGAAAGAACATGATATATATATATATATATATATATATATATATATATATATATATATATCTAATTGGATGTAGGGGAGCATGAATTATTATTGTTGACGTTACCCTTGAGGTAAAAGGTTGTGGGGCAAAACTATACGCCCCTATCTTTCTCTGTGTAAGATTAAAACTCCATAACCACAAGTATCGCGTGAGTGTTAGCAATTATGAAGGACTAAGTGATAGTTGAGTATGTGGACTTGCTTTTAAGCTCTAACATAGACTCTTTCCGATGTTATGATAAATTGCAATTGCTTCAATGATTGAGGTTATAATTTGTTGGTGCTCAATAAGGTTTCTGATTCATACTTTGGCTTTGTGAAAAGATCATCACTTGAGCATGAGTAATCATATGACAAAATCTATTTATGTTGCTGTTATAGAAATAATCATGATGCCTTCATGTCCATACTTTATTTTTATCGTCGCCTCTACCTCTAAACATCAGGACATATTTCTTGTTATCGGCTTTTCGCTTGAGGGCAAACGAGGTCTAAGCTTGGGGGAGTTGATACGTCCATTTTGCATAACGCTTTTATGACAATATTTATTGCATTATGGACTGTTATTTCACGTTATGTCACAATACTTATGGCTATTCTCTCTTATTTTACAAGGTTTACATGAAGAGGGAGAATGCCGGCAGCTGGAATTCTGGGCTTGAGAAGGAGCAAATATTGAAGGATTATTCTGTGCAACTCCAAAAGTCCTGAAACTCGACGGAATGTCTTAAAATAAATAAAGAAAAATCGTCACCAAAGATGAAGGCCAGGGGGCCCACAGCCTACTCACGAGGGTGGGGCGCACCCCCCTGGGCGCGCCCCCCTACCTCGTGGGCCCCCTGGTGGCTCTTCGACGCCCATCTTCTCCTATATGAAGTCTTTCGATGAGAAAAAAATAGGAAGGCAACCTTTCGGGACGAGACTCCGCCGCCACAAGGCGGAACCTTGGCGGAACCAATCTAGGGCTTCGGCAGAGCTGTTCTACCGGGGACACTTCCCTCCGGGAGGGGGAAATCATCACCATCGTCATCACCAACGCTCCTCTCATCGGGAGAGGGAAATCTCCATCAACATCTTCACCAGGTTGGAAAAAGCGGTAGGCGTAAGCGAGGCGGTTGGCCTTCGCCTAGTGCCTAGGCGGTGCCTAAGCGCCTTAGGCGCGGCCTAGGCAATAATATAGTTTTTACTCGTACTGTATTTATTATTATTATATGGGTGTTGATATTAGTTTATGGCATATAAATAAATTAATTTCCATCTACTTCCATTGGAATATAACCAGTTTGGCATATCAGTGTAGTATGTGGCATGATTTCTTGCTTGGGTAGGCAATTCCTTGCTTGCCGTGCCTAGACCTCCATTTATGCCCTAGGCGAGGCGTTTGGCCATTGCCTAGCACCTAGGCGTGCCTAAGCGCCTCCTAGGCACTGCCTTTTCCAACAGAGCCAGCACCATCTCATCTCCAAACCCTAGTTCATCTCTTGTATCCAATTCTTGTCTCCAAGTCCGGGATTGGTGCTAGTAGTGTTGATTACTCCATGTAGTTGATGCTAGTTGGTTTATTTGGTGGAAGATCATATGTTCAGATCCTTCATGCACATTATTACCCCTCTGATTATGAACATGAATATGCTTTGTGAGTAATTACGTTTGTTCCTGAGGACAAGGGAGAAGTCTTGCTATTAGTAGTCATGTGAATTTGGTATTCGTTCGATATTTTGATAAGATGTATGTTATCTAACCTCTAGTGGTGTTATGTGAACGTCGACTACATAACAATTCACCATTATTGGG
The DNA here is from genome assembly GCA_963921465.1 of Triticum timopheevii. Lineage (NCBI taxonomy): Eukaryota > Viridiplantae > Streptophyta > Magnoliopsida > Poales > Poaceae > Triticum > Triticum timopheevii. The sequence goes on from OY997264.1 coordinate 297,849,540, forward strand.
CCTAGAGGAAGGCATTGGGAAGTAATAAGTAGATGATGGGTTGCTAGAGTGATAGAAGCTTAAACCCTAGTTTATGTGTTGCTTCGTAAGGGGCTGATTTGGATCCATATGTTTCATGCTATGGTTAGGTTTACCTTAATACTTTTGTTGTAGTTGCGGATGCTTGCAATAGAGGTTAATCATAAGTGGGATGCTTGTTCAAGTAAGAACAGCACCCAAGCACCGGTCCACCCACATATCAAATTATCAAAGTACCGAACACGAATCATATGAGCGTGATGAAAACTAGCTTGACGATATTGCCATGTGTCCTCGGGAGCGCTTTTCATATTATAAGAGTTTGTCCAGGCTTGTCCTTTGCTACAAAAAGCATTCGACTACCTTGCTGCACTTTATTTACTTTTGTTACTTGTTGCTCGTTACCATTTATCCTATCACAAAACTATCTATTAGCACTTATTTCAGTACTTGCAGAGAATACCTAGCTGAAAACCGTTTATCATTTCCTTCTGCTCCTCGTTGGGTTCGACACTCGTACTTATCGAAAGGACTACGATAGATTCCCTATACTTGTGGGTCATCACCGAGCGTGCCCTGTCCTTCTTCAAGATTTTGAAGAAGGCTGGTCCTATGAAGTGGACCCCAGAAGCTGATGCAGATTTGCAAGAGTTGAAGGCCTACCTGTCTTAAGTGCCTACCATGGTTGAACCCAAACCCTAGGAGCCACTGCTGCTATACTTGGCGGCTACTAACCAAGTGGTCTATGCAGCCTTGGTAGCATAGCGAGAAGTGAATGGGGAAGAGAGTGAGCAGATACCGGCAGAGTCAGACAAGGATCAAGACAGCAGTGAGCATGACAACGAGGGCAACCCCAAGGACGTGGCAAGGAATAAAGTGGTGCAGCGCCCAATGTACTTCGTCAACTCCTTGTTACAGGGGGCTAGATCGAGGTACTCTGGTGTGCAAAAGTTGATTTTTGATCTCATCATAGCCTCAAAGAAACCGCACCACTACTTCCAAGCCCATGAGATCACGATTTTCACTCGTTTCCCGTTGCAACAGATACTCTGAAACCCCGAGGCCAACGACAGAATAGTGGAGTGGGCTTTGTATCTATCCAGCTTTGGTTTGAAGTTTGAGAACACATCAACTGTCTAGAGCAGGGCGTTGGCAGAGTTTATTGAATAATGGATGCCAACCGTTATGAGGAAGTGACTGAGACAGTTATCCCCGGCAAGGAAACGCCCCGAGAATGGATTATGTACTTTGATGGTGCTTTTTCCCTACAAGGTGCAGGGGCTAGCGTGCTTCTTGTTGCCCCTCCGAGGAGCACTTGAAGTACATCATCCAAATGCATTTTGCCCGGGAAGAAGCAACCAACAATACAGCAGAGTATGAAGGGCTCCTTGTCGGGTTCAGGATTACAGCTGAATTGGGAATTAATAAGCTAATCATTCAAGGAGATTCACAGCTGGCCGTGACACAAGTCAACATGGATTATCAAAGTCCATTGATGGAGGCATACGTCGAGGAGGTGAGAAGATTCGAGGAGCACTTTGACGGTTTGCAAGCAGAGCACGTACCCCATGCTGAAAATAGCATAGCTGACCATCTGTCAAAGTGTGTAGCGCAGAAGCTTCCTGTGGAACCAGGGACTTTTGTTCTCCATCTTACTCAGCCCTCCGTATCCCTAGCAACAATGGCCACGACAAGGAGAAAGTTGGACACTGGTAAGCCTCTCTCGGTAGAGCTGTCCGCTCCTGGCAGAGACCTTGCCGGAAACAACTCCTCGCAGCCTGCCGGGCCGCCCCCTCTAGTCGGGCCCACGGGCCCTGTCGGTGTACTTGAGTAGGGGTACCCTCGTACCCCGAACTTGTGCACGGGCAGTCGCAGCATCCAGCGGCAAGGCTTGCCGAGTGGCCGCCAAGACCCTCCGCGGCTACTTTGAAGACCATTCAAGAACAAAGTACTCAAACCAAGGCCCCGGCAAGAGGAGCTTGCCGGGAAGGCCAACCAAGGCCCCGGCAAGAGAAGCTGGCCGGGAAGAAGACAAGACCCCGGCAAGAGGAGCTTGCCGGGAAGGCCACTCAAGGCATTCCAAGAAAACTTGCCGCGACGCACCGCGCGCCCCGGCAAGACCCGGCGAGCAACAAGCTCTCGGGTGCGGCAAGACAACGACCGCGGCAAGGCGCTTGCCGCGGCGAGGCTACCACTCTGCACCCACGCTCCAGCGCATCCGACGACGTGTCGCAGCAGGGTCGCTCCTGGTGCACGTGGCGGGTAGCTGTGCAGCCAAGCGGTGCGAGGTGACAAATGAATATGACTAGAAGGCCATCGTGGCGATCGGTGGCGCCCCTAACGGTCGTTTCATACACTGTTTGGGTGACTAGATGGGCATTAAATGCCCTTGACCCCTGCCGTCAGAGTTAGGTAGGGGGGCACTGTTGGTAGCGGTTGTACCAACCTGCGTTTTTACTCTTTTACCCCTCTTTCTAGGTTGCCACCTGTCGGTGACCCCTTTAGCCTATAAAAAGGAGGTCCATGCGCAGGTAGAAGGGGTTCGAGTCATTCGAAACTAGACAACATCCACACTCTCAAGCAAGAACAAAATATAAACACAAAGCAGCAGTAGGAGTTTTATCTCTCCGGAGAGCTCCGAAGCTGGGTAAAATCCCTCGCGTGCTTCGCCTCGATCTGCTCTTCGTGCGCCCTCCGCTCCCTTGCCGGACCAAAAGGGGCCCTGCCCCATAGGTGCTCGTTCCCCGCGACATCTTTGGCGTGCCAGGTAGGCGAGCATCGAGGTTGTGCGAACCGGATCCGGCGTTTGCGCGCGCTACATCAACATCTTCATCGACATGCCACCGAAGAAGAAGGCTTCGGAGGTTGCCGCTCCGTCCACGTCTATCCTACCGCCACTGGAGCAAACGGGCGGTGGAGTAGACGCCGGCGGAGGAGCGGGCGCCGGCGGAGGGACTCGCATCATCACTCAGTCCAAGGACAAGGCCCCGCAAGCTTCAGCGTCTGTACATCCGCCGCACCCCTCCCAGGAGGTGCAGGATCGACAACGCCATGGTGCTCCTAGCACCGTACTCGCGCTAGAACAAGGCCAAGCTGGTGGGTCGCGGGACGCTCAAGGCCAACATGCGCGTCGACATGCTGGCACGAGCGCGGGACGGTCGCCTGGACGAGATGTTGCTCCTTCTAACAATGTTAGAAGCCTGAGCATATCCCGCACCTCGTGTCGCTCGCCACCGCCACCCAAGACTCCAGAGGAAGTGCTGGCCCGAGCCCAGCTGCTTCTAGATTACCCTCCAACGCCAGACAAGATCGACGACTGGAGGGCCACCATTCAGAGCCTCATCGGCTTCGCCAACGGCAACAAGCCCCGGCAACCGAGCACATCGAAGCCCCGGAAAGACGCCCAGGCGCAAGCCGACGCCGATAAGACCGCTGGGGGTGCCACCACCGTGCACTCCCCACTACGAAGGCCAAGATCGCCGACTCGCCGGGCCAACCTCGACACCGGCTCCACCGCGTCGTCGGACCCGCGAGCTTGTACTCCAAGAACGACGACAAGAAGACGCTCGTACTCGCATCGAGCGCCGAAGAGAAGCACAGCGTCAGTCAGACCAGCGCGCTGGGCCCACTATTGATGTGCATGCGCCAGGGGAACCAGGCGACTTGCCATACGCGGTAGGTTGCCCTGCGTTCACCCGTGAGCTGCGGCAGGTCCAGTGGCCCAGTACCAAAAACTTCAAGCCAGACGTACCCAAGAAGTACGATGGCAGGATACATCCGTCAGAGTTCCTCAGCGTCTACACCATCGCGGTGCAGGCTGCCGGGGGGCGCGACGAGAAGATCCTCGCCAACTACTTCCTGCTGGTGCTCAAGCCCAACGTCAGATCTTGGCTAATGCACTTGCCGGACAACTCCATCTCTTCGTGGGCGGACCTGTGTCATCAGTTTGTCGGCGCCTTCACAGGCGGCCACAAACCCCATGGCCAGGAGAGCGATCTTCATCTGTTCGCCCAGAAGGAAGGAGAACCCCTGCGCAAGTACATACAGAGATTCAGCCAGGTGCAGCGCAACATCCCAGACGTCCACCCTGCCGTGGTTATCAGCGCGTTCCATCAGAACGTGCGTAACCGCAGGATGAGGGAGGAGATGGCGATGTGCAAAATCAGAGATGTCAGCGAGCTATATGCTCTGGCCGACAAGTGTGCACGTGCTGAGGAGGGGAGGAAACTCCCCGGAGAGAAAGCAGGAGCAGAAGGATCTGACAGTGAGGATGCCTCCCCGGCAAAGAAGAACCGGAGGCGGAGCAACAGAAAGGGAAAACCTAAGGATGTGCTAGTTGTCGAGCAGTCCGGCAATGGAGGTGGCGCCGAGAAGGCCAAAGCTGGTGACTCCAGTGAGGCTGTGGTGGCCGCCGAGAAGCAGGACGGCTCCGGCAAGCAGTACTGCAAGATCCACCGCACCAAGGGCTATGACCTCCAGGCCTGCAAGAAGGTTGAGCAGCTCGTAGAGCTGCAGAAAGCTGAATACGAGCGCCACGACAAGGAGAAGGCCCAGGAAGGTGGCGGAGGATCCGGCAAGAAGCATCCCGACCGGGGAGGGCGCCACGGCAAGGCCAAGCAGCGGCAAGGAGACAGGCCTCCCCGCGGCCGCGACAAGGACGAAGATGAGGATGAAGATGATGAGATGGAGGAAGATGAGGCCGACGAGCAGGAGTTTCAGAAGGCAACAGACGTTTTGTGCTTTGACGGCGGTGCCTCTCTGCACACCACGCACCGCCAACTCAAACAGTGGATGCGGGTAGTGAACGTAGCAGAACCGTCCGTTGAGTCGCGCAAGCCCCTGAAGTGGTCCAGCACGCCCATCATCTTCGACGTTGAGGATCACCCTGACCGCATAACTGCGGTTGGGTGCTTGCCGATGTTGGTTTCGCCAACAATCCGCAATCTCAAGGTCACGAAGATGCTGGTTTACGGCGGGGCCGGCCTGAATCTGATCTCTTCCGCAGTACTCAAGAAGCTCCAGATCCCCGACAGCGAGCTCGAAGAGACCGGCACCTTTCAAGGAATCAACCCAGGAAGGAGCAAGCCGAAGGGGAAGATCATGCTGCCAGTAACGTTTGGCAGTGAGCTGAACTTCAGGACAGAGAGAGTCACATTCGACGTTGCTGATTTTCCATTGCCCTACAATGGGATACTTGGCCGTCCAGCGCTTGCCATGTTTATGGTAGCCTCTCATCACGCCTACAACATGCTCAAGATGCCCGGTCCGATAAGTGTCATTTCTGTGCATGGCGACAAGAAAGATGCACTTATCTGTACCGACAAAATCTACCGGGAAGCAGCAGCTGCAGCAGAACACAAGCCACTTGCCGCTGAAGCTCCCGGGGGGAAGAAGAAGACCAAGTCCGGCAAGAGTAGCTCTGATGCCCACTCCGGCAAGCGCACCTCTTCGGAGTGCTGCGCTACCGTCGAGGACGCACCATCGAGCTCCACCGGCAAGTGCAAGAAGGCAAAGACAGCTTCGCCACAGACCAAGAAAGTGGCCGCCAAGGAGGACGGCACTGGTGGTACCTTCACCATTAGTGCCACGCTTGACCCTAAATAGGAAAGCGCGCTCGTTGCTTTCCTGCGGGCGAATGTCGATGTATTTGCATGGCAACCATCTGACATCCCTGGTGTTCCCAGGAAAGTAATTGAGCACCACCTTGCCGTCTGCCCTCACGCGCGGCCCGTCAAGCAGAGAGTCAGAAAACAAGCAGTAGAACGCCAAGAGTTCATTGCAGAGGAGATCAAGAAGTTGGAAGCAGCAGGCTTGGTCCGAGGAGTACTCCATCCAATGTGGATAGCCAATCCAGTAGTCGTGCGAAAAGCGAACGGGAAGTGGAGGATTTGTATTGACTTCACGGATGTTAATAAAGCTTGTCCCAAGGATCCATTTCCCTTGCCGCGCATTGACCAGATTGTCGACTCCACGGCAGGATGTGATCTGCTTTCATTCCTTGATGCATACTCAGGATATCATCAGATCTTCATGGCGGAAGAGGATGAAGAGAAAACCGCATTCATTACTCCATGTGGCACGTACTGTTTTGTACGGATGCCTTTCGGACTAAAGAATGCTGGTTCAACATTTTCAAGAGTAGTCAGTCATGCTTTTGAGCCACAGCTACACAGAAATGTAGAAGCTTACATGGATGACATAGTGGTCAAGAGCAAGGACAAAGAAACTTTGATCCAAGATCTGGATGAGACTTTTGCAAATCTGCGCAAGATCAGTCTCAAGTTGAATCCCGAGAAGTGCGTGTTTGGAGTCCCTTCCGGCAAGCTTCTCAGATTTCTTGTGTCCCAGCGGGGGATCGAAGCCAATCCCGATAAGATCGAAGCCATTGAACAGATCGAAGCACCGAAGCGCGTCAAGGATGTAAGAAGGCTTGCCGGCTGCGTTGTTACTCTCAGTAGGTTCATCTCTAAGTCTGCCGAGCGCGCCCTGCCATTCTTGAAAATTTTGAAGAAGGCAGGTCCAATGAAATGGACTCCGGAAGCGGAGGCCGCGCTGCAGGACTTGAAGAGATACCTATCCTCCACTCCAATACTTGTCGCACCTAAGCCACAAGAGAAGTTGCTGCTATATCTGGCGGCAACCAATCAAGTGGTTAGTGCTGCGTTAGTAGCGGAGAGGGAGGCGGATGATGAGCCAGCGACCGCGGCAACCGAGTCCAGCGACAAGCAGGGGGCTTCCCCGACAAGTTCCAGTTCCGACAAGGATAGAACTGCGCAGCCACAAGAAGAGAAACAGAAGAAGATGGTGCAGCGCCCAGTTTACTTTGTCAGTTCCCTTCTGCACGGAGCTAGATCAAGGTACTCTGGTGTGCAGAAATTGCTTTTCGGCCTTCTCATGGCCTCGAGGAAGCTGCGCCATTACTTTCAAGCACACGAAATCACAGTTGTCACTCACTTTCCGTTGAAGAGGATATTGCAGAATCCAGAAGCAACAGGCAGGATTGTCGAGTGGGCGCTGGAATTGTCAAGCTTTGGCCTCAAGTTTGAGAGCACTTCAACCATCCAGAGCCGAGCATTGGCGGAATTCATAGCAGAATGGATGCCAACACCTGATGAAGAAACTCCGGAGAGGAGCATCCCCGTCAAGGAAGTGAACAAAGAATTGATCATGTACTTTGACGGTGCCTTCTCGCTGCAAGGCGCCGGTGCAGGCGTGCTACTTGTCGCACCCACCGGAGAGCACCTCAAGTACGTGGTCCAGATGCACTTTCCCAAGGAGCAAGCAACAAACAATACTGCAGAGTATGAAGGCTTGCTTGCCGGACTCAGGATCACGGCAGACCTTGGGATCAGGAAGCTTATTGTCCGGGGTGACTCACAGCTTGTCGTCCGTCAAGTAAACAAAGATTATCAGAGTCCGTTGATGGAAGCCTACATTGATGAAGTGAGGAAGTTGGAAGAGCATTTTGACGGCCTGCAAATGGAACATGTTCCGAGAGCTCAAAATGACATTGCAGACGGCCTGTCAAAATGCGCCGCACTCAAGTTACCTGTGGAACCAGGGATTTTTGTGCTCAAGCTGACTCAACCATCTGTAACACCATCAACTGGACAGAGCAAGAAGAGGAAGTTGGTTACTGGCGACTACTTTCCGGCAGAGCTCCCTGAAGCCGCTGTCAAGAAGGTCCCCAAGATCAACACAAAGAGCGCTGAGGGGCAGTCTGCTCCGACAAGCCCTAGGGCTTGTTTCGTTGAAGCAAACGCTCCCGACAAGCTGTGTCCCGACACGCTTGCCGGGGAGCATCACGCTCCGGCTGAATCACAGATTCTTGCCGTGGAAGCAGATGTTCCCGCAGCAGCATTTGCGCCTCTAGTCCTTGTCGTTGAGCCACAGGCTCCGGCATGGGCACAGCAGATTGTCCACTTCCTTCAAACAGGAGAACTTCCCGAAGAGCAAGAAGAAGCGGAGAGAGTAGCCCGGCAATCAAGTGTGTACCAGTTTGTCGATGACATACTGTATAGAAAAGATTCAACGGAGTGAAATTGAAGTGCATTTCCCGGGAAGATGGACAGGAGTTGTTGGTGGAGGTACATGGAGGCATATGTGGTCACCACATTGGCGCAAGAGCGCTTGCCGGCAAAACTTTCCGGCAAGGTTTCTTCTGGCCGACAGCCCTCCAGGATGCAACTGCACAAGTAACCAAGTGTGAAGCGTGCCAGTTCCACTCCAAGCAGATACATCAACCAGCTCAACCTCTCCAAACAATCCCTTTATCCTGGCCCCTTTCCCCGAGTTGTCGGGGGCTTTGAGTACTTGTACGTTGCAATCGACAAGTTCACAAAGTGGCCTGAAGTGGAAGCAGTGAGGAAGGTGACAGCACAGTCAGCAGTCAAGTTGTTTAGGTCAATTGTTTGCCGTTTCGGAGTCCCTAACAGGATCATCACCGACAATGGCACACAATTCACGAGCCGCACCTTCATGCAGTACGTCCAAGATCTTGGCGCCAAGATCTGCTTCGCTTCTGTTGCTCACCCGAGAAGCAACGGTCAAGCGGAGAGGGCAAACGCTGAAGTGCTGCGCGGGCTCAAGACCAGAACTTTCGACGGGCTGCACAAGTGCGGAAGAAATTGGATCGAGGAGCTGCCGGTGGTTCTTTGGTCATTCAGAACGACGCCAAATCGAGCCACTGGCCAGACACCTTTTGCTCTAGTATATGGAGCAAAAATAGTTCTCCCCACAGAACTCGTATACGGATCGCCTCGAGTGCTCGCTTATGATGAGCTTGAGCAAGAGCAGCTGCGGCAAGATGACGCGCTGCTCCTCGAGGAAGATCGTCTTCAGGCTGCTGTACGAGCTGCTCGCTACCAGCAAGCTTTGCGCTGCTACCACAGCCGCAAAGTTAATGCCAGAAGCTTCGAGGAAGGCGACCTTGTTCTTCGGCGCGTTCAATCCGCCAAGAATTCCAACAAGTTGACGTCGAAGTAGGAAGGCCCTTATCGGGTGAAACGGGTCACTAGGCCTGGTGCTGTCCGCCTTGAGACCGAAGATGGCTTTCCGGTGAGCAACTCCTGGAACATCGAGCATCTTCGTAAGTTTTACCCATAAGGCGCGGTTGCCGGAACCTGTTCCGACAACCACCTTTTGTACAAGCCTTGCCGCTGTTGCATGTAACCCTTTGTACAAAGCCGGGCGCGGATCCCGTGCATGAAGTTTATGTGCTCAGCACATGTTGTCAAATTTCATGCCTTTTTCTTTCATGCATGTATTATCTGACACTTTGTGCAGCACTCGCCTCCGGTAAGCAATAACATGTCATAAGGCTCCATATCTTTATTTTCTCTTCTTTCTTTTTTCTCAAAAAGAAGGTTCCTTCGCCCACAAGTTCACGGGGGGGAGGAGAGGATAAAGGTGTGGACCGGGCGTCGTTCAAAGAAGCATGGCCTTGCTGGGACACGGACGACAGAAGAGCTAAGTTGTCAAAGTCTGAACACAGTCAGTTTTAAATTTTTTATGTTATACTCCTTGAACGACCGTGCCTTGTATAGAAAACCTGTGCGCGAAGGAATCGACTCGTGGCTAAGTTGCGCCCTTAATTTGTTTCGAGTACGCTCAACAATGAAAGTGTGCTACAACTAGCCCCGACAAGATTTCTTGCCGGAACCGGCACCGCCAGCGAGCTACTGATGTTCCGCACTCAGCACTCGCGGCAAGCGTGCTCCGGCACCGCCAGCGAGCTGCTGATGTTCTGCACTCAGCACTCGCGGCAAGCGTGCCCGTGCCGGCAAGTTCCCTAAAAGCGTAGGGTAAAAACATACAAGGGATGGAATTGAGTAAAGGATATAACATAACAAGCATTCCCTCTTTCATTAAAAAACATCCCACTCGGGTACAGTCCATGGGGGATGAAAAACATGAAAGAGAGGATTACAAGTTTTAGATGCAGCTAAGGCCCGAAGGCTTACAAATTTAAAGATAAGATGCCCGTAATCCCTTTCCTGTCCCTCTCTTCAGGAGGTAGATCAAGGAGGCGAAAAGGGCAAAAGGGGCGCCTAGGCGAGCTACAGGTGCCAGAAGACACCAAGGGAACATCCCGGGGGCTGTCCGAAGGCTGGACGGTGATGGCGGCGCCGGAAGCGGGGCTCGAAGACGGGGCGGCAGGACGTTAGCACACTGTCGAGGGCACCACACCCTCATACTCCGACCTGATGGCCTTGTCGCCAGCCCACTTCCCCTTCCGCAGCCTCCCTACGCCAGCCGCCCAAGGAGACGACCCCGGGGAGTTCAAGGAGCCGGCGACACGGATGATGGGGTCGCCGGTGCCGCGCAAAGCGGCGCCCGACACCTAGTCGGACCCGCCATCCCGCCGCCCGCTACCCTCATCGTCGCTGTCACTCCACTCCTCGTCACTCTCGCTCGAGGGGGGGGAGCCTTCACTTTCGGAGGAGCTGTCCACGCAGCACTTCGCCCGAGTGCCGAAGCACCCGAAGACCTTGACGGAGAGGAGATCGCCCTCCATCAACTTAAAATGGAGGGTGAACCCCTCCATCAGGCTGTGGATACGGGCGAACGTCTTCCACCCTCGCTCAAGATACATCAAAGTAGGGGCTGGGAATACAACGCGGACTCGCGTGCCGCTGATCCCACAGCCCCTCATCTGCAGTCTCAGTGTCTCGGGCGGGTCCGGCTCCATCGCGCTCGCGAACGGAGCTGGAAGCCGGAGGCGACGACGAGGCGCCGGCGCAGCCTGACGAAGAACTCGCAAGGGTCGTCCCCTATGTGGACCGCCGTGGGGGGAGGAACCACCGGCGGAGGCGAGGCTGGCGCGCTGCCCCGTCCGCCTCTTCCCCGAGCGCCTCGACCTCGTCCGTGACCTCTCCCCCTCCCTCTTCCCCTTATGGCCGGCTTTTCCACCACGGGCGCGAGAGAGGGAGAGATGCGCTGTCTGGCGGCGACCCTCGCCGCCACCGATGAAGGGCCAGGGTTCCCTTTCTCCATGGCGAATGGGGGAAAGGGGAGCAGAAGCTGAAGTAAGGAGAAGATGAGAGAGTGCGGGCTTCTGTGCTCCCCTCCTGCTCTTTATAAAGGAGCGAGGTGGGGGCTCGGCCGCCCCGCTCAGCGATTCAAGGCACGGGAAGAGTAGGGAGTCGGGGCCGACCCGCTGCCTCTGCTCGCGACGGCCCAGATTCCCACTTCCACCGTCCGCGACCCCAAGCGCATGGGAGCCGCGTGGCGGGGATGCAGAGCTGAGGCGACGAATGAGGCGGCCTCGCCCCAACCCGTGTGCGTGGGAGTTGAAGCCTCGAAAAACCGCGCACCGGCCCCGTCCAGTAAATGCACCACGCCCCCACGCCTACCTCCATTTAGGTAGGAGGGCGAGAACCGTCCCCTTCATCATGGCTTGACGCATGCTCACGGGGCTTAGCCCCGCGCACGCCGCCCACGTCACCCACGATGCCGCGTTTGACGCGTGCCGTTCTGGGCGTGCGCGGTGGAAGCGGAGAGATATGCGATGTGACCTAGGCCGCGCGTGCCCGTGCACTGTTTTGGGCCTGGCCCAACAGCGCTCGGCACCGTGTCTGGCCCAGGCCCGGGGGCTCCTGTCGGTGTACTTGAGTAGGGGTACCCTAGTACCCCGAACTTGTGCACGGGCAGTCGCAGCATCCCGCGGCAAGGCTTGCCGAGTGGCCGCGAAGACCCTCCGCGGCTACTTTGAAGACCATTCAAGAACAAAGTACTCAAACCAAGGCCCCGGCAAGAGGTGCTTGCCGGGAAGGCCAACCAAGGCCCCGAAAAGAGAAGCTGGCCGGGAAGAAGACAAGACCCCGGCAAGAGGAGCTTGCCGGGAAGGCCACTCAAGGCATTCCAAAAAAACTTGCCGCGACGCACCGCGCGCCCCGGCAAGACCCGGCGAGCAACAAGCTCTCGGGTGCGGCAAGACAACGACCGCGGCAAGGCGCTTGCCGCGGCGAGGCTACCACTCTGCACCCACGCTCCAGCGCATCCGACGACGTGTCGCAGAAGGGTCGCTCCTGGTGCACGTGGCGGGTAGCTGTGCAGCCAAGCGGTGCGAGGTGACAAATGAAGATGACTAGAAGGCCACCGTGGCGATCGGTGGCGCCCCTAACGATCGTTTCATACACTGTTTGGGCGACTAGACGGGCATTAAATGCCCTTGACCCCTGCCGTCAGAGTTAGGTAGGGGGGCACTATTGGTAGCGGTTGTACCAACCTGCGTTTTTACTCTTTTACCCCTCTTTCTACGCTGCCACCTGTCGGTGACCCCTTTAGCCTATAAAAAGGAGGCCCATGCGCAGGTAGAAGGGGTTCGACTCATTCGAAACTAGACAACATCCACACTCTCAAGCAAGAACAAAATATAAACACAAAGCAGCAGTAGGAGTTTTATCTCTCCGGAGAGCTCCGAAGCTGGGTAAAATCCCTCGCGTGCTTCGCCTCGATCTGCTCTTCATGCGCCCTCCCCTCCCTTGCCGGACCAAAAGGGGCCCTGCCCCATAGGTGCTCGTTCCCCGCGACAGGCCCCGCATACGAGGCTGCTGCTCCCGCAGCAGAGGAGGTGCTGCTAGTCCTTGTTGCCGAGCCCCAAGCTCCAACTTCGGCAAGGCACATTGTCCGCTTCCTCCAAACCGAAGAGCTTCCCAACGATCAAGACGAAGCTGAAAAAGTATCCCGGAAGGCCAGTATGTATCAGTTTTTCGATGACACTCTGTACAGAAGGAGGCCCATCGGTGTGAAATTGAAGTGTGTTTACCGGGAAGAAGGAAAGGAACTGTTGGCTGAGATACACAGAGGAATGTGCGGCTCCCACATTGGATCAAGGGCATTAGTTGGGTAGCATTCCGACAAGGATTCTATTGGCTCATAGCCCTCCAAGATGTGGTCGAGCTAGTCACTAAGTGTGAAGCCTGCCGGTTCCATTCCAAGAAACCCACCTGCCTGCCCAAGCTCTTCAGACAATCCCTCTGTCATGGCCATTTTCGGTTTGAGGGCTAGATATCCTCGGCCCCTTCCCCCGAGCAATCGGGGGCTTGGAATTCTGGTTCGTTGCCATCAACAAGTTTACAAAGTGGCCGGAAGTGACTGCCTTGAGAAAGGTGACTGCCTAGTCAGACATCAAGTTCTTGAAAGATCTGGTGTGTCCTTTTGGAGTTCTACCATGGATCATCACGGACAACGGCACCCATTTCATGAGTCGCTCCTTCATGCAATATGTTCATGCCCTGGGATGGAAGATCTCATTCACCTCTGTGGCACACCGCCGGAGCAATGGACAAGTTGAGAGGGCAAACCCTAGCTTTTAGGAACATCAAGCCATCCTTCAGAGCATGGAGAAATGGATTCATTCATGATCTCACTCTGATCTCTCATAGAATCAAACATAAGCATAGAGAGGCCTTACTTAAATGGATTGATTTCCTACCTCCTTGAGGGGAGCTGCTTTTATTTTATTTTTGTATATTTGTATTTATTAGGATTAGTCCACTTGTATAGCCTTCTTTAGCTATTTTTCCTTTTTTCCTCATCTTGAGGAAACTTTGTATTATTTCTGTTTTTCCTTTGCATTAATAAAATGTTGTGGGGTGCAAGCCCTGCAGTCTTCAAGGTCAAAAAAAAGTGCTACGTGGACTCAAGACAAGAACCTTTGATACGCTGCAGAAGCACGGCAAGCGGTGGATCGTGGAGCTACATGGTCTCAAGACAAGAAACTTTCATATGCTGCAGAAGCAAGGCAGGCGGTGGAACGACACCAAACCGAGCTACCGGGTGACTCCCTTCTCCCTGGTCTACGGGGCAGAAGTAGCTATCCCCACGGAACTCATTTATGGGTCACCTCAAGTGCTTGCCTGCGATGAAGTAGTGCAAGATCAGCACCAGCGTGACGATGCTATGCTACTCGAGGAGAACCATCTCCGAGCTACTACGCGTGTTGCACACTATCAGCAAGCCCTGCATCTCTATCACAGCCGTAGGGTTCATGCCCGGTGTTTTGAGGAAGGAGACCTTGTCCTTAGGCGCGTTCAATCCACCAAGGGTACAAACAAGTTGTCACCAAAGTGGGAAGGCCCTTACCAGGTAGTATGAGTCACCAGATCTGTTGCAGTCTGTCTGGAGACCGGAGATGGCACTGAGTTGCAAAACTCATCGAATATTGAGCATCTCCGCAAGTTCTACCCGTAAGGTGCGAGGCTGTCGAGCCCTGCCCGACAGCCACCCATTTGTACATGCCTTGCCTCTGCTGCGTGTAACCCCTTGTACAAAGCCGGGGAGATGACCCCGTGCAAGAGAAAATAAAGAAGTGATGTAGGGGGGGACAACCTAGACTGTATGCATGCATGAGCATTCTAGATCACTGCATAAGCATTTCATGAGCATTTGCGTATGCATATAGATAGGATCGCATCCTGCATTCATTCTCATCTGCATGAAGCTGCAGGTTCTTGCCGCGAACTTGGCTTCAACAAGGAGCTGAGAAGATTACCCGACACTGCGATCCCCGGCAAGCCAAACAGATAAGTTATGCATCTTGTCCATTCGTGTTCTGTAAGCTATAACGTATGCATTGGAAAACCTCGCCACTCTTTTTAAACTTAGGTGCTCCCATCCCTGACTCGAACGTTGCTTTGGTCAGAATGGTCGTAGTGTCCTTTGGTAAAAAGAATTTGGTAGGGGGCCGGTCCCTTTGTCTGTAACCCGGCAGATGTTGCTCTTCGGCAGGCAAAAAGGGTGCCGACAAGATAGCCTGCCATGAAAAACTCGTTTATTTACATTAAAGAGGCATCTCGCCTCTGCATGCATATATACATGCGCGGGTTCCCGGCAAGGTTCATCTTTTTCATTAACATGCTGATACAGGTACAAGCATAACAGAACACAAACATGGAATCGAGAGATTACATTATTTGAATTAAAATTTGGCAAGTGGCTACAAGTTTAAGATCGAAAAAAGATAAGTGCCCCATGATGCCTTTGCCCCTGTCCATCTCCTATAGGACGAGGTTGAAGAGGTAGGAGGCGAACCCAGCTGGGATTCGGCGCCTCCCCAGGATCAGGATGGCACCGCTTCTCGGCAAGGAAGAAGAAACCATGGGGCGAACGCGGATGGTGACGCTGCCGGTGGAATAGATGGAAGACACAGAGTAACCGGCAAACACAACTCGTCAGAACGGTCACCCCCGTTCTTGAAGCATCGTGGGTTGCCGCTGCCGTTCGCATCACTACCACCCGAAGACATCAGATCGCCAGCCATGCCGAATGCCATGCTCTCTGGCTTACCCCACAGAGAGCATGGCCAACGACCCTGACGTCAGGAATCACCACATGTTTCGAAGACGTGTGCGAAGACGAGAAGGCCTATTCTGAAAATAGAGGGGGGCGCTTGGAAGAGCCAAATCCATCCTCACCAATGGCAGATCTCCCCCAAGGCTCTTCCTCTGCGTCAAGCAAGAGCAAAGAATGAGGAGCGACCGACTACCATGCCCCGCACCCGCCGCAGGCCTCGGCAGGGTGTTGTGCGCATCCCCTCCCACCAGGATCTAGGCTAGGGGCTACACAACGACAAGCGCACTGGAGTCGCCACCTCCAGCGTTACCGTCACGCCGCCCGAGCATCCTTACAACCACTAAATGTTCTAATCTAAAGCCCGAGGCCCAGCCACGGGCTCTCCCTTCCAGCATATCCAAGATGGAGCAAGGCAGAAGAGAAGAAGAGTGCAGATGTATGCCTCCACTCCTCCCCCGCTCTTCCTTTTATAGGAAAGCAGGTGGGCTGGGAGTTGGTTCCGCAACGGTTAACCACCGCCCTCCTCCACCAACTCAAGGAAGTCGAGACCTTGCCATTATGCTCTCCCGCACCACGCGCCTCCATTACCTACCCCACGCAATGCATGCAGCATACGTGGCTAAGTATAAGGGTGTGGTGGGAAGAGTGAATTGGCACTTTCTAGCCCATGCATTAAAGTCATTCACGGGCCATTACTGGAGCGGCCCCACCACCATTGGATTTACACGACACGCGGGAAAACCGGAAACTGGCCCGGAATCAAGACTAATGAAGAAGAAAAGAAGATCTCAAGAGACCAGCCTCTTCAGCAACTCTGCCTATGCACTTATTAGGCCCTACCCCGACGACGCTTGGCAGCGCGTTCGGGGTAAGCCCGGGGGCTTCTATCGGTGCAACAAACCCAGGGTCTACTGACCTGACTATGCATAGGCACATGATCAAGATTGAAGCACCAATCAAAGACAAAGTACGAGAAACCAGGAGATTCAAAGAACCAACAAGCAGATCAGAGGGACCAAGACCAAGCGAGAGAAGCAAGATATCATCAAGAAAGAAGCCTCCCTTGACGGGCAGGCGAGCCGGGCAAGGGCGAGGCCACCCTTGGAAGAAGATGACCAAGGCGTCCCGGCAGGGCCTGCCAGGGCTTGCGGAGGCTGAAACACCTCACCAAGCACTCCACCACAACTCACCTCGTCGATTAGTGCGGTGTCAAGCCAAAGAGAGGTTAGGTGGCAGCCATTCACCACATGGTAGCCCCTTTCTACCAGAAAACCCATAGGTGACACCCGTCCTATGATGTGTCAGACGAGCAGGCACAGAGTTGGCAAGATAGCCCGGCAAGCCTTGCCGGGCAACCAACGACGTGCCATTAAGAGGCACATTAAATGCGCCCTGTCAGCCTGTAGAGTTAGGTATTATAGCGCTATTTGCTATCTTATCAGTGTCTAATGACTGATTTGCCACTGTGGTGACCCCTTAATGTATAAAAGGAGGTCCATGGCAATGGCTCGAGAGGTTAGAAGGTTGGATAACTCACACCCCATACGCGTGTATTCGTTGTCGTTGAGGTAACCCTTGCCAGGCAAGTGTACTACGCTCCACCACCACATTTCCACCATCAATCCACCAAACCAGGAGTAGGGTTTTACACCTCGCGGTGGCCCAAACCTGGGTAAAACCGCCCGTGTGATCTCTGCCGCGCTGCCCCACGTTAGTCTGCTCTTTGTGCAACGCAACTCCCTGCTGCCAAACTAGCAAGGGGCCATCCTTGTCCCATAGGTGGCCGTGGTTTCCCATGACAAAGAGATTCAAGCAACCCGATTCTCAAGTGAAGAATATCATATGTGGCCATCTGAGCAAGGGACAGTACGGCAGAGTGAGTGCTTGGGAAATAGCAAAGCTTATCTGGGACAGGTTGTCCAAGGTCAACGAAGGGGTCTCTACTCAACGTGACTCTCGAGTTGACGTTCTTTGCAGTCTCTTCAACTGCTTCAAAAGACACGACAACAAAAATGTTCAGCAAACCTTCGATCGCCTCACTGACATCGAAATGAGCTTCAAGCACTTTGTGCCACTAACATCACCGACCATGAGGTGGTGAAGAAATTGCTGAGATCACTTGATTCCTCAATCGATACTCTTGCACTGATGATTCAAGAACGTGGAGACTACAAGTCACTAGATCCTGCTGATATCCTCAAGAGGCTAAATACTCATGAGTTCCAACTTGCTAAGAAGAGAGACCTCTAGGGCCAAGCTATGGAAGATCACGCACATTGAAGGCCAAGGCAGTCTCTGAATCTGAAGGTGAGGATTCTGGTAGCAGCCTTGCGGATCCTCAAGAACTAAGCTAGGACCTGGCAATGCTCATGAGGAAATTCTAAAACTTCTCAAGGCATGGTCGCTTTGGAAAATCTTCAAGAAGTGATGACATGAGATCTGATTCCTCATCCCGCGATTACAAGAAGAGGATTTGCCACAAATGCAAGAAACCTGGTCACTACATTACTGATTGTCGTAGTGGGAGAAGGAATCAAAGAAGAAGAAGTACAAGGATGACAGTTCTGATGACTCAAAGAAGAAGAAGAAATCTACAAAGTCCTCATCATCAAAATCTTCAAAGTTTTCATCTCACAAGAAGAGTAGTTCCAAAAAGGCTTGAGCATTTATTGGCAAGGAAATGGACTCTGAATCTGAATCTGAGGAAAATGTGGACTAGGATGAATCTGAGGAGTCAGACTCTGGTGTGGCAAGCCTAGCCCTCACTAGTGCTTACATTAACAAGTCCATCTTCAACGCTTAAGAAAATGACCTCCCCAACACTGCTGACGACAGCGTCGATGACTACGCTCCCACCTATTGCTTCATGGCAAAAGGTGCCACGGTACTCAAACATTCCCCCTCTAATTCTAGTGACTATGAATCTGATGGAAATCTTAAACCTATCTATTCCGAACTTTCTAAGATTGCTGTTAAACAACAAAAGGCTTTGGAAAAGGTTCAAAATCTGCTAGACAAAAGCGATGACTTGTTGGGTGAGGAATTGGATCGAACTCAAACTCTGACTAATGATCTTCAGCGACTTGAGTCTAAGATTGATAAACTTGAGAGTCATCATAACTCTCTCTTAGTCGATCATGAGAAGCTCTCTTATGAATTTCTTTAGAGAAAGCAAGATCATGAGAAGTTAAGGGTGAGTTTGAAGATCTTCAGAAGGTAAACGATTCATTGCTTGCTCAATAGATCTGTTCCGCTCAGGAAGAATTCATTCCACCATGTTTGAAATGCATTGAGGGTGAATCTGCTAACTCCTCACCTGAATGTTCAAATGCTTATATTACTAGAAATTCTTCAACTGTCTCTGTGGTCACAAATTCCTCATCTGAGGATACCACAAGTATCACTGACGATAATGCAGGGTTCAAGGAGTTGTATGTGATAGGCATATACAAAAGCCTCAAAGGGCATCAGACTCTTTGCGATGTTCTCAAATAGCAGATCTTGAACATGAACTCTAGGAAAGAGGGTATTGCCTTTGATAGGACACTCAATGCTGATGGGACCTACTGGAAACCTGAGCACTATCCCGAAACCTCATGGGTTGCTGCGAAAGGACCTCCCGTAGATCCATCCACTTTATCTGGCTTTACTTGTGAATCTTCATGTTCCTCTGATGAGTTTTTTGAATCCAACTATAAATTGCTCAAAAGTCAGAATGGTGAAGTATTTGCTTGATATGTTGGAACTAACTGCAGGAACGGTCCCCCTATGAAGAAAATCTGGGTTCCCAAAAAGTGCCTTGAAAGTCTTCAGGTGAATGTCCTCATGACACCACCTGTGAAGAATAGGAACCCCGGATCAAATTCTTCATATGGATCAAACTCTTCATATGGATCTAAGTCCTGATATGGACCAAATTCTTCATTCGGATCAAATTCCTCATGTGGATCCAAATCCTCATATGAACATCATCGTGCTAACACTTTTGTTTCGTAGGGCAACTCTAAAGGCTATGAACATGTGCATTATTCTTCAAATCATTATGTTCGTAAGTCCTCAAAGAATTTCTCTGCTTATTCATATGCTTACTCTAACCCCTATTCTGTGAAATAAAGTGCACTGGCTTCAATGCCACCTTTCTCTTATGGTTCTCGCAGAATGATGAACTCTTTGCCACCCCTTCAGATGTGGGTGGTGAAGAAAAAGAACTAATCTCTTGTGCAGGGTCAGGTCTCCAGACGAACTTAATCATTCGAAGAATTTGCTGGAGACCTGAATATGCTTGAAATGACGCAAGCTAATCATGAAGAAAAGAATTACTTATTTCTCACATCCTCATACTGCTATATCTGTTATATTGCTTGATGAAATTCAATATGATGAAATTGATGTCATATTATTCATTGATGAAGTATATGGGTTCGTAAGTTGCACTAATTCATCTGCAGGATGAACAACCCAAAGCTACTGAGTGGGTCCTCGACAATGGATGTACAAATCACTTGGGTTTGAGCTTGTCCTTCTTCTTCTCCGGTAGGCATAGAACGGGCTCGCCAATATTATAAGTTTTGGCCCGCACTTCTCTGCTTTGGTATCGTCGAGCCTGCTGCTAATAGAATGCAGAGCAGGCTTTTGCGACGTTGCGCTCCTCCTCTAGGGCATCCAAGTTATCCTGCCGAACTAACTCGGCTTCCTTCTCTTCGTACATGCGTACGCGTGGCGAATCATGTATTATGTCGTAGGGTAGTACTGCTTCCGCGCCGTACACCATAAAAAATGGTGTATATCCGATGGTGCGATTCGGCGTGGTCCGTAGCCCCCAGAGTACAGAGTCGAGCTCTTTGACCCAGTGCGTATCCGACTCTGTCAAGGATCGCCCTAGTCTGGGTTTGATTCCACTCATTATGAGACCGTTTGCTCGTTCGACCTGGCCGTTTGTTTGGGGAAGGTAGACGGAAGCGTAATCAAGCTTAATGCCTATTTTGCCGCACCAAGTTTTCACTTCATCGGCTGTGAAATTTGAGCCATTATCAGTGATGATGTTATGGGGGACACCGTATCGGTGTACGACCCCGGATTTGAAGTCTATTACTGGTCCGGATTCGGCCGTTTTGACTGGTTTGGCTTCTATCCATTTGGTGAACTTGTCCACCATGACCAATAAGTATTTTTTCTTATGGCTTCCCCCTATAAGAGGTCTAACCATATCCAGCCCCCAGACCGTGAAGGGCCAAGTTATGGGGATTGTTTGGAGAGCGGCAGGGGGCATATGACTCTGATTGGCAAAGAGCTGGCAATCGACACAGTGTTGGACAAGGTCCTGTGCGTCTGCTCGGGCCGTCAGCCAATAGAACCCTGTACGAAAGGCTTTGCGGACTAGTGCTCGAGCCGCGGCGTGGTGTCCTCCCAGTCCGACATGGAATTCAGCCAAGAGCTGCCGCCCTTCCTCTTCGAAGATGCACCTTTGGAGCACTCCGGTCGCACTTTTCTTGTAGAGTTCCCCTTCATGTACTTTTAAGTTTTAGAACGTCGAACGATGCAACGTGTTTCATTTTGGTCTTTGCGAAGCTACTGCCTATTGAGGTAGGCCAAGAAAGGCTCAGCCCAAGGGGCAATTACAGCAATGATTTCGTGGGCCGAAGATGTTATTTCGGTGGTGGATCCTCCGATTATGTATGATAGTTCGGAATCTGGGAGTGTGTTCGGATCCGTGCTAGTATTGCCATACTCCCCTTCCCACACTACGGATGGCTTGAACAGCCTTTCCAGGAATATTTTAGGTGGGACATGGTCGCGTTTAGCGCCGATGCGGGCGAGGACATCTGCCGCTTGATTGTTTTCTCGAGCTACATGGTGGAATTCGAGCCCCTCGAACCGAGCTGACATTTTGAGGATGGCATTATGGTAGGCCACCATTTTTGGATCCTTGGCATCAAAGTCTCCATTTATTTGTGATATTGCGAGGTTTGAATCCCCGCGCACTTCTAGGCGTTGGATGCCCATAGAGACTGCCATCTGAAGACCGTGCAACAGAGCCTCATATTCGGCTGCATTGTTTGAGTTTGTGTATAATATTTGGAGGACGTACTGGACCGTGTCTCCGGTGGGAGACGTCAGGACTACACCTGCTCCCAATCCGGCCAGCATTTTAGAGTCGTCGAAGTGCATGATCCAGTTAGAGTACACGCCGTACTCTTTAGGGAGTTCGGCTTCTGTCCATTCGGCGACAAAGTCAGCCAGTACTTGCGACTTGATGGCCCACCGTGGTTTGTATGTTATGTCGAACGGAAGGAGCTCGATAGCCCATTTAGCAATCCGGCCCGTAGCATCGCGGTTATTTATTATGTCATTGAGTGGTACTTCGGAGGCCACCGTAATCGAACACTCTTGAAACTAGTGTCGTATCTTCCGGGATGCCATGAAGACCGCATATGCTATTTTTTTATAGTGTGGGTATCGGGATTTGCATGGGGTGAGGACCGTGGATATGTAATAAACCGGCTTTTGGAGCGGGAATTTGTATCCGTCAGCCTCTCGTTCGACGACGAGCACCATGCTTACAACTTGATGTGTTGCAGCTATGTACAGCAGCATAGGCTCGCCGATATTTGGTGCTGTTAGGACTGGATTACTGGCCAGTAAGGTCTTTATTTCATCGAGTCCGACCGCGGCTGCATCCGTCCACATGAAGTGTTCGGTGTGCCGAAGAAGGCGGTAAAGAGGTAATGCCTTTTCTCCTAACCTAGAGATAAAGTGGCTCAAAGCGGCCACGCATCCAGCTAGTTTCTGGATGTGCGTGAGGTCTGTTGGTATAGCCAACTGCGACAGAGCTCGGATTTTTGCTGGATTCGCTTCACTCTATTGGAAATAATGAAGCCTAGTAGTTTCCCCGAGGTTATCAAATGTAAGCCTCAAGTCATCTATTAGGGTTTTGATGTGTCTTGTTTTTATGACCACGTCATCCACATACGCCTCCACTGTTTTGGCGATTTGCTTTTCCAGGCATGTTTGAATCATGCATTGATAGGTTGCGCCGGCATTCTTAAGCTCGAAAGGCATAGTGCTGAAGCAAAAGGGGCCATATGGCGTTATGAAAGCTGTTGCAGCTTGGTTGGACTCTGCCATCTTTATTTGATGGTACTAGAGTATGCGTCGGGAAAACACAGCGAGTCGTGTCCTGCTGTGGCATCGATGATTTGATCGATGCGAGGGAGGGGAAAGGGATCCTTGGGGAAAACCTTGTTGAGGTCTTTGAAGTCGACACATAAGCGCCAGGATTTGTCCTTCTTTGGTACCATTACCAGATTTGCCAGCCAATCCGGATTCTTGATACCTTTGATGAATCCGGCCTCAAGTAGCTTGGCTAGCTCTTCCCCCATTGCTTGTCGTTTGGGCTCTGAAAACCGCCTTAGGGTCTGCTTGACATGTTTGTATCCTTTTAGTATATTGAGGCTATGTTTGGCCAATCTGCGTGGGATGCCCGGCATGTCCGACGGGTGACAGGCGAAAATGTCCCAATTCTCGCATAAGAAGTCTCGTAGTGCGGCGTCCATTGCGGGGCTAAACTGTGTCCCGATGGAAGCTGTCTTCGTGGGGTCCGTTGGATGGACTTGGAATTTGACTATCTCGTCTGCGGGTTCAAATGAGGTGGACTTGGATCGCTTGTCGAGTATCACGTTGTCCCTGTCCACGGTGGCCCGTAGTGTTGTTAATTCTTCGGCTGCTAGGGCTTCGGATAATGCTTCCAGGGCTAGCTCTGTGGTTTTATTTTCGGCGCGAAGTGCGACGTCCGGATCACTGGTTAGAGTGATGATTCCATTGGGTCCGGGCATTTTAAGCTTCATGTACCAGTAATGGGGTATAGCTTGGAAGCTTGTAAACGCGTCCCGCCCTAGAAGGGCGTGGTATCCGCTGCTGAAAGGAGCCACTTGGAATGTGATTTCTTCAGACCTATAATTCTCTGGGGTGCCGAATACCACATCGAGTGTGATTTTTCCCGCACACCGCGCTTCCCGACTAGGGATAATCCCCCTGAAGGTTCTGCCGCTTTGTTCAATGCGGCTTTTATCAATTTCCATCTTGTTGAGTGTTTCTTCGTAGATCAAGTTTAATCCGCTTCCGCCGTCCATGAGTACTTTAGTGATACGAAAGCCGTCCACGATTGGGCTAAGGACCAGAGCGGCTGGTGCCCGGACAGTCTGGAATCGAGGCTCCTCACTGGCATTGAAAGTTATAGAAGTGTCGTTCCATGGGTTTATTTTTGCCACATGGTAGATTTCAGCGGAGCTTCGATGAGCTCGCTTGCGCCTATTGTTTGAGGCAGAAGTCTCGAATACTGTTAGTACCGTATTGCATTCGTTGGCGGGATGTTGTTCTGCTTTATGGCTTACAAGAAGATCCTCGCCACTTTTTGCAACCTTTTGGAGTATCCAACATGCCCTAAGGCTATGAGTTGGTGTTGTGTCCGGAGTGCTGTGGAGTTTATATGGCCCATTCAGCCATTCTTCCAATACGGTTCCCCGCCCTGGGGTGGGCCCTGGTTTCTTGGGGATAGGATCGGCCGACTTACAAGAGTTCGCCCGTTTAGTTCGGACAAAGGTTTTGGTGAGAGCCGGACTATCCCAAAATTTTGTTTGGGTTTTCCAGGCGCTTTCCATCACACAGTACTTCTGTACTATGGTGGCCAAGTCAGCAAAGTGTATGATGTCACGGTGACTTATAGCATTTAGGATTCCTTTGTTCGTGCAGTTTTTGCAGAAAAGTGAGACTACGTCCTCCTCGCGGCAGTCCTTGACCTTGATTAGCACAAGGAGGAATCTGGCCCAGTAGTGATGTACTGTCTCTTGCGGCTCTTGCCTGATATGGGAGAGACGGTTTAAGTATGGGTGCGCGGTAGTAGCTGAATCCGGATTCTGATCCAATCTAGCACCCGGGGGCATGGGAGCTTCCGAGTCCGACAACTCAGGATCTGTGGTGCTGCCCAATCTCTCCGGCCCAATGCCCGATTCTAAGTCCGGGACCTGGGTCATGTCTTCCCCTGGGTGGGTGTCCGGCTCAGGGAGCTCAGTGATCGGACATAATTCTTCCTCAAAATTGAGGGATAATCCGCGTGTGGTTCCTCCACTACCGCTATCTCATTGGTGGCCGGCGGGGGTTTAATATCCCTTTGGTTGGGTTTAACCCTGATCCGGTCATAGTCCTTAGTGACTCCCAAAGCGGCGATGTGATCCAAGAGCTCATTAAGGGAGGAGAGATCAATCAGATCCATCTGTTTGGCAAGTTTCGAATTGACGCGAAGGTTATGCGTGATGACCCGAGAGGCCATTGTCGGTGCAGCCGCCGATGGGGTAGCCATGATGAAGCCGCCAAGTTGGAGAGTTTGGCCTACAACCAACGCTCCCCCAGAGGTAATGTTGTCCTTGACAATGAGACGAGCCACCGAGCCTCACAGCAACGACACAGAGGAACTCTCAATGAAAGCACCAATGTCGGTGTCAAAACAGGCGGATCTCGGGTAGGGGGTCCCGATCTGTGCGTCTAGGCTGATGCTAACAGGAAGCAAGGAACACAATGTTTACCCAGGTTCGGGCCCTCTCGATGGAGGTAAAACCCTACTTCCTGCTTGATTAATATTGACAATATGAGTAGTACAAGAGTAGATCTACCACGACATCATAGAGGCTAAACGCTAGAAGCTAGCCTATGATGATTGTGATTGTAATTGTGATCGGCCTTCTAAGGACCAACCTCTCCGGTTTATATAGACACCAGAGAGGGCTAGGGTTTTACACGGATTCGGTTACAAGGAAGGAAATACAATATCCGGATCGCCAAACTTGTCTTCCACGCAAAGGAGAGTCCCATCCAGACACGGGACGGAGTCTTGAGTCTTGTATCTTCACTCTCCAATAGTCCGGACGATGTATATAGTCCAGCTGTCCGGATACCCCCTAATCCAGGACTCCCTCACTCCTAAGATGGGAGAGTTGTTGGTGATAATGATGTTGGTTTCCCCCTCCGGGAGGGAATTTCCCCGGCGGAATAGCTCCACCAGAGGGCAAAAGTGATGGATAAAATCAGAGTAGCTCAGAAGACTGACAAGGAGATTGCTGAGATAAAGGAAAGGATGAGCAAAGGAAAGGCCAAACGATTTCGCAAGGATGAGCACGATACCTTATGGTTTGAGGACCTCGTATACGTGCTTAATGATCCGGAGATCAGGAAGTTGATTCTGTAGGAAGCCCATGATTCGCTATATTCGATTCACCCAGGAAACACCAAGATGTATCTGGATTTGAAGGATAGTTTCTAGTGGACCAGAATGAAGAAGGATATTGCGGAGTTTGTAGCAGTTTGTGATGTATGTCAGAGAGTGAAGGCAGAGCATCAGAAGCCAGCAGGATTGCTACAGCCATTGCCGATACCGGAATGGAAGTGGGATAAGCTAGGCATGGAATTTATCATGGGATTGCCTAGGACTCGTTCAGGCTATGACTCGATATGGGTTGTAGTCGATCGGTTGACGAAGGTAGCTCATTTTAGCCCCTTCAAAATGGTCGTTGTTGGCTCCCTTCCCGCTCAATATTTGGGAAGAGGACCAGAGCCTCTATAAATAGGGCTAGCCACCACAGTAAAAGGGAGGAAAATCTCATCTAGAGGCGATAACACCCATCACAAGTAGAACACGGCACCAGCTCAAGAATACCTCTCGCGAGGCTGTCCTTCCCCTATACTATTCATCATCAGCCCTAGAGGCAATCCACCACACCACAACTAGAGTAGGGTATTACACCACAATGGTGGCTCGAACTAGTATAAACCTTGTGTCCCTTGTGTTGTTCATCGTGTATCTTAGATTCACGGCGAGGCGTTGGGACGTCGATTGGTAGGGAGAAGATCTTCGCGCGCACCCCAGAGTTTGAACCTTACGGGTTTTGCCGGAACCCGATATCCGACAGCGCCGCTACCATAGCCGCAAGGTTCATTCCCGAAGCTTTAAGGAAGGCGACCTTGTTCTTTGGCACGTTCAGTCAGCCAAGAATTCCAACAAGTTGACGCCGAAGTGGGAAGGCCCTTATCGGGTAACACGAGTCACCAGGCCTGCCGCAGTCCACCTAGAGACCGAAGATGCCATTCCAGTGAGCAACTCCTAGAACATCGAGCATCTTCGCAAGTTTTACCCATAAAGTGCAGATACCAGACCCCCCGGCAAGCCATGTTTTGTACAAGCCTTGACGACAAGGCATGTAACTCTCTGTATACAAAGCCAAGCACAGAACCTGAGCATAAATAAACGAAGCGCTGGCACCCTAAGTTATAGCATGCATGCTAGATTAAGTCTCTCCCTCGGTTAGGGTTGATAGTGCTTAACGGTGACTAACCCCTAGCATAGAGGTCAAGTTCGCGTCTCTTTGTTCCTGTCCATCCTCTTTGGTTCGCAGGGTACATAAATGTTTCCGCCAAGCTAAGTGGAAGGAAGGAAACAAGCCGGCGCGGCGGCCCCGGCAAGCCAAGCTTGTCGGGGGCTGAAGACACAAAGGTCCACCCACGACAAGCTAGGGTTGCCGGGGACTGCGAATTCAGATAAGTTTTCCTATCCCCTGTTATGCATTTTCGTATAAAAATTGGGACGTATGAAGCCTCATTTTGTTCCAAGGCTGTCGTGCTCCCTCCTGCCATCCGAGAACCTCTTCTTGGTTCGGAATTGGGTTGTAGCCGTGGTGGCAAGGAAGCAAATGTAGGGCCCACCCCTACTTCGCCCCTTCCTCCACCAAAGGTGTGGGTGTGGTCAAATGGAGTAGGGGAATGGCAAGGCCTGCTGCCGGGCAATGATGTTTATATTAAAAATAACAAGGATTCATTCCTTGGTATGGGCTTTTCTCACACACGCAAGACCCGGCAAGCACCATTTTTCATTAATACATTCCACACAGGTACAGTTCGTACGGAATGTAAACATGAGCAGGGGGATTACAAGTTTTAAATATAACTAAGGCCTGTAGGCTTACAAGCTAAAAAAGATAAGGTGCCCGTAATCCCTTTCTTGTCCCTCTCCTCAGAAAATGGAACAAGAAGGCAAGAGGGCAGGAGGAGCGCCTAGGCGAGGTACGAGCAGTAGAAGGCGCCAAGAGAACATGTCGGTGGCCGCCTAGGGGAGGGCTGGTGATGATGGTGCCGGGACAAAGGCTGGAAGATGAGGCAACGGTCCATCAATACGCTACGAAGGCGTCAGTGC
The DNA here is from genome assembly GCA_963921465.1 of Triticum timopheevii. Lineage (NCBI taxonomy): Eukaryota > Viridiplantae > Streptophyta > Magnoliopsida > Poales > Poaceae > Triticum > Triticum timopheevii. The sequence goes on from OY997264.1 coordinate 297,877,090, forward strand.
CATCATACTCAGACTTGATGGCCTGCCACCTGCCTTCTTTGCCTTCTTCAGCCTTCCCACGCCAGTCGCCCAAGGAGACGACCCCGAGAAGTTCAAGGAGTCGGCTCCATCGGGAGAAGGAACCCGGTGCAGATACTACTCTGCAGGCACTGCCCTCGGGCAGCGGGTCCAACACCTAGTCGGACCCGTCATCCTCTTGCCTGCTACCCTCGTCGTTGTTGCCGTTGTCCTCCTCGTCACTCTCGCTTGAGGATGAGTCTTCGTCATCCGAGGAGCTCTCCGCGCAGCACTTCAGGCGAGTTTCGAAATCGCCGAAGACCTTGACGGAGAGGAGGCCATTATCCATTAACTTGAAGTAGAGAATGAGCCCTGCCGTCCGGCTGTGGATGCGAGCGAAGGTTTTCCATCCATGGCGAAGATACATGACGTGAGGAGCTGGGAAATCAACATCGGCCCATGTGTCGCTGTTTCCGCAGCCCCTCATGTGCAGCCTTAGCGCCTGCGGCCGGTCGAGCTCCATATCCCGAGCGAATGGAGTAGGGAGACGGAGATGACGACGCGCCGGCCGGCGCAGCCTGATGAAGAATTCATGGGGCTGGTCCCCAACGTGGCCCTCCATTGGGGGAAGGACCGCTGACGGAGGCGAGGCCGATGCGCCACCCCGTCCTCCTCTTCCCCGAGCACCACGGCAGCCTCGGCCTCGCCCCCTCCCCCTTCCCATTGCGGCCGGTTCCGCCGCCACGGGCTCTTGGGGAGGAGCAGCGCGTTGTCGAGCAAAGACCCTCGCCGCCACCGTCGAAGCGTCAGCACGCCCTCTCACCATGGCAGAAGGGAGGAAGAAGCAAGGATGGGAAGAGGCGGATGATGAAGGACTGCTGAGTGCCGTCCCTCCTGCTCCCCTCCTTATAAAGGGGTGGGGTCTGGGCTCGGCCGCCCCTCTCAGCCAATCTAGTTCATTAAGGTGACAGCGGGCGAGCCCGTCGACCGCCCTCCCCGCCCAATTGAAAGTGTGTGGGTATCGACCCATGCACGCACGCCTTCCCATATTCCGCGTTCCTGTCACCTGCCCTGCATCGTGCATGCAGCATATGTGGCGCAAGGGGTGGGCGTAAGGGGACGCATGGAACGACGGTTCCTAGGCGTGGAGAGTAAATGAGCGGCGGCCTTGCAGTCTCGAAGGGACACGTAAGTCGCCTCTTTACTGTTCGCCGCAAGATGACGCCAGCGTGCTTAGATCACCCCCGTGCACGATCCCCACGTCACGCATTCAACGCGGATCGTGGGTAAGCGCAGCAGGCGGAGAAATCACCTCAATAAAATCAACCCCGCCTGCCAGCGCACCATTTTGGGCCTGGCCCAACAAGGTGTTGCGCTTATGTGTGGCCTAAGCCCGGGGGCTCCTGTCGGTGTATAGAAGTAAGGGCACTACTTTGTACGCCTCTACCTGTGCATGGGCAGTCAGAGCCACACCTACGGCCGCACTTAAGTGGGGCGGGGACAGGGAATCAATGCCACAAGGCGGTCAAGGCAACGCCAAGACAGAGACACGAAGATCCAGAAGGCCAGGTGGGTTCCCCTGGCAAGACCCTTGCCAGGGCAGCCCCCACGGCCCCGACAAGGACCTTGCCGGGGCAGCTTGCCCAACGCCAGCGAGGCGCGCCACCCTTGAGCCCCAGGTTTTCCAACACCACCAACCACATTGGGACCAAGGCTCGCGAGGCGCCTCCATGATGGCATGCAGATCTTTGTGAAGACAATAAACACTCCAAGTCACATGAGGATTAGAAGACGACGAACCTCGGCGAGATCCTTGCTGAGGAAACCCACAAGACCCCTAGCAAGATCCTTGCGGGGAACGACCACAATGCCATGGCAAGACCCTTGCCGGGGCCCCGGCAAGGCCCTTGCCAAGGACATCCGCAGGGACACAGCCAGGCCCACGCCCGCCAAGTTTCCACCACCGCTCCCGTGCAGCTGCCAGCCCACCAGCTAGGCAGGCACCTGCGTGTCGATGGGAGGCTTCCAAGCCAACTCAGCGCATTCCTACGTGGTGGCATGCAAATCTTCTTGAAAGCCCTACCACCATGCCACCTCAGTAGCCTGCCAGCCTACATGGCGCTGACAGCCTCGCTGGCCCGGGCGCGTGTCGAAGCAGGCGAAGCGGCGGTAAAGCAAGGGGACACCTCAGAGGCGCATTTAATGCGTCTTGTCCCGTAATGGCCAAACGATAGGCTTAGCCATAGTACACCGATACCACCTCATGTGTGCCACTTTGGCGATCCCCTTTGACTATAAAAGGAGGCCCGAAGCATCGAGGAGAAGGATTCAGACCCTTGGACAAGTTACACTCATTGTAGCTAGCTCAAGAACTCCAAGAACACGAATATACACACCAAAGAAGGATTAGGGTATTACGCATCCTTGCGGCCCGAACCTGGGTAAACAACCCGTGTGCTTGTTATGACTGCTGATCCCGCTCTTCTCACGACCCCGTGCCTCGCAACCATAGTAGGGATCCTTGTTATCCCATAGGTGTCGTTTCCACTGACACCAGTCCGCCAAAAGTGGGCTGACCAAAGCCTGCACCAGCCTGCTAGCAGGCTTTAAAGTAAGTAATGAAGTTAAAAGAATGTCATAATATAGATAGTAGCCCCTGATACACTGTTCGGTGTTTTGAAAAGAAAGCCGGGACAGAGGATCAAATATATTTTGCAGGAGACTAATTAGGAAATACCTATATGAATGATTAGGCGTCGTTATTGACTGCAACCACTCATACTGCGGAGGTCTCCGCACTAAGGCAGAGACTGGAGCGGGCCAAAAAGGAACTCGGCCAAGTACAAAAGCAATTGGAGGATAACCAAGGTATGGGATAACTTTGTTTGTATTTAAATACAAGTGAATAGTTATTTTTACTGAAGAATGTCGTGTTATGTAATAGGAGCGATGACCGAAGTCGAGGCTCTTAAGAAGGCAGTAGCCGAGGCCGAGAAGAAGGCGGCCAAGGAGCAGGCCACTCGTGACAACCACGAGGCCCGGCTCATGGAAGTTCAACAAGAGCTCCAAGAAGACATAGGGAAGTGCGAGACCTTGGAGCAGAGTATAAAGGATCAAGAGTCCGAACTCACCAAGGCTCGCCAATCAGCACACGATGCCCGGGGTGAAGCCCAAGGCGCCCTCCAGGAAATCCAGGAGGCTCAAAAGATCGCAGCGGGTAAGGCCTCTATTATGCAGAGCAAATACGGGAAGGAAAGATTTTGTTTACTAACCTGGATTCGGAGTTCTCCAGGGGTGTTTGCGGATCTGCCGTGCAGCGTGTCTGACGCCGCAAAGTTCTACTGAGCCGAAGAGGGGAGCTCTTTGGAGAAGTTGTTCTAGTCGCAATATCTTGCACCGGAATACCCAGTACCCTTTACCGATCAGCTGAAGCAGCTGGTCGAGCTGCATAGGGCGGTCGAACTAGCCCTCAAGGATTTGATTGTTCGGCTATGCCCTGACGAAGCGATTCCCAGCTGCTACTTCGGACTCGTGAAGCGGCTGGTTAGTGCCTGTCCTCGGCTTGACGCCATCAAGCGGTCGGTCTGCATCGAAGTTTTGTTTAATTATTTTGATTTGATTTAAGCATGGGACAGGGCATCCCGGTGACCAGCCATTTTCTTGTGAATGAGGAGCGGAGTCCACTCCTCTTGAGAATAACCCACCTAGCATGGAAGATAGAGACAGCCCTAGTTGATACATGAGCTGCTCGAGCATACAAAACAGAATTTCATTTGAAGGTTTGGAGTTTGGCACATACAAATTTACTTGGAATGGCAGGTAGATACCACATATAGGAAGGTATGGTGGACTCATATGGAATAACTTTGGGGTTTATGGAGTTTGGATGCACAATTAGTATTCCCGCTTAGTACAGGTGAGTGCTAGCAAAAGACTGGGAAGCGACCAACTGAGAGAGTGACAACAGTCATGAACAAGCATTAAAATTAATCAACACCGAGTGCTAGCATGTGTAGGATATAATCCACCATGAACATAAATATCGTGAAGGCTATGTTGATTTTGTTTCAACTACATGTGTGAACATGTGCCAAGTCAAGTCAGTCAATTCATTCAATGGAGGATACCACCCTATCATACCACATCACAACCATTTTAATAGCATGTTGCCATGCAAGGTAAACCATTATAAACTCATAGCTAATTAAGCATGGCATAAGCAACTATAATCTCTAATTGTCATTGCAAACATGTTTATTCATAATAGGCTGAATCAGGAACGATGAACTAATCATATTTACAAAAACAAGAGAGGTTGAGTTCATACCAGCTTCTCTCATCTCAATCAGTCCATCATATATCGTCATTATTGCCTTTCACTTGCATGACCGAACTGTGTGGATAATAATAATAATAATAGTGCACGTGCATTGGACTAAGCTGGAATCTGCAAGTATTCAATTCAAGGGAGAATACAAGGTAATATGGGCTCTTGGTTAAATCAACAATCATGCATATTGGAGCCACTTAAACATTTTAATTATGGTCTTGTCCTCTCGACCCCCAATGGAAAGAAAAGAAATAAAACTATTTACACGGGAAAGTTCCCAACTAGCAAAAGAAGAATGAGAAATCTTTTTGGGGTTTCTTTTAATTACTACTACAAGCAAGGAAAGTAAACTAATTAATTTTTTTTGTTTTTCTTAAGGTTTATCAAACACACAAGAAGGCTAGAAAAAGAAATTAAACTAGCATGGATAGTATAATGAAAGAGTATGAGCACCGACAACTAGAGTGAGCGCGTGAACATAAATGTAATGTCGGTGAGAAATACGTACTCCCCCAAGCTTAGGCTTTTGGCCTAAGTTGGTCTATGCCCATGGATCGCGGCTACTCTCCCCGGTGTACTGAGGAGTGTCATTGTACTGCCACTGACTGGTGATCTCCTTTGGGTCCCACTGATAAGATGATGGACAATAAGGGTCAAGTGGTGGTTCCGGCTCAGGCTCTGGAGCTGATGCCTGGCCTCGGTGCGCGTAAACGGCCGTCAGTAAGACGAGGTAATGGCATGTAGTTAAATCAAACAAAAAGGGTGCAGGCAAGATAATAATCTCATTGTGTTTCTTATTAAATCTCAAATTATACAGAAGCATCTTATCATCATTGTTAACAATAAACTCATGTGCTACCATTCTCCTATAATCTAGAAAAGTAGGGGGTAGCAGTTTCTCCTCTTTCTCATAATGCCTAATAGGTATCTGTAAATGTTTAGCAAGGCATGCAGCATAGATACCTCCAAAGATGGGGCCCTTTGTACGGTTCAGACTTAACCATTTAGCAATAATAGCACCCGTACTAACAGAGTTGTCACGAAATAAAGCATGGAACAAAATAATAATATCAGGAACACTGAGGTTTCCACAGTTTCCGCGACCAATTAAGCATCGACTAGCAAATATTGCAAAGTAGCGTAAAAGAGGAAAATGTATGCTAGTAATTCTTGCATTGGAAACCTTCCTCGATTCCACTACAATAATAGTATCAATAAAACCATCCACATCTTTACGATGTGGTTCCTCTAAGCTTCCCTCGAAGGGTATTCTGCAGACCGCGCAAAAATCACGTAATGACATCTCCCTAGCCACATCATATAAATGGAAAGCTACTGAAGGAGGTGAATTCTTAGGATAATAGTAGAAGTTTTGCATGAAAGTATTTGTGAGTAAGAGACACTATTCGATCCGGTCATGGAGGAAGATGGTGAGGCCCGCATTATCAGCCAAAGAATAAAAGTCATCATAAATCCCGGCTGCTCTCAAGAAATCATCACAAGGCCATTCACACGGCCGTACTTCCGCCACTCGAGGAAGATTATACTTGGCCTTTTCATTCTCCTTAGCTTGTTTATCCTTGGAGCCTTGGCTAGAAGAGCCCCTCAAAAATCTCTTAATCATTTTCTGAAAATTTCTGAAATTTTTAGTAACTCAAAATACTCAATAAAATTGATAGCAACTAGTCCCACAAGTGCCTAGAGCCTATATCATGCATTAGAATTACTTGGGACCTCAGAAATTTGACATGCAAGCTCAAGAACAGGGTCACCTAGGCAGCAAAAAATTGCAATGAATAAAGCACTAGAACATAAACTAATTGGACCATTGGAGGAGTCACATACCAAGGAACAATCCCGCAAAGCAGTTTTGTGAATGGAGCTTTGAGCAAGGAGATCAAAAATGACAGCAAAGTGAGCTAGAACTTGTGCTTGAGCTGGATGGTGATTTTTTTGGTACGAAGATGAAGTGTGTGGGTGATGGAATAAGTGAAGGGGGCCCACCGTGGGACCACGAGGCAGGGGGTCGCTCCCTGGACCCTCGTGGCCAGGTGCCAGCTCCCCCTGCTGTGTTCTCACTGCCAAATATTCTCAATTATTCCAGAAAAAAACATACTAAATTGGCAAGGCATTTGGAGAACTTTTATTTTCAGGTATTTTTTATTGCAAGGATAATTCAGAAAACAGACAGGAAATATTATTTTTGCTTTATTTAATATAAATAACAGAAAGTAAAAAGAGGGTACAGAAGGTTGTGCCTTCTAACTTCATCCATCTCATGATCATCAAAAGGAATCCACTAACAAGGTGGATCAAGTCTTGTTAACAAACTCATTCCGAATAACACGGAACCGGAGAAATTTCGAATAACACTAGGTTACCTTAATGGGAATATGAACATCCCCAATAATAAGAATATCATATTTCTTCTTAACAGTAGGAACAGGAAATTCAAAACCTCCAATAATAATAGTTGAACTTTTTCCAATAGAATTGATGCTATGAACTTGAGGTTGTTTCCTCAGAAAGTGTACCGTATGCTCATTACCACTAACATGAAAAGTGACATTTCCTTTGTTGCAATCAATAACATCCCCTGCAATGTTCAATAACATCCACTACCAAGTTTTAGCATCACCCTTTAATGAGAATGGAAATATCTTAAGGATATAATAATAGCAAGACTTCTCATCATTAGTGAATAGGGTGGCTATATCATTTAACTTAGTAAGATGTGACACAACAGTTTCAGATTCGTTGCCATAAAAAGGATCAAGTTCAACCAAAGTAATTATCTCAGGATCTACAGAGAATTCGTAATCCTTATCAGTAACAAAGATAGGTGAAGTAGCAAAAGCAGGGTCATATTTCATTCAAGCATTTAGAGATTTCTGTTTAAGTCTAACTAGTAACTTCTTAAGATCAGACCTATCATTGCAAGCAAGAAAATCTCTAGCAGTTCCTTCATCCATAACATAACCCTCAGGAACAACAGGCAATTCATACTTAGGGGGAGAACCTTCATCATCACTATCTTCAATAATTTCATTCTCTCTAACCCTAGCAAGTTGTTCATCAATATATTCACCTAATGCCATAGTAGTATCACACATAGAAGTAGCTTCTTCATAAGTATCATGCATAGTAGAAGTGGCATCATCAATAACATGTGACATATCTGAATTAATAACAGAAGCAGGTTTAGGTGTTGCAAGCTTACTCATAACAGAAGGAGAATCTAGTGCATAGCTAGATGGCAGTTCCTTACCTCCCCTCGTAGTTGAGGGATAAATCTTAGTTCTTTCGTCTTTCAAGTTCCTCATAGTGCTCAGCATATATAAATCCCAAGTGACTCAAAGAATAGAGCTATGCTCCCTGGCAACGGCGCCAGAAAATATTCTTGATAACCCACAAGTATAGGGGATCGCAATAGTTTTCGAGGGTAGAGTATTCAACCCAAATTTGTTGATTCGACACAAGGGGAGCCAAAGAAAATTCTCAAGTATTAGCAGTTGAGTTGTCAATTCAACCACACCTGGATAACTTAGTATCTGTAGCAAAGTATTTAGTAGCAAAGTAGTATGATAGTAACGATAACAGTAGCAAAGGTAACAGTAGCAGTTTTGTAGTAATTGTAACAGTAGCAATGGTAAAGTAAATAAGCAAAGAACAATATGTGAAAAGCTCGTAGGCATTGGATCAGTGATAGGTAATTATGTCGGATGCAATTCCTCATGTAAAAATTATAACATAGGGTGTGAACTAGCTCCAGTTCATCAATGTAATGTAGGCATGTATTCCGAATATAGTCATATGTGCTTATGAGAAGAACTTGCATGACATCTTTTATCCTACCCTCCCGTGGCTGAGGGGTCCTAGTGGAAACTAAGGGATATTAAGGCCTCCTTTTAATAGAGAACTGGACCAAAGCATTACCACATAGTGAATACATGAACTCCTCAAACTACGGTCATCACCGAGAAGTATCCTGATTATTGTCACTTAGGGGTTGTCGGATCATAACGCATAATAGGTGAATATAGACTTGCAAGATAGGATCAAGAACTCACATATATTCACGAAAACATAATAGGTTCATATCTGAAATCATGGCACTCGGGCCCTAGTGACACGCATTAAGAATAGCAAAGTCATAGCAACATCAGTCTCAGAACATAGTGGATACTAGGGATCAAACCCTAACAAAACTAACTCGATTACATGGTAAATCTCATCCAACCCATGACCGTCTAGCAAGCCTACGATGGAATTACTCACACACGGCGGTGAGCATCATGAAATTGGTGATGGAGGATGGTTGATGATGACGATGGTGACGAATCCCCCTCTCCGGAGCCCCAAATGGACTCCAAATCAGCCCTCCCGAGAGAGATTAGGGCTTGGCGGAGGCTCCGTATCATAAAATGCGATGAAACTATCTCTCGTATTTTTTTCTCTGTGAAAGAAAATATATGGAGTTGGAGTTGAGGTTGGTGGATGTCCAGGGGGCCCACGAGGCAGGGGGGTGCGCCCAGGGGGAGTGGGGCGTCCCCACCCTCGTGGACAGGTTGTGGGTCCCCTGACGCTATTTCTTTCGCCAGTATTCTTTATTAATTCTGAAAAGTTGCTCCATGGATTTTCAGGTCATTTCAAGAACTTTTATTTCTGCACAAAAATAACACTATGGCAGTTCTGCTGAAAACAGCGTCAGTCCGAGTTAGTTCCATTCAAATCATGCAAGTTAGAGTACAAAACAAGGGCAAAAGTGTTTGGAAAAGTAGATACGACGAAGACGTATCATAGCGCCGAAGCAAGTAAATGAGTCATCAAATCACGAAAGACCACCTTTCCTGCCAAGTACATCAGTGAAGCACAGTGGCTAGCTAGTTGGGCTAGTTCGACCGATTAGCTAGGCCGCCGTCACATTTATTTTTTCACCCCTTTTTTATCTACTTGCCGGCAGGTATATTTAAAAACCCACCGCGGCGTTGCTCTGGTGTTTTGGTGCGGCAGGATTTTTAATTTTTTGATTCACGAGAGCAGGCGCGGCAGGATATTCAATTTTTGATTGATGGGAGCAGGCGCGACAGCAATTAGTAACGATAAGTCTGCCTGTAAAACCCACTCCTCCCTGATGTGAGAAGTCATCGACTGGTGTTTTACCATGGTGAAAACCAAAAGATTCCCCGCTCCTCGGCTGGCTCCCTCCGCCTTCTCGTAGATTGCATTGCATTTTAACCGTTTCTCCCCCTTTGCTTCCTCTCCCCATTGCTTCTACCTGGTGCCATGGAGGCGCAGGAGATCACAGAGTCCGAGATGAGGCGCCTGACATAGGAGCTCCAGGCCAAGGATGCGGAGCTCAGGGCCAAGTACGTGGAGCTCCGTGAGCTCAAGGAGGAGAGGAGTGCCATGCTCCTCTGTTATGTGCGGGAGTTCATGGAGCTTCAAAAGCGGCAGGCGTCCACCACAAAGATGCTCGAGGCATTGGCGGCGTTGCTGCAGAAAGCGGGAGATACGATAGGCCGTCAGGGGAGCCGGCTGGAGCATGAGCAGGCTGATCGTGGCGAGGTCCAGGATCGCCACAGCCACTTGGTGAACCAATTTTCCATGCATGCTTGTGGCTGTGCGATGCCTACCGTCGTGCCAGCGCGACCATGATGGCTGTCGGGCTATACCCGTTCGACCACCCTGTCGACTTTAACAAGATGCGGCTTCCTCACTTAGTGTCCTTCTTCACCTATATCTCTGAGGAGCTGCGTGATGGTGGGGGCTGAGCTGGACAAGGAGGGGTTGCGGGCTACCGTCGTCGTTGCCGGGCGAATCCTTTCAGGGCTCCGTCACCGGAATACATTCGTGCCATTGGACGCTGTCTTTGACGAGCTAGCTCCCGTCGACCAGGAGCGGGCTCTGCGGGTGGTTGCACCCTGCATCACCAACGTCGTGCGCCTCAAGAAGCAGAGGGACTTCGGTGGTGTTTAGGTGCCCTCTGCATGGGCATGTCCATGTCTCGGTGCAACATGACCGTTGGCTCAAACTCAGGCGGTGCAGATTAGTCACTGTAGCACAAAGCGTGTGGGTGTGTTTGGTTGCATTCTCATCTCAATATAGTTGTTTCCTCTTCGTGTATTTGTGTTAACCTACTAGTGTGGACTCATGCACCCTTCATGCACTCTGCCAAACACCCAAAAGTGGGTCGAGAAGGGAACTTTTGCTCCCATCCCATGCACCCTTCATACACCCTGCCTAACACTATTCGTGCTTCATATGGTTCATGTTTCGTGGAGTACTGTTGCACCGTACTCTCCATGCGCTGTAGACCTAGTTCTGTTAACATTGATCTCACCGTTCATTCTCGACTGGAGAGTCAAAAAAGTGGTACTATGTTACTACATTATTGTTCATATAGTTGACATGCACACAACATCATTTGTTATCGTCATATCTTACTACACTAGCAACAAGATTATGTAGTACTGACGTATGAACCACTGCACATGCCTAGTAGTAGGAGCACTGTGTATGTTCAAGTGGATGCCGTGTTTCGCACTCCTCCATCGTAAGAGTGGAAACACTTGCTGTAATCATTTTTTTCTTCAGAAAAACAGTGGACACGCTCTACCATGTGGATCCTCCTCCAGCCATTCACTAAATTACTCACTTTCGCCGACGTGTGGGACAGCCAGCATCTGGGTCCACCAGCCGTGCACTAAATTACTCCGTAGTAGAGTGATGGTAGACTACCCAGATCGAAGCGCCACAGTAATGCCCAATGAGCCATCAAATCACAAAACCCCCTCCTTTCCAGCAGTAAGTTGGACGGATGAAGCAACCATCATTTCACTCTTCTCTCTCAACTTCCTCTCTTGAAGAAAACCCCCACTTGCTTGGCTTCTCCCTCATCTCATTCCTCCTTCCACTCTTCTCTCTCAGCTTTCTCTCTTGGATGTACGCTGGAGCACCGGCCGACGTGATGTCTATGGCTCTGTCCAAAACCTTCGAGGCTCATGGTACAAAGAAGCGCAAGCACCCCGCCGAGACTACCGCAGACAAGCTCAAAGCCATCGCCCTGGCCAAGCAGAGGGCATGCATGTTATCTAAGTAATCAGGATCACATATGTGGTATATATACTAAGCAGAGGGCATTCGCATATATGATATTTGAACTAAGAACATGGGGTTGAATATATTTTTTGATCATGAACATGGTGCTGAATATTGTGTATATGATGTCTAAACTATGCAATGCAAGACACCATATGCATGGTATGAGCAGTATAACAGCGCCAAGTTAGAGCATACACCTCGATGGGGAATAGGACTGGCCATTTGTCTCTGAATCCATCTTTAAGGAGCTATCAGGACAAGGCAAGATATCTGCTTCAACAGGTAGCACTGTGTAAGAGATGAACAGGACGGTAAAGTAGCAGGTAATATTAAGCAATGCATAACATAAGAAGAAACAAAAGAGTGCGACCTCTCTTGTGGACCCGTGTACTCCTCAGGTTCATCTGCTGAGTCGATGATGGTGACACAGTTGCGATGGGTGCCGGCGGCAAGGAAGGAGATCTGAGGCGGCGAAAGACGGTCATGAGTCATGATGTCTGGTATGGTGGATGCTTCTGTCGATGGAGAAGCTCAGCTGAGGTGGACGACGTCGCGGCAGGAGCAGGCCAAACCACACAAAGTTTTCTTCGACACCTATCTGTAACTGAAGAAATACTGTATGGGCTCCTTTGGCCTGCAGGATTTTAAAAACTCAGGGATAGGAAAAACACTGGAATAGGCTAGGCATGCACGCGGAAACAGAGCATTTGTAAACACGGGATTTATGTCAACTTGGGTGTTTGGTTCACTAAAGTTGGAAGAGCAGAGGAATGCAAAGAAACATGGCCAACTTAAAGTGAAACCATATGAAAGTGTGTACAGTTAGAATGTTATTCTTCCACTAATGCACTTAGTCTTGTTTTCATGCATAGGATTTTGAAAAGTAGGTATAGGTGGATGCTTTGAACCATTCCTTTCAACCAAATGCATGAATAATTGAATGGTAGAGTACCATAGGAAAATTTCCTATTGCTATGTTTTTCCTTCACTTTTTCCTTTGAACCAAAATAGCCCTAATAGATCGACATGAATGTAGAGTAATAAGAGATTCGACAAGTGTACAACCTCTATGGTGTAGCCATGTCGACCTCAGCATCATTGGGTTGGTCGCTGAAGAAGTTGCGGCAGAGGTGGCTGTCGGAGGTGTGGAGGAAGATGTGAGGCGTTTGTAGACGGTGTCGAGTGTACTGCTCTGTTGTGATGGATGGTCTGTCATTGGAGCAGCTCCGGCGAGCCGTAAGACGTCGAGGCTAAAGCAGTACAAGAAAGACATCATTAATATCAATTGGGATTCTAATAGCATCTCCAATATATGATGTAAAATACATTACCAAAAAGTAGTAGATGTAAAATTTACATCACCAAAAAACACCTGCCTATAAAAGATGAGGTAAAAACTGTTGACTCTGAACTTACTGTCGAAACTGAAATTTACCGTGGAATCGGAATGTTACTGTCAAAACTGAATGCACTGGTAGCAGAGAGGCACTTCACATGTAGTATAGGCCGCTCGAGCACTAGTAGTAGAGAAACTGTGATCTAAATCAGCAGGCGATCGATGGAACACAGTCGCAGATAGCAGTCGGAGCAGCAGCGCTTGGAGCAGCATCATGAACTAGAGCTAGAGCAGTAACACATGTAGCCGTAGCAGCCCGTGTACCAGCATCAGCAACATGAACAAGAGCAAGAGCAGAGAAGCAGTATAAGCGAGAGGAAGAGCACAGGAGCAGGACGAGTGAGCGAGAGCCACATCAGCAGCAACAACTCCGCCTACTATGGCCGCTGCTGCCGAGGGAGCCTCACACTGGGCCACCATAGAGATGTTGCCGATGGCGCTGACTACGAGGTAGTCGTGCCATGGGGGAGCGGGATCGAGCACCGACGGCGCCGGGAGGTCGAGTTAAGGAGAAGGTGCAATGTGATTAGTGTACAACCTCTTTGGTGGAGCAGAGTAGGCCTTGGCTTCGTCCGAGGAGTCCGTGAGGATGTTGCGGTTCCAGTGGAGAAGGTTAAGGCGATGTTGTGGGGCTGGAGCTGCCACGATAGATGAGGAGATCCTTGGAGTAGCTCCTTGGAGGTGGAGGACAGGACGGCTGAGGGAGTCCTGGACTAGGGGGTGTCCGTACAGCCGGACTATCATCGTCCGCCTGACTCCAAGACTACGAAGATACAAGATTGAAGACTCTGTCTCGTGTCCGGATGGGACTTTACTTGGCGTGGAAGGCAAGCTTGGCAATACGGATATGTAGATCTCCTACCATTGTAACTGACTCTGTGTAACCCTAGCCTCCTCCGGTGTCTATATAAACCGGAGGGCTTTAGTCCGTAGGACACAACATACATTACAGCAATCATACCATAGGCTAGCTTTAGGGTTTAGCCTCATTGATCTCGTGGTCGATCCACTCTTATATTACCCATATCATCAATATTAATCAAGCAGGACGTAGGGTTTTACCTCCATCAAGAGGGCCCGAAGCTGGATAAAAACATCGTGTCCCTTGTCTCCTGTTACCATCCGCCTAGACGCACAGTTCGGGACCCCCTACCCGAGATCTGCCGGTTTTGACACCGACATTGGTGCTTCATTAAGAGTTCCTCTGTGTCGTCGCCGATAGGCTCGATGGCATCTTCGATCAACAACGCTGTCCAGGGTGAGACTTTTCTCCCCGGACAGATCTTCATGTTCGGCGGCTTCACACTGCGGGCTAGTTCACTTGGCCATCTGCAGAAGATCGAAAGCTACGCCCCTGGCCATCAGGTCAGATTCGGAAGCCTAAACTTCACAGCCGACGTCCGCGGGGACTTGATCTTCGACGGGCTCGAGCCAAAGCCAAGCGTGCCGCACTGTTATGGTGGGCATGATCTAGCTCTGCCGCCGAACAGTGCCTTGGTGGCCGCACACGAATCCGCTTCGGCCCTTAGTCCGGAGCGGATCGCCCAGATCGAGGACCGGTGGATGGACACTAACCTTCCATGGCGATGGAGCCGAACACTAACCTTGTCCCTCGCGAAACTCGTGATTCCGAGGTGCCGGACTCCTTGCCGGACTCCGGACCTCCCACACCCCTACCAGTCGAATCGGATTGGGCGCCGGTTATGGAACTCACCGCCGCGGACATCTTCCAAAACTCGCCCTTTGGTGACATCCTAAATTCACTAAAGCATCTCTCGCTATCTAGAGAGTCCTAGCCGGATTATGGCCAGGATGGTTGGGATACGGACGACGAAGAAATTCAGATCCCACCCACCACCCACTTTGTAGCCACTGTCGACGATTTAACTGACATGCTAGACTACGACTCCGAAGACACCGACGCCATAGACGACGATGCCGGAGACGAACAGGAACCAGCGCCTACAGGGCACTGGAAAACCACCTCGTCATATGATGTATATATGGTGGATACCCCAAAAGGAAGCGACAACGAGGATCAACGGGCCGCGGCAGAAGATAACCCCGCCGACAAACAACCAAAACAGCGGCGCAGACGCCGACCTAAGTCCCGCCTCGACAACAACAGCGCTCCTACTGACCCCGCAATGCAGCAGGGCAAACAAGTGGACGACGAATGTGCAGACAAGCAACCGTCCGAGCAGGATGAGTCAGATAATCAGTCTGGGCCCGGTGAAAACAACAGTCCAGACGACCTCACGCCGGACACACTGCCGGAAAATAAAAACCTTCGGAAAAGACTCGTCGCCACCGCAAGAAGTTTGAAAAAGGAAAAACGGAACCTCAAAACAGCGGAAGATACACTCAGAATGAGGTGGAGCAAAGTGCTCAAGACCGCAGACAAATACGGCAATGGCCATCAATCAAAGAGCTACCCGAAGCGGAAGCTACTGCCAGAATTTGATGAGGAGGCCATAGAGCCCCCACGGCCAAAAAACAAAGAGGCCACCTGGCCGGATAGACGGCCAGATAACAAGCCAAAATCTGAAAGCGGCGCCGCATATAAACCGACTAACGACCCTGGAAAGACAGATGGCCCAGCCAGGTCCATTTACGGGCCAAGGAAGAGGGCCCCAGGAGGCAATACGACACGCCAAGTATCCGAATACATTGGTACACCCAAATACAGGGGCGCCGCACACCCACTATGTTTCACCAACGAGGTGCTGGATCACGAATTCCCAGCAGGGTTTAAACCCATAAACATAGAGGCCTATGACGGAACAACAGACCCTGGAGTCTGGATAGAAGATTATATACTACACATACACATGGCCAGAGGAGATGATCTCCACGCCATAAAATACCTACCCCTCAAGCTCAAAGGGCCAGCCCGTCATTGGCTCAAAAGCCTCCTAGAAAATACTGTTGGAAGTTGGGAAGAGCTCGAGGACGCGTTTATTGCAAATTTTCAAGGGACTTATGTCCGCCCTCCGGATGCAGACGATCTAAGTCATATAACTCAACAGCCCGGAGAGTCAGCGCGCAAATTCTGCAACAGGTTCCTCACCAAAAAGAACCAAATAGTCGACTGTCCGGACGCTGAAGCCTTAGCAGCTTTTGAACACAACGTCCGAGACGAATGGCTTGCCAGACACCTCAGCCAAGAAAAGCCGAGGACAATGTCCGCACTAACAAGCCTCATGACCCGCTTTTGTGCGGGAGAGGATAGCTGGCTTGCGAGATGCAGCACCAGCGACCCAAGTACATCCAAGATCACAGATGGAAACGGAAAATCACGGCGCAGAAAAGAGCAGCGCCGGAATAAAGAGAAAAGCCCAAAGAGCACGGCAGTTAATGCCGGATTCAAAAGCTCGCGGCCAAACAAAAAAACACCGCCCCTTAAGGATAACAGCGATGAGCTATCCAATTTAAACAAGATTTTGGGTCGGATATGTCAAATCCACAGTACCCCCGGAAGGCCTGCAAACCACACCCACCGAGATTGTTGGGTTTTCAAACAGTCCGGCCGGCTAAACGCCGCAAACAAGGGGCTCGACGCATCAAGCGAAGATGATGACAAACCCCACCAGCAGAGCACCGGAAAACAAAAGACTTTCCCACAAGAGGTCAAAGCAGTAAACTCACTTCATGTGATAATACGGAAAAATAGTGCGGCACCCTCTAAAAAGGGTCTCGCACGGTCCAACCAAGCGGAACATAGAGATTGGGCATCAAAACCAATCACTTTCGACCACCTGGATTATTCCAGAAGCGTTTGAAATGCAAGATGGACTGCCCTGATATTGGATCCTATAATCGACGGACTACAATTTACTCAAGTCCTGATGGATGGAGGCAGCGACCTAAACCTGCTGTATCCAAACACAATCCGCAAGTTGGGGATAGACCCTACTAAAATTCGACTCAGCCGCACTTCCTTCAAAGGAGTGACGCCAGGCCCTTACGCCAAGTGCACAGGCTCCCTATTACTAGAAGTCGTGTTCGGATCACCGAACAACTTTCGACGCGAAAAAGTAATTTTTCATATCGTCCCATTTAAAAGTGGCTATCTAGCACTCTTGGGACGAGAGGCTTTTGTCCGTTTCAACACAATACCACATTACGCGTCTCTTACACTCAAGATGCCCGGTCCACGTGGCATCATTTCAGTACGAGGGTCACTTAAAGACCCCGGACACGGTTAGACGAGTCCAGCATAAGTAAGCTAGGGGCTCCCTAGCCGCACATCCCTTTACAAGGGGCTGCGCGCACAAAGAACAACGAGCTTATACAGACTCCGCTTTACTTATTTTTGTTTCTTCTTTCGTATATATTCTTTTCGCACGAGTTCCTTTCAAACTAAGTTCCTCTCTTCTTAACAGATGAAGAACATGCACACCCGTCCAGGATAACGGCACAACGGAGACACAGGCGCAGACGTGCAGTAGGGACCCGTCGCGAGGATTCTTTTCAGATTAAGACCCTGCATAAACCTTTTTTACTGTCTCTTGTTGTTATAATCCCTTGGTTCCTCATTATAACCAAAGCGGAGCCTGACGTTTTGGCATCGTCCGCGTCAGAAGACCATGCCCGTACCTGGACACTAGGGGCTTAGGGCATTGTTCTGCCACATTATTACAAAGACCGAACACCTTAGGGAGTGTTCGGCGTCTCGAGTTAGGCCTTATATGCATCAGCTCCGAATCATGTCTTTGGTCAAATGTTGGGTTTGCCCGGCTCCTGTGTTTTGCTGCCTTATGTTCCGTATCATCAGCTAACGCGGCACCAGGAGAACTACTGCGATTGTGCCCCAGTTCGGCTGGGCGAGCACCTCAGTAGCGAAAGCTGAAAACTGACTATCATGATACAGCGAGAGACTGGTCAACCACTCGATCGACTACCGGAATGTTTAGAATTCCTCGCTTTGACGAAGGACCGTTTCTCGGTCAGGCACACGCGCACCCCGAATTCGGAGTAGCGCGGTGCCCCAAGGGGCTATATCGTAGCCCCACCCTCGAACTCCACTGGCTAAGTGAAAGTGATAAAGCATCATAGTCCGGATTGCCTCGTTCGCTATGCTACCACCTCCTTCACAGGACCCAGACGTCGGATTAAGTGTGAAAACGCGCTATTTTTTGCGAACACCCCCACACCTTGTGCGTGGGGGCTGAAGCCGAAGACTGCAATCTTTCAGGTTATACAAATGTATACATAAACGGCCGCATAGGAGGCATTTTAATACTTGGAACGCACAAGTATAAAAAGCGGTTACATCATAATCATTGTCTTACAGGATAAAACGTTCATTTGAACGTGACATTTTTTGAGCACTGTGACTCTATTACACGAGCGCCATGCATAACTTCCCCAAAATAGTGCTCGACGGGTAACCGGCTTTCGTCCGACCTCTGGGCGACAATAGCGGTGGCATCCATCTCTGTCCATGTGTCTTCACACGGGCCAGGGCCATCCGCGCGCCTTCTATGCAGGTCGACCGCTTCATCTCCTTGATGTGCATCACCGCTCCAAGAAATTGCTGCAATAAGCCGAAATAGCTCGTCGTTTTGGGTCTCTCCGGCCAGGCATGAGCCACGATATCAGTCATGGCAAGTCCGGACAATCTATTTAGCTCAGCCCATTCGGCCAATCGATCGGTCAATGAAAGTGAACGATCCGGACTATGGAATTGAGACCAAAATAGCTCTTCCGTCTTGTGATCCTTCTGGCTCCGAAAGTGCTCAGCGGCATCAGCCGCACTTGCCGCTAAGTCCATATATGGATCCTCCGGAACCCACAGCTGGCCAAGTTGGGCATATTTTTGATCCGTAAACCGGCGATGTAGCAGAAACGGGTTGCCAGCCACAATATCTCCGGCTTGGCGCAACTCCTCCTTCATAGCCCGCATTGCAGAACAGGCATCCATGGCCTTGGCGGTGGCCTTCCCCAGGTTTTCTCGCTCCGATAAGCGCTCCTTTTCAAGAGCCTCGTTGCGGTCGGTAGCATCTTTTAATTTCACGGCCAATTCGGCCATCTTTTCCCTGCTTAGGCAGTGTGCAGCCTTTTCGGCTTTCAACTCCTTGGCTGCCCTCGAGGCAGCCGCATCACTCCTTCGGGCTTGCTCCTTGGCTTGAGCAAGCTCGGCCCGAAGGCTCTCCACAGTAGCAGCACCGCTGTATCACAGCATATACATTATCAGAGGCGGGCTTTGACTCCCTTAAATAAGTGACTGTGGAGAATTTATTTACCTTGCGACTCGTCCAGTGGCCGGTTGACAAGCGCGATGTCCGCATGCGCCACGTCAAGTTGCCGCATTAACTCGGCAACTCCACTAGTCCGGCTAGCCCCTGGACTATCCGCCACCTGCACAGGAACGGCAACATTCATTACCTGAGATTTTGATCCTCGGCACGTTGTCGCTTTCGACAACCTACCGAGTCTCAGGGGCTACTATCTATACAGGGTGCACTCCTATGTGCCAAACTGTCAAAAAGGTGCGTCGTTCTTGCGTACCTCAAATCCCGTCAGTAAACTCCTGACGGCATTATGCAATCCGCTTTCGGCGGACGAAATCCTTCCAATCACCATATGCATCAAAGCAGGGTGATCTTCTGAGATGGACGCCCTCTCAAGCAGATTCTTCAGCTCCCCCGGCCGGACACTAGTGGGTGCCGAACTCTCCGGCCCCTCCGGACTCTGGGATACCCTCCGTAACGATACTTCCGGCTCGTCTGCCCTATCCGACGGCGCAGCAGACGGAGGCGTTTGGCTCTCCGTCATCTCCGGAAGAAGATCCCCCGAAGACGAACTCATCTGAGAAGGCCGCAGATCCGAACTGCAAGGTAAAAATTTCGGTCATCCACAGAAGCACAAGTAGGGGTATTTTCTCATTAATGAACCCCCCTTTCTTCATACTCACGGCTCACTGGAGGGCTGATCCTTTAGAAACGATTGTACGTCCGGACTTTCTCCGGACGCAGGACTCTCCGGTAAAGATTTCTTCCCCCGCTTAGGGGCTTTGGCCTCCGGGTCTTCGGAGGCGGTCCTCTTCTCCCCCTGGAAGGAGGGATTGTCAATCCCCCCCTCTTTAGGCACCCCCTTGGGCGAGGTGATAGCTCTTCTATTTTCCCCATCGCCCCCTTCTACGGGCTTGACCTCCAACATTTTGACTAGCACGGGCTCCGGTGTGGTCTCTGGGAGGGGGGCCGGACACCTTATCAGCTTCGATCGCGCCACCCACTCCTGATGAAGAATAATCGGTTAGAAGGCGAATTTCGGAAAAGCAAACAAACAGAACGTCCAGACTCTGAGCTACTTACCCGTGTATCCGGGCGATCACGGCTTAGGCCTGCGTCCTCGGTCAATTCTGGACACACCACCTGCGGTCCGAAGAACAACTTGTACATCTCCACGGGCGTCATACCCATGAAGTGTTGGAGAGTTCGTGGCCCCTCCGGATTGAACTCCCATAACCAGAGAGGACGACGTTTGCAGGGCAGAAGACGCCTGATTAGCATGATTTGCATCACCACAACCAGATTGATCTCCCTCTCTTGGAGGTCTCGAATTCGGCCCTCCAATAAGGGCACGTCTTCGGACGGCCCCCAATTGAGCCCTTGGTTGACCCACGGCATCAATCGGCATGGAGGTCCCAGGCGGAATGAAGGCGACGGCTTTTGCTTGCTGCCCTTCGGAGCGGTGACATAGAACCACTCCTGCTGCCACAAGCCGAGCTCCTCTTGGAAGGAGCCCTCGAGCCACGGGGCATCGGCCCTCCTGCTTATGGCCGCCCCGCCGCACTCCGCTTGACGCCCCCCAATCATCTTCGGCTCCACATTGAAGGTCTTCAGCCATAGGCCGAAGTGGGGGGTGACGCGGAGGATGGCTTCGCAGACAATAATGAATGCGGAGATATGGAGGATGGACTCCGGAGCCAAGTCGTGAAAATCCAGCCCATAGTAGAACATGAGCCCTCTCACAAAGGGGTCCGTCGAGAAGCCTAAACCACGACGGAGGTGGGATACGAAGACGACGTACTCACCGGGCTCGGGAGTGGGTACGACCTGCCCTTGAGCGGGCAACCTGTGCGAAATCTCGTAGGACAGATACTTAGCCTCACGCAGCTGTGACACGTCCTCCTCCGTGACGGAGGAGGGCATCCACCGGCCCTGAAGGTCGGAGCCGGACATTGTTGAAGATCCGAAGCGCTCGAATCTTGTGCTCTGGGTGTTGGAACTTAGAGCAAGGAGAGGATTCGATGGAAGATTGAGAAAAAGAAACGAGCCTTGGTCCCCTTATAAAGGGGGAAAAATACCAAGAGCCGTCTCCGTGACCGTTCGGGATTCACCTTCGATAGAGGAGGCGTGGCGACGGGCACGGTTGGGTTACCCACGCTCGTATTGATGAGAATCCCGGAATAAGGGGGAGCACGATCTCTGCTTCGACAAGACGTGCCAAGGAAACCGCTTCGCTAAACGTGCTGAGGTGGTATAATAAAAAACGATTCGCGTAAAGGCCTGGTAACGGTGTGATGTCATACCGCCAAATACGTCAGCAGATTGGATTTATGTGCATTATTATCTCTACGGTGGAATGTGGAATTTATTTTGCAGAGCCGGACACTATCCTGGTGTTCATGATCTTCTCTGGATTATTCAAGGGAGGAACCCGCCTTGCAATGCCGAACATTATGCGCGCCGGACTTATCGTCATTGAAGCCTAGTTCAGGGGCTACTGAGGGAGTCCTGGACTAGGGGGTGTCCGGACAGCCGGACTACCATCGTCCGCCGGACTCCAAGACTACGAAGATACAAGATTGAAGACTCCGTCCCATGTCCGGATGGGACTTTCCTTGGCGTGGAAGGCAAGCTTGGCAATACGGATATGTAGATCTCCTACCATTGTAACCGACTCTGTGTAACCCTAGCCTCCTCCGGTGTCTATATAAACCGGAGGGCTTTAGTCCGTAGGACACAACATACATTACAACAATCATACCATAGGCTAGCTTTAGGGTTTAGCCTCCTTGATCTCGTGGTAGATCCACTCTTGTATTACCCATATCATCAATATTAATCAAGCAGGACGTAGGGTTTTACCTCCATCAAGAGGGACCGAACCTGGGTAAAAACATCGTGTCCCTTGTCTCCTGTTACCATCCGCCTAGACGCACAGTTCGGGACCCCCTACCCGAGATCCACCGGTTTTGACACCGATAACGGCTGAACCGGCGGGACGACGATGGATCCTCATCGAGGCGATGGATGAGGGACGTCGAGCTATTGTGGTGGATGACGTCGTCGGGGAAGAAGGTTTGGTGGGGCAGCGATGGGGTGGCAGACTGCGGAGGGTGGGGTTTCACGGCTAGATCAGAGAGGTTATGGAGGCCTGGGTTTTCGAATGGCGAAAAGGAAGTGATGGGAGGGGGAACCATGACTTAGGGACGTGCTTGTCCAAAATGTAGGGTGTGTTATGAAAGTACCCCCACCGATTTGAACTAGCGGCCCTTTCAGCTCAGAGTTCGAAGGGGGATTTCTCGTGTCGGGATTTGGTAGTTGGAGGGAGTTTTCACGCGCGTTGTAATTTCAGGATAGCAAGGCATGGGTTGTGAAGGCGCGAGTTTTCGGAGCACAAACCGACAAAGCGATATCTGAATTTTCGGGATAACAAGGCACGGGTTGAAATTTCAGGACAAGCCCTAACATGTAATAATGTACGTACCAAATCAATTGCACTTCCCCTGACAAAAAAAACAAAAAGAAAAACTATTCGCACCACACAAAGGGAAAGTTTGGTCTTGTTTTACTATACAAATGCTATTCGAAACTATGAGTC
Organism: Triticum timopheevii; assembly: GCA_963921465.1. Lineage (NCBI taxonomy): Eukaryota > Viridiplantae > Streptophyta > Magnoliopsida > Poales > Poaceae > Triticum > Triticum timopheevii. Next base: position 297,899,751 of record OY997264.1, read on the forward strand.
CATGTTATGTCCATATAAGTTTTTTTGCTACTGGTATAATGCATGTAACCTACTCATACGAAAATTTTAGTGCATTCCAAATGTATATACTACCGCTGCAATTTGAACTAAATTTGAATCTGTTTCTCTATTTGAATAAGAATCTACAATCATGATTGTTGCCAAGTTAAACCATCATTTGTATATTATCTTAACAACACACCACATGATTACTATAGAGTTAGATATGAACTATGTGTACTATATGAACTCGAATTCAAAATTTTGAACCCACTTGATGTTGTTCCAAATAATAGTACATTTGAGTGCTAGCTAGATGTTCGCAATCTAAACCATGTTTCATATGTATACTTTGTTTATCACACAATGTATAGTGGCCCACCCCCTACATTATGACAAGTATTTAGCCCTGAGCTGCAAAAGACACACATTATCATAAATTCAAAAAAATGTTATATATATTATATGTAGTATAACATGTTGATGACCACACCATGCGTGTCACCATTGTATTCATGCATATGCGTCGGTTTAAAACACTATGATCTCCTGTTCAAATATCTGAATCAACTTTTATAATGAATAATGATCTTCGTTCGTCTTTTACACCCACACAATCTTCTTCTCTTTGTAGCTAGCGCTAATATTCTCTCGTGCATGCACACGCCCGCCTCCATCTCACCCTCCCTCGGTATTCTCTCCGTCATGCACATTCATTAATTCTCTCTAGGCCGTTCACCCATGATGTGTGTAGGCCCTCCAGCTCCTTCTTTCCGGCACACAATGGTTGATATAGCTTTCTAGCCAGGCATACCTACCACGAACACACGCTTTCCCTCTTCTATTCTCACCATCCATGCCGCCCTCCGCCGTCTAATACGGTTCCACGTACGTGCACACTCCTGCTCCTAATTTCATCGATCTCATACTCGCACACTCCTCCCCTTTGATATAGTAGGCCTCTCGCACCACCTCCTAGCCGCATCTCTCTCTCTCTATCCGTCTCTCAAGGGATTATTTGCTTCTAACACATGCATACATCCATATCGCCCCCCCTCATCATCCGTGCATGCCTCCCGACCCGTCTCTCACACTCACGTGCACAGACATGCATGCATCACCTCTCTTATTGATATTGCACCCGTACCCTCAGTTTGTCTAGCAGGCCTCTCCCACCATTTGTGAGAAGCAACTCCACCACCAACCCACCAACACTTTAGCTCTGTCTCTCTCCCAACATTATTCCTCTCCTACACACATGCATGGATGCCGATCGATCTCCCTCAATACATAGCTAGGTCCCTCTCCTTCTCCACACATATATCAGTCAATCTACCTCTCTATACTTTGGTCTCTGCCCCCCCCCCCCACACACACCGATAGTCGAACGCTGTATGTAGGTATCCATGCCACAGAGGCAAACTGCACCTCTCCCATCTCATGTTCCTGTAGGTCGGTCGGCCGCCCTATATCTTTGACGTGGGCACACACAAATTTGATGTCAATCTTTATAGATCGCGCACCCACAAACTTAATCCCTTTCTTCCATTCAATCGATATATCACGCCGATGATCCCTCCACTCTCTTTTCATGGATTGCCCCCTCAATATGTGATATATCCAGGCCTCTGTTTCACACACATTGCATATGTTGCATTTTCTATTTGCGATATCATCGACACATTGCCTCTGCTTCGCACACACCATCTCTCTCTCACACACCCACATATGTAGGCTACCTTCACATAGAGAAGAGGTGCACGCACGACGCACGTACTCAGGTCTCGTTCCCAGCAACACCTGCGCGGGTACATGTTGGAGCTCATTTCTGTATGAAAAGGCAACCCACGTGATAATTTGATGCATGTAGCAGTTGTTTACTTCAAGGAGGGTCATGTACCACGTGTACACGGAACAAAGTTCGACTTGACACATTAGTTTTAAATAAATTTATATTCCTCAATGGCACGTACAGAATATAAAACGATTATCATCGAGAAAAAAAATCAGCTCCACTATATACAATGGAGCCTGCCTACCGGGGTTTGTCTCTCTTCACACTATATCTCACACAAGGCGGCGGTGGCCTCTCTCTCTCTCTCACCGTTGGTCACTGATCCGGTCGCATCCCGTCTGCCGATGGAAAGGGGGGATGTGCATCGTTTATCCATTTGACAACATCGGGGTACCACGTCTCGATCTGTAGTACCCGCTGTTCTCTCTTACCAAGCTCCGACGTGGTAGGGCCTTCGCCACTTGCTTGTTGCCACGGTATGGGCAGATCCTGCCCGCTGGCCCCCTCCTAGTTACATTTCGATGACCCTCAGGTACAACTTTCTCTAGTCTTGCTCCACTGCCCATCTTCCCACGTTGCCGCATGAGGAAAATCCTGCATGTGGATCTTCTTTAGTTCTTTGCTTAAAACGTATCTCGGCCGGCGTGCTTTCCATCTTGCAATCTCGTCCTCACACCATTTTTGACAAACCACCATGCTGCTATCTTTCCCTTATGACATGGAATATGCTCTTTTTTGTCGGCGTATGTGTCTTCAACTATTATTGGACAGTAATTGTTTCCTTTCTACCTCTTTTTGCAAACAGGGCTATCCATTTCACCTCGTTGCTATTGCGAGCTTTTGGTGAACTGCGCAAATCACTTTTTTCTTGAGCGTGTTTGTGTGGTTCTACCAAAATGTGACATGGGCAACATTTTTACGTTTCTGTGGGATTGCGAAAAGGGAGATTGGTTTTGCTATCCTCCTCATCCAACTTCGAGCCTAATCTCCTCCAACAAGTAGTTAGTCTTAAAAAGAGATTGCAGAGGTGATAGGCTTGTATTTGTGTGTGTTATGTTTTATGTAGTTCCACTATTATTGTAATCACATGACTGAATATCTTTGCAAACAGGGATGATCAGCTCGATTTTAGTAGAACTGCACAAAATGATCAAATTGTGATGTCCTCCATACACCTCTTTCTTGCCTACAGAACTGCGTGAAACTAGCTGCCAACCAACGAACACCGTGGCCAGGAAATGGAGCTATGCCTACGAACAACATCAATCAATTATATATTTTTATTTATTTGTACACCTTCTCACATATTTGTCTTCAGTTGTGATGTGAATATTGAAGCTGATCTATGAATCATTGAGATGCATTAGCAACCGTGGTAGTTTCATTTGTATTTGGGACAATCTTGAGGCAAGAAGGCACATGAATCCTAAGTTGAAACTTTTTTTAGCGGAACCAAAGTTGACACCTTCATAGCATTATAGTACAATTTCATTATGCTGGAAAATTATGTGTACATATAAATAAATCCTGAAAGATTGGTAGCAATGCCAGAAACCATTCAACTTTGTTTCGCCGACATGTGGGACATCCTTCATCTGGATCCACCTGCAAGCACCAATATTGAGTGCACAACTGCAGGGGAGATTCACCCTGGTCAGCGCGCCACCGTAATAATGACTAGTGAGTAGTCAAATCACAGAGCCTCACCTTCGCCACAGTAAGTTTCTCGGATGAAGCAACCATCATTTCACTCCTCGTTGAATCCGCCGGTACTCCAATATTCCTAGAGTAATAAGTTGCTCGGATGAGCAACCATCACTTCACCTTTCCTGTAGTAACTACTACCTCCTTTTTATTATTCTAGAAACCACCACATGTGAATATTGGATGGTAGCCGCACAGCATCAAGTGTACTAGCACTACTCAATTCAGCAATCAAAACCAGCCAATGAACTACTAGATGGTGAGCATTTGCTAGTATCATGTGTTCACACACGAACAAGTCATCGTGTACCTCAAACACCGAGGGTGATGCACCGCAACTCACGTTGAAGGAGACTCGTCTGGAAGTGCGGTACGCAGGCAATCCGGCGGGTGCTTTTGTAGACCCGAAACCCCACACGCCCGGGAGGGACCCCATCAGGGAGCGTGGAGGCTATGGATGCCCTAGGTCAACCTGATCACCCCTAGGGCCTCGAGGTTCGCCGCCCTGCAATGAAGAAGAACGAACGAAGGTCGAGGAAGAAGAAGAATAAGGAAGAGAAATAAAGGTAAAGCTAAAAGTGGTAGATGAATTGATCGATTGTGTGTTGTTCAATAGGCCGTCACCCCTTAGGTGTATAAGAGGCAGCTGCACTTCCTGTGTAAGGAAAAGTCTTGGATTCATGTCCAAAACACTAGTCAAATTCGGATTGGTTTTTTCCGAAATTTTCAAAATTGTTAGGTTTAAACTGGCTGCACCATGCGGGTCATTTTTGTGGTGGTAAACGACTCCAAAAGAATCTTGACCACTTCGACGAGACTAATAACTTTCATGTTAAATGTTTTTTGATCATATGTCATCTTGAGGGTCAAATAGCTCGTGCAAAACAACTGTTTGCTCGCGCTACCCATCACACATGGCGTCTGGTGGGGCACGTCATATTTCGCCTCCTGACAGGGCTACATTCCGATAGCTCTAACTTTTGCATACGAACTCGTATTGGGATGCTTTATATATAAAAATCGATAGTTTCAACGAGACGAACACAATTCGTGTAGATCATTTTTCCATACCAGGCAGTCTTGAGGGCGTAATCAGCCAAATAGTATTCTGGATACAAAATCTCAGTACTTCGAACATAACTTTGGCCTTGGAGATGAGACCGAATAGCTATGGCCCAAATATTAAAGTTTCTCATTTTGACGATACGGAACTTAGTCACATTGAGCACTTTTGCATTTGAGGTCTTCTTAATTATGCTTTTGACCATGCCAAAATCTGGTGTCAACACATGCCCCCCTGTTTTTCGGCAAATCTTGTGTGCCGAAAAATAACTTGTGCATAGCTTGTTCTAAGGACGATGTCAACACTCCATCGGTCATTTTGCATGTTCTTAGGACGATAAGTATATATCGGCCATTGCTTGTTTGAACCTCTTGATGCAAACTTGGGTGAAAACTTCTCAGCTTCTATAACAATCTGGTGATAAGGTTTCATAGATCAAAACCATCCTTTGAACTATATTGTTCTCCCTTTCGCTAGGATTTTGCAGATAATCAAGAATGAACTTCCTCCAATCCTTACTTTGTCAGCATAAAAGCTTCATTAGTGGCCGAAGCTATGGACTTTGGTTCGGCTTTACCTATCTTGACTAGACGAAGCATCGGCTATTGAGAGAAATGCAGTACACCATGATTAACATAGTAGCCGGATGTTTGCTGTGACAACTCATTCGGATTTTCATGTCTAAATATATGAACAATACTAAAGCAACCCAAGGTAAATTCTATATCTAGACATACCTCAAGGTACACTATAAGTGATTCGTCAAAACATTGATAACCCTTGGATATTTGTTGCACTACTCATAACGAATGACTAAAAGCCTCAATGTGATTAGCACCTATGGCACCAAAAAGCTCCAAACCGAATAACATTGCATATTCAGCTTTGATCATTTGTGCATAAATATTTTAAGCGGTATGAGGCTTCATAGAATAGCACCATAAGGAGATATATAAACAACCCCAATACCTTGGCCATTGCTAGAAATTTAATCATCAATATATAATCACCATGGTACTAGAGAGATAAAGCTACCATCAGTATTATGCATGATGTCAATATGATGCTCAATAATAAAATCAACCATGAATTGGCTTTACATAAATTCTGAAAACTTGTAAGCCAAAGCACACCAATCAAAACGTAAGTCCACTTTGGAGTTTTGGTGAATTGGTCTATGCATAATATGTTCAATGGCATCAATTTGATAGATTTCTATGCAAGCACTTATCTCAATCTCTACTCAAACTAAGGACGATGTTAGAATACCACACCGGCCATTCTTAGATATGTTCTTAGGGCGACAGATAAATATCGGCCATTACCACAAGGTCCATGCAGAATTCACCCATCAAAGTATGTAGAGATGAAATAAACAAATGAAATAGCAATAAAATATTTTGGTCCCTTTTTATTAGCAACAATAATGTAACTAATCAAATATATAGTCATTTGGTAATACCATGTCATGATATAGAAAATTATGTTGCATCCATGGACCAAAATAAGTCCATGGAGGGTAATTGATCATACTTGTGGATGAATTCCATGGCAAATGTATCAATGGCATTGTTGAAGAAAATGGATGATGTGCTAACCTAAGATTTTGATGTTGTCATGCACACCTTCAGCTTAATTGTTTGTTGCTTCCATACCTCTCTTTCTTCACTTTTATTGCACTTGTCGCAATAGAAGCATGCACATCATTTTTGTTATGAATGATCCTCTTGGGAACCCATGCCATGTTCTTCTATCTCAGCTCTTGTGCACTAAGATTTTGTAATTCCTTCTTTTGCCAATACGATAAGCCAAGTGGGCATCTCGACTGTGATTCCGTTTTGACCAATGGCAATTCCTTTTCGGCCTTGTGCACAGTCCACTTCTCTTCTTCAGATTTGGCACTTTGATTCTTAATATTGGTTGGTTCGTCTCATTTCCTTTTGTAGCCAATGTCAACACTTTAATTGGCTCTTTTTCATTTAAGACCAAATTTGAAGTTGCACTCTTACGACCATCCTTTTAACATGGTAAACTTGCATGACCACTTCTTTCTTCTTCCTTGAGTTCTGGATCGATTCCTTATGATTGAAACGGTCTTTAGCATGTGATTGTTCAAATGTTGATCTTCTCGGAGCTGCATAATATTGGTGAGATGGTCTAAAATAAGATGGAGAATGTGCCCTTGTATCATACCTGTCCCATGATGGATATGGATCTATATGATCATAGGGAGGTATCCACGACACTGGCATTGGCGGCCCAAAATAAGGATCTGAATTTGTTGCATTAAAATTCTGACTTTGCCAATATTGATCCTCATAATTGCGCCTAGGGGGTGATCTTAGTTTCTTTGCACGATTGGGCTGATAAGCATTGTTCTCTTCACTCTCCTTTTGATATTTATCTAATAGTTCAGCGAAGGTGATTTTTGATATCTTACACTTGTGCTTATTTCGGTGTTTGTTTTCTTTTGGTTTATTTTCATTGATCATGAATTTGCTTGTTGCCCCCCAGTCCTTGGCGTCTTCATTGTAGCCTTGATGGAATTCTCGCCCTCAATATTATGTTCATTATGCTCTTCAACAACTTCTTTACTTGAAAGCTTGATCCCGTCACATGCAGCTTTTACCTTCTATTTAAATGGATCGGCTTGAAGTAGCCGACGCAAAAACTTTTTGCCATAGGGACCAATCGGAATAGACTGGTCATCTCTTGGTGTTTCAACAAATTTCAATTGTCCTTTTTCAATGGTCGATTTAACTATTTGACGAAACATGTTCCAATCCTCAAAATTATGCTTGGACGAATCATGCAACTTACAATACATTCCTCCCTGGATTGATGACTTGACTTGGTGATCAAGAATTCTAATGTAATTATTTTTCAGCAACAAATCAAATATTTGATCACACATGCTTGAATTGAAGGTATACTTCTTATTGTTTAGTTGTTCTTGCTGTGAGGACGGCTTTGGAGGTAAGCAAACGAATGGTTCAGATTTGGAATGTCCACATTCGGCCGGGCAATGTGTTTTGCACTCTATATCCGATGTCTTTCGATAAGATATCATAATAGCATCGGTCTTCTCAAAAGAATTTAACCTTGGCTTTAAATTTCTGAAATGAAAATAGTTAGGGCATATATGTCTCAATGGAGACCAAATGCAAGCCATGTAATAAATAAGCAAAGCTACCCAATTAGATATGAACTTTAGATAAAGCAATAGGGAAAGCCTTGGATGCAACAATAATTCACTATCGGTCTTTATAAATGGCGCAATGGGTTGACCGATATGCTCAATAACAATTTTGTTGCTAACAAGTAAATTACCCTTCTTCATTGGTCTTGCAAAATTACTTATGAGAATATTTCTTATAGATGCATCAATAATGAAGTTGCGACCAAATCTGAAAATAGGTAAATTACTCGCTATGCATACCTCTTCAAATACATTGGGAGAGCATGATGGTGGTGTGACTTGAACAATATCTAGCTTCGTCTTTGGATAACTCTCCAGCACCTTTTCATCATCTTTTTCTTTATTCCGTGCATCATTACCTTGAAGATCCTTATCAGCCGAACTTTGTTCGACTACTTGCTCTTGTCCTTGAGGCTTGTCAATTTCTACGACACAGAACTCATAGGGAAGGAAGTAGGTTCCATTAACTTCAGAAAAATCAAGCATGGTTGTTTTGCTATGCTTGCCATGCCCTTTCCCAATAATGCTTGCCTCTTTGGATTTGATGGATTCGGAATATATACTACTTGATTCGGCTTTTTCAACTAAAGCACTTTCAGTTCCGAATCATCCTTCTTTTCATTGATACTACCAATTGGCAATGCTTCTTTTATCTGACCAATTCTTTTTCTATTTGTTTCTGGCGGCGAGCGGCCAAATTGGCTTTAAGCTTTTTCTCAATTTTAGCCCACTCCGGATATGATTGCCCCCCAATGTTTTTAGATTCTTTCGGCAATGACACACGGGTGTTGCCGAAATTTTGAAAAATAGTGTAGGGGTGTATAATATGATGCAGTACTAGGTGAAGGCATATGCATTGTTGTAAAACCATATTTTTGCTAGCCAATTTTATCAATTGGCAAAGATTCATCTTCTTGCAAAACTCTAGCTTTTATTGCGGCATAATCAGGAAATAGCCCCTTTTCATGTTGTTCAAGGCAAAGTGCACTAATCCTCTTATTTTGGGCTAAACTCTTCAATGCAGCCACCACTACCTTATCTTCTACAATATTGGGCACAACCGCTCCTGTAAAATTTACATTTATTCAGTTATAACCAGGAAGGCGTGAAGCCGAATTATGAGCATCTATAGTTGTGTATGGTGCCAAAAAATTACTAACATGAGGTGTAGCATATGACGGTTGAGAGTAACTGGCCGAATAACTGGTAGTAGCATGGCCAATTCTCCCATTCATCGGCATGGTTGGACCAGTATATTGCGCATTACTTGCCGATGAATAAAAGTGTGAAACACTTTCTTACATGGCATTGGAAATTCTAACATGAGATATTTCAAATTTATTAACCGAACTCACCATGTTGTTCATCGGCGTAACGACTTGTGGGGTTGCCGATGCATGACAGTTGGGATACATGTGGTGCATGTTACTAGTATCATAAGAAATTGAAGCATGTAAATTACATTGAATCAGCCCTTGCACGTAATTAGATGCATTATTGAAAAAGCTAGGGCTGGCTGATAGAGTATACTCATTGAACGATCTAGTAACACCATATGAATCATTTGCATATATAGTAGGGAATTGGGTATTCATATTACCTTTGTAGATTTCAAACCCTAGATGACGATCCCTTCGTAGCAAGAACAGGCCGCAGACCGTTCGAAGCTTCGTCCCCAGTGGAGTCGCCAAAAAGTGTGTTCGCACACGAACACGTCACCGTGTACCTCCAATGTCGAGGGTGATGCACTGTAGCTCACATCGAAGGAGACCCGTCCAGAAGCGCGGTACGCAGGCAATCCGGTGAGCGCTTTTGTAGACCCGAAACCCCACATGCCCAGGAGGGAACCCATCAGGGCGCGTGGAGGCTGTGGGCTGCCCTAGGTCGACCTGATCGCCCCTAAGACCTCGAGGTTCACTACCCTGCAATGAAGAAGAACGAACGAAGAACGAGGAAGAAGAAGAACAAGGAAGAGAAATAAAGGTAAAGGTAAAAGTGGTAGATGAATTGATCGATTGTGGTTTCTCAATCGGCCGTCACTCATTAGGTATATAAGAGGCGGCTGGACTTCCCATGCAAGGAAAAGGCTTGGATTCACGTCTAAAACCCTAGTCAAATTCAGATTAGTTTTGTCCGAACTTTTCAATATTGTTTGGTTTAAACTGGCTGCACCTTGCGGGTCTTTTTTGTGGTGGTAAACTACCTCGGATGCAAACGAGTCCAAAAGCAATCTTGACCGTTTCGACAATACTAACAATTTTCATGTTGAACGTTTTTTGATCAGAGGTCATGTTGTGGGTCAAATAGCTCGCGCAAAACATCTGTTTGCTCGCGCTACCCATCACACATGGCGTGTCGTGGAGCGCGCCATATTTCTCTCCTGACAGGGCTGCATTTCGATAGCTCTAACTTTTTCATATGAACTCGGATTTGGATTATATTTATATTTAAATCGATCGTTTCGACGAGATGAAGACAATTCGTGTAGATCATTTTTCCATACGAGACAGTCTTAAGGGCGTAATCAGCCGAATAGTGTTCTGGATACAAAATCTCAGTACTTCGAACATAACTTCGGCCTTGGAGATGACACCTGATGGCTATGGTCCAAAAATCAAAGTTTCTCATTTTGACGATACAGAACTTGGTCACATTGAGAACTTTTCCATTTAAGGTCTTCTTAATTATACTTTTGACCATGCCAAAATCTGGTGTCAGCATCATGTAATCCCTCTGTCCATGTATATAGGACCTAATGCGTTTTTCGAGACTAGCTTTGACCACATGTTCGAGCAGTATAGGTCATTCAAGTTGCTCAAACCATACCATCAATTTCGTAACTGAAAGGATCTTCAAATGATATAATTTTCAAATTATATAAAATCTTATCAATAATCAAAGGCAACCTCGATAAATACATTAGGCATTGGTTAATTATACAGTACTAGGGCAAACCTTATACACAGAATCTTAGCAACAACGCGGTTTAAAAACAAACGCTACTGCTAATTAGCAGTAGCGATCTTCACGAAAGCTCGCTACTAATAACTCGGTAGCAGTAGCGCCCTAGATGAAACAAGCGCTACTACTATAATTGACACGGCGTTGCCTCCATGCTAGATATAGTAGTAGCGCCCTTCCCTGGACGCGCTGCTGCTAAAGTACTTAGTAGCAGCGTTTTTCTTCAAAACTCACTTCTGCTAAGTATTGCACCTAATTAAGTTTAGACTTATCAGTAGCGTTTTTACGTAAAACACGCTATTGCTATGTTAGCTATAGCGCGTTTACTAAAGTGAGCTACTGCTAGTTCGACTTAACCACCCGCGGGCTCAAAATTTTGCTAAGTCCTCCATTGCCCCCCTGTTCCCCTACTCCTCTGTCGCCGCCGCTTGAGCCTCCCTCACCGCCGCCGCCCGAGGCCGCCCTCAACCTCACCGCCACTGCCCGTCGCCGCTCTCGACCTCACCGTCGCCGCCCTCGACCTCACCGCCGCCGCCCGAGCCCGGCCAGCACCGCCGCCTCCCGATCCCGTGCCCACCCTCGCCGCCCCTACCTCTCCGTCGCCGAGCACCTCCCCGCCACCGTCTCTCCCCTCTCTGTAAGCCCCCCACCCCTCCCCCACCCCCTTTCTCTCTGCTTAGTTAGTATTAGATATTTTTTAGTAGTAGTAGATGTTAATTTAGGGTTCATAGATAATGATTTTTAGTAGTAGTAGATGTTAATTAGTAGTAGTGATGGTACTAGTTAACTAGGGCAGTATGGTTAATAGTAGATGTTTTTTACTATTGCATAATGTAGTTTATTTTTACTATTTTTAGTAAGTGTTTAAAATAATTAGTAAGTAAATTAATAAACTAGTTGAACTAGTTTAGTTTTAGTTGAACTAGTTTAGTAAGTAAATTAATAAACTAGTTGAACTAGTTGAATTAATAAAACTAATGTATTTTTAGTAAGATAATTAATATAACTAGTTGAACTACTTTATTTTTAGAAAGAACTATTTTTTCTATTTATTGTAAGTTTATATTTAGTAAGAACTAACTGAATTAATAGAACTAGTTGAACATGTCATATTTGTTGTTATTTTTTTAGTTTAAGCAATTATTCGGGATGTATTAGTGATAACTTATAGGGTTTTTGCTTTTGCAGAAATCAAGGAGCCCCTCCATCATCCCCACCGTCGTCCCCATCACCGACCCCCTCCGACCTCGAGGTGAGACCATCCAAATCTCCATCTATATCTTGTGTTGCTCAAATATGATATGTGATTGCCCAAGTGGCCGGTCATGTTCAGGTTACACCTCCGAGTGGCCTACGTTTTGCTGGAGTGTTGACTAATTTCCATTCCGGCAAATCTCAGGCGCTCGATATGTCCTTTTTAGCAAAGATCATGCCAGATTTTTTCGTGAATTCTGGCATGACTTGTGCTAGAATATGTAGGAAATATCGAGTGGCCTGGATTTTTCTCGAAAAATAATGATCTAATTTAGGTTTTTTAGTACATATATTTAATTGTACAACTTTAATCTTTGAATTATGAACGTAGGAAATGTCATACTCGGACGACGACAGTCTCCCGGGGGAGTGCAGCTGGTGCCACAACGATTGAGGTCTGTGTGACAGGTTCCTTCAGGTGGACGAAGATCAACGCTTCAGCATTAAGCTCGAGGATACCTTCGATGTTGAAATGGTACGCAACAACGACAAGTTTTTTTCGTAATTAAGCATGACTTCAACTATTTCAACGTCTAATTTTCATCTTTTACAATTCGACTAGCTTATCCCATGCCATGCAAGACACTATGTCCTGGAGAGGATGGGTTTTGAAGACCATGACAATTTTGAAACAAAGAAAATACACCTAAGGACCCATCATGATATGGATTTTGAAGTAATTCTGTACAACTCTCAGAGCGTAACCCATTTTGGTTGCCAAAATTGGGAAGCACTTTGCAAAATGTATGGTTTTTAGGAGGTATGATTGTCACCATGGATCTTGGTGATCCTGACATCGAGCAAGACAATATGGACATTTGGGTCCTTGTTGATACGCTTCCGATTCTACCACAATGTGAGTTTCTCAAACATAGTTATTAACTAATTTATATTGTTTATTTAAAAATAGTTGACAGCTTATTTTCGTTGACAGCTTAGTTTGATTCTTCAAAGAATGTGCGGAAGATGGTAGCCAAAACACACTACACTGATGGCTCCAAATTAACTTATAAGGAGAAAAGTCATCTGATTGCATTTTGTACTCATCTTGAGAATTACAATACCTATTATCGAACTCCTCCAAATCATGGTGAATACGTGCCAGTAGTGCACGTGTTGAACCACGGTAACTTCTATGGAGATACCCTGGTAAGATTTTTTACTATTACAACATCCGTGCATCTTTTGCTTACTTCTAAAACTAGTGGATCATTGCTAACTACGAAGTTATTACTATGTTTTTCAATAGAAACTCCCGATGTGCCTCATCTGATGTATCAGAATGGTCGCCTTGCAGTTCTGAACATACAGCCAGGTCAATCTAGGGAGCCCACCTGTGCATATCGGATTTCTAAAATCGGTGAACACATGCTAATCAAAGAATGGTAAAAATGTTTGGACATTCGCAAGGAGGTTCTTGGAAGTAACATTAAGCAAAAGGGAAGAATTGGAGACAGGATAATCTCCATTCTCCATAATGGAGAGTTAGGGGCTATCTTGTTTTTTGCTATTTTACCTTAGAGAATATAGTAGGTCCTAAGAGAATTTAGTAGGTCCTATGAGGTACAATATGTTTATTATGTGGTACAATGTGTTAGAGTTGATGATGAGGAGTACTTGTGATTACGACTAGTGACCAATTTGCTATGTGATGTCTCATTGATGAAAAGGATGATCTTGAGGAGGTGTTATATGACAATGACGTATTATGATGATAAGTTGTTAATGATATGATGATGATGATGATATTTATTATATCATTGGGTGAAAGAACCACAGATTAGTTTCAAGTGGATGGACTCATTATGATGTAAAAAGAATCTCCAAATTCCCTTCTAATATGCCATTAGTGTTGAAACTACTAATGGCGCACCTGGCCCAAGGTGCGCCATTAGTATCAATTTTTTTTGAATTAGTGCGCCTGTCCAAACATACTAATGGCGCATCCAGGAGAAGTGCGCCATTACTAGTTGTAACAAGTAATGGCGCACCTGTCGGGAAGTGCGCCACTAACATTGTTATTTTTATTATATTTTTTATTCCTATTTTTGCAAAACTACTAATGGCGCACTTTTCCACCGTGCGCCATTACTAGTTTAAACTAGTAATGGCGCAGTGTGTAGCAGTGCGCCATTAGTATGTTTTTTTTTCAAAACTACTAATGGCGCTCCAATAGAAGGTGCGCCATTAGTAACCTGGATTACTAATGGCGCATTTGTGTTTGGTGCGCCATTAGTAAGGGGGCAGCAACAAGATATTTTGGACAGCCTCTCCTCCCACACTCACTTTCTCCCCACTTCATTCTCTCCACCGCCTCCTCCTTGTCTCGGGTGCCTCCTCTTTTTCACCTCATTTCCACCATAGATTCATTCAAATTAAGTGGTTAAATTACCTTGTTTTGATAGGTAAGTAAGGGGGGAAGCTATATTTATGTTGTTCTCCGTACAACAATGTGCACATGCACTTTTTATGGCCTAGCTAGATCTATGTATGTTCGTGGTGTTGCATATGTTTGTGGTGTTGCATATGTGTTTGTGTTTGGAGGTGTACCGGTATTTGAAATGCGATAGTTGCCAATATTTTGCCGGAATGTTGATTCATTTCCGTTTCGGCGAGAATTTTGGCATTAAGCATTCTTTTTGGTCCTATTTTTAGGGAAAGTCATGCCAAATTTTTTCTTGGTTCTAAAATATCGTTTTGCTCTACCCCGCAGGCGACCATGGTCCGCACGATGACCGAAGGCATCGTGAATAGGTTTTTGAGGTCCGCGAAGGCCGAGATGCTTCAAAAGAACGAGACGGAGATAAGATGTCCGTGTCGAAGATGCAAGCTGAAGAGCCTTATTGTGGACCCGGATTCCGGGCAGTTGCAGGACCACCTACTCTTGCGTGGTTTCAAGGATGGCTATCGGTGGCAAGGTGATGAAGATGACTACGAAGTCGTCCATGGGGGCCGGGCAAGAAATGAGGAAGGGCAGCAACACAACCACCGCGGCTCGGGCGGGCGAGGAGACGAAGAATCCCCAGGAGATGATCACGACGGTGATGCTGTACACAGTCATCATGTAGAAGATGCAGGACATGATGATGAGGAAGATGCCGGAGCAGACGACGGGCATGATCATGAAGATGATGATGCTGGCGGAGCAGACGACGCTGGACCATCGATGGGCTGGGTGCAGGACCCTCATATTCAAGAGCTGCTTCTCAAGTAGACGGATAACACAAGAGTTGTCGCCCGAGAGAAAGCCAAGATGGATCAACTTGAGTTAGACGCGGTTACTCCATTGTATGAAGGATGCAGGCCCAAGGATACCCGCCTGAAAGTAACGCTCATGGCTCTGGAGATGAAGGTAAAACACAAAATTACCGACGCGTGCTTCGACGAGAACATGTCATTCTGGCACGAACGTCTTCCCAAGGGGAACAAGTGCCCGACCAGTTTGGAGGAGGCGAAGAAAATCGTGTGTCCTCTGGATTTACCGCACATGGAATACCATGTGTGCATGAACAATTGCATCATTTATCGGGACGAGCACGCGGAGTCTACCATATGTCCGGTGTGCGGTGTCACTCGATACAAGAAGAGGAAGAAAGCTCCTCGAAAAGTGGTGTGGTACTTTTCGATCACTCCTCGTCTGCAGCGGTATTTCACGGACCCTAATGTAGCAAAGCTCTTGCGTTGGCACGCGGATAGGGAGGAGAAAAAGCGAGAAGATGACGCAAATGATCCGGAGATAGATAAAAAAGACAAGATGCTGAGTCACCCTAAGGATGCAAGCCAGTGGCAAGCGTTGAACTTCGAATACCCAGAATTTGGGAACGATCCAAGGAACATCGTGCTGGGCGCGAGCACCGATGGAGTCAATCCGTTTGGCAGCCATAGAAGCACACATAGCACCTGGCCTGTGTTTGTGTGGATGTACAACCTTCCCCCCTGGTTGTGCATGAAGAGGAAGTACATTCAGATGAATTTGCTAATTGAAGGGCCGAAACAACCAGGGAACGACATCAATCTGTATCTGGGGCTGCTGAAAGAGGAGCTTGACACACTGTGGAAAACGCTAGCCAATACGTGGGACGCCGCAAAGAAAGAATATTTCCCTATGAGAGCAGCACTGCTCACGACGGTGCACGACTAACTCGGTTACGGATATCTCGCGGGGCAGGTAGTCCACGTATTTTCTGGATGCGTAAGGTGCATGGATGACACAACGTATCGCCAGCTAGATAGAGATCCCGGGTCTTCGAAAACCGTGTTCATGGGACATCGAAGGTGGCTTCGCGACGATGACCCATGGAGGAAACGCAAGGATCTGTTCGATGGTGAAACCGAACCCCGAAAATGCCCGTGTACGAGGAGCGGCGAGGAAATAGACAAGCTGTTGAAAAATTGGAAAGACTGCCCACTGCCGGGAAAGAAGCAAAAGGCGCCAGAGCCGGGAAAGAAGCGAAAGGCGCCAGAGCCGCTGCTGAAGGTATGGAAAACGAGGTTTGTTTTCTGGGACTTACCGTATTGGAAGATCCACCGTGTGCCTCACAGCCTTGATGTCATGCATATCACGAAGAACGTGTGCGAGAGTCTGCTTGGTACCCTGCTCAACATGCCAGAGAGGACCAAAGATGGGCCGAAAGCAAGGGCAGACTTCAAATCAATGGGCATCAGGCAGGAGCTTCACGCTAATGATGATGATGAGGCGAAGAAGGACACAGAAAGTCGTCGCAAAGGCAAAAAGGCCAAGAAGACCGGAAATGACTACCCTCTCGCGTGCTTCACTCTAAGTCAGGAGGAGATCAAGCGGTTTTTCACCTGCCTCCTAGGAGTAAAACTTCCTTACAGTTACGCGGGGAAGATAAGCAGATACCTAGACCCAGCGAAGCAGAAGTTCAGTGGGATGAAGTCTCACGACTGTCACGTGCTGATGACACAGATACTTCTAGTTGCAATCCGTGGGATCATGGACGCGCACGTCCGTGAAATGCTATTTGGCCTATGCAACTTTTTTGACGTCATCTCTCGGAAGTCGATTGGCGTGAGGCAACTCAAAAGGCTACAGGAAGAGATCGTGGTGATACTATGCGAGCTTGAGATGTACTTCCCGCCCGCATTCTTCGACGTTATGGTGCATCTGCTGGTCCATATAGTGGAGGATATCATCCAACTCGGGCCGACGTTCCTGCACAGCATGATGCCGTTCGAAAGGATGAATGGTGTCATCAAAGGATACGTTCACAACATGTCACGTACAGAGGGAAGTATAGCCAGGGGCTTTCTGACCGAGGAGTGCATCTCCTACTGCACGAATTATCTAGGCATCGAGAACCCCGTTGGTCTGCCCGTCAACAGGCACCTCGGCAGGCTCGCTGGATGGAGTCACCGTGAGGGTCGCCGCGAAATGCATGTCGACTTAGAGGGTCGACTCGCCGACTTTGAAAGAGCAAACCTAGTCGCGCTACAACACATAGACATGGTCAATCCTTGGGTGGTAGAGCACAAAACCTTTATTAAGAAGACGTACAATGACCGAGGCCAACAGAGGACGGACGGAGATATAATCAAAGAGCACAACTCATGTTTCACGCGTTGGTTCAAGCAGAAGCTTCTGTCATACCCTTTACATGAGGATTCTTCCGTGGAAGAACAACTCATATTCGCCTTGTCACAAGGCGCCGAGCACAACCTGATGACCTATGAGGCATACTATATCAACGGCTACACATTCTACACCGAGGCCACGGACATGAAGAGCGATGGTTATTAGAACTCCGGGGTAACGATGGAATCCTACACCGGTAATGACAAGGACAGATACTACAGAAGGATCGAGGAGATCTGGGAGCTGAGCTACGCTTGAGTGAAGGTCCCGATGTTCCATGTCAGATGGGCGAAGAGCGTCCTAAAAGAAGACCGGTATTTCACCACCATGGTTATACCCGAAGCCAAATCCAAGACCGCGGGCGCAAACGTCACCGCAAAAAATGAGCCATGGGTACTGGCTTCCCAAGTTGACCAATGCTTCTTCATTACCGACCCGTCAAAGCCCAGTCGTGTTGTCGTGAGGAGAGGCAAAACGAAGATCATCGGAATGGATGGAGTAGCCAATGAGCAAGACTTCGACAAGTACAGCGACCCGAGGATCGAACATGACGACGATGATGAAGTAGCAGCATACACCACAAGAAGAAGCAGGACCACCCTACCTAGAGGACGTCCGTTCCACAGAAGAACTCCATTTGCGAAAAAGAAGAGCAAGAAGATTGTGAACAGATAGCTAGCTAAGATCGATTGTATTTAAATCGTAGCCTTCATTTCTCGATTGTATTTCATGGGCACTTTTTGAACTATCATGAATATTTTCAAATTTCATGGACACTCGATCTCGATCCCCCTCCATCTCGATCGCTATCCCACCTCGCCAGATCCGGTCCCCTTCGCCGCCGAGCACCCCCCGGTCCATCGGCCGCCGCCGCCGACCCCCCGCACCCTCAGTTCCCCTACTCAACCGCCGCCGCCGACCCCCCGCACCCCTCCCCTACTCAACCGCCGCCGCCGACCCCCCGCACCCCCCGCACCCTCCCCCGCTCTGTTTGATGATATTTTTAAAAAAATTATTACTGTCTTATAAAAAAATATTACTGTTATGATTTAAACATGTTTGAACATATTTAAACACAAATAAGTCTCAAACAGCATTTTAAATGCATAAAAAAAATTATGGAGCCTGGGAATCGAACCCAGAACCTCCTAGTGTGAGAACTGACTGCTGACCAGTCGAGCTAGTAGAGGGAGCTTGATGTGGATTAGGTCAGGTGGAAGATAACCTATTGGCTCGAGCATAAATAAAAAAAAGTACTAATGGCGCACCAGGGCGAGGTGCGCCATTAGTATGGATGTACTTATGGCGCAACGAGGTGTGGTGCGCCATTAGTATTGTGCCGCCCCCCATCCATACTTCCTCCCCGGCCCAAACCTATCCCCTCTCTCTCCCTCGCCCTCGCCCTCGATCCCCTTCCCCTCTCCTCTCCCAACGCCGCTGCCCCGCCACCTCGACGCCGCCTCGATGCCGCCTCGACGCCTCGACGCCGCCTCGACGCCCCGACGCCGCCTCGCCGCCTCGATGCCGCCCCGACGCCCCGACGCTGCCTCGACGCCCCGACGCCGCCTCGACGCCGCCCCGACGCCGCCTCAATGCCTCGACGCCTCACCCTGGTGAGTTCCGGCCCTTTCATCCAAGGAGGAGAAGGTGCTGCTGCTGTGGATCCTTCTTGTACCTCCCGTCTCCATCTAGCTGACCCTCGTGTCGTCTCTGCTCTGCAGGTAGAGCGCGCCGGTGAGCGACTAGGACGAGGACGACGCCGGGAGAGGAGGGCCACATCGCCTCGGCTCTGACTGGTGGTGCTTCAGCCTCGGCTACAGCAAACATAGGTGAGCCCCCCACCCCCTTCTATTCTTCCTCCTCTCTGGTCCTCTATCAGTAGCTTTTGAAGTAGTTCTTGCATCGAATATGTATTCCTGTTCAAATACAGAAGCAACACCCGGCGAGTACACAAACAATTTAAACACTTGACTGAATTTAAACACTTGCAGTAGTACTTTGACGAGGCTCTGCTTGATCAACTGGAGCTTAAACACTTGCAGTAGTACTTGCAGTTGTACTTGACTGAATTTAAACACTTACAGTCTTTCTACTGCTGCGTGATCAAGTGGAGTACTCTGGACTTGATCAGTAGCTGTTTTGGTGTAGCAAGTGCAGGAGCTGTAGTACTCCATTTGGAGACTTTAACTGGATCAGATTAGGTACTCCATTTGCTGTAGTACTCCAGTTAACTGAAACTAGTGACATCACTTGAAGCAACTTAAGTCTGAATAATCAAATTCATCATACACTATTACTTGAATCAAAGATCAGGTATTCCATTACAGTAGCAAGTGTACCAGTATTATTGGAGTAAAAAAATTCAGTTAAATTGTGCAGTAGTGTACTCCTGCTTGCTCTTCTCTGAAGCTTGTGAAATGATATACTTGCACTGATAAACTGAAAGAAATATTGCATTATAACTCTGGCTAAGTATTGAAACATAATACAGTTCTGCTTATGTGTTGCATCTTTTGGAACTATATTTATCATTACCATTTCAAGGAATCTGCACTTCATGTGATGTTTGATCTCAACTTCGGCTTGAGAAAACATGTACTGATAAGCAAAATAATGGTTATCATGGTCCGACTTATGTTGAAGATTGTGCACCCTGGTTGAAAGCAGATTGCCTCAAGCAGGAAATCACTAGGAATTGTGCTTCTGGATGTATTATGTGCCATTGGTCTTTTTTATAAGCAAAAACAATTGTTAGCTTTTAGATGTTGTGGTGGTTCACTTGGGGGTGTATTGTTTTGACTTACACTTGTTAGCTTTTTTATAAGCAAAAACAATTGTTAGCTTTTTTATAAGCAAAAAACAATTGTTAGCTTTTATAAGCACAATGCAGACAAACACTTACTACATACATATGCTCAAGAAACACTTACTAACCAGAAAAGGTTTTGACTTGAAATGTTAATAGCACAGAGAGCACCACAAGTTAAACACCTCAATTTGTTAGTATTTGTCTGCATTTTCTCACATTCTTCTTGAATCTGATCCAGTATTGCTTGTAGTGGTTTGTCCAAAATGTTGAATGATACTGCTTGGAGATGCATATATTGTTTCACCTCTTCATGTGCCAATGTATTTTCCATGTTGTGATGGAGGCCTTTTTTGCCTTGTCCACCAGAGAGGCCCTTGAGTTTGCTGGAATGTCGATTAACTTCCGTTCCAGCAAATTCGGGTACTCCATATGTCCTATTTTCAGCAAAGGTCATGCTGAAATTTTCCGTGAATTTTAGCATGACTTTGCTAAAAATAGGACATATGGGGTACTTGTGACTAATGCATGGGCCGGGGTACTTGTGACTAATGATGAAAGCTTAGGCTTTTAGGGTGCCTCGGCGTCGAAAAACCCTCAATGATAAAAGCTTAGCTTTTAGGATGCCTCGGTGTCGACAAACCCTAAACAATAACCAACTTTTTGACCAAACTTTGTTCCTATTTAGAGAGAAACATGGCCAACAACGATGAGGCCGGGGGTTCGGGCGGCAAGGCATTCTGGGAGCTGTCCCAGGAGATGGAGGACCAACCTCAGTTGTATGAGGACGCCGCCTTCCCCACCGATCCTGAGACCACTGATGGTACGCTGACGATGACCCCACTGATGCCACCACTGATGGTGCCGCCGAGGATGCCACCACTGATGATGGCGGCGCACGCACAGATGGCAGCCAACCGAAGAGG
This sequence comes from Triticum timopheevii, assembly GCA_963921465.1. NCBI lineage: Eukaryota > Viridiplantae > Streptophyta > Magnoliopsida > Poales > Poaceae > Triticum > Triticum timopheevii. The sequence goes on from OY997264.1 coordinate 297,921,055, forward strand.
CAACGGCAGGACCGGCGCCCGATCGTGCTCCTCACCCTCAAGGAGGAAGTTACTGAAGTGGACTCCAACGGGAATCCAACGGCGCCCGAACGAATAGTCAAGGGGTACGCGCTTCAGCTCGGGTGCATTCTCCGGAGCACCGTCTCGATCAACACCGAGAACCTGAGGCATCCTGACCGAGGGAATTTGCACAACCTCCTCTTCATGAAGCTACACGAACGATACAAGTTCCCCGCTGAATTTGCAAACACAAGCCTCAAAGGGAATAAAGTGAACAATGTTGCCCTCATGAAGATGAGCAAGGCCCTGACTACTTGGAAAAGCAATGTGAAGAGAATGATCGAGAAAGGTGAGAGTTATCAGAAGATCAAGGAGAAAAATCCTTCGATCACCGAAGATGACTACAATGACTTCAAGATCAATTGCTTGAGCACCGCAAACTCCCAATCAAGTGAGTGGGGGAAACAAATGCGGGAGCTGAACATAGGGGAACACACACTCGGTCCCGGCGGTTACAGAGTGGCGGAGCCTATATGGGACAAGGAGGAGGCGGACCGTGCCGAGCAAGGCCTACCGCCCCTCTTCGATAAATACGGTGACAAGCAGACCAGGAACTTTGTCAGGGCCCGGTACAAGAAGGACCCGAAAACAAAGGAGCTTACCACGGATCTGAAGACCAGGAAGCTTGAGCTTGTTCTGGTAAGGAATACACCCCCGCGTAATTAGCTCCATATGGTTGCATTCTAATTAATGAAGCCAAATTTCTAAATGGTTCACATTCCTTCCGCAGGCGACTGAAAGCAGTAGCGCGGGGTCGACTAAGAGCAACCCTTGGGACACCACTCTAAATAGGGCGTTGAATGTAATGAAGAACAAGGATAAGCTCAGTAAGCCGACGTCAGCTGGTCGTGTGGCCGGCAAAGGCTTGCCGACAAAATGGGGGTCATACTATACCGCTAGTGTGCGGAAGGAGAAAAAGACCAGCTCGGAAAGCCAGGCGCGCGAGGTTCAAGAACTCAAGGCACAGGTGGCGCGGATTCCGGAGATTGTCCAAGAGCAAGTGGAACAACGACTCGGAGCGATGATCACCGCCATTGTGCCTACCTTGATCTCGGGGTTGAGTACGTGGATTGCGGGAGGCCAACAGGGGCCGCCCCCGATTCCTAGCTTCACGGCCAGCAACTCGCATAATGCGATGGCGGGGCCATTGGTGCCTCCGGCGGAGGCGGCATTGGTGTCTCCGACGCCGGCACGGGAGCTTAATGCACCCGGGTGTACGCCGGCCGGTACCTCTGCAGCAAGCGGCCCCTCCGTCAACTGCACGCCCGCCATTGGCGGTGCCTCGACATTAGCCGAGCTCGACGCCATCATCACGGTAACTATTTAAGCCTCTCTCGGCCGAGGACTTCATCTCCTTGCCTTTGACCAGGCATCCCTGACGCCCTACATGTTTTCGCAGGGTGCCGCCGACGTTCCGTGCACTCTCCTCCACTTCGTGAACAACGAGTTGGTCGATGTCGCCAAGGGCAAAATCGTTCAACCGGGCAACCCCTTGTTCCACGGTACCCAGATGCCACCCAACTTGTTTAGGGTTCAACTAGTTCGGGTGCCGCCAGGCTGCGACGAGTTGTTACCTCTGACTCGACCCGTCGGGGCCGACGATGATGACGTGATGACCCTCAGTGCCTGCCTGAGCTGGCCCCTGCTTTGGCCGAAGAGCCAGATTCGTTTGGGGGCAGGGGACACCACCCCAAAGACAACACCGCTAGTCGTGCCGGCGCCAAGTAGGCCCCATGGAAAGACCGCCGCAACGGTGCCAGACATCCCTATGCCACTGGATCCAAACATGCATATGGCACAGGATCAGAACGACGACGATGACGACGACGATACATTTGGCAACGTCGATCAGTACTTTGCCGATCATGGGTACGATGGAGACTTCATGGGGCCTCCTTCTCAAGAACCCAACCCAATAAAATACGTGTGCGATCTAGCTGGTACCGCGGAGAAGCCAAGTTGCAATAGGCGCCGTCTGGCATTCAATTCTCAAGAGACGCCTCCAGCTGCCGACTTCACCGAGCCTCAGATAGGCGAGGTGCGAAATATTATCAGCCCCAACACACTCAAGAAGGCGGTCTGTGAGCAGAACTCGGTCCCATTACAGGAGAAGAAGAAGGCATTCAAAAGAAAGACTAAGAAGGGTGCGAGCCAGCCGGCACCGAGTACGATCCGTGCTCAGGACGGGCCACCTTCACCTAAGGATATCTCGAGGAGGGTGCATGTGGCAGGTAGGGTGATGCTACCGACAAATATGCTCAATGCTGCAACCGGTGCTATGCGGAGTATGCATGACAGTGTTCTTTCTTTGGAGAAGCGGCGTCTCAGAGAGAAGGATGTGTCATACCCGGTTTTCGCGGCCAAGGTGCCAGAGGGCAAGGGCTTTGTGGATAACTCCATCGGGCGTACGATCGTCTTGCGGTTTGATGACATCCACACTATGTTGAACCTTCATCCGCTGCACTACACCTTCGTTCAGCTATTTTCGCTGAGTATGGAGATGAGGATCATTCGCGACAAGACCCCGGACATCGTGATAGTCGACCCCTTCTACATGCGTGCCAAGATCTTGGGCAGCGCTGGGGACCGGCAAGTCGCGAGTTCTTACCTCGAAGGCGTCATTCTGGCAAACCAAGATAAGGATAACTTCCTCGTGCCTTACTTTCCCGAGTAAGTCCTCCCCTCAACCGGCCCGTAACATATGAATTCTTAGACTTCGATCGTTTTTCTTTTAACATTCCGTGTTTTCTGCAGTGACACACATTGCACGCTCATCCTCCTAAGCCCCAAATATTCCATGGCCACATATTTCGACCCGGACCGTCAGTCGAACGTAGACTACACAAATGTCAAGAAGGTTCTTGATGATGTTCTCCCCGGCTACGCCAAATCTGGAGGCACCTTCACCAAGCCTATTCGTAAGTATGGCAAGCACGTGTTCTCCCACAATACGACGTTCTGCTACGTCAAGCAGCCGCCTGGCGGTCAGAAGGGTGCCTACTACGCCATCCATCACATGCGGGCGATCGTACGGGACCATCATCAACTTCTGCTACTGAGTAAACTCAAAGATTGGGCAAAGAGCGTGTCGGCAATCTAGGACGCGGACCTCCGACAAGAATTCTTTCACATCCAGTCGGAGTTTGCGGAAATCATCCATCAAGATGTCCTTCGTACCTCGGGGCAGTTCTACCTCAACAATCAACCGTCCAACAGTGACATCGACACAATGCTACAAATGCAGGCTGACAACGACCGTTATTTCAAGACTCCCATGATAGACAGTGGCTTCATCCACGCTCCAGTCCCTTGAGTCGAGTCGAAAGCAGTGATGCTGTGTCTAGTTCTGAAACATCGATTGGCTCATGTTGTAATTAAACTTTAATGAACTTGTAGTATGTCTCTTTGGTTTCGAGAGTCGTTCAACTTAGATGTAATCGATGCTATTAATGTCTTGCTTTTCTCTTCCGATTGTTCTATTGCATACTTATATATTGCTTATGTATTGTCTGTGAATTGGTACTAACGTTTCGTTTGGCTAGTGCATAGCGATGCCGACGTATGTCGTGTACAAGGGTAAGGTTCCCGGAGTCTACAACGACTGGGAGGAGTGTCGGAGACAGGTTCACCGATTCAGCGGTAACAGTTACAAAGGGTACACCACTAGGGCCGAGGCCGAATCTAGATACGCCCGCTATCTAGCGGGAGAGGGGAGGGAGCGTTGGAGGAACCGGATGAAGACGAGTTTCATCGTGATGATGCTCATCGTGATGACCGCAGCTCTCTTCTATGTGATGGTAGTTTAGATGATCGATATCGACTTGTAATGTGAAGATAAACTCGCTACTCGCAGTCTCGAGACTTGTAATATAATGTTCTATCTTTGTTCGGTCTTTTCAATTCGGAGACTAATATGATGAATTGTATTCGGAGACTAATATGATGAATTGTATTCAAAGACTAATCTTCTGTTGTATTCGATGAATTTGTTGTTGATGTGTGCTGTCTATATTTTGTCCAATTATACATTTTGTAACCTGTGCAAAAAACAAAAAATAAAAAATAAAAAAACCTAATATTATACTAATGGCGCATCACATCACAGTGCGCCATTAGTATGACAAAGTATACTAATGGTGCATCACTAAACTGTGCGCCATTAGTATGCCGAGGTTACTAATGGCGCATCTTGTTGATGTGCGCCATTAGTATGCTAGAGCACCTGGGTATACATGGCCCCTGGGAGGCATACTAATGGCGCACTTATGTATACACTAATGGCGCATCAGAGGTGCGCCATTAGTATATTAGATACTAATGGCGCACCAGGGGTGCGCCATTAGTAAAATATACTAATGGCGTGGCACTAATGGCACACCACTAATGCGCCATGGCCAAATTAGGTGCGCCATTAGTAGGCCTTTTCCTAGTAGTGTATATATAGCTATGCTATGATCGTAGATGTGGTTTGGTTGAGGGAATTTATGAAAGATGTGAGAGATATTGTTCATTAAGGGTTTAACTTAAGGTGGCTACTTTAATTCACATCTGGGTGGAATGGTTTGGGGCACCCTGGGGATACCAGTGGCTTGCCCAGATACCTGGGGAATCCAGTGTTGTCCTAGGAGATCCCGGCGTTACCGTGTGGTCATCGTATGGTTTGCCACCCAGGCTCAAAGGGATCATAAGATTATTCATGCTAGAAACTTCCGTGTGCAGCCACAAGCCATTATGGGCTCTGGCATAGTTGAGTAAGTTGTGTGAGCTCTTGAAGAGGTGGACTAGCAGATGTAGGGGGATGTAGGTGGTACTGTCTATCCGGAGTAAAGAGTTAATGCTTCTAAAAGACTATGTCTCGGTCATCCGTTTCTCAAACATCATGTAGTTCGAGAAATCTAACAGAGGAGATCGAGTCTTGTGGGGAAATGTGTGCAAACCTCTGCAGAGGGTACAAACTAATCAATATTAGCAGTGTCCCCGGTTATGGACATCTTGAGTATCTGGTACTTGAATTATTGATTTGATCTCATCACTATACTTAATAAATTTGTTGGGTTGTCCATGTTTATTAGGGATTGAGTTGGGATTACCTTCTTAATATTTTCAACAAACTTTGTAGTGAAATAAAACATATTCCTTTGTTGTAGCGAAAAATTAGCTTTATGAAAAATTAAACTTAGAGCCTCCACCAGCCAAATGTGCATGTAGTGATAGCCATTATTCACCATTGGTCTATAGTGTGAAATTGCCAATACATTCAATTTACTCACCTACATGGCTGCAATGTCTCGTGTTGCAAGATTCTTACGACGAGTAAGTGATACGTTAGGGTTACGATTTCTACACTCAACTTTGTTGTTGGTGTTGATGGGAATCCACAACCTTGTTGTTACTTCCGCGATATGGATTGAGGTAATAGTATTTATGTTACTTTATACATGTAACTTACCTCTGTTATAAATCCTCGAGTACTGTGTGTGTCAGCATACCGATCTAGGGACGACACTTAAGCATAGAGACTTGATCCATTTGGGTCGGGTCGCTACACCCTAATAACCCACAAGTATAGGGGATCACAAGAGTTTTCGAGGGTAGAGTATTCAACCCACATTTATTGATTCGACACAAGAGGAGCCAAACAATATTCTCAAGTATTAGCAGCTGAGTTGTCAATTCAACCACACCTGAAAGACATAATGTCTGTAGCAAAGTATTTAGTAGCAAAGTAGTATGGAAGTAATAGTAACAGTGGCAAAAGTAATGCTAGCAGTTTCGTAGCAATCATAATAGTGGCAATGGAAAAGTAACTTAGCAAATATCATTATGAAATGAACTCGTAGGCAATGGATCAATGATGGATAATTATGTCAGATGGCATTCATCATGCAACAGTTGTAACGTAGGGTGACACAGAACTAGCTCCAATTCATCAATATAATGTAGGCATGTATTCCGATTATAGTCATACGTGCTTATGGACAAGAACTTGCATGACATCTTTTGTCCTACCCTCCCGAGGCAATGTGGTCCTATTGGAAACTAAGGGATATTAAGGCCTTCTTTTAATAGAGTACCGGACCAAAGCATTAGCACTTAGTGAATACATGAACTGCTCAAACTAGGTCATCACCAGGAAGTGTCCCGACTATTGCCACTCCGGGGTTGCCGGATCATAACACGTAGTAGTTGACTATAACTTGCAAGATAGGATAAAGAACACAAATATATTCATGGAGACATAATAGGTATAGATCTGAAATCATGGCACTTGGGCCATAATGACAAGCATTAAGCATAGCAAAGTCATAGCAACATCAATCTTAGAACATAATGGATAATAGGTATCAAACCCTAACAAAATTAACTCGATTACATGGTAAATCTCATCCAACCCATCACCGTCCAGCAAGCCTATGATGGGAGACTCACGCACGGTGGTGAGCATCATGAAATTGGTGATGGAGGATGGTTGATGATGACGATGGCGACGGATTCCCCTCTCCGGAGCCCCGAACGGACTCCAGATCTGCCCTCCCGAGGAAGAACATGGATTGGCAGTAGCTCCGAATCGTAAAACGTGATGAATCTTTCTCTCTGTTTTTTTTCTCACTGAACGTGAATATATGGATTTAGAGTTGAGGTCGGTGGAGGTCCAGGGGGGCCACAAGCACAGAGCGTGCGCCCCAGGGGGTAGGCGTGCCCCCACCCTTGTGACCAGGGTGTGGACCCCTTTTGGTTGATTCTTTAGCCAATAATTTTTATTTATTCCAAAATTTATCTCCGTGAAGTTTCAGGTCATTCTGAGAACTTTTATTTCTGCATAAAAATAACACCATGGCGATTCTGCTGAAAAAAACGTCAGCCCGGGTTCGTTCCATTCAAATCATGCAAATTAGAGTCCAAAACAAGGGCAAAAGAGTTTGGAAAAGTAGATACAATGGATGCATATCAACTTCCCCAAGCTTAACCCATTGCTTGTCCTCAAGCAATTCAGTTGATAAATTGAAAGTGATAAAGAAAACCTTTTACGAACTCTGTTTGATCTTGTTGTTGCAAATATGTAAAGCCAACATTCAAGTTTTCAACAAAGATCATGAACTAAGCATATTCACAATAATATTGAGGTCTCACACTTACTAATATTAATGGCATAATCAACTAGTGTGCAATAATAATAACCTCAAATGAAAAAACTTTCTCAAGAAAATCATGATATGATATAATAAGATGGTATCTCGCAAGCCCTTTCTAAGACCACAAAACATAAATGCAGAGCACCCCTGAAGACCAAGGACTGACTAGACATTGTAATTCATGGCAAAAGAGATCCAGTCATAGTCATACTCAATATCAATTAATAATAGTGCATACGAATGATAGTGGTGCTCTCTAACTGGTGCTTTTTATAACAGGATGATGACTCAACATAAAAGTAAATAGATAGGCCCTTCGCAGAGGGAAGCAGGGATTTGCAGAGTTGCCAGAACTCGAGTTGTTGAAACAGAGATAAATAATATTTTGAGTGGCATGCTTTCATTGTCAACATAACAACCAAGAGATCTCGGTATCTTCCATGCTACATACATTATAGGCGGTTCCCAAACAGAATGGTAAAGTTTATACTCCCCCACCACCAACAAGCACATTCCATAGCTGGTCCAAAATAATGGGTACCGTCCAACTAACAACAATCCCGGGGGAGTTTTGTTTGCAATTATATTTGATTTGATTTGAGCGTGGGACTGGGCATCCCGATTACTAGCCATTTTCCCGTGAATGATGAGCAGAGTCCACCATCATGAGAATAACCCACCTAGCATGGAAGATATGGAAAGCTCTAGTTGCTACATGAGCGATTCGAGGAACGGAAGGTAAATACCGCATATAGGTAGGTAAGGTGGACTCATATGGAACAACTTTGGGGTTTATGGAAGTGGATGCACAAGTAGTATTCCCGCTTAGTACAAGTGAAGGCTAGAAAGAGACAAGGAAGCGACCAACTAGAGAGAGACAATAGTCATAAACAAGCATTGAGATTAGCCAACAATGTGTGCAATTATGAGTAGGATATAAATCACCATGAACATAAATATCGTGGAGGCTATGTTGATTTTGTTTCAATTACATGCGTGAACATGTGCCCAAGTCAAGTCACTCGAATCATTCAAAGGAGGATACCCTCCTATCATACTCATCACAACCATTTTCAATAGCATGTTGGCATGCAAGATAAACCATTATAAACTCCTAGCTAATTAAGCATGGCATGAGTAAACATAATCTCGAATTGTCATTGCAAACATGTTTCATTCATAATAGGCCGAATCAGGAATGATGAACTAATCATATTTACAAAAAGAAGATAAGTCGAGTTCATACCAGCTTTTCCTTATCTCAATCATTTCATCATATATCATCATTATTGCCTTTCACTTGCATGACCGAAAGGTGTGGATAATAATAATAGTGCATGTGCATGGGACTAAGCTAGAATATGCAAACATTTATTCAAATGAGAAGACTAGGTAATATGGGATCTTTGTTAGATCAAAAATAATGCATATGATAGCCACTCATCATTTTCATTGTGGTCTTCTCCTCTCGACACCAAAGAAAAGAAAAGAATTTCAAAGAAACACACAGAAATGTTTTTGGAGTTCTTGTTTTTCTGAAGAAAGTAAAACAAGAATGGGAAAAACTATTTACACGGCAAAGCTCCCAACAAGCAAAAGAAGAACATGAAATCTTTTTGGGTTTTCTTTAATAGTACTACTACATAAACATGGAAAGTAAACAAGCTAGAAGCTACAACTATTTTTTTGGTTTTTCTCAAAGTTTTTCAAGCACACAAGAAGAAAGCAAGAGAAGAAAATAAACTAGCATGGATAATACAACGAAAAAGTATGAACGCCGACGACTAGAATGAGTGTGTGAACATGAATGTAATGTCGGTGAGAAATACGTACTCCCCCAAGCGTAGGCTTTTGGCCTAAGTTGGTCTATTCACATGGATCAAAGTAGCCCTCTCTGGTATACTGAGGAGGATCCTGGGGGTTCCACTGGTTGGCGAGCTCCTGCGGCTCCCATAGATAAATAGACTCCTGATAAGGATCAGGTGATGGCTCTAGCTCCGGATCTGGGGATCGTGTCCCCTCCCAGTATACGTGAATGTCCATGGGCAAAACAAAGTACATGCCTGAAGGAATAGCGAACAAAATAGGTGTAGGCAAGGTAATAATATGAAAAGTATCCTCACTACATACCAGGTTATAAATGAGTCTTCTTCCATATCATAATGAAGAAACTTATGTGCTACCATGCTTTCATAATCTAAATATATAGCAGGTAGTAACTTCTCTTCTTTTTCATAGTGCCTAATGGGTATCTCGAAGCGTTTAGCAAGGCAAGAGGCGAAGATACCTCCGAAAATGGGGCCCTTCGTATGGTTTAAGCTCCTAAACTGAAAGTTCTATCACGAAGAAAGCATGATGCAAAATGGCAAGGTAAGGATCACTGAGGCTTCCATTGTCCCCGTGACCAATTAAACATCTACTAGCGAATAATGAGTAGTAGTGCAGGACAGGAAAATGTATACTAGATGGTCTAGCCTCCAACACTTTTCTACTTTCCCCTATGGAAATATCTTTAATAAAATATTCTACATCACTAGGACGTGCTTCCTCGATGCTGCCCTCAAAGGGTAATTTGCAAACCTCACAAAAATCATCAAGCATCATCTCTTTATGCTCATCATATAGGTAAAACTCTACCGCAGGTGGTGATCTCCTAGCATGAAAATGAAAATTTTGCACGAAAGTATTAGTGAGTAGGAGATACTGATCACACTGGTCGTGGAGGAAGTCGGTGATGCCTGCATGCTCAGCCAAGTAACAGAAATACTCATAAATTCCGGCTGCCTTCAAGAATGCATCACTTGGCCATTCACACGGCCGAACCTCCGTGGTGCGAGGAAGGTTGTACTGGGCTTTTCCTTTTCTTCATCTTCCTTTTCCTTCAAACCCCAGCTCGAGGAGCCTCTCAACATTTTCTTCCTCTAAAAATTTCTGAAATTTTTAGTGACTCAAAATAAAAGTGAACCAAACTCAACAAAATTGATAGCAACTACTCCCACAAGTGCCTAGAGGCTATATCATGCATCAAAATTACTTTAGACCATATAAATTTTACATGCAACCTCAAGAACAGGGTCACCACAGCAACAAAAATTTGCAATAAATAAAGCACTAGAACAAAAACTAATTGGACCACTGTAGGAGTCACATACCGAAGAACAATACCCCAAAGTAGTTTTGTGAATGGAGTTTTGAGCAAGGAGATCGAAAATGGCAGCAAAATGAGCAAAACACGAGTTTGAGCTACGGGGTGATTTTTTCTGGATGGGTGCTCGAATAAGTGGAGTGAGCCACGTGGGGCCCACAAGACAGGGGGGCGCGCCCAGGGGTAGGCTGCACCCTGCGTCCTTGTGGCTCACTCGTGCATCCCCTGGTGTGTTCTCAGCGCCAGAAATTCTCAAATATTTTATAAAAAATCATACAAAATTTTCAAGGCATTTGGAGAACTTTTATTTTCAGGATATTTTTTATTGCAAGGACAATTTAGAAAACAAATAGAAAATACTATTTTTGCTTTAATTAATCTAAATAAAAGAAATTAAAAGGAGGGTACAGAAAGTTGTGCCTTCTAAATCCATCCATCTCATGCTCATGAAAAAGAATCCATTAACAAGGTTGATTAACTCTTATTAACAAACTTCTTGCAAATGACATGAAACTCGAGAATTTTTGAATAACACTAGGTTACCTCAACAGGGATATGCATGTCCCCAACAATAAGAATATCATATTTCTTTTTGACAGTGGGAAGAGGGAATTCAAAACCTCCTATAGTAATAGTTGAAAATTTTCCAATAGAATTTATACTATGAACTTGAGGTTGTTTCTTTGGAAAGTGTTCCGTATGCTCATTACCATTAACAGGAAAAGTGACATTGCCCTTGTTGCAATCAATAATAGCCCTTGCAGTATTCAAAAAGGGTCTACCCAGGATGATCGACATACTGTCGTCCTCAGGAATATCAAGAACAACAAAGTCCGTTACGATAGTAACGTTTGCAACCACAACAGGCACATCCTCACAAATACCAATGGGTATAGAAGTTGATTTATCAGCCATTTGCAAAGAGATTTTAGTAGGTGTCAACTTATTCAATTCAAGTCTATGATATAAAGTGAAAGGCATAACACTAACACAGGCTCCAAGGTCACATAACGTGGTTTTAACATAGTTTCTTTTAATGCAACATGGTATAGTTGGTACTCGTAGGTCTCCTAGTTGCTTTGGTATTCCACCCTTAAAAGTATAATTAGCAAGCATGGTGAAAATTTCAGCTTCCAGTATCTTTGTTTTATTAGTGACAATATCTTTCATATACTTAGCATCAGAAGGCATTTTAAGCATATCAGTCAAATGCATACGTAAAAAGATAGGTCTAACCATTTCAGCAAAGCGCTCAAAATCCCCATCATCCTTTTTCTAGGATGGCTTAGGAGGAAAAGGCATGGGTTTCTGAACCCATGGTTCTCTTTATTTACCGTGCTTCCTAGCAACAAAGTCTCTCTTATCATAATGTTGATTCTTTGATTGTGGGTTACCAAGATCCACAACAGGTTCAACTTCTACATCATTATCATTACTAGGTTGAGCATCATGAACATCATCATTAACATTATCACTAGGTTCATGTTCATCACCAGATTGTGTCTCAGCATCAGAAGTAGAAATGTCATTTGGTTTATCAGGTGTGTCTATAACAGGTTTGATAGAAGCAGGCAAAGTCCTATGAGTACTCTTTCTCTTTTTATTAGAAGGACTAGGTGCATCAGAATTAATTCTCTAAGAATCTTGCTCAACTCTCTTAGGATGGCCCTCAGGATACAAAGGCTCTTGATTCATTTACCACCTCTAGTCATAACTCTAACAACATTATCGTTATTCTTACTATTCAACTCATTGAGCAAATCATCATGTGCCTTAAGTACTTGTTCTACTTGATTCGTAACCATGGAAGCATGTTTACTAATAAGCTTAAGATTACTCTTAACTCTAAAAATATAATCACTCAAGTGTTCAACCATATAGCATTACGTTTCAATTTTCTACCAACATAAGCATTGCAGATTTCTTGTTTAACAATAAAATTATCAAACTCATCCAAGCAATGACTAACAGACTTATTATGAGAAATATCACTTTCATTAGAGAGAATTTACATGTACTACATGTGTCAGGTTATCAAGACCATGTACTTCTTCAAGAGGCAGTAAATTCTTAACATCTTTAGCTTTAATAACTTTTTCATTCATAGATTTCTTTACCTCTTGCATATCATCAGGACTAAAAATAGACTACCCCTTCTCTTCGGAGTTGGCTTAGGAGTTGGTTCAGGAAGTTTCCAATCATTATCATTACTCAATATATTATTCAATAGCGGTTCAGCTTGCTCAACATTTCTTTCCCTGAAAAGGCAACCATCACAACTATCTAGGTGGTCTCTGGAAGCATCAGTTAGTCCATTATAAAATATATCAAGTATTTCAGTTTTAATTGGAGAAGCCTTCCCCAAGCTTGTGGGAGACTCTCTTCTTCAATTTGCACAAACTTAAATATTTCTTGTAAGGCAGCTTGTTTCTTATGAACAGGAAAATATTTTGCAGAGAAGTAGTAAATCATATCCTAGGGACTACGCACACATCGAGGAGCAAGATAATTAAACCATATACTTTTCCTCATGAGAAAATAGGGTGGTTATATAATTCTGTTTAGTAAGATGTGCCACAACGGTTTCAGATTCATAGCCATGGACAGGATCAGATTCAACCAAAGTATTTTACTCAGGATCGATAGAGAATTCATAATCCTTATCAGTAACACAGATAGGTGAAGTAGCATACGCAGGGTCATATTGCATTCTAGCATTCAAAGACTTATCTTTCATCTTAGCTAACAATTTCTTATGATAATTTCTATCATTGCAAGCACAGAAGTCTCTAGTAGTTTCTTCACATAATATAACCCTCAGGAAGAACATGCAATTCATATCTAGTGGGAGAATCATAATCGTTAGTTTGAATAATATCATCTGTTTCAGTAATTTCATTCTCTCTAACCCTGGCAAGTTGTTCATTAAGAAATTCACGTAATGGCACAGTATTATCAAGCAAAGATGTAGTATCATCATAAGCATCATGCATAGCAGAAGTGTCAACATCAATAACAAGCGACATATTAGAATTAATAGCAGGTGTAGGTGTCGCAAGTTTACTCAAAACAGAAGGTGAATCAAGTGCAGAGCTAGATGGCAGTTCATTATCTCCCCTCATAGTTGAGGGATACATCTTAGTTTTGTTGTCTTTCAGATTCCTCATAGTGATCAACAGATATAAATCACAAGTAACTCAGGGAATAAAGCTATGCTCCCCGGCAACGGCGCCAGAAGAAGGTCTTGATAACCCACAAGTATAGGGGATCGCAACAGTTTTCGTGGGTAGAGTATTCAACCCAAATTTATTGGTTCGGCACAAGGGGAGCCAAAGAATATTCTCAAGTATTAGCAGCTCAGTTGTCAATTCAACCACACCTGAAAGACTTAATATCTGCAGCAAAGTATTTAGTAGCAAAGTAGTATGGAAGTAACGGTAATAGTGGAAAAAGTAGTGGTAGCAGTTTTGTAGCAATCGTAACAGTGGCAACGGAAAAGTAACTTAGCAAAGATCAATATGAAACGAACTCGTAGGTAATGGATCAATGATGGATAATTATGTTGGATGGCATTCGTCATGCAACAGTTATAACATAAGGTGGCACAGAACTAGCTCCAATTCATCAATATAATGTAGGCATGTATTTCGAATATAGTCATACATGCTTATGGAAAAGAACTTGCATGTCATCTTTTATCCTACCCTCCCATGGCAGCGGGGTCCTATTGGAAACTAAGGATATTAAGGCCTCCTTTTAATAGAGTACCGGACCAAAGCATTAGCACTTAGTGAATACATGAACTCCTCAAACTACGTTCATAACCAGGAAGTGTCCCAAGTATTGTCACTCTGGGGTTGCCTGATCATAACACGTAGTAGGTGACTCTAACTTGCAAGATAGGATCAAGAACACAAATATATTCATGGAAACATAATTGGTTCAGATCTGAAATCATGGCACTCGTGCCCTAGTGACAAGCATTAGGCATAGAAAAGTCATAGCAACATCAAACTTAGAAGATAATGGATACTACAAATCAAACCCTAACAAAACTAACTTGACTACATGGTAAATCTCATCCAACCCATCACCGTCCAGCAATCCTATGATGGGATTACTCACGCACGGTGGTGAGCATGGAGGATGGTTGATGATGACGATGGCGACGAATTCGCCTTTCCGGAGCCCCGAACAGACTCCAGATCTGCTCTCCCAAGGAAGAACAGGGCTTGGCGGCAGCTCCGTATCCTAAAACATGATGAATCTTTCTCTCTCCAAACGTGAATATATGGAGTTGGAGTTTAGGTCGGTGGAGGTCCAGGGGCCCCACCAGGATAGAGGGCGCGCTCCCCACACTACTGCAGGATGTTGCTAACGCGACACTACGATCAGAGACCCTTCGAGAAACTGTGTGCGATGCAATAATCGCAAACGGTGGTGTAAGAGAATCGTCAAAAATGTGCAAAACATTTGCAATGACCGATGCATCAAACACGGTTCGGATTTTAGTTGCGTCTGCGACGCAGGCCATACGGTTTAGTTCAATGAACTGTTTGCGATGGGGAGGAACAAAAGAAACGGGAAGTCAGATGAAGGTGTATGCGATATACAACATATGGTTCACTAGAATGAACTATTTGTGATTAGGCAACACAAAAGAAACGGTTAGGCAGATCAGGGTGTGTGCGATATACAGCATGCGGTTCACTCGGATGAACTGTTTGCGTTGAGACAAGAGAATAGAAACGGTTCAATATAACAAGATGTGTGTGATACATGGCAAACAGGTTTGTAATCAGAAATGTGTGCAAAGACCGATAATAACACAAACGATTGGTTCTAATAATTCATATGTTATATGCTCTGTCTACACAACATGTATTGGTCATTGAGGGATGGGCGGTCATCCGGATACGCCGTAAGGATGCGAAGAGGCATCCTATATCAGCAAGGACTAGCTGTTCCACCAGTAGCTCATCTAAGAGAACTCTCAAGTTAAGTGTGCTCAGGCTGGCGCAGCCATTAGATGGGTGACTGGATGGGAAGTTGTGTTGATGTTAAATTAACTGATAGGATGGGTCATATCGGTCAAATGACCGAAATGACCCATTCCCTCAGCTAATTTAACCTCGACATCCTTGTTTTTAATTTTTATTTTATTTTTTAACATATGTTAAAGAAGGTCTACCGCATTACATTTTGACAATGTGTATACGTGGCATACATTTTATCCATCCGACCTGTTTGTGTTGGAATAGGCCATGTGTGTTATGGGCAAACGCTTGCTAGTGTACAATCATTTGCGATTGATGAATTTATCATCGACGGGTTCCCTAGTGTGGTCCGTGTTCATCTCATCTTCATCTACTTCTTGTGCTAGCTCGATGTTCCTTTATATTGTAAGTTTCCATTAATTGATGGCGTTCTATGAACATGCCACCATTTCCCGCCATTTCCTCACATGTTTCCCGCCACCCAGCGATATTGCACATAAACATAGATGCGGCGCGATGCATGGAGGCAACAAGCGTAGCTAGTAGCACATCCACCTTTTCCAAGCATGCCAACACACCAAAGTGTCGCCTCTGCCATCAACCTCGTCGATGAGGAAAACTAGAATGCACCACAGCCCGTCGACACCGCGGCGCTCCCCGGCAACGCGATGGACGACGTCGTGATGCGCATCATCGCCAGGGTTGAGCAGACCTTTGGTGCATGGCACTTCAGTGCCGTGGATCAAGATAGGCATGTCAGCGCCGAGAGGCTACAGCTTGCTGCACAACACGATCAATGGCGTGCCGCAGAGCAAGCTAGGCGCGTCCGCGCCGATAGGTTGCGGCTCGCCGCACGGCGAGAGCGTTGGAGTGCCGCAGAGCGAGAGGCGCGGTGTGGTGCACAGCAAGAGCAGATCCATTGGCACTTGCCTGCCGTCGACACGGCGTCGCAGCTGGGTACACGTCCCTTCAGTACCCACATTCCTCGCCATGAGTGGGCACAGGCCCTCTGGGCCATACTTGCACCAGAGGCCGGCCACACCGTACTTGCATTGGACGCCCGCCGTGCCGTTCGTATGGGTCATGCTGTTCGCCTTGTTCGCGGCCCGCTCGATGTGAACGCGTTGGTCGGTAGGCTCGACCGCCTCCTTGGCCCAGGTTTCCACCTGGCCGCAGTAGAGGAACATGGCTGTCGCATCCTCGAGGTCATGATCTTCGATGAAATAGCCAACTTGGAGCTCGAGATCGCGCTCCAGATGTACCACGAACGTGTCGACCGCTTGGACAAACACATGCGCGAGTTTAGGCAGAGCCAAGAGCTACCGTAGGCAAGGGTTGTTGGTCATGGTCTCATGGACGCATTTTATTTTGTTGAGTCATTGCGACGTGGATAGCTATGTATTCATAGCAATCATAGTATTGCTCTGTTTATTGCTCGGTTTCAATGTGTGTACTCTGTTTTTCGTTCTTATATGTTCTATTTCAATGTGTGTTTATATGCTTTCCATTCTGTATATGTGGATGATAACAGATAGATTCAAATTAGTATACAAAAACAGATAGAAAATGGATCATAATATATATAATATTAATTGTTCATTAGTTCATCACAGAATATATATAATATTATCACATATACGTGATGATACTTAACTACTAGGTACAATGCATAAAATTGAAAACGAACAATACTAAAACTAATAATCCCTCCTGGGGCCAGTATTCCGGCAGCCCCTCGCCAGCATCTCCCTGGTGCGCGGCGTCTTCCCAAAGCATTGGTAGTACTCCACCTCCTCCACCTCACAGTGCTTGACGTGTTGATCGGCCTCTTGCAGGCAGACGCATGCGAACGGTCCTGCCATTTAGTTGGGCGCCCACCGGAGCTCCTCGTCGGTGGCACGCTGGAGCTTATTGGCCCAGCTCTACGCAGCGATGAGGCGCCTAGTGCCTCTGGACTTCCTCGTGAAGTACCCGTCTTCGTACACCTCCTCCACACGATGACGCGCCCGCCCCCAAAGCTCTACCGCCTCCTTTTTCCAGGCGGCATCACGGGCTTCACAGGCCGCCTGGTACCTGGCATCCTCCTCCGCCATCTCCTTCTTGAAAGCCACTTGCATGACTTTGGCAGCGACTTCCAAAGATAAAGATCATACTGGCCCCAAAACCAATCCAAAGTTGGGCAGGGGGGGGTCCAGTGCAACCTCGTTCGGCGGCGCGTAGGTGTCGTCCTTGCTGCTCTTCGAGTGAGCATCCTCGGGGGGTGGCGACACCTCGTCGGCACGTGGGCAGACTTGCGACGCCATGGCAGAGATTTGAGAGAGAGATAGATAGATAGATAGATAGATAGATAGATAGATAGATAGATAGAGAGCAAGGTGAGGATCTAGATAAGAATGCAAGTGGGACGACGTGAGCAAGGTAGTATTTATTGGTGGCCAGAATCTAGATCGATGGGAACAGTACATGCACCGGTTGCCGGAAGACGAGTACTGTAGTGTGAATTACACACGATTCCCGCAGCAAAATCCATGTGTGAACATAATAGCTTATGGTTCCCAATGCAGAACTGTGTCTGATCAATAATGCCGCCACTCACCTTCCAAACCTCGAGGCGCGAAATAGGGTGCTAATCGTGTGGGGCCGGTTGTCATGCCATATTTTACATTTTATTTTTTGAACACCAGATATTTACATCATCTGATGATTTTTTAACTCGCACACAAGTACACAAATATGATTTTCCAAACCGTTATGGTTAGCCGTTGCATGTAGATGTAGTTCAAGTTTGAATTATGGTCATTAAATGGCTAGAAAATCACTTAAATGTCTTCAAAAGGTCAGATGACCCCTGAAATTTTCCAAATTTTCACATGACAGTTGTAGTAGTGCACGTTACACGTAGAAAAAATTGAAGGCCGTAAGAGGAAGCTATCTGCCGTTTGTCATCAAACATGCATTGTTCCCTTCTTGGAACCACGAGCCTTCTAGTGAGTTGCTCCGGTTTGTGAGGGGTGTGTGTCCGAACTTTCACTAAATAGACTAATTTTTGTACCACATCATCCGGGTGGCATGACATTACATCAATCATGGTTTCATGTTTTTCTGATCATTTTTTAATTTATTGGAATAAAAATGCCATGGCACTCCATGCATGTACATGTGTCCATGCCATGAAACCAATATGTTTGAAAATTCCTTCTAATTTACAGCACATGGAATTAACTCGCACGCAAGTACACAAATATGATTTTTCAAACCGTTATGGTTAGCCATTGCATGTACATCTAGTTCAAATTTGAATTACGGTCATTAAATGTCTAGGAAATCACTTAAATGTCTTCAAAATGTCAAATGACCACTGAAATTTTCCAAATTTTCACATGACAGTTTATATCAGTGCACATTACACGTAGAAAAAAATTCAAAGGCCATAACAGGAAGCTATCTGCCATTCGTCATCAAACATGCATTGTTCCCTCTAGGAACCACGAGCCTTCTAGTGAGTTGCTCCGGTTTGTGAGGGCTGTGTGTCCAAACTTTCGTCAAGCAAGCCAATTTTTGTACCACATCGTCTTGGTGTCATGACACTACATCAAGCAAGGTTTCTTGTTTTTCTGATCATTTTTAAGTTTTTTTGGAATAAAAATGCCATGGCACTCCATGCATGTACATGTGTCCATGCCGTGATACCAATATGTTTGAAAAGTCCTTCTAATTTACTACACGTGGAATTAACTCGCACACAAGTACACAAATATGATTTTTCAAACCATTATGGTTAGCCATTGCATGTACATCTAGTTCAAATTAGAATTAAGGTCATTAAATGGCTAGGAAATCACTTAAATGTCTTCAAAAGGTCAAATGACCCCTGAAAATTTCCAAATTTTCACATGACAGTATGTATCAGAGCACATTACACGTAGAAAATTTTTAAAGGCCGTAAGAGGAAGCTATCTGCCGTGCATCATCAAACATGTATTGTTCCCTCTCGGAACCACGAGCCTTCTAGTGAGTTGCTCCAGTTTGTGACGGCTTTATGTCCAAACTTTCGTCAAACAGACCAATTTTTGTACCGCATCATCTTGGTGGCATGACATTACATCAAGCAAGGTTTCATGTTTTCCTAAACATTTTTTACGTTTTTGGAATTAAAATGCCATGGCACTCGATGCATGTACATGTGTCCATGTCGTGAGACCAATATGTTTGAAAATTCCTTCTAATTTACTGCACATGGAATTAACTCACACACAAGTACACAAATATGATTTTTCAAACCGTTATGGTTAGCCGTTTCATGTACATCTAGTTCAAATTAGAATTACGGTCATTAAATGGCTAGGAAATGACTTAAATGTCTTCCGAAGGTCAAATGACCCCTGAAATTTTCCAAATTTTCACATGACAACTTGTATCGGTGCACATTACATGTAGAAAAATTTTGAAGGCCGTAAGAGGAAGATATCTGCCGCTCGTCAGCAAACATGCATTGCTCCCTCTCAAAAAAACGAACCTTCTAGTTAGTTGCTCTGGTTTGTGAGGGGTGTGTGTCCAAACTTGCGTCAAATAGGACAATTTTTGTGGAACATCATCTTGGTGGCATAACATTACATCAAGCAAAGTTCATGTTTTCCTGGTCATGTTTTAATATTTTGGAACTAAAATGCCATGGCACTCCATGCATGTGTCCATGCGGTGAGACCAATATGTTTAAAAATTCCTTCTAATTTACTGCACATGGAATTAACTCGCACACAAGTACACAAACATGATTTTCCAAACCGTTATGGTTAGCCGTTGCATGTACATCTAGTTCAAATTTGAATTACGGTCGTTAAATGGCCAAAAAATCTCTTGAATGTCTTCAAAAGGTCAAATGGCCCCTGAAATTTTCCAAATTTTCAAATGACAGTTACAATCAGTGCACATTACACGTGGAAAAAATTTGAAGGCTGTAAGAGGAAGCTATCTGCCGTTCATCAGCAAACATGCATTGTTCTCTCTCGAAACCACGAGCCTTCTAGTGAGTTGCTCCGGTTTGTGAGGGGTGTGCGTACAAACTTTTGTCAAACATGGCAATTTTTGTACCACATCATCTTGGTGGTATGACATTACATCAAGCAAGGTTTCATTTTTTAGTTTTTTGGAATTTAAATGCCATGGCACTCCATGCTTAATTGTGTCATAGCTGTTAGACCAATATGTTTGAAAATTCCTTCTAATTTACTACACGTGGAATTAAATCACACACAAGTACACAAAATATGACTTTTCAAACCGTTGTGTTTAGCTGCTGCATGTACATGTAGTTCAAATTTCAATTACGGTCATTAAATGGCTAGAAAATCACTTAAATGTCTTAAAAGGTCAAATGGCCCCTGAAATTTTCCAAATTTGACATGATAGTTGTATTAGTACTACAAATTTTCTCGTACATTTAAAACACCATCCATTGCCACTTTACTCCAAATTCGTCTTTCACAGCTAATAAAAAATATCTAAAACATCACACAAAGTTGTTTTGTAGGAATCATTTGCGATGAAAAATTATGGGTCTATTTAAGTCTTGCTCCTTAAGCTTCGCCGGCTCGTCTGCTACAGTGCCGGCAACCCCCGAATCCACAAATTCCGATCCTCATTCCCGCCCCCCTTCTTGCAAAAATGACGCCGTGGAAACGCTTCGTGAAGGCCCGTACGATGGTCATGTCCGTCCCGAGCGCCACCGCCTACGCCGAGAGTGCCGCCGCATCCGTATTGAGCGTGGCCACTTCCGCCGAGAGGGCGTCTGCGGCAGCAGACAACGTAGCTGCAGCAGCCGAGACGGCTGTAGCTGCTACTGCGATGGCGGCTGCAAATGCCGAGAGCGCTCGAGCTGCCGTCCGTGTCGCCGATGTCGCCCTCGCCCAGGTCGAGGCCATCCACGCCAAGATATTCGAGGCCACCTCGGAATCCAGCATGCAACCCACGTCTGAAAAGGCGGCGGTGGCCGTCGAGCATCTGCTTCCTCATGAGGTCATCGAGCGGGAGCCATATATGCAGGAGGCGGCGGAGATCGAGGAGCGCCGGGAGGAGGAGTTGCGCGTGGCCCAGGTCGAGGTAGAGAAGAGTCTATATGTCGAGGAATCGGCGGTGGAGTACCAACATGAGCTCTGGTGCAGCCACTACTATGAGTACTACAACCTTGAGGGTGGCACAGAGGATGAGGACGAGGACACGGTCAACTTCAGCAGGGGGACGCAGAGTCCAACAGTGGCATGTCGCTAGGACAAGTCATCGACGTCTCATCTCACACCGGCGATGCATAGGTCGGCGCAGTGGCGGATTTGTTGAAATTATTCGTACTTAGCCTTTGTTTTTAATGTTGGTGTTTTGTTAGAGCAATGTTTAGGTGAACTTTCTCTGTTTAATTACTAAAATTGCTCGATTCAGTAAGTCTGGTCTGTGTGTTGTACGCTCTTTTGTGCCCAAATTAGCAAGCGATGTTAAATTATGCAATGATGTACGCGGGGAAATTTCCACCAAAATTTCAATAATCAAACTCATCCCATGCGCGTTAAGTAGAAGAATCATTTACGATGCACACTATCGTTCAAAGTGAATGGTGTCCGGCGGCAGCACGCGCAAAGTTTCACTCCACATTTCAAAAAAATTGGCCTGCCACCGAAATATCTACCCTCCCCCCTCCCCATCCCCTTTTCTCCCCGACCACAAGTCACATTTCCCCATGTTTCTCCCTCCCTTCCTTCCTAAGCTATAGTCGCTTCCTCGCTTGCTTCCTCGCACTCGCCCTCTCGCATCCTACCGCCGGGGTCTCCATGGTCTTCTCCAGTGGTCCCTCTCTTCTCTCTCTCAGGCTATGACTTTGAATGAAGGATTTTTACCCGGCGGTCGATTTGAGTCATTTCTTCCTCTTGTAGTTCCCTAGGACCATCAGTTGCAATGAATGAAGCGGGGTGGCCGAAGATCTGTCTGCTTGTTGTTACCATCAATCTCCATGCATGAAGCTAGTTGTGTTTGAATCAGTGGATAGTGGAAGAAAGTTTCTGGCATGTTCAGAGAAGGTTAGACCCTCTTTCGTTGTTACAAATCATTTGTTAGATGTGATTCAGACACTGTCACCGTCCCAACCCATTCATCCCACACCTTTAACCAAACGCATCCTAAGACAGTGTCACAGTTTGTACCTAGTATCTAAAAATGTTGCCATCTCATGAGCGGTGCCATTAGAAAATTATTTGGCACCGCTTTAGCAGTTTGTGGAGCTAACTTGTCCAGACATCTGAGCAGCCAAGCATTAAAATACTAAATCTTTATGGCACGAAGGAACTGGGCGTCGGAGCAACTAGGTGCTCCGGAGTTCGGGTTCCTGATTTTTTTCCGTTGCATCGGCTCACCAGTGTAGGGCACCAGTGCAAGATGTAGCAACAGTTGTCTTTACACCGGTTTTGGCATACATAGTGGACGCCTTAGTGCTGTTAGTTCTATGTTACTAAATTTGTGCATGTACACACCTATTAGTATCAATTTGCTCTCATCCAAACACTGTCTCTATGTTGTTGTAGTAATATTTACCTTCCTCTTAAAATGATCAATTTGTTATTTATAGGACATGAGTAAGAACTTGTGGTGTTGTTGTAGTTAATTATAGCTTCTGATGTTTCAGAATTTGGTTGTTGTGTCAGTAGCAATTAATTCATTTGCACATTGTTCTTTTTGAGAAGATATGTCATATTTAACCAGTTTCTTCAGTTTTTAAAAATAAGTATTGGAGATTTTCTATGTTTCTATAAACCCATTTTCCCTACAATTGTTATTGATCTAGTTTTAAATATTATAGGATGAACGGAAGTGTTCTTACTTGTAGTGGGTTCATCAAGAGTGGCCACAGTCCATGAAGATGTGCCTAGCAAAGCTCTAGAGCATGTATCAGGAAGAGAATAGAGGTAGGCTTAGAGATACTGTTGTCAACACTGAAGAATATTTGAAGATGCAGGATAAAAAGAGGAAGGTGGAGAATTAGCTCAGATGTTTTAAATCAAACTTTGCTAAGATGGTGTTGGCGAAGGAGGAGGCACTTTCCCAATTGGCCAGTGCAAAACAGGTTCTTATTGAGCTGAAAGCAGAGGTGCATAAGGCAAGCTTGGATGATCTCAATTAGGGAAGTGAATATATTGTTCTAATATTTTTCTTATGAAGTTGAACTATCTATATGTTGTACTATGTTGTTTTCCGGTATCTATCATACCATGATGTTAAAATATATCTATGTGCCTGATATGATATTGGAAAACAACTGTTCGATATGAAATGTGAATTTCTGTAATACTGGAATTATTAATTGTAAACTAATAAATCTGTGAAATGGGTCCTGGAACTTTGCAAATGGTTCTAGAAGTAAAAGCGCTTGTGATGGATAGTGTCGTGGTACTAAGTCTGTTAGTAAGAGTAGAGGGTAAGTATGAGGAGGCAAGGCCCTAGCTACGGCGAGGTTGTACACATGAGTTTACGAGTTTAGGCCCCTCTCGGAGGAGGTAAAAGCCCTACGGCTTGGTGCCCTGAGGCGGTCAATGGGAATATGAGTGTGTGTGTTACAGGGGGTGCGAACCCTTGTGCCAGAGGATGGTGGTGGCTTATATAGAGTGCGCTAGGACCCTAGCCATCCCACGTTACAGGGTTCAATGTACATTAAGACAGGGTGTTACTGGTAACGCCATCTATAAAGAGCTATCAATGATCCTTAAGACTACAGAGTGAACGCCTGACCGTTGCCATCCTGGGTGACTCTAGGTCTTCTACACACCGAGTGGTTTATTGTATGGTCGAGTGACTTCATCTTGGTAGAATGGAATTGGGGTATCCGAGTGAGATAATTGGTCGAGTGGATTGCACTCCAAGGTTACTTCAGTCGGTATCTTTTGTTATACTTTGAATGTTCTTGATTCTAGGGTAGTCACCTTGGGTAGGGCATTTAGGTTAGGCCTAGGACCCTACCCTAGGTCCATGGCATCATCATTAGCCCTGAATGGATTGAGGTCTGAATGAAAAGAGAGTTGAAGCTGATCCCGACCTGATTATTATGCTTCGCAGGCATTTTCCTGAGTCTGGGAATCATGCTAAAACTTCAACTTTATTTCAGTCGCCTTAATCGATTCGGAGGTCATCGAGTGAACTATACTGACAAGCTTTGAGTGTTGATATGGTACGGAATCTTCGGCGTGATTATTTACTCTACGGTTCCCAGATCTCATGGGATTCGAAAATTTTGGGAAGCGTGCAGGAAGGAGCGCGCCGCAGTGAATGGGGTGGATAGACAGGGGCGCCTCAATTCTTGCGCCACCTTTTTCGCCACGTATCGGTCATGCAACTGTTACAAGATTTTACAGGACTACTTGGGCCCACGAGTCAGCCACTCGGAAGCAGGCCCATAAAGGCGTCGAGGCCGATGTGTGTGCACAGTGTGGATTATTCCTCTTCTTCCTCTTCTGCTTCCCCACCGCATCCTCCTCCACTCTTGGCGCCGCCGCCCTGCCCCCGAGCAGTCCGCCACAATGGGAAAGGACAAGACGGCGGCCCTGGAACATGCGAAGAAGGCAATGGCGAAGGGAAAGAAGACCAGTTGGGGGTCATCGTCGAGGTCTGGATTGCCACATGGCTGGATCCAGGGGGACTGGATTCGGTCCATGATCCAGAAAGAAGATTTGGAGGATCTGGCCTGCGCGGGTTTGATTGAAGACTAGACTAGGAGGTTGCCGGGGAATGAGACGGTGTAATGCCCCGAGTTCGATGCGCCAGCTGCCCGCCAGTTATTCGCCTTCATTGCCTTGTCGTTTGCTTGCGTGTTGCATTTTATCATGTCATCATGTGCATCTCATTTTGCATATGTGTTCATCTTGTGCATCCGAGCATTTTCCCCGTTGTCCGTTTTGCAATCCGGCACTTCTAGGTCATTCGGCGTCCCCTTCTTGTCTCTTTTTGTGAGCGGGTGTTAACATTCTCGGAATGGACCGAGGTTTGCCAAGCGGCCTTGGTACACCACCGGTAGACCGCCTGTCATGTTTCGTGCCATTTGGAGGTCGTTTGATTCTCCAACAGTTAACCGCGTAGCCCGAAACCCCTCTCTCTTTGCATCCCAGCCCCTCTTCACCACAGCCCATGAGCCCATCCAAACCCCCTCCATGCTCTCTGTCGTTCGATCACGATCGTATGGGAAAAAACCGCACCCTATTTGGACTCTCCTAGCTCCCTCTATACCTATATAAACACCTCCCCCTTCAAAATCGCAGTCTAAACCCTAGCCCCGCTGCCCTCGCGCCGCCGAACACATCCGTCCGCATCGGACATGTCCGCTGGCCACCACCCTCCGGCCTATCCGCAGCCGCCAAATCAGCCCCGCCGCCGGCCGAGCCAACCACCGGGCGCCACGTGTTCCCCGCCGCCTCTCTCCTCCGTGCCCTGCCGCCAGGCCCAGCCGCGGCCCTCCCGGCCCGGTCGATCGCCGCCACCAGCCCGCGATCGCGCCTCGTCCCCAAGCTGCCCGCACCGCCGCACGGCTCCCTCACCGCCGGTGCGCTGCCGCCTGGCCCCGCCATCGCCGGACCACGCCTCCACCAGACCCCACCGCCGGTCGCCCTGCGCCCCCGCCTCGGCCCCGTCGCGAGAGCTCGCCTCCCGCCGCCGGCCCGAGCGCCTTGTCCTCACGCTCCTCCCACCGGCGCCGCCCGTGGCCCGCGCCCTCCTCCTCCTCGCCCCCCGCCCGTCGTCACCGGCCTCCGGCGAGCCGCCGTCGCCGGACCCGGACTCGTCTCCGTCTAGATCGGGTCAGGTGGATCAGATCCAGCACCTAGCCCATCCAAATGCTCCCGCGTTCCCGGATCCGCTCCGTCCCGGGATCTCCTCTTCCCGGGTTGACTTTTCACGAGGGTATATTTCTGCTAAGTCACTGTTTTCTAACATTCTGGTGCTACCTTTGACATGCCATAATGTCGCGGGGAACGAGCACCTATGGGGCAGGGCCCCTTTTCGGTCCGGCAGGGGGGCGGAGGGCGCACGAAGAGCAGATCGAGGCGAAGCACGCGAGGGATTTTACCCAGTTTCGGAGCTCTCCAGAGAGATAAAACTCCTACTGCTGCTTTGTGTTTATATTTTGTTCTTGCTTGAGAGTGTGGATGTTGTCTAGTTTCGAATGAGTCGAACCCCTTCTACCTGCGCATGGGCCTCCTTTTTATAGGCTAAAGGGGTCACCAACAGGTGGCAGCGTAGAAAGAGGGGTAAAAAAGTAAAAATGCAGGTTGGTACAACCGCTACCAACAGTGCCCCCTACCTAACTCTGACGGCAGGGGACAAGGGCATTTAATGCCCATCTGGTCGCCCAAACAGTGTATGAAACGACCGTTAGGGGCGCCACCGATCGCCACGATGGCCTTCTAGTCATCTTCACTTGTCACCTCGCACCGCTTGGCTACACAGCTACCCGCCATGTCCACCAGGAGCGACCCTGCTGCAACACGTCGTCGGATGCGCTGGAGCGTGGGTGCAGAGTGGTAGCCTCGCCGCGGCAAGCGCCTTGCCGCGGTCGTTGTCTTGCCGCACCCGAGAGCTTGTTGCTCGCCGGGTCTTGCCGGGGCGCGCGGTGCGTCGCGGCAAGTTTTCTTGGGATGCCTTGAGTGGCCTTCCCGGCAAGCTCCTCTTGCCGGGGTCTTGTGTTCTTCCCGGCCAGCTTCTCTTGCCGGGGCCTTGGTTGGCCTTCCCGGCAAGCTCCTCTTGCCGGGGCCTAGGTTTGAGTACTTTGTTCTTGAATGGTCTTCAAAGTAGCCGTGGAGGGTCTTGGCGGCCACTCGGCAAGCCTTGCCGCGGGACGCTGCGACTGCACGTGCACAAGTTCGGGATACTAAGGTACCCCTACTTTAGTACACCGACAGGAGCCCCCGGGCCTGGGCCAGACACGGTGCCGACCGGTGTTGGGCCAGGCCCAAAACAGTGCACAGGCACGCGCGGCCTAGGTCACACCTCATATCTCTCCGCTTCCACCGCGCACGCCCAGAACGGAACGCATCAAACGCAGCGTCGTGGGTGACGTGGGCGGCGTGCGCGGGGTTAAGCCCCGTGAGCATGCGTCAAGCCATGATGAAGGGGACGGTTCACGCCCTCCTACCTAAATGGAGGTAGGCGTGTGGGCGTGGTGCATTTACTAGATGGGGCCGCTGCACGGTTTTTCGAGGCGTCCACTCCCACGATCACGGGGTGGGGCGAGGCCGCCTCATTCGTCGCCTTGGCTCTGCATCCCCGCCACGCGGCTTTCATGCGCTTGGGGTCGTGGACGGTGGAAGTGGGAATCTGGGCCGTCGCGAGCAGAGGCAGCGGGTCGGCCCCGACTCCCTGCTCTTCCCGTGCCTTGATTCGCTAAGCGGGGCGGCCGAGCCCCCACCTCGCTCCTTTATAAAGAGCAGGAGGGGAGCACAGAAGCCCGCACTCTCTCATCTTCTCCTTACTTCAGCTTCTGCTCCCCTTTCCCCCATTCGCCATGGAGAAAGGGAACCCTGGCCCTTCATCGGTGGCGGCGAGGGTCGCCGCCAGACAGCGCACCTCTCCCTCTCTCGCGCCCGTGGTGGCAGAGCCGGCCATAAGGGGAAGAGGGAGGGGGCGAGGTTGCGGACGAGGTCGAGGACGAGGTTGAGGCGCTCGGGGAAGAGATGGACGGGGCGGCGCGCCAGCTTCGCCTCCGCCGGCGGTTCCTCCCCCCACGGCGGTCCACATAGGAGACGACCCTCGAGCACCTATGGGGCAGGGCCCCTTTTCGGTCCGGCAGGGGGGCGGAGGGCGCACGAAGAGCAGATCGAGGCGAAGCACGCGAGGGATTTTTCCCAGCTTCGGAGCTCTCCGGAGAGATAAAACTCCTACTGCTTCTTTGTGTTTATATTTTGTTCTTGCTTGAGAGTGTGGATGTTTTTTAATGAAAAGGGGATGCTTGCCGGGTTATTTGTCTCGCGGGTTGAACCGACGCCAAGGAGCAAATCCTTGGTATCCCTCGGACAGACAGTTCGCCTCCCGGCAACAGGCCCTGCCGCCTTCCCACGTCGCTCAACCTTTCTCACGCCTTTGACAGAGGCGGGAACAAGGTGGGTGCGGCCACCTCGTTTCATCCCTTTGTTGCCGCAACTACGACCAAACTTGGCCCCGGGAACGGGCCCCAGGGCCTAGAGTTGAGGGAGCACGACAGTTTTCGGGAAAAAAAAGCGGTTTCGCATTCCCCAGTCCATAAGAGGATGCATGAAGAGGGACGAAAGACTTATCTCATATTGCAGCCCCTGGCAACTCTGGCTTGCCGCAGACGAATCTTGGCACTCGCAGCCCCCAGCAATACTGGCTTGCCGGGGCCTAGGTGCCGGCGCGCCCTTCTCCTCCTTTTCGTCCTCAAGCGGTCTGGCCAGGATATGCGAGCCCTGCGAACGAAGGAAAAGCAAAGGGACGGACTCTCGACCTCTAAGCTAGGGGTTAGCTGCTGTTAGGCACTATCAACCCTAACCAAGGACGAGACTCGACCTAGCATGCATGCTATAACCCTGGGGTGTCAGCGCTTCATTTATTTATGCACGGGATCTGCGCCCGGCTTTGTACAAAGGGTTACATGCAACAGCGGCAAGGCTTGTACAAAAGGTGGTTGCCGGAACGGGTTCCGGCAACCGCGCCTTATGGGTAAAACTTACGAAGATGCTCTATGTTCTAGGAGTTGCTCACCGTTAAGCCATCTTCGGTCTCAAGGCGGACAGCGCCAGGCCTAGTGACTCGTTTCACCCGATAAGGGCCTTCCCACTTCGGCATCAACTTGTTGGAATTCTTGGCAGACTGAACGCGCCGAAGAACAAGGTCGCCTTCCTCGAAGCTTCTGGCGTTAACTTTGCGGCTATGGTAGTGACGCAAAGCTTGCTGGTATCGAGCAGGTCGTACCGCAGCCTGAAGACGATCTTCCTCGAGGATCAGCGCGTCGTCTTGCCGTAGCTGCTCTTGCTCAAGCTCATCATAAGCGAGCACTCGAGGTGATCCGTATACGAGTTCCGTGGGGAGAACTGCTTCTGCTCCATATACTAGAGCAAAAGGTGTCTGGCTAGTGGCTCGATTTGGCGTCATCCTGATCGACCAAAGAACCACCGGCAGCTCCTCGATCCAGTTTCTTCCGCACTTGTGCAGCCTGTCGAAAGTTCTGGTCTTGAGCCCGCGCAGCACTTCAGCGTTTGCCCTCTCCGCTTGACCGTTGCTTCTCGGGTGAGCAACAGAAGCGAAGCAGATCTTGGCGCCAAGATCTTGGACGTACTGCATGAAGGTGCGGCTTGTGAATTGTGTGCCATTGTCGGTGATAATCCTGTTAGGGATTCCGAAACGACAAACAATTGACCTGAAGAACTTGACTGCTGACTGTGCTGTCACCTTCCTCACTGCTTCCACTTCAGGCCACTTTGTGAACTTGTCGATTGCAACGTACAAGTACTCAAAGCCCCCGACAGCTCGGGGAAAAGGGCCGAGGATGTCGAGCCCCTAGACTGAAAATGGCCAGGATAAAGGGATTGTTTGGAGAGTTTGAGCTGGTTGATGTATCTATTTGGAGTGGAACTGGCACGCTTCACACTTGGTTACTTGTGCAGTTGCATCCTGGAGGGCTGTCGGCCAAAAGAAACCTTGCCGGAAAGCTTTGCCGGCAAGTGCTCTTGCGCCAATGTGGTGACCACATATGCCTCTGTGTATCTCCGCCAACAGCTCTTGTCCTTCTTCCCGGGAAATGCACTTCAATTTCACTCCGTTGAATCTTCTTCTGTACAGTATGTCATCGACAAACTGGTACATACTTGATTGCTGGGCTACTCTTTCCGCTTCTTCTTGCTCTTCGGGAAGTTCTCCTGTCTGAAGGAAATGGACGATCTGCTGTGCCCATGCCGGAGCTTGTGGCTCGACGACAAGGACTAAAGGCGCAAATGCTGCTGCGGGAACATCTGCTTCCACGGCAAGAATCTATGATTCAGCCGGAGCGTGATGCTGCCCGGCAAGCGTGTCAGGACACAGCTTGTCGGAAGCGTCTGCTTCAACGAAACAAACCCTGGGGCTTGTCAGAGTAGACTGCCCCTCAGCATTCTTTGTGTTGATCTTGGGGACCTTCTTGACGGCGGCTTCGGGGAGCTCTGCCGGAAGGTAGTCGCCAGTAATCAACTTCCTCTTCTTGCTCTGTCCAGTTGATGGTGTTACAGATGGTTGAGTCAGCTTGAGCACAAAAATCCCTGGTTCCACAGGTAACTTGAGTGCGGCGCACTTTGACAGGCCGCCTGCAATGTCATTTAGAGCTCTTGGAACATGTTCCATTTGCAGGCCGTCAAAATGCTCTTCCAACTTCCTCACTTCATCAATGTAGGATTCCATCAACGGACTCTGGTAATCTTTGTTTACTTGATGGACGACAAGCTGTGAGTCACCCCGGACAATGAGCTTCTTGATTCCAAGGTCTACCGCGATCCTGAGTCCGGCAAGCAGGCCTTCATACTCCGTAGTATTGTTTGTTGCTTGCTCCTTGGGAAAGTGCATCTGGACCACGTACTTGAGGTGCTCTCCGGTGGGCGCGACGAGTAGTACGCCCGCACCGGTGCCTTGCAGCGAAAAGGCACCATCAAAGTACATGATCCATTCTTTGTTCACTTCCTTGATGGGGATGCTCCTCTCCGGAGTTTCTTCATCAGGTGTTGGCGTCCATTCTTCTATGAATACTGCCAATGCTCGGCTCTGGATAGTTGAAGTGCTCTCAAACTTGAGGCCGAAGCTTGACAATTCCAGCGCCCACTCGACAATCCTGCCTGTTCCTTCTGGATTCTGCAATATCCTCTTCAGCGGAAAGCGAGTGACAACTGTGATTTCGTGCGCTTGAAAGTAATGGCGCAGCTTCCTCGAGGCCATGAGAAGGCCGAAAAGCAATTTCTGCACACCAGAGTACCTTGATCTAGCCCCCTGCAGAAGGGAACTGACAAAGTAAACTGGGCGCTGCACCATCTTCTTCTGTTTCTCTTCTTGTGGCTGCGCAGATCTATCCTTGTCGGAACCAGAACTTGTCGGGGAAGCCCCCTGCTTGTCGCTGGACTCGGTTGCCGCGGTCGTTGGCTCATCATCTGCCTCCCTCTCCGCTACTAACGCAGCACTAACCACTTCATTGGTTGCCACCAGATATAGCAGCAACTTCTCTTGTGGCTTAGGTGCGACAAGTATTGGAGTGGAGGATAGGTATCTCTTCAAGTCCTGCAGCGCGGCATCCGCTTCCGGAGTCCATTTCATTGGACCTTCCTTTTTCAAAACTTTGAAGAATGGCAGGGCGCGCTCGGCAGACTTAGAGTTGAACCTACTGAGAGCAGCAACGCATCCGACAAGCATTCGCACATCCTTGACGCGCTTCGGTGCTTTGATCTGTTCAATGGCTTCGATCTTGTCTGGATTGGCTTCGATCCCCCGCTGGGACACAAAGAATCCGAGAAGCTTGCCGGAAGGAACTCCAAACACGCACTTCTCGGGATTCAACTTGAGATTGATCTTGCGCAGATTTGCAAAAGTCTCATCCAGATCTTGGATGAAAGTTTCTTTGTCCTTGCTCTTGACCACTATGTCATCCATGTAAGCTTCTACATTTCTGTGCAGCTATGGCTCAAAAGCATGACTGACTACTCTTGCAAATGTTGAACCAGCATTCTTTAGTCCGAAAGGCATCCGTACAAAGCAGTACGTGCCACATGGAGTAATGAATGCAGTTTTCTCTTCATCCTCTTCCGCCATGAAGATCTGATGATATCTTGAGTATGCATCAAGGAATGAAAGCAGATCACATCCTGCCGTGGAGTCGACAATCTGGTCAATGCGCGGCAAGGGAAATGGATCCTTGGGACAAGCTTTATTGACATCAGTGAAGTCAATACAAAGCCTCCACTTCCCGTTCGCTTTGCGCACGACTACTGGATTGGCTAACCACATTGGATGGAGTACTCCTCGGACCAACCCTGCTACTTCCAACTTCTTGATCTCCTCTGCAATGAACTCTTGGCGTTCTACTGCTTGTTTTCTGACTCTCTGCTTGACGGGCCGCGCGTGAGGGCAGACGGCAAGGTGGTGCTCAATTACTTTCCTGGGAACACCGGGGATGTCAGATGGTTGCCATGCAAATACATCGACATTCGCCCGCAGGAAAGCAAGGAGCGCGCTTTCCTATTTAGGGTCAAGCATGGCACTAATGGTGAAGGTACCACTAGTGCCGTCCTCTTTGGCGGCCACTTTCTTGGTCTGTGGTGAAGCTGTCTTTGCCTTCTTGCACTTGCCGGTGGAGCTCGATGGTGCGTCCTCGACGGTAGCGCAGCACTCCGAAGAGGTGCGCTTGCCGGAGTGGGCATCAGAGCTGCTCGAACTTTGCGTGGATCGCGGCGAGCTCGCGGGTCCGATGACGCGGTGGAGTCGTTGTCGAGGTTGGCCCGGCGAGTCGGCGATCTTGGCCTTCGTGGTGGGGAGTGCACGGTGGTGGCACCCCCAGCGGTCTTATCGGCGTCGGCTTGCGCCTGGGCATATTTCCGGGGCTTTGATGTGCTCGGTTGCCGGGGCTTGTCGCCGTTGGCGAAGCCGATGAGGCTCTGAAGGGTGGCCCTCCAGTCGTCGATCTTGTCTGGCGTTGGAGGGTAATCTAGAAGCAGCTGGGCTCGGGCCAGCACTTCCTCTGGAGTCTTGGGTGGCGGTGGCGAGCGACGCGAGGTGCGGGATATGCTCAGGCTTCTAACATTGTTAGAAGGAGCAACATCTCTTCCAGGCGACCGTCCCGTACTCGTGCCGGCATGTCGACGTGCATGTTGGCCTTGAGCGTCCCGCGACCCACCAGCTTGGCCTTGTTCTAACGCGAGTACGGTGCCAGGAGCACCGTGGCGTTGTCGATCCTACACCTCCTGGGAGGGGTGCGGCGGATGTACAGACGCTGATGCTTGCGGGGCCTTGTCCTTGGACCGAGTGACGATGTGAGCCCCTCCGCTGGCGCCCGCTCCTCCGCCGGCGTCCACCCCACCGCCCGTTTGCTCCGGTGGCGGTAGGATAGATGTGGACGGAGCGGCCACCTCCGAAGCCTTCTTCTTCGGTGGCATGTCGATGAAGATTTTGATGTACCACGCGCAAACTCCGGATCAGGTTCGCACAACCTCGACGCACCCCTACCTGGCGCGCCACAGATGTCGTGCACGGGGAACGAGCACCTATGGGGCAGGGCCCCTTTTCGGTCCGGCAGGGGGGCGGAGGGCGCACGAAGAGTAGATCGTGGCGAAGCGCGCGGGGGATTTTACCCAGCTTCGGAGCTCTCCGGAGAGATATAACTCCTACTGCTGCTTTGTGTTTATATTTTGTTCTTGCTTGAGAGTGTGGATGCTGTCTAGTTTCGAATGAGTCGAACCCCTTCTACCTGCGCATGGACCTCCTTTTTATAGGCTAAAGGGGTCACCGACAGGTGGCAGCATAGAAAGAGGGGTAAAAGAGTAAAAACGCAGGTTGGTACAACCGCTACCGACAGTGCCCCCTACCTAACTCTGACGGCAGGGCACAAGGGCATTTAATGCCCGTCTGGTCGCCCAAACAGTGTATGAAACGACTGTTAGGGGCGCCACCGATTGCCACGATGGACTTCTAGTCATCTTCACTTGTCACCTCGCACCGCTTGGCTGCACAGCTACCCGCCACGTGCACCAGGAGCGACCCTGCTGCGACACGTCGTCGGATGCGCTGGAGCGTGGGTGCAGAGTGGTAGCCTTGCCGCGGTCGTTGTCTTGCCGCACCCGAGAGCTTGTTGCTCGCCGGGTCTTGCCGGGGCGCGCGGTGCGTCGCGGCAAGTTTTCTTGGGATGCCTTGAGTTGCCTTCCCGGCAAGCTCCTCTTGCCGGGGTCTTGTCTTCTTCCCGGCCAGCTTCTCTTGCCGGGGCCTTGGTTGGCCTTCCCGGCAAGCTCCTCTTGCCGGGGCCTTGGTTTGAGTACTTTGTTATTGAATGGTCTTCAAAGTAGCCGTGGAGGGTCTTGGCGGCCACTCGGCAAGCCTTGCCGCGGGACGCTGCGACTACCCGTGCACAAGTTCGGGATACTAAGGTACCCCTACTTTAGTACACCGACACATAATACCATGTGTGCTCCTCCGTTTCATGCATATAATATATCAAAATGTTCATTGTGAGATGCTCTTCATATTGTTCCATTGTTCTTTGTCTTTAGTATTAGCATTCCATGCCTTTGTTTGCCATGTTAAGTTCCTGTAACATGTTGTTTGATAGCTCTAAACATTGCAACCTCATGTTATTTCTACTAAGCCTGAAACTGTTATTATTTGCAATCTTGCCATGTCCTTTTGAGCATGTTATAGTGTTTTCTGGAGATAGGTCAGTGTTCATGTTTTGTCATGATTTACCTGTAATTCATGTCCATGCCTTTTGTTTTTATGTTGGGGTGCTGTAGCATATGTACATGATGCTTGCAAGTCGCCTAGTTGCTGTTTTGGACAGTTCGTCCTTTAAAACTTGCATTGTGTGTATGTGTTGAACCGTTGCTCCGTTTTGAGTGTGCTCTATATGAAACTTGCTTGATTTTGCATTAAGTTTCATATTATAATGCTGCATCCATGTTTGAGAGTGTTGCTTGATGTTTGAATGCATTTTGTGTCAATGCCATGTTTAACTTGTTTTGCTCATATCTTCTAGGCCGTAGCTCCAAATTAAGCGAACTTTATATGTAGCTTGACTAGAATTTCGTGTAGATCATCTTGGTGCATCTTAACTTGCTGTTTAACAACTTGAGCATAAGGTTTATTCAGTTCTGGACCAATTTCTGAATTTGCATATGAGGTCTTACCGGAATTGTTATATGTTGTTTCCGGCCTCATTTAAACTTGCTTTGATGTGTTGCCCTTGTATGCATCATCTCTTGCCATGAGTAGCTTCATGTAGCCTTGTCATGCATCATACTTGGTTTTGCGTCATGCCTTGTCTATGTGTTGTGTGTTTACCTTTTTGTTTGCTTCTTTCCGGTTGTGCTCCTTCTCGTTAGTTCCTATTTCGTTGCGATCGTGAGGATTCGTTCGTCTACGCTTGGTTCGGCTTCATCCGTTCGTCTTCTTCATGGACTCGTTCTTCTTCCTTGCAGGATTTCAGGCAAGATGACCGTCACCTTGGATATCATTACTATCATTGCTATGCTAGTTGCTTTGTTCTATCACTGACCGTGAGAGCTTGTGATGGGCTAAGTTGGGACACTCCTGCAGGGTATGAACTTTTGAGAGCCGTGCCCATGGTTATGTGGCAGATGGGAATTTGTTAATGTCCGGTTGTAGATAACTTGACACCAGATTCGAAATAAAACACATCAACAGCGTGTGTAACCGTGATGGTGTCTTCTCGGCGGAGTCCGGGAAGTGACACAGTTTTGGGTTATGATTGACGTAAGTAGGAGTTCATGATCACCTCTTGATCATTGCTAGCTTCACGACCGTTCCATTTGCTTCTCTTCTCGCTCTCATTTGCGTATGATAGCCACCATATCATGCTTAGTCGCTGCTGCAACCTCACTACTTATCCTTTCCATACCCATTAAGCTTTGCTAGTCTTGATACCCATGGTAATGGGATTGTTGAGTCCTCGTGGCTCACAGATTACTACAACAATAGTTGCAGGTGCAGGTTATGCGATGATCATGACGCGAGAGTGATGCTTGCTTGTTTTGTAATTCTTCTTCTGCTTCTTCTTCGATCAGGGGATAGGTTCCAGGTCGGCAGCCTGGGCTAACAGGGTGGATGTCGTTTGAGTTTCTGTTTGTGTTTCATCCGTAGTCAGATGGTGCTCTTATGTAAGATGATGTATTCGTGTGGCATTGTATGCCCTTTTGTATGTATCCCCATCTATTATGTAATGTTGATGTAATGATATCCACCTTGCAAAAGCGTATCAATATGCGGTTCTATCCTTGGTGGGACATCCGAGTCTCTTTAGCATAGTATCGCATATTGGGCATGACAAGTTGGTATCAGAGCCTCGACCAACCATAGGAGCCCCCTTGATTGTTCGTAGTTGGCTGTTGTTGAGTCTAGAAGAAAACTATTTTCGGAGTCTAGTTATATCAGAGAGTAGGAATTCTTTTTACTCCTCTGCCCCTT
This sequence comes from Triticum timopheevii, assembly GCA_963921465.1. NCBI lineage: Eukaryota > Viridiplantae > Streptophyta > Magnoliopsida > Poales > Poaceae > Triticum > Triticum timopheevii. The sequence goes on from OY997264.1 coordinate 297,957,564, forward strand.
CGTCGCTCTGGTGAGAAATCTTGACGTAGGTGTTTTGAGTTACTCCTCTTCCCATTCAATTTTTTCTTTAGGATCATGCGGTTAGTTTTTCATTCGTTGTCCATCCTCTTTTCAATACGGCGCATTTCTCTTCGAGTGGTTTCGATCCTTGTCATCTTTTGCAAGATCAGTCGTCAGTTCTTTCTCTTTCGATGGTGTTTCCCTGACCGAAGTTGTCCTTGTTTTTTTTCCACCCGCCCTCCATTCTTCTTCTCGGAACCGGAGTCCGTAATCGAGTATCCATCCTACTTGTGCAAAGTCTTTGCTTTCTTTCTTCAATGATTTCAACCGGTGTTTTCTCTTCAAGATATTTGTCGGTTTCCCCTTCCAAGTTACCTTTGTTTTTCCCGCCCTCCCACCCTTTTTCTTCCCGGAGTTTGAGTCTCTTTCGACCATCAGTTTCATTCGTGCGGAACCTCTTCAGTCTTTCGTAAATTATCTCAACCGGTGAATTCTCGTCTCGTTTGACATTCATCATCTCTTTTTCTTCTCCAGTGGATTCAATTCCAATTTTCGATAGTGATTATATTCTTTTCCTCAGCTCAAGTGTTCTCCTTGCTCGTTTGCCTCTCGCCATTCAATCATTCCGGAGTTCGGAATACATCTCAGGAGATTCGTCTGCGTTCCAATTAATTCAAGGTTGTCACCTCATACAAATATTTCAACCATTCCGGTGCATCATCTACCTCTTCAACAACCCTTTCCAACGGTGTTTTCTTTTAGTGGGCCCTAACCCACAGGTTTTATCTTACCTGACTCTTCTAATTCCCCCGGAGTTATTCTCAATTATTCTCAAGTGTGATGTAAGAATGGATCACATCAGTCACATGCCTTCTCCAAGATTGATTTCAAATCATTTCATTATTGGCTCAACCTCTTCGCTTTTCATTCTCCCGGAGTATCTCAGTAATTTTGGCGGTGTTTTCCGTCATCATTTGAAGATCGAAGAAGAGATTTTCCTCTAAATCTTGCCCGTTCTCTCGAAGACTCACGGTTCTAGTTTCATGCTATCGTCTCGAATTATTCCATTTGTAAGATATTCTTTTCTTACCCATCTGGAGTATGTCAGGAGTTGTTTTTCCATTTCTTTTCACCGGAGGCCATCGTTCCAGAAGAATTCTTCGTCCTCACATTTCAGCTACTGTTATCCAATTATCCCGGTGCTTCGTTCAAGTGTTCTTTAATTAGCTCATGATCTCTTTGTTCTTTTGCATCTAAATCCCCTCTAGCTTATTGGTTCTTCTAATTCTTCCCGGTGATTCTTACTCTTTAATCAGTCATTTTTTTCCAAATTTTTTACGGTGGTTCGTTCAAGATTCTTTTTCTTTGATTTTCATATTACTTCATTCGCTCTTTTCAATCATACCAGTAGTTAATGAAGACCTTCTCAAGTTTGCGATATGTCACTTCTCAATCCTTTTCAAGAAGGATAAGTAGTATTCAAAATCCACTGCTTGTCATCAATTTAATTTGATGAATGATAAGCATACAATAAATCTTATTCTAATTTCATCCAAGTGAGTAATCCCTTCGTTCACAGTTTGTTCTTGATGAATAAATTCTAGTTTCAAGTATTTCCATCTTTTCTTTTCCGGAGCTCCATGCTATTCTCGCTTATCTCGTAGGAACCCCCATCTAAATCACCACAAGGCTCATCTTATTCTTTCATCCTTCATTCTATATCATCTTCCTTTTGTCACCGGAGTTCTCCATGGTGGTTTGTCATGATTTAATTCATTCTTCAAGTGTTCATCAAGATTCTTGTAGGCGAAGCTCAAGTATCTTTTCTTCTTGCATCTCGAAGTGCAATTAATTCTCTGTATTCTTCTAAAGTTGAGTTTTGCATTTTCTTCATTCCGCTCAGCTATTCAGATTTTTGGTTGTGGTATAATTTCACCTCAAGTTTTGAGATGTTACCTATAAGACCACAACTAGCTTATTATTTTCGTTGTTGATTTTCTCAATAGCTCCGTTTAAACCTTCCTTCTAAACATGCTTTAAACTTCATTCGTGGCACAAGTTGTCATTTTCTTCTTCGTTCTTTTCATTCAACTCTTTCAATTCTTTCCGGAGGTTTTGTGTCATGTCTTCATCAATTATCATTCCATCCTCTCAAGCTCGCGTTCTATTCCTCCATGTTTCAGCCAGAGTGCTGCCTAAATCCTTTCAGTCTTATTCGTTTCTTATATCGGTCTAACCGGAGTAGTTTCATAGTATATCTGATTCCGTGAGGTTTCGGTTCTCGTCATTCTCATCGTTCCTCTCTTCTTCTCGAGTGCTCTCGATTCTTTGCTTCTTCTATTGAGTTCTTGTTTCACCTCTTCCTCTTTCTCTTCCGTCACGTTCCTAAGATCTCGGGACGAGATCTCTTGTTAGTGGAGGAGAGTTGTAATGCCCCAAGTTTGATGCGCTAGGTGTCCGCCAGTTATTCTCCTTCATCGCCTTGTCGTTTGCTTGCATGTTGCATTTTATCATGTCATCATGTGCATCTCATTTTGCATACGTGTTCGTCTCATGCATCCGAGCATTTTCCCCGTTGTCCGTTTTGCAATCCGGCACTTCTATGTCATCCGGCGTCCCCTTCTTGTCTCTAGTCATGAGCGGGTGTTAAACATTCTCGGAATGGACCGAGGTTTGCAAAGTGGCCTTAGTACACCACCGGTAGACCGCCTGTCAAGTTTCATGCCATTTAGAGGTTGTTTGGTACTGCAACGGTTAACCGCGTAGCCCGAAACCCCTCTCTCTTTGCAGCCCAGCCCCTCTTCACCATAGCCCATGAGCCCGTCCAAACCCCCTCCATGCTCTCGGTCGTTCGATCACGATCGTGTGGGCGATAACCGCACCCCATTTGGACTCTCCTAACTCCCTCTACCTATATAAACACCTCCCCCCCCCTTCAAAATCACAGTCTAAACCCTAGCCCCGCTCCCCTCGCGCCGCTGGACACATCCGTCCGCGCCGGACATGTCCGCCGGCCACCTCCCTCCGTCCTATCCGCGGCCGCCACATAAGCCCTCCCGCCGACCGAGCCAACCGCCGGGCGCCACGTGTTCCCCGCCGCCTCTCTCCTCCGTGCCCCGCTGCCAGGCCCGCTGAGCCCAGCCGCGGCCCTCCCGGCACGGTCGATCACCGCCGCCAGCCCGCGACCGCGCCTCGTCCCTAAGCTACCCGTGCCGCCACACGGCTCCCTCACCGCCGGCGCGCTGCCGCCCGGCCCCGCCATCGCCAGACCCCGCCTCCACCAGACCCCGCCGCCGGTCGCCCTGCGCCGCCGCCTTGGCCCCGTCGCCGGAGCTCGCCTCCCGCCGCTGGCCCGAGAACCTCGTCCCCGCGCTCCTCCCACCGGTGCCGCCCGTGGCCCGCGCCCACCGCCGCCTCGCCTCCCGCCCGTCGTCGCCGGCCTCCGGCGAGCCGCCGTCGCCGGACCCGGACCCGTCTCCGTCCAGATCGGGTCAGGTGAATCAGATCCACCACCTCGCCCATTCAAACGCTCCCGCGTGCCCGGATTCGCTCCGTCCTAGGATCTCCTCATCCCGGGTTGACTTTTCGCGAGGGTATATTTCTGCCAAGTCCCTGTTTTCTAACAATCTGGTGCTACCTTTGACATGCCATAATACCATGTGTGCTCCTCCGTTTCATGCCTATAATATATCAAAATGTTCATTGTGAGATGATTTTCAGTTTGTTCCGTTGTGCCATGCTTGTTTGAGTCCATCTTTATGCTCTAATCATTGTTGTGAAAGTGCTATATGATGTTAACTGCTGTCTGTTAACAGAAATTGCTGATTTGTCTTTTTTATTGCATTTTGTGTGTGCATCCTATGAGATAGATGTCTACATGAGTTTTGAGCTACATCATGCCATATTTACAGTGGTGCAATCCATGTATTTTTGTGTGCCTTGTGGTGAGTGCATCAAGTTCGTGAAGTAGAGTACTTGCTGTTACCGTTTTGCTAGGCTGAATCTGTTACATCATGATGCTATGTGAACCTGCTGCTACAAGTCATTCTATGCATAATCTGGAGATGTTCACTAAGGATGTGTTGTTATACATGGCATGCTCTATCCGTCCATGCCCCTGGTTGTATTTATAGCATGCTGTAGCTTGTTGTAATCATGCTCCAAACTTGCTAAATAATGTTGTTGTCAGCCTGTTAACATTAAGTTCAGTTTGCCATGTGATTTACTAGTGATCCATGCACCCTATGAACTTGCTCTTGCCATGCTTAGCTTCATAAACATGTATTCTTACTATTGGTCACCTTGTCATGCCATGAAATGCTCTGTGGGGAGTTGTACAAGCTCACCGACATGCCTACTTATCGTTGTTCCTGCCATGTCTGAATCTGTCATATCATTTGCCATGTTTCCATGGATCCTACCATGTTTTCTGTTGATCTTTGGAATTAGTTCAATAAGGGAGTTTTGTTCTTTGTCTTTAGTATTAGTATTCCATGCCTTTGTTAGCCATGTTAATTTCCTGTAACATGTTGTTTGATAGCTCTAATATTGCAACCTGATGTTATTTCTGCTAAGCCTGAAACTGTTATTATTTGCAATCTTCCCTTGTCCTTTTGAGCATGTTATATTGTTTTTTGGAGATAGCTTAGTGTTCATGTTTTTTCATGCTTTACCTTTAATTTATGTCCATGCCTTTTGTTTTTATGGTGGGGTGCTGTAGCATATGTTCATGATGCTTGCAAGTCGCCTAGTTGCTGTTTTGGACAGCTCGTCCTTTAAAACTTGTATTGTGTGTATGTGTTGAACCGTTGCTCCGTTTTGAGTGTGATCTACATGAAACTTGCTTGATTTTTCATTACGTTTCATATTATCATGTTGCATCCATGTTTGAGAGTGTTTCTTGATGTTTGAATGCATTTTGTGTCAATGCCATGTTTAACTTGTTTTGCTCATATCTTCTAGGATGTAGCTCCGAATTAAACGAACTTTATATGTAACTTGATTATAATTTCATGTAGATCATCTTGGTGCATCTGAACTTGCTGTTTAACAACTTGAACATAAGGCTTATTCAGTTCTGGACCAATTTCTAAATTTGCATATGAGGACTTACCGGAATTGTTATATGTTGTTTCCGGCCTCATTTAAACTTGCTTTGATGTGTTGCTCTTGTATGCATCATCTCTTGCCATGAGTAGCTTCATGTAGCATTGTCATGCATCATACTTGGTTGTGCTTCATGCCTTGTCTATGTGTTGTGTGTTTACCTTGTTGTTTGCTTCTTTCCAGTTGTGATCCTTCTTGTTAGTTCCTGTTTTGTTGCGATCGTGAGGATTCGTTCGTCTACGCTTGGTTTGGCTTCATCCGTTCGTCTTCTTCATGGACTCGTTCTTCTTCCTTGCGGGATTTTGGGCAAGATGACCGTCACCTCGGATCTCATTACTATCATTGCTATGCTAGTTGCTTTGTTCTATCGCTATGTTGCGCTACCTATCTCTTGTCTTCAAGCCTCCCAAATTGCCATGTCAGCCTCTAACCTTTTCACCCGTCCCAGCAAACCATTGCTTGGCTATGTTATTGCTTTTGCTCAGCCCCTCTTATAGCGTTGTTAGTTGCAGGTGAAGTTGAAGATTGCTCCATGGTGGACATGATTATGTTGGGATATCACAATATCTCTTATTTAACTAATGCATCTATATACCTGGTAAAGGGTGGAAGACTCGGCCTTATGCCTGGTGTTTTGTTCCACTCTTGCAGCCCTAGTTTCTGTCATACCGGTGTTATGTTCCCGGATTTTGCATTCCTTAGGCGGTTGGGTGATTTATGGGACCCCCTTGACAGTTCGCTTTGAATAAAACTCCTCCAGCAAGGCCCAACCTTGGTTTTACATTTGCCTCACCTAGCCCTTTTTCCTTTGGGAGTCGCGCTCCCCAGGGTCATGTTATTTTACCCCCCCCCCCCCCCGGGCTAGTGCTCTTCATCAGTGTTGGTCCAACCTATCAGCCGCCGGTGGTCACCAGGGGCAACTCTGGGCTGGCCTACCGGAAGTTTGGACAATCCGGTGTGCCCTGAGAACGAGATATGTGCAACTCCAATCAGGATTTGTCGGCACATTCGGGCGGCTTTGCTGGTCTTGTTTTACCATTGTCGAAATGTCTTGTAAACCAGGATTCCGAGACTAATCGGGTCTTCCTGGGAGAAGGAATATCTTTCGTTGACTGTGAGAGCATGTGATGGGCTAAGTTGGGACACCCGTGCAGGGTATAAACTTTCAAGAGCCGTGCCCGCGGTTATGTGGCAGATGGGAATTTGTTAATGTTCGATTGTAGATGACTTGACACCAGATTCGAATTAAAATGCATCAACCGCGTGTGTAACCGTGATGGTCTCTTCTCGCTGGAGTCCGGGAAGTGAACACGGTTTTGGGTTATGTTTGACGTAAGTAGGAGTTCAGGATCACCTCTTGATCATTGCTAGCTTCACGACCGTTACATTTTCTTCTCTTCTCGCTCTCATTTGCGTATGGTAGTCACCATATCATGCTTAGTCGCTGCCGCAACCTCACAACTTATCCTTTCCATACCCATTAAGCTTTCACTACTAGGGAAAACCTTATACACAGAACTTTAGCAGTAGCGTGTGTCAAAGAAGCACGCTGGTGATAAATAGCAGCAGCGAGCCTGCCGAAACCGCGCTGCAGATAAAGTCGTAGCAGTAGCGCGTCTCGCTGGAAACACGTTACTACTAAAATTCTCACGGCTTAGCCGATATGGTACACATAGTAATTGCGGTCTACATTGAACCACTCTACTGCTACTTTCTTTGTAGCAGCGCGTTTTGCCCTAAACTTGCTACTACTAAGGGATATAAAATTAAATGAAAAGCAAATAGAAAGGTAATTGAAAATGAAAGAAATAGAAGAAGGTGAAAGGAAAAAAATAAAATGTGAAGAAAAATAAGTGAAAAAGGAGAAAGTTGTAGCAGCAGCGTGTTTCTAGGAACGCGCTACTGCTACTTCTGACTTAACCACCGCGTTCGTCCTTCCCCATGGCCACTTTCCCCAAATCTCACTACTCCGCTCTCGCCGCCGCCGTCGCGGCAACCCCAAATCTCACTACTCCGCTCTCACCGCCGCCGTCGCCCGTCGGTCGCCGCGCGCTCTCCGGACACCCTCTACGCCGCCCCCGCCCCCGAATTCAACGTCGCCCCCACCCCCAACCTCAACGCCGCCTCGGACGCCGCCCCGGACGCCGCCCCGACCTCAATGCCACCCCGGACGCCGCCCCAAGCCCGACCTCGACGCCGCCTGCCCCTCTCTCGCCATAGGCACCCGATCGAGGTGAGCACGCCTGCTCCTCCCCCTCCCCTACCTCTGCCTAGATAGAGTTCTTCAAATTTTAGTTGCATCAAATAGTTAGGGTTCATCTATGGGTGGAAATGAATTGGATACAGATGCGGCTGGGATTTTTTCTTAGGTGATGTTTTCTTAGATGATGAATAAACACTAGTGTAATGCATAATAAAACGAGTAAAATTTGACCTTCTTCTATTTAGTTAGTAAGAACTAGTTAGTAAGAACTAGGTAATAATTAGGTGATTTTTTAGTTAAAGCAATTTTTCCCGCCTCGACGTGGACGATGCCTATCCCGCGTCCTCGTCGTCGAGTCGGCGGAGGACGACACCTGCTTGACCAGATCGGCCATGTCCGAGACTGGGCTCCGCCAGGGTGGTACTGGGAGGCGCTACCTACCGGGGGCGCAGGTTGGTGAGGAGCCAGCCTGTCGTTGACCCAAACCTTCTTTGGTGGCGGTCGCGTGGGCTAGTGACGATCCAGAGGCTGGAGGACTCCGCGGAGGTGGTGTGTCACCGTGTCAGTGAGAAGGGCGCGCACGTCCGTTGCTACTTGTTTGCGGTGGAGCACAGGTCGTTCTCAAATACCTGGCAGGTTCTCCGGGGATCTCACTGGAGCTATGATCCCGTGAGGGTGCCTTCTCTGTGGGTGTCCACCGCCCGCGCCGATACCCATCGTGTGCTAGAGTTTTAGTTGTATTAGTGATGTTATATGTATGACAATATTCGTGATGTATTAGTGATAATATTCTACGATGTACTGACGCATGAGATGATCTACTTTTGCTTATTGAATGCATGCTAATTTGAGTCCTATAAGATATTTTGAAATGTATATCTTGTGTTTCTCAATATCCAAGTGGCCGGTCATGTTTGCAGGTTACACCTTCGAGTGTCCTATGTTTTGCCGGAGTGTTGATTCATTTCCGTTCTGGCAAATTTCAGGCGCTCGATATGTCCTATTTTAGCAAAGGTCATGCCGGATTTTTCTGTGAATTTTGGCATGACTTGTGCTAGAATATGTAGGAAATATCGAGTGCCCCGGATTTGTGTGTTGAGTATCTTGGTAGTTGTCTTCGATCGATTTTCAATTAATGTTTTAACTGTGAACATAGGAAATGTCTGACGACGAGAAGGATTTCGGTATTTGCAAATACTGCGAAGACGAGTGCGGCCTATGCGACGAAATCTTCCTAGATGATGATAGGTGCTTCAGCATCAAGCTGGACGAGAACTTCGAAGTGGATACAGTAAGTCACAACAACAAGTCTTTTTTCGTAATTAAGCATGACATCTGCTTCATTTGCTTCAACTTATATTTTTTTTACTATTCCACTAGCGTATCCCCTGCCATGCAAGAGTTTTTGTATTGGATAAGATAGGTTTCAGTCATAGTATGGAGGAAAAGAAAGTTTACTTGAAGACCGAGCATGGTTATATTTTCCATGCGAAGTTATACAATTCAGACGACTACACCTATTTTGGATGCAAAACATGGCGAGCACTATGCAAGACTTATGCATTTGAGCCTGATATGGTTATCACCTTTGATATTCGTCTGGAAGATGATATTGAAGGTAATACCGACATCTAGGTCGATGTGCAAATGCCTCCAGTTATACCATTATGTAAGTTTCTCAACCATATTTATGTCTTTGATATTGTTTATTCAAAAATAGTTGACAACTAATTTGTATTGTCAGCTTATTTCCGTGCAAGCAAACATATCCAACGCTTGGTAGACAGGACCGTATACTGTCCTGGGGCTGAACTCAACTGCGAGGAGCTCAGTCATTATGTTTCATGGCTTGAGGATCTTGATACTGTCAAGACAAATTTTCTTCCTGCATTTAGAAATGTTAGTACTGAAAATGTGCGACCAATAGTGTTCGTAATGAACTACGGTCACATCTATTTAGGAAGGATGGTAAGATTTTTACTATTTGTCATCAGTGCACCTTTTCCATACATTATTTTTGAAGCTAAACTTCATTGCTATGTATGTTACCGTACGATGTTCTTCAACAGGGACTCCCAATGAATGTTGTGCCTTATGGGATCGAGACTAAAGGTACCATGAGTATTATCAGCTTACGGCCAAGATATCCTACAGATTACTTTAGTGCATTCAAGATTAGCGACGAATGCTTAATAGTGCAAGACTGGACCAAATATGTGATGGGGGAGCGCAGAGAAGTACTAGGGGGCAGCAAACAGATGCGCTACCCACGATTAGGAGACAGGTTCATCTGCATGCTCCAGTTTGATCGAGGAGGAGAGCTATATATGTTTTATGTTATTTTACCTAAGAGAGAGCAGTAGGTGTGATTAGCTAGCTAGAAATGAGTTTGAGGATGATGATGTGCTACACTATTACTATGATGATAAAATAGCTAGTGTTGGTGGTAATGACTATGCTGATTATTATTAGCTAGTGTTAGTGCTGATTAAATAAATAATGTTGGTGGTAATGACTATGATGATGATTAAATAGCTTGTGCTGGCGGATTAGATTCAAGTGGAGGCAACATGTTCTGCACATCGAAAGTACTACTAGTCCAAACTAGATCAAGTTTGGATTAGTAGTATACTTTTGACATGCACCACATATTGCCTCCACTTGAACCTAATCCACCTTCATTTAATACACTGTTATGGACATAATGATGTAAACCTCATAACAGCTGGTATTGTACCAATATTTGTATGATGGCGCATAAATACACTAAAAATAAAAAAAAATAAAAATACTAGTAGCGATGGAAAGAAAACACGCTGCAAGTAGATACCTTAGCAGTAGCGCGGTAGTGAACAAGCGCTGCAGCTATTTGTCCTAGCAGTAGCGCGTGATGGGACGCGTTACTGCTAAGCAATAGCTGTAGCGCCTTATTAGTAGCGTGCACACCCGCGCTACTAGTGGGCACAAAACACGCACTACTGCAAGGGTTTTCCCTAGCAGTGTTTGCTAGTGTTGATACCCATGGTAATGGGATTGCTGAGTCCTCGTGGCTCACAGATTACTACAACAACAGTTGCAGGTGCGGGTTATGCGATGGTCATGACGCGAGAGCGATGCTTGCTTGTTTTGGAGTTCTTCTTCTGCTTATTCTTCGTTCAGGGGATAGGTTCCAGGTCGGCAGCCTGGGCTAACAGGGTGGATGTCGTTTGAGTTTCTGTTTGTGTTTCATCCGTAGTCAGATGGTGCTCTTATGTAAGATGATGTATTCGTGTGGCATTGTATGCCCTTTTGTATGTATCCCCATCTATTATGTAATGTTGATGTAATGATATCCACCTTGCAAAAGCGTATCAATATGCGGTTCTATCCTTGGTGGGCTAGCAGGGTGGATGTCATTTGAGCTTCTGATTGTGTTTCATACGTAGTCAGATGTTGATCTTATGTATGTTGTATTGATGTACTCTTATGGCATTTGTATGCCTTGTATGTATCCCCAACTATTTATGCAATGGTTTGATGTAATGATATCCACCTTTCAAAAGTGTTTCAATATGCGGGTCTATCCTTGGTGGGACCTTCGAGTTCGTCTCGGATAGGGTCGCTTATTGGGCGTGACAGACCGAGCATCAGTTGTAGGAGGGTGAGTGCATCCTCCTCGCAACTCATGTTGACCATGGTTTAACTCCGCCTCTGCATCCTTTTTTCCGGGGTTTCCTGAACTTTTTTGGTGCCCAACTTCATCATTTCTCTCCCGACAATATCACATGTCTCGCTGCGTATGTCTCTCTATCTGAAAACTTCTTGGGTTGTCGACCACATTGGGGTTTATTCAAACACATCTTTACCTGCCGTTCCCAAACTATGAAGAAGGCAAACCCGACTGATGAAAAGACGCACGTGATCCAAATGTGTGGGGCTTTAGTGATTCAGATGAGGATTAGCAGTAATTTTCCTTCTATGACTCTTCTTGAGTCGGTTAGGAGGTGGCAGTCGACCTGGTTCTATTGCCAAGATGTTCCGTCCCCTGGTCAACCGACTGGTCTTCTCGCCTTCACCATGGCTCGAGTCCGCCAACCCTCTTCATTGACCGTGACTTCAGCAGGGAAGGTAGAGGTGTCCATGCTAGTCGACTAGGTAGTTCAATTGCTCTGTGACGGTGTGACTGGCATGGATTTGTTGGAGGTGTTTCTCAGTCGACGCATCCAGCCCCTCCAAGCCCGTGATCATCCAATGTGGATGTACTCAGGCACCAATGACACTGCTCGGGTCCACCCAGAGGAGGTCGCGGAGGAGATGGTGGCACAGTGGCACAGTGGCTGCGAAGCATCACAAGGTCTGATCTTTGTTATCGAGTGCCTTTTCATTTTGATTTGCAACTATCCTTGAACCTGATTGATGCTTGTTTAACTCCTTGCCTTGCAGATTTATACTGAGATGTACTCGATGCCAAACGGGGAGCAAGTCCAGGAGGGAACGGAGAGCGCAGATGAGAGTCGCGACTGGCAATTCCACGATGACGATGAGGAGGAAAGTGATGACTCGGACGATAGTGAAGAAGTAGACTCACCACCTCGCTCAGAACACCGATCCAAAGAGTCTCAAGACCCTGCAGGTGAGCGTAGCAAGGTAGCTCCTTCAAGCACACAAGTGCAAAAAGGCACTCGGACCTCGTCTCTGGAACCGTCTGAAAAGGCCGCCAAGCAGCCCAAGGTCGCCCCCTCAAAGCCTCGGAAGGCCTTGCCCAAGATCAAGATGGACGTTCCCGTCACTTAGGCATAAGAGTTTTGTTTTTTCCCTTTGTTTTTGCGTCGTTTGGGAACCTCTATGTTATCACCTACTCATTCTCCTGCTTGATCGAGTGGGTTCTGAATCTTTCGGTGCTGCGACTTCTAGGACCTCCATGGACATTTACAAGGATCAAGATGATGAGCAAAATGAACACCCGGCCACTTCCAAAGCAGGTATAATTCTACAATCTTACACTCATTTTGTCAGTCGACTAAACTCTTATGGCCAAGTCTTGTGCAGCACCACAAGATGTCATTGAACTTCCAAGCAACAACAAAGACGTGCCCCAGAAGACCACGAGAAGAAAGGGCAGGACTTCGAGCAGGAGGGTGCCTGCGAGCAAGGTACCTCAGTCGACATCAGTGCCGGAAACAGTGATCCAGCAATCCGGAGATCCAATTCGGGCTTCTGTTTCTTTTGCCGATCCTGTGTTGACTTATCGTCCTTCAGTGTCGATCGCTTAAGTCCTTGATCCGTTCATGCAACTCCATGCCTTAGATCCTCTGATTGCTTCGAATGTTCCACCAACTCCGCTCTTTGTTGCCCATCATGTCCCAAAGGACCTGATGAACGCTGCTAAGGAAGCTATGCGCCAAGCAGGCTTTATGATGGAGCAAATGATGGTGGTGCACGAGGCTAGCAAGGCTGCCTACGATGCTAGCTCTGCTCTTCAGACATATGTCAAGGTGAGTTGATTTTCGACTGATCTTTCAGCTTGATCTTTGCTCTGTTAGGATATGGTACTTGAAAATTGCTGCTTTATTATCCGTAAGATGTCTATCGATGAGCGTTTTGAAACCTTTAATGTGCATCTATCTTGAGTCTGTACTTTATATGCGTTCACCCACTGGGTGTTTTAACTGTTGCTGAATAGTTCTCCCACTTGAGTCGAGCAGGTCGGGTCGAGTGTATCTTTGAATTGGTGGGGGCACGCAGAGTGCACCCACTGGATGTAGTCCCCGAGACCGCCATCGAATGTTTGATTCGGGGGGTCTTTATCAAATCTCTCTTTACAGTTCTTCCACTCAGTCAGACGGATCGTGCCGAGTGGGATCTAGACCAGTGGGAGCACGCCGAGTGCACCGACTGGGTGTAGTTCCCGAGACCGCGTCGACTATGGGCAGTCGGCAGGGGTCTGAGAATTAATGTTGTTGTTTTTTATTATTACTCGTGCTGGGCAGACCATGCCGAGTGGAAAATCAGACCCATGGGGGCACGCCAAGTGCACCCACTGGGTGTAGTCCCCGAGACTACTATTCAATGTTTGATTCGGTAGTAGTCTTAGAATACTTTTTGCTGTGATTGACCTTTGTTTCTGTCGACTGACGTGTCTTATTTGTTGACTGCAGAAATCTTGTCAGCTCGGGGCCCAGTTTGCTAAATTGGAGAGAAGCAGATCAGTCTCAACCTCGACCTGGAGCTGTCCAAGGCAAATCTTCAGAAGGCCAAGGATGAAGCAACTACTATGGGAGGTAATAACTTGTCCACTATTCACCTTGTCATTTTTCCTTTTTTGTCTTTCGAACCGAGTGACTCCATTTGAATAGATGTGCGTAGACAAAACCGTCAACTCCAAGCTCGTTTGAAGAATGTTATTTCTTTAGTCAAAATGAAGCAGGCTCTGGAGCAGAAGTACCTCAACCTTTCCACAGCGTAGAAGAGGGCGCGAGAGAGAACTAAACTTGCCTACAAGAAGCTGGCTTCAGTTGGCAAGTTGGAAGAGGAAAACGCAAAGTTGAAGACTGCCATTGATGAAGCCGACAAAGAAATCGTGCAGCTGAAGAAGCACAAGGTGGCCTTGTCTAACAAGGTTGGAGATCTCACTCGAAAGAGGGATGAACTGGAGGCTTATCTGGGAGGACTCGCCAAGAAGATGTTCCTGATGCCTGAAGGTACTTTTCCTTGTTTGACTGATTTGCAATTGTCGACTCATCATATAATTGTCGACTCACAATTTTTCCACATGTGTAGATTCTGTCAAAACTTCGAGGAAGAGACCGGGCGGAACGAGACGGATATGGACCCCATAGACTCCCCCGTCAAGGATGAAGCTGTGATGAAAGTGTTGCGATTCGAGTCTCGCCTTGCCAGTGTTATGGATTATCTTGCTCCTCTGTTGACACGGAGCTCTGGCCAGCTGTGACATTCCAGAATGATGTCGAGTCTCTGATGACTCGACTCAAAGAAATCCCTAGTAGAGTGCAAGAGTGGAAGAAGTCGTCTGCTCATTGTGACACTGATGTGGCTCTATCCCTGGTCCATGTCCATTGCAAGGAGGTCAAAGAAGAGAAGCTCGCGGCTCTTAAGGTCGCCAACACCAAGAAGCACCAATTCAAGTCCTTCATGGAGACCTTCATCGATGCTGCCCCTCATATTGCAGATGGCATCGACCTTGACAGTTTCGTCATGCCAGCAAGCCCTACTCCTACCGAGTGAACAAACTTAATGCCTGACTTTTATTTGCCTCAGAATGCCGAGTGATTTTGTAACTGTTAAACTCTTTCGGGCCTGACGCCTGAGTACTTCTGTTCATGGTTCTGAACTTTGCTGTATTTATCGGAACTTGGTTTTTCCTTAATATGGTTGTTTTGTCTTCACCTCTTTCAGATCTCTTAACTCCGAGTGGGTCTTGATTTCTCACTTGGAATAGACGTTGTACTTGTGACACAGCTCCGATGAGAGGGCAGCGGATTCGAGCACTAGGTGTCATACACGATTTGCACCTCGTCGTCCTTGCAGATCAGGATGGAGCAGACGTTGTACTTATGACACATCTCCAACAAGAGGGCCGCAGATTCAAGCACTAGGTGCCGTACACGATTTGCACCTCATTGTCCTTGCAGATCAGGATGGAGCGGATGTTGTACATGTGACGCACCTCTGAGGATCTCTATAACTTAGGCAAATCAGATTCGTAGCTAAGTCTCCAAGTGAGACGGTTGCTCTTCACTCAGAGTGATTTTTTAACTTAGGAAAATTGGGTTCGCGGCTAAGCCCCTGAGTGAGAGGGTTGCTCTTCATTCAAAGTGGTTTTGAAATTTAGACGAATAAGGTTCGCGGCTAAGCCCCGAGTGGGAGGACATCTCTCCACTCGGAGTGGTTTTTCAACTTAGGTGAGTACGGGGTCGTAGCTAAGCTCCAAAGTGGGACGATTGCTCTCCACTCGGAGTGATTTTGAAACTTAGGAGAATCGGGTTCGCGGCTAAGCCCCCGGGTGAGAGGCTTGCTCTTCACTCAGAGTGGTTTTCTAACTTAGGCGAATACTGGGTCATAGCTAAGCCCTCGAGTGGGAGGATTGCTCTCCACTCAGAGTTATTTTGAAACTTAGGCAAATTGGGTTCACGGCTAAGCCCCCGAGTGAGAGGGTTGCTCTCCACTCAGAGTGATTTTGAAACTTAGGCGAATTGGGTTCGCAGCTAAGCCCCCGAGTGAGAGGGTTGCTCTTCACTCCGAGTGGTTTTCTAACTTAGGCGAATACGGGGTCGCAGCTAAGCCCTCTAATGGGAGGATTGCTCTCCAATCGGAGTGGTTTTGAAACTTAGGCGAACCAGGTTCGCAGCTAAGCCCCTGAGTGGGAAGATTGCTCTCCACTTAGGGTGATTTTGAAACTTAGGCGAATCAGGTTCGCGGCTAAGCCCCCAAGTGTGAGGGTTGCTCTTCACTCAAAGTGGTTTTGAAACTTAGGCAAATCGGGTTCGCGTCTAAGCCCCTGAGTGAGAGGATTGCTCTCCACTCAGGGTGATTTTGAAACTTAGTCGAATCAGGTTCGCGGCTAAGCCCCCGATTGAGAGGATTGCTCTCCATTCTGGGTGATTTTGAAATTGTGGCAAATCGGGTTCGCGGCTAAGCCACCCACTGGGGGATTTGAACACATGTGTTTATGGGATGACAATCATTAAGATACTGCAAAAATCTTGTCTTTGATAAGCAAACTGAAGGATTCTTATTACAACTCATCGATCCGAGTGTTCTAGGTATAGAAACGGCGGAGCAGCTCCGCATTCCACGAGCGTGGCTCGTCTTATTTCTTGGCTACGTTGTAGAGGTGATACGCCCCGTTGTGGAGCACCTTGGTGATGATGAAGGTACCTTCCCAGGCCGGAGCGAGCTTGTGAGGTCGTTTATGATGCACTCGGAGCACCAGGCCTCCTTCCTGGAACGCTCGACCTCTGACATTACGGGCATGGAATTGACGCAGGCCTTGTTGATAGATGGTCGACCAGATCAGAGCCATCTCACGTTCCTCCTCCAGGAGATAACCTACATCTTGGCGTGCCTATTCTGCTTCAGCTTCTGAAAAGAGTTCCAGTCGAGGGGCGTTGTTCAGCAAGTCACTCGGAAGCATAGCATCAGCACCATACACCATGAAGAAAGGAGTTCGGTCAATCGACCAGTTGGGAGTTGTTCTCAGCCCCCATAAGACAGATGGCAATTCACTCACCCAGGCTCCAGGAGCGTGCTTGGGGTCGCACATCAGTTGGGGTTTCAGCCCTTCAAGGATCAAGCCATTCACCCTTTCTGCTTGCCCATTCGACTGTGGGTGCGCAACAGATGTGTAATCGACCTGAGTGCCTTGGGAAGCACAAAATGCCCTGAACTCATCAGAATCAAAGTTGGAGCCATTATCTGTGATAATGCCGCGAGGGACTCCATATCTGAATATCAGCTCCCTGATGAAACTGATGGCAGTGCTTGAATCAAGGTTCTTGATGGCTTGGCTTCAATCCATTTGGTGAATTTGTCAACTGCTACGAGCAAATGAGTGAAACCACTTCAGCCGGTCTTGAAAGGTCCGACCATATCCAACCCCCAGACTAAAAATGGTTAGACGAGTGGAATAGTCTTCAAGGCAAATGCAGGCTTGCGAGACAAGTTTGAGTAGAACTGGCAGCCCTTTGCACTTGTCGACTATATCTTTTGCCATCTCATTTGCACGCGGCCAATAGAATCCCGCTTTGTATGCTTTGGATATGATGGTCCGAGAGGACTCATGGTGACCACAGGTCCCTGAGTGGATCTCATTTAAAATCATTTGACCTTCTTCTGGAGAGATGCAACGCTGAGCTACTCTTGTGACACTTTCCCTATAAAGCTGCCAACTTATCACGGTGAAGGCTTTGGATTGACGGATGATCTGGCGGGCCTCATCTTCATCTTGTGGGAGATCCTGATTGAGCAGGTATGTGATATATGGCACCGTCCTGTCGGGGGTGATCACTAAAACTTCCATGATCAAGTCGACTACAACTGGGACTTTAATCTCAGTTGGATTGGTTGAACTTATCGGTTGTGGGGGCTCTTCCATGAAGGGATCTTCTTGAACTGACGGGGTGTGGAGATGCTCCAAGAACACATTACTAGGGATAGGCTTCCAAGTGGAACCTATCTTCGCTAGATCATCAGCAGCTTGATTCTTGATTCGGGGTATGTGGTGGAGCTCTAACCCCTCAAACTTCTTCTCTAGCTTTCTTACTGCATTACAATAACCGGTCATTGCTGGACTCCTGATATCCCATTCCTTCATCACTTGATTGACCACCAAGTCTGAGTTGTCATAGAGCATCAAGCATCGGACGCCGAGTGAAATGGCCATACGTAACCCATACAAAATTTCCTCATACTCAGCTTCGTTTGAAGATTCAAAGTGAATCTGGAGGACATAGCTGAGCTTGTCACCTCTTGGGGATACCAAAACCACTCCTGCACAAGAGCCATTCAACATCTTGGACCCATCAAAGAACATAGTCTAATGCTTCGGGTGAATCTAAGTCAGTTGTTGTTGTTCAATCCACTTAGCAAGGAACTCTACTATTGCTTGGGACTTGATTGCTTTCTTTGCCTAAAACTTGATATCTAAAGGAAGAAGTTAAATCGCCCACTTTGCCACTCATCCAGTTGCATCCCTATTGTTCAGAATTTCTGATCATGTAGCATCGCTGACAACTGAAACCGAGTGGTCTGAGAAGTAGTATGCAACTTTCTTCGTGGTCAAGTAAATTCCATAAACAAGCTTTTGATAATGTCGATATCTCTGCTAGGACGGAGTCAAGACTTCAGAAATATAATACACTGGGCGCTGAACTTTGTAGGTTTTGCCTTCTTCTTCCCGCTCGACCGTGAGCACTGTGCTGACAACTTGTCCAGTGGTTGTGATGTATAGCAGTAAAGGCTCTTTGCTGATTGTAGCGGCAAGCACCGGCTGGGTGGAAAGCAGGGCTTTGAGCTCTTCAAACGCTGCTTCAGCTTCAGGATTCCACTCGAACTTGTCAGACTTCTTCATCAGTCGGTAAAGAGGTAATGCCTTTTCACTGAGACGTGAGATGAATCGACTCAATGCAGCCAAACAACCAGTAAGCTTCTGAACATCGTGCACATGCACAGGGTGTTTCATTCAGAGGATTGTGCCAACCTTCTCTGGGTTTGCATCGATACCTTGTTCAGAAACTAGGAAACCGAGTAACTTTCCACCTGGGACTCCAAATGTGCACTTTGACGGATTGAGCTTGATATCATATCTTCTTAAGTTGGCAAAGGTTTCAGCGAGGTCAGTCAGTAGGTCAGAACCTTCCCATGACTTGACCATGATGTCATCCATGTATGCTTCCACATTCCGACTGATTTGAGTGAACAGGCACTTCTGAATCATGTGCATGAACGTGGCACCAGCATTCTTGAAGCCAAAGGGCATAGTAACATAGCAAAAACACCCAAATGGGGTGACGAAAGCTGTTTTTATTTCATCGGGTCCATACAGTCAGATTTGATGGTACGTGAAATATGCATCCAAAAAGGACAAGTGCTCACACCCCACAGTTGAATCGACTATCTGGTCCAGGCGAGGCAGAGGGAAATGATCTTTCGGACAGTCCCAATTGATATGTTTGAAATTGATACACGTTCAAAGTGACTTATCTTTCTTGGGGACCATGAAAACGTTGGCAAGACACTCGGAGTGGTATATTTCGCGGATGAACTCAGCTGCCAGAAGCCGAGCCACCTCCTCACCAATTGCCTTCCTCTTCTCAACGACGGACTGACGAAGATGCTCTTTAACAAGTTTTGCTTTCGGGTCAACTCACAAACGGTGATCAGCCAGTCCCCTGGGTACACCCGGCATGTCTGATGGTTTCCATGCAAAGATGTCCTAGTTCTCACGGAGGAACTAGCTGAGCGATTCTTCCTATTTGCTGTCGAGTGTTGTTGAGATTTGAGCCGGACAGCATTGGGATCGGTCGGGTGAATGTGAACTTGTTTTATTTCACCGGACGACTGAAATGCAGACTCTGAAGCAGGCTTCTTGGCACGCAACAACTCACTCGGATCTGCATTCTTCTTGTATTCTTGCATCTCTACAGCTGTCATCTGTTCATCGGCGATCTTTGAGCCCTTCTACAGGCACTCTTCTGCTCTCTACCGATTTCTAGTGACAGTGATCACGCCTCTGGGGCTAGGCATCTTCAACTTGAGGTACACGTAACACGATCGAGCCATGAAACGAGCATATGCAGGCCTGCCTAGAATAGCATGGTAGGCACTATGAAAATCCACCCACCTCAAACATCAACTTTTCCTTGTGGTAATTCTTTGAATCGCTGAAAACCACATCAAGAGTGATCTGACCGAGTGAATCGACTTTCTTTCCTGGGATGACTCCGTGGAATCGCATGTTGCTCTCGCTGAGCTTGGACATCGGAATGCCCATCCCTCGGAGGGCCTCAACATATATAATATTCAAACCACTGCCACTGTCCATCAAAACCTTGGTCAGTCGAGTGCCCCCAACAACTGGGTGGACCACCAACGTTTGCCGCCCAGGGGTAGCAACGTGCGCTGGGTGGTCGGACTGGTCGAATGGAATGGGGTTTTTTGACCACTTCAAATATGTCATTGTTGCCGGAGCAACCATGTTTACTTCTCTGTTGATAACTTCTAGTCGATTTTTATCTCAATGTCAGCAAGAATCACTAAAGTGGCATTTATGTTGGGGTAACCATCATCTTCCTCTTTGTGTTCTTCCTTATCAGATTCTTTTTCTTTCTCACTGGGCTGACCCTCTCGGAAACTCTGAATTAGGAGTCGGCACTGCTGGGTGGTATGCTTGGGACCCTCTTCATCTTTTTTAGTGTGTATATGACACGGTAAATCAAGCACATCATTTCCCGCTTGATCTTCCACTTTCTGGGGGGTCCAAGGCCCTTTAGGCTTCCCCTTGAACTTCCCTTGATTCAAAACTACTGCCTCAGCAGGACCTGCGGGTTTAGCTTCGCGTTTTTGCTTCCGACAGGAGTTTCCTCCTCCAGTGTCCTGGGCGGCTGATTTGTTCTTGCCGCTCTGGAGTCGATCCTCTTCTTCGCCGTTAGCATACCGAGTTGGTATCTCCATCATCCGAGTCAGAGACATGTCCCCGGTCCCACCGAACTTCAAATTGAGCTCTCTGTAGAGGACGCCTTCTTTAAGGGCGCAAACTGGTTGATGCTCTGATACATTCTCCACTGTAACATGATGGGTAGTCCACCTCTAGATATAGTTTCTCAAAGTCTCATTCTGCTTCTGAACACAATGCTGCAATTCGGCCAATCCAGCAGGTCGCTTCCAGGTGACCTCTAATGTTTTGGTAAACACTCGTGCTAACTCTTCCCAACTGGAAATGCTCCCAGGGGCCAACTAATTCAACCAAGCTCTGGCAGAACCCTCAAGCATCAAAGGGAGGTGTTTCATGGCCACCTCATCGTTGCTACCGCCAATGTGCACTGCCACTCGGTAATCCTCTAACCAAGTGTCGGGCTTTGACTCCCCGGTGAACTTACTTACACTCGTCGCCAACCTGAAGTTGTGAGGGATCTCAGCGGCTCGCATGGCTCTTCCGAAACACTCAGGGCCGGAAACATGCACTCTCCTTCCATTGGGTCCATCTCTATCCAGACCTTCTCTATATGCTCCATTCGTGTCAACCAAACCTTGCACGAGGAGTGATCTTACATCGAACCCAGGCTCTTTCGGGTTGACTGGAGCACTACAATCATAACCATACGGGCGCCTATCATCATACTGTCGGGGCGCGTATGACCCGCCCCTTGGAGGGGGTGAAGGCGCTCAATGGTGGTTGTCATGGGCATATTCATGATCAAACTCTCTGTGGGCTCTTCCTAGGTGCCGATCTCGATAGTGATCACGATCTTCACATCGCAAAGGCGACACAGGACTGTGTGCCGACCGAACTGTGTCTGCCCTCACTAACCTTTTGTGGATTCTGTTGCGCGACTAAGAAACGGCTGAGTTTTGCTCTCTTGCTGCATAGAGCAGCGCTCGGATCTGCATCAAGCCTCTTCTAGCCTCTCAACGGGATGGTTGAATAGATTCTGCTATACGTGCAGCAGCTGTAATATTTTGGATCAGATTGTGGTATACCTAGGGTTCAAGTGGAAACAATTGTCGTTGTCTTCGACTGGATTTAGGGATCAATCGACGGGCGTGTTCGTCGAGAGAATGCTGGAGATTCTCCAGACGCGTGCGCTCGGCCAATGTGGCCAGGCACGCAGCCTCCAAGGCCCGAGCCTCGGAAGTCTCCCCCATGATAGAGGTCTGGAGCATCTCCACATTGCGGCGGTGCAACTCTTTCCTCTGTTGCGAAGTGAGAGGTTGGGGCTCGTACTCATCATGACCATATGATGGGCCATCACTGTCGCGGTTGTCGCCGTTGCGGCGAAACCTGGGTGGGCTACGACAAGAGTCGACCATGAGAACTTCTGCCGCAGGGTCACTGCTCCCGTGCTCGGAAAGAGTATCCGCGGAGCCAGTCGACGGGTCGAATGGTCCATAAAGAAATTCGTCGAGCTTGATCGCCGTGACTTGAGGGGTGGTCGACTGGCGGGCCACCGCATGCTTTACCCGCCGCTGGAGCCGCGAATAATTGGATCTCTCGCATTGGCGTCCAGCAGAGTGAGTGGATGATGCGGGAACCGACCGATACTAGGTCGACGGCTGCCACAGAAATATGCCGCAGGCACTCGCGCGGAAATGCACTGCCCCGTAGATCGGAAGAGCCTCGACATCGAGGGGGGCTTCTTGAAGCCAGGCGGAGTCATCGGCGATGAAAATGAGCACGCCGAGCCGGATCTCATGGCCCACATCCAAACCACCACCGGAAACCATATTGATGAAGATCGAAAAAATTGCAACCTCACCGAAAGATGCCAAGACGCTTTGCCCCGCGGTGGGCGCCAACTGTTGTGGTACTAAGTCTGACAGTAAGAGTAGGGGGTAAGTATGAGGAGGCAAGGCCCTAGCTACGGCGAGGTTGAACACACAAGTTTACGAGTTCAGGGCCCTCTTGGAGGAGGTAAAAGCCCTATGTCTTGGTGCCCTGAGGCGGTCGACTAGAATATGAGTGTGTGTGTGTGTGTGTTATAGGTAGTGCGAACCCTTGTGCCAGAGGAGGGGGGTGGCTTATATAGAGTGTGCCAGGACCCCAGCCATCCCACGTTATAGGGTTCAATATACATTAAAATAGGGCGTTACTGGTAACGCCAGCTATAAAGAGCTATCAATGATTTTTAAGACTACAAAGTGAACACCTGACCATTGCCATCCTGGGTGACTCTAGGTCTTCTGCGCTCCGAGTGGTTTCTTGTATGGTCGAGTGACTTAATCTTGGTCGAAAGGAATTAGGGTATCCGAGTGAGATAATTGGTCGAGTGGATTGCACTCCAAGGTTACTTCAGTCGGTATCTTTTGTTATACTTTGAATGTTCTTGATTCTAGTGTAGTGACCTTGGGTAGGGCGTTTAGGTCAGTCCTAGGACCCTACCCTAGGTCCATGGCATCGTCAGGTAGCCCAATGCCACACAGTTTTCTTCATCAAATTGTGTGTGATGTAGTTGATAAAAGCAAACTGTTGACCAACGCAGAGCATGTGTGATAGTTACACATATCACACACGAGCCTATACATAAACCTGTGTGGGATGTACATATGAACGGAAACGTTTTCCTGGGATTGACTATGTGGGATGTACATAAGAACGGAAACGTATTCCTTGGATTGACTATGTGTGATATACATACCTACGAAAATGTTTTTCTTGGATTCACCGTGTGGGTTGTACATCGGAAATGTTTTCTAGGAATCACCGTGTGGGATTTAGGTACCTACGGAATTGATTGGGTTTCGATGCCTCACCCGATCGCACACGAGCTCATTTGGTGTCCTAGGAGGGCCTATCGCCAACGATTTCTGGGTCATATGGGAAGGACCCTCCTATCGCCCACACTCACTTGGCGATGGTTCCAAATGCCGTCATGGGAAGGGGTTAAAAACCGTTTGTATAGCACCGACGCATACCAGTGCCATCCTTGTGGCCAGGGTGTGGGGACCCTTCGGTTGAATCTTTCGCCAATATTTATTATTTATCCCAAAAGTTATCTCCGTGATGTTTCAGTTCATTCCGAGAACTTCTATTTCTGCACAAAAATAACTAAAAGTGCAACTAATCACGGGGTGGTTTTGGTAATCCATAACAACATATAGCTCACTGAACTAATGCTCTTTCAAGATCAATATTTCAGAAAGTTCAATGATTGGTATGGCATGGACTAGAGATGTGGACCCCTCAACATGCTAAGGACTCATATTGGCAAAAGCTCAAGACTCTACCTCTTTCATTTTAGTGATACAAGATCACATTGAGTCTATAGGAAAGCCAATACTATTAAAAGGGGATGAGGTGTTGCTTAATGGCTTACTTGCTCCAAATGCTTAGTGATATGCTCCAAAATCCCTCAACCACTTTCTCATTTCCAAAACCTAAAGTCAAACTCGGCCCCACCTCTTTAATCTATCCAGCGCCATCGAGTTCACTTGACATAGCCATATCCACAAACCCTAATCAGTTCGATCTTACAGATAGGGATCTCGTTCTCAGCGAGGTGGGAATGCAAACTCTCTGTTTCCCTTCGTAACATTTCGGTCTAACCGAAGTGAGTGATCGGTTCCACCGAGTTGACATTGCAAACTCTCTGTTTCCTTTTCGTAAAGCTTTGGTCTAACTGAGCTGAGCGATCAGTCCCACCGGGTTTGCCTGGCAAAGTCTATGTTTGCTTATTACTGAAATCGGTCTCACCGAGTTCATGTGATCGGTCTCACCGAGATGAGGTTTTGCCCTAACCCTAGCACATCGGTCTCACAGACTTGATGTTGTCGGTCCCACCGAAATGCCTAACGTTCACATTTTGAACCAAGTCGGTCTGACCGAGTTTAACAATTTGGTCCCATCGAGTTTGGGAATTTGTGTGTAACAGTTAGATTTTGTGTGGAGGCTATATATACACCTCCCCCATTCTCCATATGTGAGAGAGCCATCAGAACATGCGTACACTTCCACTACTCATTTTCTGAGAGAGAACCACCTACTCATGTGTTGAGACCAATACATTCCAATCCAACCACAAGAAGCTTGATCTCTAGCCTTCCCCAAGTTGCTTTCCACTCAAATCATCTTTCCACCATAGCCAAATCTGTGAGAGAGAGTTGAATGTTGGGGAGACTATCCTTTGAAGCACAAGAGCAAGGAGTTCATCATCAACACACCATCTATTACCTTTTGGAGAGTGGTGTCTCCTAGATTGGTTAGGTGTCACTTGGGAGCCTCCATCAAGATTGAGGAGTTCAACCAAGGACTTTGTAAGGGCAAGGAGATCGCCTACTTCATGAAGATCTACCCTAGTGAGGAAAGTCCTTCATGGGTGATGGCCATGGTGGGATAGACAAGGTTGCTTCTTCGTGGACCTTTTGTGGGTGGAACCCTCTGTGGACTCTCGCAGCCGTTACCCTTCGTGGGTTGAAGTCTGCATCAGAGTAAGGACCTCTATGGAAGCATAAGATGAAAATGCATATTCTTGGACATAACCCAGCAGTTTGGGCTATTGTGTGCATTGGTTCGCAAGGTGAATTCTTCGATGGGAGAGAACCAAATCATGAAGCAACTGCGATAGAGTTGAAGATGATGCAATACAATGCTCAAGCTTCCGATATCCTCTTCAATGGATTGTGCCCTGAAGAATTCAACAAAATCAGTCGTGTTGAGAATTCAAAGGAAATTTGGATACTTTGATTGATATGCACGAAGGTACTGAGTCCATCAAGGAATCCAAGTTGGATTTGCTTCAAAGTCAACTTGACAAGTTTAAAATGAGGGATGGTGAAGGTGTCGCTGAAATGTACTCTAGGCTTGCTCTCATCACAAATGAGATTGCCGGCTTAGGAAGTGAAGAGATGACTGACAGATTCATCATCAAGAAGATCCTAAGAGCCTTGGATGGAAAATATGATACCGTGTGCACTTTGATCCAAGTGATGCCCAATTAAAAAGATCTCAAGCCAACTGAAGTCACTGGAAGAACTGTTGCTCATGAGATGTCACTCAAGGATAAAGAAGAGCTTCACAACAATTCTAGTGGTCCATATAAAGCCTCATGTGATGCTCCTGCAACATCAAGTGAAAAACAAGTCTTCAGTGAGGAATTGAGCTTAATGGTGAAGAACTTGAACAAATTCTACAAGAGTAGAAGCAAAGAAAGAAGCTCCAAGTCAAGATCCTACCGTGACAAAAGATCTTCTAGTCATGAGCGAAATTGCTACAATTGTGGAAGACCTAGAAACTACTCTAATGAGTGTATGGTTCCCTACAAAAGAAGAGAAGACTCGCCTAAAAGAAGAAGTAGAAGAGAAGAATCACCTCCAAGAGAGAGAAGGAGTAGAGATGATCGTTATGAATGAAGAACCTAGCGTAGAAGCAAGGATTAGGAAAGGAAAGACAAGTCATCAATGAGTGACACAAAACGAAGACATCAAGCTCATGTTGGTGAATGGGTATCTAGTTCTAACTCGACCACCACTTCGAGAGAAGTTACCACTCCGACTCTGAATATACTCAAGATGAAGGTGTTGCCGGTCTTGCACTTGTGTCAACCAACTCCTACGACATATTTGAGTCACCAAATGAAGGAATTGGAAGATGCTTCTTGGCTAAAGGCCCCAAGGTATCACACCACGAGTATTTTGATTTCAATAGTGATTAAGATGACATGCTAGGTGATGATGATTTACATGTTGACAATGCTAGTGATGAAAACTATGATGAAATTGCTATTAATCATTCTAATCAAGATGAAACGAATGAAAATAAAAAGAAGGAGATTGAGTGGCTAACTAAAGAACTAACCACTCTTAAGTTAGCTCATGAATCTACTTTAGAAGATCATCGAGAACTTTTAAAAACTCATGAGAAGCTACGCTTCGAGAAGCTCAACCTTGAGCAAAAACATGGGTTCCTAAAAGTCATCAATGATGATCTTCGGAAGAAAAGTTCTTCTTACATTGCCAAGCATTTACTCTTGTCTACTTACACGCCACAAGTAAAATCTAGCAACAAGAGTAAGAAAGATTCTTCTTCTAGTAGTAACAATAATCATGCTAAATCCAATAATGTTGCTTCTAGTAGTTCTCTTGATTCCTCTAATGATTCTCTTAGCCAAGTTACACTTGAGCAAGAAAATAACTTATTGAAGGGAATGATATAGAAAGGTGTTTACAAGAGCCTTGCCGGAAGTAAGAAATTTGAGGAAATCGTACACAAGCAAGGAAGGCACCGGAAGAATCAAGGTGTTGGTTTTGAGTGAAAGTTCAATGCCAATGGAGTTGAGTGGGAATAAGATCAATACCCCAAGACAAAGTTTGTTCCTCAACAAGAGAAGTATGATCCTACTTCTTTCAAGGGGACACAACTCAAGATGATCTTCCACCACAAGACTAGAAGCTAAAAGGCAAGGACAAGCTTCAAGAAGAGATTGATGCATTTGAAGATGCTCCAAAGGCCTTGGTCAAGTGGGTTCCCAAGTGTACCAAAGTTCCACTTCATCAAGTACATCTACAACCCCGAGGATTCCCATCAAGATGATGTGGATGCCGAAGAAGAAGAACTAGAGAGCTCTTGAGGGTGACTCCGCCAACATACCTCACTCATATTCATATTGGCAAGATCAAGTGTAATCAACTTCCACATCTTTGCACTAGTTCAAGGAGTAACAAACCCTCTTGATAGTAAGTGAAGGGCAAGGTAACCTAATGCTTTCATGTCTATGGATATCCTTGCTTGTTCCTTGTGGGACTAACCCATGTAGGTATTGAAAGTGCAACTCACTCCAATGGATTGCTCCAAATGATCTACATCAACTTTGAGCATCCACATCTTCAACATCTACATGAAGTCATCATCGGCAAAACCCAAGGTTAGTTCATGCCTCTAAAAGGGGATATCATATCTAGGAGGAGTTTAACTCTAAGAATTTGAGCTAAAGCAACTCTAATGGTGTGAACACAACAATGCTTTATGTAAAAGTGGTAACCCCACTTGTGCTTAAACGATGAGTATGACCTATGATCAAATGTTCTCATTTGACTCCTAAGTCAATATACTCATATATAGATGACCTCGTCATCGCCAATTGCTTGATAGATGCTAGAGTGTTTGTGGATGCTTGCCACATATTTCATTTGCTATCTTATTGTGTGAGCATGTTGGTTGCATAATTTTCTCCATTCGAGGACATCCATTTGTTGTTTTGATTGTTTGTCCTTTTCTTTTGCCAAATGGATGGACAAGAATGCCTAAGTATTCTCTCTAGCTATCTATGCTTTTCTCGTCTCAAACTCTATTCATTCTACATCACAAAGTTTGATCTAAGTCCGATTCGAACCCTCTGGGTGAGGAGCACTCGGCATCACTGATTTGTCAAAGACTTAAAATTCTAAAACCTCTTGATGCATCTAGGTCTGGCCGATCCATTCCTTTCGGTAACACCGAGTTCATTAAGTTGATCTAGGTTTCAATCTCGGCGCAACCGATTAGAACACTTCGGTCTCACCGAGTTGCAGTAACCGCTTGTGATTCTGCATCTCGGTGCCACTGAGTTGTTCCACTCGGTCTCACCGATAGGGTCAGGATATATATACTGACGTGTCGAATTTTCGGAAACTTCTCCGAAAACCCTTCACTCGCGATGTCTAGCTCTGCCGACCCAAGTCTCCGGAATGTCGCCTCTGTCGCCAGCGTCCTCCTACCGCTGGTCTCCGCCGCCGTCCACGGGATCTCCTCCACTGTTGTCGCTGTAGCGAACTCACGGCCAAGTTAGGGTATGAGTTCAATCATGTGTGCTTTCTCAATCTGATTCTTAGTACAAAGGCAATGCCATGATTCTTGCCACGATTGAAAATGTTCTATCCAGCAAAAACTCCCTTTAGATTAGATTTTATTCCAAAATTTAGGGTTAGATTTCCGCAGATCTCATCTCGGACCGACCAAATTGTAGAAACCGGTCCCACCGATTCAGCCTAGGCCATTGCACTATGATTTTTGATCTGACCGAAACTCGCAAATCAGAGTGACCGAGTTCAGAACTTTGTGAAACCTAGCAATATCGATGTCAGCGAACCGTGCGTCGGTCTGACCAAGTTCACTAGTTTAGACACTAATTGTTGCTTCGGTATCACTGAGTTTAGCAAATCGGTAGCTCCAAAATGACTTCTATAGAAAACTAAAACTAAGTTTTTTGATCATTTGTTTTGCAAAATCTCTGCACTTTGTGATGCTCATCCACTCTATCTCATCTATAGCTATTCACAGGGTCAACTTTTAGTTTGCAGCATGTATGATAACAGTGACAGTCAGAATATGTCAGAGGAACAGGTTCAGATGAGTGAGGGCACTAGTCCCTTAGAAAGGAGTCAAGATGATGGGAGCAGAAGCACTCCCAGTAACCTGCCAAAAGCTGCAACTAGGCAGAGGAAGAAGAGGACATCCAAGAGTAAAGGAGAGAAGAAGGAAGCTGGCACTGCTGCTAAGCCAGGGTTGAAGACAAAAGCTCCTCCAAAAAGAGTTCCTATGTCCAAAGCCAGAGCCTCAACTCAAGAGACTATGGTGTTCACTCTTGAACCCAAAGAGGCTGCTGAGGGCAAGAAGAGGAAGGAGAGGGTCAAGAAGACAATGGCTAGAGTCATTGGGAAATCTTCTATAATTGGAGACCCGGCTGGAGCTGAAGAGCAAGAGGCACCTCCTGCCAAGTCTCAGAAACTGATGGGGGATGCAATCAGATCAGGGGCTGCTCCTTCTAAGCCCAAATCTGCCCCCAAGCCTGCTGATCAAGCCCCAAAGAGATCCACCAGGAATATATCTACTACTAAGAAGAACAAGGCCCTAGTGCCTGAAATGGAAGAAGAAGATGATGAGCAAGTTCTGAGAAAGTTGAAGCCAAAGAAACCAGATCATGATGACACTCACCCTCTTGCTAAAAACATGATGCTCAGGAAGGATGCAAGTCTCAGGCTACAGAGGAAAAATGACCCATATGCCATTAGAAGGAGAATAGCAGTTGACTACAGGTTCCACACAAAGGAACAACAAGACTTCTATGAGACTGTGCTACTTGACAAGAAGCCAATTGTCAGTGACATGAGATGGATCGACTGGAAATACATTGACATCAATGAAGATCACTTCCCAGGAGTCCATGAGAGCTTCAGCTTGACAAGTGTTGATGGTTTTGTTGGCCAGAAGCTAACTAAATGGAATGATGAGTTGATCATGAAGTTTTACTCCACAGGACGCTTTTACCCTGATGGTAAAATTGTGTGGATGAAAGAGGGTACCAAGTACCAATCAACTTTGGTTTAGTGGGCAAAGCTGATAAATGCCCAGAAGAACTTGATGATGATACAGATGTGTATGCAAAGCTAAGGAAGGGACATGACTCTATGGCTCATATGTACAAGGAAATCCTAGTTGCTGCCTTAGACACCCACAAGTTTGGGTCTATCTATTATCTGCTGTCAGGTCTTCCAACAATCAACACTATTCTTAAACACACCTTGTTGCCCAAGTCTGTAGATGACAAGATGATAAGAGGGCATTCATTTAATCTGTGACATATGTTTAATGTGCTTGAAAAGTTCAAGGTGATGACATTGATTGTTGAGACAATCAAGAGGACTGCTGCAAACCTGAAGAGATCATGCGGCTATGCTCCACAAGTTCAGATGTTCATTAACTCCAAGATGGGCAAGAGCATGTATCTTCTGGAGAAGGAACATCTTCCCCTACTGCCAGAATTGGAAGATAATGTGGTTGTCATGGATCCATCACATCCCACATCTGTGCAGTCTCAGGAGAAGAAAGAGAAAGCCAGAGCTGACAAGGCTACCAAGATTCCTAGTGCAGAAGAAGCCTCTCATGTTTTCCTGAAATCCAAGCAAGATCAATTGGGATATCTCATTCAAGCAACATTGAGGATTGAGAAAGGGTTGGCAACCCTGAATCAGAACCAAGAGAGTCTAGAAAGGATCTTTGAGACTAAAATGCATGACTTGGATGTGAAGGTCACAGAAATTTAGTCTACAATGGAGAAGATCCAAGAAGAGCTTGAAGATAGGGATGAGGGACCTACTATAGATGCTTTTCAGCAAGTTGCAAGGGGACCAAGGTCATCAGCTGTGCCAGTTGTAACAGATCCCAGACCCATAGTGTAAGCACCTGCAGCTACAGCTTCAGTTTCTCCTCCAGTTGCAACTCCACCAGCTCCTCAGACATCTTTGGAAGCATTCTCTGCAGGACTCCTCTCCACGCCACCTTCGTACTCCGGAGCTCCCGTAGATCGTGCTTAGAGCCGCATAGCACTATGCATTTTCAAGCTTTTTTGTAACTTGTAGCCAAAGGGGGAGAAAGTGTATAGATCATAGGCTTCGAGAGAGAGACTGCTTGCTTCTTTTGCCTCTTTTTGCTACTCCATTTTCTTTGCTTGTTTGGCTGAAACAATATTCTATGCTTGTGTGTGGAATACTCTTATGATTGTATGTCTGATCATATCATACTTTATTGCTTGTTGTCGGTGGGAAATGACACCTATGGGATCATAAGAATCCCTACTACGGTTGAGGGGTGCGGGCTTGTGAGAAGAGCAGGATTAGCCATTGGCACGAGGATCGTTTACCTAGGTTCGGGCCACGAGGATGCGTAAAACCCTAGTCCTGCCTGGTGGATGTATTGAGTGTTCTTGAGCTCTCGAACTAGCTACGGGTGCTGTGTGGTTTGAAAGAGTCGAATCCCCCTTCTGTATGCCATGGGCCTCCTTTTATAGGTGAAAGGGGCTGCCATAGTGGCACACAGGAGGTGGAAAGAGGCTGCAGTGTTGCGAACTTATCGCTCGTATTACAGGACAAGATGCATTTAATGCATGGCTTAGGTGTCCCTCACTTTATCGAGGACGGGAGCGAGGCCCGTCCTGTCCGTCGCCGCTCCTCCTCGCTTTGACACACGCCCTGGCCAGCGATGCATGCGGTGCCATGTAGGCAGGCAAGCAATTGAGGTGGCGCGGTGGTGGAGCCTCCACGAAGATCTGCATGCCGCCACGTAGGTGCATGCTGAGTTGGCCTGGAAGCTACATGTTGCCACGCAGGTGCCTTCCCAGCTGGTTGGGCTGGCAGCTGCATGCGAATGGCGGCGGGGAGTTGGTTGGTGCGGGCCTTGCAGTGGCCCTGCTGTCGCCTCTGGAAAGGGTCTTGCCGGGTGGCCCGGCAAGGGTCTTGCCGTGGCGCGCTAACGTCCCCAGCAAGGATCTTGCTGGGGGTCTTCTGGATTTTTTCGGTAAGGGTCTTCGGTGAGGATTGTTGCCTCTCAACCCCCATCTGATCTTGAGCATTCTATGTCTTCACAAAGATCTGCATGCCACCACGGAGGTGCCTCCCGAACCCTGGTCCAACGTGGTTGTTGACATTGGAGGCCATGGGTTCAAGGGTGGCTCGCTCTGCCGGTGTGGGCGAGCTGCCCCGGCAAGGGCCTTGCCAGGGCTGCTCAGGTTGCCCCCGGCAAGATTCTTGCCGGGGAAACCTGATTCATCCATCTGCACTTTGTGGCCTTGTTCCTTGATGTTGCCTTGTTTATCTCGAGCCTTCATCTTCTCTCCGGCTTCCCTCCTTTGCCCTGCTATGTGTGGCCATGGCGCGTGGCTTCGACTGCCCGTGCACAAGTAAAGGGGTCAAAAGGAGAGCCCCTACTTTTGTAAACCGACAGGAGCCCCCGGGCCTGGGCCATATATAAGCGCGACATGCTGTTGGGCCAGGCCTAAAACGGTGCGCGGGCAGGCGGGGCGGATTTTACCATGGTAACTGTTCCGTCCGCTGCGCTTCCCCACGACCCGCGTTGAACGCGTGACGTGGGGGTCGCACGCGTGACGTGGGAGGCGTGCGTGGGATGGTTCCCGCATGCATGCGTCATATTTTAGTTAATGGGAAAGGAGGCGACCCGTGCCTTCCCCGTAAAAAGGAATAACCGCGGGCGCGCTGCTCACTTTACCCTCCTTGCGCCTTCTCCAATCTCAGAACCGCCGCCCCCTTCTTCCTTCTTCTCAAGCTCCTCTGCTTTCGTCTATCGCTGCCTTGCTTCCGCCATCCTCTGCTTTCTCGCTTCTCGCAGCCGCCATGGCGCCCAAGTCCACCAAAAGAAAAGGAGTGGCAAAAGACATCGGGGCAACGGAGCAGCCGGAGAGCGAGCTGGTGGCGCGATGGGCGCAGTTCGCCTACTTCCCCTCGACGGTCGACGTGTCCGAGCTCCAGGAGATGTTCAAGGATCTGTGGGGGGTGAAGATGGGAGGACATAAGACGGGGCACCCAGCCACGCACGTCGTCCCTGCCAGCGACGGGGCTTCCCCAAATCGGTACCCCTTCTTCCTCGGCTACTTCTCCTGCCGGCTCTACCCCCCTTTTTCTGATTTGTTCAAGGATATCATGCACACCTATGGCTTCCACCTTCTGGATTTCACCCTGAATGTCGTGGCGTGCATGGCTCACTTCGCACACCTATGCGAGGGCTTCACCGGGGTGCACCCCAACATGACGCTCTTCCGCCATTACTTCTCCCCTCGGATCCAAAAAGGAGGCGCCATCTCAGGCTGCGTCACCTGGATCCCGAGGGCCAAGGGGGCATACCCGGAGGGCGCCATGAAGGAGAGGTGGGAATAATGGCTGGGCCGATGGTGCTGGATTGAGGAGAAGGACCTGCCAGCGTTCTGCGAGGTTCGCCAGGAGACGCCGGTCCATGGAAGCGATTGGGGCGACGTCGACGCCGATGACGCGAAGCTCATGATCGCCACCACCAGGATTCTTCGGCTTACCCAGGCAGGCATACCCTCGAGATGATCAGGGCGGACTTCACCTGCCGCCGAATTGCTCCCTTGCATGACAAGGGGAGGCCGACCTGGATTTTCGCGAATGCCGCCAACATCATGAGGCTCCGCCCTGGCCTCGACAACAACCTGACGGTGCTGAGGCACGACCATCTCTGCCAACGGATTTTCCAACTCGAGGTTAGTGATGAAGGAGAGGTTGAGCGGTCCGGCAAGGTCGCAAGGGCTCCCGTGAAGGCCGGCAAGATTGCCAAGGAGCATGTTTTCAAGCTGCCGGTGAGAGTGGTCCCACTGCGTAACAACTCTCACCGGTCCGACATCATTGCCATGATGCCGCTTTTTAACGTGCATGGCCTGGAACCGAACTGGGTCGAGCCGGACGAGCTCAAGGTGTAGGAGTTCTTCGACACGTCGCATGAGGTGTACGTCACCGCCGAGCCGCAACTTATCCAAGCCACCTCTCCGGCGGAGCTGGACTACAATGCCGCTAGGGTGGAGGAGGCGAGGCTTGCCGCGGATGAGGCAAAGCTCGTCGAGGAGGCTGGCAGCACCGGCAGCGTGGCGGACAAGGCCGCGGCGGAGGCGGAGGAAGAGGAGCTCGCCTGATGGGTAGCAACCGCTGGGGAGGCCAGCGGCACTGGCATCGGGGCTCCCCATGTCGAGGACACAACCGACGGGTCGTCGAAGGAGGAGGGCGAGGGGGAGAAGACTGCGACTGTCGACCCTCCAATCGCCGGAAAAGGGCGGGTCCTGCAGAGGGCCACCTCCGGTGAGCCAGTCCGCTTGCCCGGGCCGCGCAGCTGCGGCAGGCCCAGGAGGCGCCTGTGCGCTAGACGAGGGCGGTGGTGATGAAGAAAGCGGCAAAGGCCGTGGCATCTAAGAAGAAGGCATCTGCTTCTTCGTCATCCAAGCGCGCTCGGACACCATCGCCTCCCCCTTCACCAGCAAACATTGGCACGGGGATTGCGTTTGACTTTGGGCCCCTCAGCCCGGAGAGGAAGAGGAAAGTAGCAGAGGAGGAGGAGGAGGAAGAAGAGTAAGCTCTGCTTTCTCCCTGCCCTCTCTTTTTTCCTCCAATGGTGCCACCCATTCTGAATTATCCTTATCTTGCAGGGACGTGGAGACGCTGGCCCAGAGGGTGAAGAGGTCCAGGATTTCGACGAGTGGCCAACCCCCAGCAAGCACCTCCAGCACGCCACTCGTGGTGTTGAGCAGTCCGGACAGCAGCCCCTAGCCCAGCCCCTAGCGTGAGTCCATCACCCATCCTTTGTCAACGCGCGTAATGCATGACGCTTTGGTACTGACCCTGCCGTGGATGTAGGAGGGGAGAAACTGTCGGTGTTCTGGGAACGGAGGTCCCCAGACTTGCCTGCCTGCGGCCTGCGGCGTGGCTCAAGTGGGGGCCCAGCGCGGCCCAGCTTCATCAGCTCAAGCTCAAGACCCTCGTGAGGGGCCAAGCCTCAGGGGGCGGACGATAGGAAGCTTCCTCAGGAGCAGCCTCCTCAGGCAGGCTCGCGAGGAGGCGGAGAGATCAAGGCAGGGTACCTCCCAAGGAGCCCATGACGCAAGCTATGACGATCGAGACCAGGCAGGCGCCAGGCGGGCGCCGGCTTGCGCAGTGTCCTTGTTTCCCCTTCGGTGCAAGGGGGGGCAAGCACAGGCCAAGGCATCAGGCAAAGGTTACTATTTTGGTGCAACAAGACCAAGACCAGCAGAACGGTAGGATGGAGGTCATCGCGGAGCCCAGGACGGCGTCATCGTCAGAACCTTTGGCAGCCGATGACCAACTTTAGTCGGGATAAGTGTACTAGATGTTCCCCTTCAAAATGGCCAATTGTTGGCGCCCTTCCCGCTCATTATTTGGGAAGAGGCCCAGGGCCCCCCTCTATAAATAGGACTAGCCACCGCAGAGTAGAGGCATCGAGCATCTGTCCCAAGAAGACGCATAGAGAGAGCGAGGCGACTGATCTCCCCTAGCAGTTCATCACACCAGCTCAAGAACAGCCCCTCGCGAGGATGTTCACCCTTTGTATTGTTCATCATCAGCCCCTGAGGCAATCCACCACACCACACACTGAAGTAGGGTATTACACCACAATGGTGGCCTGAACCAGTATAAATGTCGTGTCCCTTGTGTGTTCTTCTTTCTAGCCTAGATCCACTACGAGACTTCGACGCGTGAGCTGGTAGGGGAAAGATCTTCGTGCACAACCCAGTGTTTGAACCTCAAGGGTCTGTCGGAACCCGAAAACCGATAGTTGGTGTGCCAGGCAGGGGTGCGCCGGAATCCTTCTTCCGCCGCCTCGCATTTCGTCGCCTCACCGCCTTGATGTCAAGCGTCCCGACTGCCAACACCGACCGCTGGGCGGCATGGCCCGCCCACGCCATGCCGCGGGCCCAGGGCAACCTCAACCTTGCGCCTCAGGCAGCTCACGCTCCACAGGGCGCTGTGGGGCGCGGGCGAAGCGGCCAAACGCTGCCTGCCCTCACACCGCGGCAGGTGCAGCAGCAAGAGCTTCAAACCACGCTGCAGCCACAGCGCCGCACACCCGACAGGAGTAGGCGAACTGCAGGGCCGCGTTCACGGTGGCCCGAGAGCTGCTACGGTGCCGGCTGTTGGAGGGCGGCCGTGATGTGTTGCTGGAGCGATTAGCCAAGCTCCTGAACACTGCCGCCTCGGGAGTACCTTCTTTCTGCGTCCAGCTGCCACCCCAGGTCCAGGGCGGGCCGTATGGCGGCCCCATACGTGCCCACGCAACTCCGAGCGCACTCCAGGCCCTACTCAACGCCAACCCAGCCGTTAGCACCGGGTGCCAAGTCGCGCCGGCCCCATCTCTGGCCGACGAAGGACCGCACGCCGCGACCTTCGGCCTCGGCGGGCCACCGCACCATCACCCTCAAGAAAATGCTCTAGGCCGGATTGCGTGGCATATGGGGCACTACGGCAAGAACCGCGGGGCGGTGGTCCCAGAAGCTTATGTGCCCCACAAGGTGGATCGAGAGTGCGCATTGGAAGAAGACCATGGCTCGTTCCTCGGGCCAGGCTGGGGCGAGGAGCCACCAGAAGCTGAGCTCTTTCAGGAGCCCCAAGAAGGCCTCGACGGCCGCGCCGGTGGCAGCAACTATCTGGTACCACTAATTCCTCAGGAGCAAGCTTATGCTAACCATGGGTCGCAGGAGGTACAGGTCGCCGCAGCAGATGGCTGCCAAAATGCTGCAGCCTCTTACCCATCGGGAAGAGGGCACCGGGGGCTGCAGGAGAGGGGCCGAGATCCGGGTTCGTCCCCGCGGCACTCGGCGCAAGGCGCACTCCGGAGGTAGGCCCTCCGCCGGGGAGGTGCCACAAGGCCTGCCCCCGGCAGAGAACCCGTGGTCGTCGGGGGAACCACTGGCGACCGCTCTACCCCGTTGGCGTCGTCCTTGGTTTCTGGTCGTCGTCGATGGCGGTAGAGTGCGGCGCAAGGCGGGTCCCTCATCTGGCGATATGAAGCAAGGCCGGTACCCGTGAAGAAGGCCCAGTGCCTGTGAAGCTCGCTGCCCCGTGACACTCTCACGTAATAATGAGTGGGGCTGTACACGCCCCGGAGTCTCCGGAGAGCCGCCCTCGTGCCTCGGGGGCTCCCGCCCACGCCGAGTGGCAGCACTTGGCTTCGCGCTGGTGAGAAGACGTCGAAGACTAGACTAAGTGCCAGACGCGGCTCTTTGCTTTTTGACTTTCCCTCTGCTGACGAGTTTCTTCGATTTGAATTTAAGTTGGATTTGAGCTTGAGACTTGCGTGTGTCTAGGGAAGGGGTGTTTGGTCTTGTTCGAGCAATCTCTCGTGTTCTGCTTTCAGCTTTGCTTCCAAGTTAGCGTCAGCTGCCTCCCCTCGCGAGGCCCTCGCGAGCCAGGCCAGGCCAAGCACGTCTACAATCCGGACCGCTGTAGCCGCACCCTCTTCGGAGGTTCTCATCGCAGGATCAATGGGATCACCCAGAAGACACTCGAGGCGTTGCAGCCCCCACAGGCCCGCTCGGGATTCGTCGGGGTCAAAAGGTAAACAGGTCAGCTGACCCACCACCGGGCCAGTAGCTAAGCTCACACGCAGCGTTATGGTTACAAGGATATCGATCGCAAACCTTTACATCAGGGGCTTCCCCTCCCAAAATGCTCTTACAGTCTTCAGGGCCGAGCCCGAACCTTCTTCACGCAGGGTAAACAGCGGTGACGTATGATAAGTCGGACATATCACTCGCCGCATCATCTAGGGCACCTCCACAGGTGTCGCTGGCATCGCTGGCATCATCACCCTCACTGCCAACACCTCCGCCAGCGCCAGGCGCGTCCACCACACCGCCTTCATCGGCGTTCACGATCACGCCATCATCATCGGATGCGAAGGCCCTGATGAGGGCATCCACGTTGTCCTCCACCCATTGCTCCAGGTCGCCTCGGACGGCTATGGGCACAGGTGCAATGGCGGCATCAAAATTGAAGTGGGGATCCCTGTCCTGCAGATATCTGAAGACACAGGAGAAGGCACGCCCGAGCAAGGCTCGGCTCCTCTCCTCGACGAGCCAACGGGACGTCTCGGAGCAGTTCTCCAGAAGCGTCACCACGTTAGTGAAATATTGGAGGTTGCCGGCATAGTTGGTCTCATGCGGCACCTCGACAGCGGCCTCGCAAATGTTGCCCAGGGCCGTGTTAGCCCGTTCCCTGAGCATTCGCAGCATGGAGGCATGCTCAAGCTCCAGAACCCGCCTCTGACGGATCTCATCCTCGTTCTGCCGTGCGATGGCCTCGGCGCCATCAACCCTCTGTCGGAGAAGAAGCAGCTCGGTGTGGGAAGAGGCCAGCTCCGCCTGCGCTACACCAAGGGCGGCTGCGGAGGAGTCCGCACCCCATGTCACTTCAGCCAGTTTGGCCCTGAGGGCCGCGGTCCTACCCTCAGCTTTGGCCCTGATCAGCTCCAACCTCGCTTCGTATTGGCGCTCGAGATCCGAGCGAGCTTCCGCCACGTGGCGATCGACCTCTTCTTGGGCTCGGGCTTCGTGCGCCGCGACGTCATCCTCCGCCTAAGCCACCAGGTGCTCCCTCGTCTCCAACCGCTCAAGGTCGAGGTTGCACTCGGCGGCCTCCAGCGTCAGTGCTTCCTCGCGCTTCTGGAGCTTCGCCTGGTCGACGGAAGCCTCCTTCAGCGACACAAGGGCCGCCTGGCGCAGTTCCACCTGCTGCTCCAGAGAGTTGCTCTAGGCTTTGAGCTCCCACACGCGCTCCTACACATCCTTGCGCCGTTGGTCTGCTTCCCAGGCCTCCTCCACGGCTTGAGAGCAGGCCTCTCGCGAGGCCGCCAGCGATGCTTCAGCCTTCGCATTGTCAAGGTCACGCTGGTGACGTGCAAGGGCGACGGCTACCTTCAGCTTGCACCTTTCCTCAGCGAGGCGCAAGCCTTCGGCCTCGTGGCGCGCATCCTCGCCAGCAAGCTCCACCCCGATCCGGCTCACTGCATCCGCCGCCCCCTGGAGGAATTCTTGGCAAAGGGTGCGGCACTCACGAGCACGCCTGAGTACGTCTTCCGCGTCACCCTCCGCCCCTGGCGAATGCAGAGGGCACTAGGACGGCATGCCTCCTCCCGGCGCAGAGCTGGGGGCTGGTGCCCCAGCAATCGCCGGACGGGCCTCGCCAGGAGCTCAGCCTGGCACCAGTCCGTCCCCAGAAGAGGAGCTCAAGACTGACTTCAGCCAATCGCCGTCCACGAACAAGGAAGGAGCACGGGGCAAGCTGGCTGTGCCCTGGGAGAACTCATGAAGGTTGGATAGCAGGCGCGCAGGCTCGAGATGCCCAGTGGGAAGGGCCACTTCTCTGACTAGCCGTGTGGCAGGGGTGCCGTTCGAGCTCGGGGCACCAAGGGTCAACAGCGAGGACAAAACTTGGGGGGATGGCTCCTTGGTTGTCTCCGCGAATTCAACCGGAAGGGCCCTGAAAGGCCGTGATTAGCTGCAAGAACAGAGAAATAAAGCAGCAAAGAAAGAAGAGGACTTACTCATCCACAACAAAGTACTTTCTGTGCTTCAACAGGCGGCAAGGGCGATCGTCACCGCCAAGGTCTCCTTCCTCTTGCGGAGGGCCTCGAAGTCTATGCGAAACCGGCCTAAGCGCTCGGTGCAGGGGTCGGTCTGTGGCATGGAAGAGGCGTCAATGCGATTAGAGCCAAGGGGACCGGCCTGAGGGACACCACCGGGCGCCGCCTCATGAGGAACGACTCCTCGCCTGCCACTACTCGCCTGTCTCTCTCTCTCTCTCTCTGCTCAATGTCTGATCCCCCCTCTCTCTGTGGTGGCTAGTCCTATTTATAGAGGCCCTGGTCCTCTTCCCAAATATTGAGCGGGAAGGGTGCCAACAACGGCCATTTTGAAGGGGAACATCCAGTACAAGTTATCCTGACTAAAGTTTCTCTTCGGCTGCCAAAAGCACTGGCAATAACGTTGTTTTGGGCTCCACGGCGACCTCCATCCCCCCGCTCTGCTGGTCTACGTCTCATTGCACTGAAATGGCAACCTTTTCCTGATGCCTCGGTACTCCGCGCATGTGCTTGCCCCCTTTGCACCAAAGAGGAAACAAGGACACTGCTCAAGTCGGCGCCCGCCTGGTCTCGATCGTCATGGCTTGCGTCACGAGCACCTCGCGAGGTACCCTACCTTGATCTCTCCGCCTCCTCGCGAGCCTACCTGGCGAGGCCGTCCCCAAGGAAGCCTTGCGTCGTCCGCCCCGTGAGGCTTGGCCCCTCGTGAGGGTCTTGAGTCTTGTGCTGATGAAGACGGGGTGTACTGCGCCACCACATGAGCCACGCCGCAGGGCGCAGACAGGCAAGTCTGGGGGACCCCCGTTACCAGAATGCCGACAGTAGCCCCCAGGCCCAAGGCGCGCTCGGACTTGGCTTAGGGAGAAGCGAAGGGGCAAGTGCGGAGCGCCGTGGGCCCCATCAGCCTGCGGCCTCTGGCGCTGCGTGGCGGTTGATTGGACGTGGGTGTCTCCGCTTCCCCACGCTGCATCGGCAACTGCTCGACTTGACAAGTCCCTGCATGCAGAAATGGGTCATGATTACCTGCGATCATGGAGGCCGATGGTTGGCTCCCTTCCGGTTATAAATGCGGGGGGGGGGGGGGGGGGGCACGAGCCTCTGCTGTACATCTCCCTCCTTGCTTCCTTCTTTTTCCCCATCCCAGCTACTCGCCATCTCCCATGGCTCCGCCGAAGAGGTTCTCGGCCGCAGAGAAGGGAAAGGCTTGTCGGGAAGGGCCTGACTCTCCCCCTGCCAAGCGCAGCCGAGGTCGTCCACGCAAGCTTCCCGCGGTGGCTTCCTGCAGTGGCTTCCCGCAGTGGCTTCCCGCGGTCGCGGAGGCGATCCCTTACACGGCGATGGGCGCCTGGTTGTCGAGGGAAGGCGCGCTGTGACTGTATGGCCTCCTAGGCCGCGCTTCCACTTGGCAGAGGTGCTGACGAAGTTCATCGTGTGGTCGGCGGATCCAACCAGCACCTGGCTCCAGCTTCCCCTCTTCTTTGCAGGTGAACTTCCGGCCGGCGCGCCGGGTGGCCTCTGGCTTCAGGCGGACGGTTGCTGCAGCAGGGCCTCCTAGGCTTCGCTGGAGGTCTCCGTCACCGGGAATGTGGCCCTGACCCGCGGCTGGCAAACGTTTGCCCGCGCGCGCGTCCTGAGCCAGCGGTGCACCTGCACTTCAAGTTCGATGGCGACGCTACCCTCTACGTGAGGGTGTTCGGAGAAGAAAGTTGCCGCGCTGGGTGCTACCCCAAAGATGATGACCGCGGCCGGGTAACCAGCCCCGACGATGATCGGGATGAAGATGACGGCAGGCGCGTGGTCGGCGGCGCTCGGAGCTCGCCAAGCTTTGGCGGCTCTCCTTCGGAGAGCAGCTGCTCCAGCGGTGGCCCCGTCCAGCCTCCGTGTCGTCGCGCTCGCCTCGAGGGAGGTAGCTGTAGGACCTTGAAGTATGTCTAGAGGGGGGTGATTAGACTACTTGACTAAATAAAAACTTAACCTGTTCCCAATTTTAGAGTTTGGTAGATATTAGCTACTTTAGGACAAGTCAGGCAATCATCACACTATTCAAGCAAGCATGCAAAGAGTATATAGGCAGCGGAAATTAAAGCATGCTACTTGCAAGAAAGTAAAGGGAAGGGTTTGGAGGATTCAAATGCAATTGGAGACACGGATGTTTTTGGCGTGGTTCCGATAGGTGGTGCTATCGTACATCCACGTTGATGGAGACTTCAACCCACGAAGGGTAACGGTTGCGCGAGTCCACGGAGGGCTCCACCCACGAAGGGTCCACGAAGAAGCAACCTTGTCTATCCCACCATGGCCGTCGCACACGAAGGACTTGCCTCACTAGCGGTAGATCTTCATGAAGTAGGCGATCTCCTTGCCCTTACAAACTCCTTGGTTCAACTCCACAATCTTGTCGAAGGCACCCAAGTGACACCTAGCCAATCTAGGAGACACCACTCTCCAAGAAGTAACAAATGGTGCATTGATGATGAACTCCTTGCTATTATGCTTCAAATGATAGTATCCCCAACACTAAACTCTCTCTCATAGGTTTTGGATCTGGTGGAAAGAAGATATGAGTGGAAAGCAACTTGGGGAAGGCTAGAGATCAAGATTCATATGGTAGGAATGGAATATCTTGGCCTCAACACATGAGTAGGTGGTTCTCTCTTAGAAATGGTAAGTTGGAAGTGTAGGTTTGTTCTGATGGCTCTCTCCAAGAATGAAGAGGAGGTGGAGGGGTATATATAGCCTCCACACAAAATCTAACCGTTACACACAATTTACCAAACTCGGTGGGACCGATTCAACAGACTCAGTCGGACTGATTTAGTAAACCTAGTGACCGTTAGGATTTTCGGTGGGACTGACATGCATCTCGGTGAGACCGATGCGGTTAGGGTTAGGGCATAACGTAATCTTGGTAAGACCGAATACACAAACTCGGTGATACCGATTTGGTAATAAGCGTTCCAGAGAGTTGGTCAGGTAAACTCGGCGGGACCGATTTGCTCTTTTCGGTGAGACCAAAATGTTACAAAAGGGAAACAGAGAGTTTACATTGCAATCTCGGTGGGACCTATCGCTCACTTCGGTTTGACCGAAACGTTACGAAGGGAAACAGAGAGATTACAATCCCATCTCGGTGAGACCGAGATCCCTATCGGTAAGACTGATTTGCTTAGGGTTTGTGGCAATGGCTATGACTTTTGGAATCGGTGGCGCCGGATAGGAAGAATCGGTGTGACCGATTTTGGTTTTAGGTTTAGGTCATTTGTGGATGTCAGTAAGTAGCTGAGGGTTTTGGAGCATACCACTAAGCACATGAAGCAAGAGGCTCATTAAGCAACACCTCATCCCTCCTTGATAGTATTGGCTTTTCCTATAGACTCAATGTGATCTTCGATCTCTAAAATATAAAATGAAGAGTATTGAGCTTTTGAGCTTGAGCCAATCCTTTTTCCTTAGTATTTTGAGGGATCCACTTTCATCATCCATGCCATGCCATTCATTGAGCTTTCCTGAAATAATAGTCTTGGAATAGCATTAGCTCAATGAGCTATATGTTGTTATGAATTAGCAAAACCACCTTGGGATAGTTGCACTTTCAATCTCCCCCTTTTTGGTAATTGATGACAACATATAGATCAAAGCTTCGATAAATGATAATAATATTTAACAACATCGTCGCTTTGAGAAGTATGTGATAAGCAAGAGCTCCCCCTAAATTTGTGCATAGTTTAAGATTTGCATTGGACTGCAAATGCACAATGAATTAGGCTCATGG
Source organism: Triticum timopheevii (assembly GCA_963921465.1). Classification (NCBI taxonomy): domain Eukaryota; kingdom Viridiplantae; phylum Streptophyta; class Magnoliopsida; order Poales; family Poaceae; genus Triticum; species Triticum timopheevii. The sequence continues at coordinate 298,000,722 of OY997264.1, forward strand.
GTTACTCTTCCATGTCACATACATCTTAGTGGAGAGCTCAAAATAATAAACATTGAATACATGCACTCATCACCAAGCAAAGTGAATGATCACATAAGATAGATATGATAATATCATCAAGCATGCATAAGTGTAGCTTATGATCAAACACATGATCATCAATGTCTCACAAGCATAGTATCACAAGCAATCAAAAGCAAACAAGTTTAACCACCAAATAAAACAAGAGAGAACAAAAGCAACTCTCTCTCTCTCTAAGCCTATGATCTATACATTTTTCAACAAGTTACCAAAAAGTTCATAGAAAATGCATAGTGCTAGATCGACTCTCAGGCTTGATCTTTAGTTGGTGGTGTCCGGATAACTCCAAGAGCGAAGGCTTCAGTTGAAGTAGAGGGTGCTGGAGTGGATGCTGGAGCTGGTTGCACTGGAGCTGAAGGGGCAGTAGCTGGTGTAGAAGATGTTGCTCTAGTGTCTGTCACAGGCACTGGAACTGACCTCTGGGCTCTAGGCACTCTGGCAAACACATTTGTGGTAGTCTTGCCCTGCCTCACCTGCATGTCATCCTGCAGCTACTCTACAACTGACTGAATGTCAGTTACTTTGACATCAAGGTCATGGAATTTGAGTTCCATGATTCTTTCCAGGCTCTCCTGATTCTAAGTGAGGGTGGCGAGTCCCTTCTCAATCCTCAGTGTTGATGCTATTAAGTAACCAAGCTGCTCCTGCTTGTTCTTCAATAAATACTCAGATGCCTCCTCTTGAGTTGGCATCCTGGCAGCCTTCTCCTTCTTTGCCTTCTATTTCTTCTCTTGAGCTTGAACTGATGATGGATCATTCTCATTCATAACAACCTCATTGTCCTCAAAGTCTTGATAAAGTGGAAAATGTTCCTTATCCAATTGATATTTCCCTGTGCCCATCTTTGAGTTTATCAACTCCTGAATCCGAGGTGCATATCCACAGCTCCTCTTCTGATCTGCTGCAGTCCTCTTAATGGTTTCAATCATAAGGCTCATGACTTTAAACTTTTGTGGCACATCAAACACATGCAACATGTTTATGGCATGCCCTCTGATCATGTTATGGTCACCAGACTTGGGCAATAGAGTGTGCCTCAGAATCCAATTGATAGTTGGCAGCCCTGACAACAGAAAGTGGACTGGTCCAAACTTATGTGTCTCAACTGCCTTGTCTGGGATCTCCTTGTACATGTGTGCCATGGAATTGTGATCCATCTTCTTCTTTGCATAGATATCCAGGTCATCCTCATTTTCCTTAGGGGCATTTATCAGACTTGCCCATTCTTCAACAGTGGATTGGTATCTGGTGCCTTCTGACATCCAAACAATTCTTTCATCTGGATAAAAGTGTGCTGTGGAGTAGAATTGCATGATAAGCTCATCATTCCAGTGGGTAAGCTTTTGCCCAACAAAATCAGCAACTCCACAAGCAACAAAGCTGTCTTGCACTCTAGGATAGTGCTCTTCATTTTCCTTGATGTAGGTCCAGTCGACCCACCTCATATCACAAACTATGGGCTTCTTATCCACCAGAATTGTCTCATAGAAGTCCTGCTGTTCCTTTGTGGAACCTGTAATCAATAGCAGTTCTTCTCCTTGAGGCATATGGATCTTCCATCCTCCATATCCTCAGCCCTGAATCCTTCCTGATCCTCATGTCCTCAGCCACAGGATGGGCATCATTGTGGGCTAGTATCTTGGGCTTGAGCTTCCTTAGGACCTGTCCTTCTTCATCTTCTTCTTCAGCAACATTTGGCACTGGGGCCTTGTTCTTCTCAGCGGCTGGAATACTCCTAGTATTCCTCTTTGGTATAAGCTTGGCCTTGGAGGCAGCTTTGGGTGCTTCCTTGGGCTTAGAGGTTGCAGCCCCTGATCTTATAGCATCACGCATAAGCTTGGGTGCCTTAGGTGCTGGTGCAACAACCTCTTCTTATTCAGAATCTCTCCTCATTGAGGGCTTTCCAAGAACCTGGGAAATTGTGGTTCTTGCTCTCTTCTTCTTCTTGTCCTGAGCACCTTCATCCTATGATTCAATGACAAACTTCATTGTCTCTCCAGTGGGAACTTTCTTTGGTTTGGAAGAAGTGACTTTCTTTTCAGGTGCCTCTTTGGGTTCAGTCTGTTCTGGCACTTGAGTGGACCTTCTGGCTTTGGGCATTGGTGTCCTCTTGGCAGGAACTTTCTTTTTCAGTCCAGGCTTTGTGCTATGTGCTGAGCCATATTCCTTCTTGAGCACTACTTTCTTGTAAGTAGCCTCATCTTCTTCAGCTTTGTAGTCCTCATCCTCTGAGTCTTAAGTTCTCTTCCTCCTTTGCCTGGTAGCAGCCTTGGGCAGGTTGCTAGGAGTGCTTCTGCTCCCTTCATCTGTAGAACTTGAGGGACTAGTGCCCTTGCTCATGTCAATCTGCTCTTCTGACATGTTCTGTCTGTCACTCTGGTCTGACATGCTGCAAACACTGACTGCTGACCCTGTGCAGAGTTATAGATAAGATAGAGTGGATGAGCATCACAAAATGCAGAGATTTTTGCAAAAGAATGATTCAAAAATTCAGTTTTAGTTTTCCATAGAAAGCATTTCGGATCAACCGATTTTCAAACTCTGTGATACCGAAGCAGTTTTGGAACCTAAACTGATGATCTCGGTTGGACCGAGTCACTATTCGGTGGCACAGAGATGTTGGATGTTCCATGCGTTCGGGATGGGCACCCCCTCCTATGTCTCCAAGCATGCAGCGCCGGGCCTAGAGAAATGAACAACCTTGAACGGGCCCTCCCACATGGGCGAGAGCTTGTGCAACCCCTCCCTGGAGAGCACCCGTCTAAGCACGAGGTCACCTACCTCGAGGGTCCTAGGGCGGATGCTGCGGCAGTGGTACTGCCGCAGTGCTTGTTGGTATCTCGCAGCCCGAAGCGCAGTCGCCCGACGACATTCCTCCCCAAGCACGAGGTCCACCCCCCGCACGGCGTCCTGCTATGCTTCGTCGAAAGACAGGACCCGCGCGGAGCGATTCCTGACCTCGTGAGGAAGGACCGCCTCAGCACCGTAGACGAGGAAGAACGGGGTTTCGATGGTCGACTTGGTAGCGGTAGTACGGATGGACCATAGCACGGACTGAAGCTCGTCGTTCTAGCCCCTGCCGCAAGCCTCTAGCTTCTTCATGAAGGTTTGGGTTTTGAGGCCCTTTAGGACCTCCGCGTTGGCGCGCTCAGCTTGGCCGTTGCTCCGAGGGTGTGCCACCAAAGTGTAGCATATCTGCTTTCCAAGGTTAGCACAATATGTTTTGAAGAGATTGCTAGTGAACCGCGGACCGTTGTCAGTGATCATGCGATTGGGTACCCCACACCGGCTCACGAGGCCCTTGATGAACTTGACTGCTGAGCCAGCCGGGATGGTGCGGACAGCTTCCACTACTGCCCACTTGGTTAATTTGTCTATGGCGACGTAAACGTAGCGATAACCCCCTAGCACCCGAGGAAATGGGCCAAGGATGTCCAGTCCCCAAACAGCGAATTACCATGAGAGGGGAATGGTCTGAAGGCCTTAGCTGGCTGGTGAATCTGCTTGGCGTGGAACTAACAGGCTTCACAAGCCCTCACCAGCTCGATCACGTCGTTGAGTGCTGTTGTCCAATAGAGACCGCTGTGAAACGCCTTGCTGACGAGTGTGCGCGAAGATGAGTGGTGCTCGCAGTCTCCACCATGAATGTCTGCCAGCAGCTCTTTTCCTTGCTCCCTGGAGATGCAACGTAGAGTGACGTCATTCGGCCGCTTTCGGTAGAGCTCTCCGTCTTGAATGCAGTAGGCCGTGGCCTGCCGTGCCACGCGCTCGGCGTCCTCCTCCTTCTCCGGCAGGGTCCCTTGCATCAAGTAATCCTTGAACTCCACGGTCCAACATCCCTCCTGAGGCTCCAGCACTAGGAGCAAGCATGCCCCTGAGGTTGGGCCACAGGCCGGGGCTCCCGAGGCAGGTGGTTGAGGGAGCTCCCACCAAGGCTGTGCTGTGCTCGATAGTGATGGCGCCGCTGAGGGTTTGAAGAGTCGCTCCTCAAAGACGCTAGGCTCCTTAGGAAACCGCCTGGATTCCCTCCTGGCGATGTCATCAGCCTCTTGATTGGTGCCGCGAGGCACATGCTGCAACTCCAGCCCCAAAAACTATTTCTCCATCCGGCGGACCTCCGCGAGATACGCTTCCATGTTCTCGTCCTTCAGCTCGTATACCTTGTTGGAGAAGTTGACGAGGAGTTATGAATCGCCCTTGATGATGAGGCGCTTCACCCCCAAGGCGGCTGCAGCTTTCAAGCCCGCTATTAGGCCCTAGTACTCTGCTATGTTGTTGGAGACCTTCTCCCCATGCTGGAAGCAGTGTTGCACAGCATAGTAGAGCTTGTCCTGAGTGGGGGATATGAGCACTGTGCCAGCCCCCGTGCCCTGTCGCGAGAACGCCCCGTCGAATTACATGACCAAGCCGTCCGGTGCTTCACCTCTCAGGGAAAGCGATCGGTCCTCGCCCACTTTGATCCCCGGTGCCTCTGCCCATTCTGCCACGAAATCTGCAAGTGCGGCTCCCTTGATGACTCTGGTCGTGCTGAATTCCAGCTGAAACTCTTTCAACTCGATGTTCCATTCAGCGACTCTTCTAGCTGAGTTGGGGCTCCTGAGTACCCTTTCCAAGGGGTATGCTGAGACGACCTTGATGGGATGGCCTTGAAAGTAGTGCCGGAGCTTGCACGAAGCCACTAATAGTGCGAGGAGGAGTTTTTGGGGCATGGGGTACCGTGCCCTCACGTCCCGTAGCACCATGTTGATGAAGTATACATGGTGCTCGACGAGGTTGAGGGTGGTGGCACAGCCCGCGTCCTCCGGAGGTTGAGGTACCTCCTGAGACGACGGAGCCCCCAGCGCTTGGTCGCCTGGAGAGGCTGTTGGGGAACGTAGTAATTTCAAAAAATTTCCTACGCACACGCAAGATCATGGTGATGGCATAGCAACGAGAGGGGAGAGTGTTGTCCACGTACCCTCGTGGACCGTAAGCGGAAGCGTTATGACAACGCGGTTGATGTAGTCGTACGTCTTCACGATCCGACCGATCCAAGCACCGAACATACGGCACCTTCGAGTTCAGCACATGTTCAGCTCGATGACGATCCCTGGGCTCTGATCCAGCAAAGCTTCGGGGATGAGTTCCGTTAGCACGACGGCGTGGTGACGATGATGATGTTCTATCGGCGCAGGGCTTCGCCTAAACTCCGCGACGATATGACCGAGGTGGAATATGATGGAGGGGGCACCGCACACGGCTAAGGAACGATCCATAGATCAACTTGTGTGTCCTAGGGTGCTCCCCCGCCCCCGTATATGAAGGAGCAAGGGGGGGAGGCCGGCCGGCCCTAAAGGGCGCGCCAGGAGGAGGAGTCCTCCTCCTAGTAGGAGTACGACTCCCCCTTTCCTACTCCTACTAGGAGGGGGAAAGGAAGGGGGAGAGGGAGAGGGAAAGAGGGGGGCGCCGCCCCCCTCCTAGTCTAATTCGGACCAGAGTGAGAGGGGGTGCACGGCCCATGCTGTCTGCCCCTCTCTCTCTCCACTAAGGCCCATAGGGCCCATTACTTCTCCCGGGGGGGTTCCGGTAACCCTCCGGCACTCCGGTTTTCTCCGAAAACGTCTGGAACACTTCCGGTGTCCGAATATAGTCGTCCAATATATCAATCTTTATGTCTCGACCATTTCGAGACTCCTCGTCATGTCCGTGATCATATCTAGGACACCGAACAAACTTTGGTACATCAAAACTTATAAACTCATAATAAAACTGTCATCGTAATGTTAAGTGTGCGGACCCTACAGGTTCGAGAACTATGCAGACATGACCTAGAACTATTCCCGGTCAATAACCAATAGTGGAACCTGGATGCCCATATTGGTTCCTACATATTCTACGAAGATCTTTATCGGTCAAACCGCATAACAACATACGTTGTTCCCTTTGTCATCGGTATGTTACTTGCCCGAGATTCGATCGTCCGTATCCAATACCTAGTTCAATCTCGTTACCGACAAGTCTCTTTACTCGTTACGTAATGCATCATTCCGTAACTAACTCATTAGTCGCATTGCTTGCAAGGCTTATAGTGATGTGCATTACCGAGAGGGCCCAGAGATACCTCTCCGACAATCGGAGTGACAAAACCTAATCTCGAAATACGCCAACCCAACATGTACCTTTGGAGACACCTGTAGTACTCCTTTATAATCACCCAGTTACGTTGTGACGTTTGGTAGCACCCAAAGTGTTCCTCCGGTAAACGGGAGTTGCATAATCTCATAGTTACAGGAACATATATAAGTCATGAAGAAAGCAATAGCAACATACTAAATGATCAAGTGCTAGGCTAACGGAATGGGTCAAGTCAATCACATCATTCTCCTAATGATGTGATCCCATTAATCAAATGACAACACTTGTCTATGGGTAGGAAACATATCCATGTTTGATTAATGAGCTAGTAGAGGCATACTAGTGACATTATGTTTGTCTATGTATTCACACATGTATCATGTTTCCGGTTAATACAATTCTAGCATGAATAATAAGCATTTATCATGAAATAAGGAAATAAATAATAACTGTATTATTTCCTCTAGGGCATATTTCAATCAGTCTCCCACTTGCACTAGAGTCAATAATCTAGTTCACATCGCCATGTGATTTAACACCAATATTCATATCTGTATATGATTAACACCCATAGTTGACATCGTCATGTGACCAACACCCAAAAGGTTTACTAGAGTCAATAATCTAGTTCACATCGCTATGTGATTAACACCCAAGGAGTACTGAGGTGTGATCATGTTTTTCTCGTCAGAGAAGCTTAGTCAACGGGTCTGTCACATTCAGAGTCGTATGTATTTTGCAAATATTCAATGTCTACAATGCTTTGCATGGAGCTACTCTAGCAAATTGCTCCCACTTTCAATATGTATCCAGATTGAGACTTAGAGTCATCTGGATTGGTGTAAAAGCTTGCATCGTTTTAACTTTTTACGACGGGCTCTTTTATCACCTCCATAATCGACAAACATCTCCTTAGTTCTCACTAAGGATATTCTTGTCGGCTATCCAGTGATCTACTCTTAGATCAAAATTGTATTCCTTTGTCAAATTCAGAGCAAGGTATACAATAGGTCTGGTTCACAGCATAGCATACTTTATAGAACCTATGACTGAGGCATAGGGAATGACTTTTCATTCTCTTTCTATTTTCTCCCATGGTTGGGTCTTGAGTCTTACTCAACTTCACACCTTTGCATCACACGCAAGAACTCCTTCTTTGACTGTTCCATTTTGAACTATTCAAAAATGTATCAAGGTATGTACTCATTGAAAAATCTTATCAAGCGTCTTGATCTATCTATATAGATCTTGATGCTCAATGTGTATGCAGCTTCACCGAGGTCTTGCTTTGAAAAACTCTTTTTCAAGTATCCTTTCATGCTATCCAGAATTTCTATATCATTTCCAATCAACAATATGTCACCCACATATAATATTAGAAATGCTACAGAGCTCCCACTCACTTTCTTGTAAATACAGGTTTCTCAAAAAGTCTGTATAAAACCATATGCTTTGATCAACTCATCAAAGTGTATATTCCAACTCCGAGAGGCTTGCACCAGTCCATAAATGGATCGCTGGAGCTTGCACACTTTGTTAGCACCTTTAGGATTGACAAAACCTTCTGGTTGCATCATATACAACTCTTCTTTAATAAATTCATTAAGGAATGCAGTTTTGACATCCTTTTGCCAGATTTCATAAAATGTGGCAATTGCTAACATGATTCGGACAGACTTAAGCATCGATACGAGTGAGAAAATCTCATTGTATTCAACACCTTGAACTTGTTGAAAAACCTTTCACAACAAGTCGAGCTTTGTAGATAGTAACACTACTATCAGTGTCCGTCTTCCTCTTGAAGATCCATTAATTTTCTATGGCCTTCCGATCATCGGGCAAGTCAATCAAAGTCCATACTTTGTTTTCATTCATGGATCTCATCTCAGATTTCATGGCCTCCAGCCATTTTGCGGAATCTGGGCTCATCATCGCTTCCTCATAGTTCGTAGGTTCATCATGGTCTAGTTACATGACTTCCAGAACAAGATTACCGTACCACTCTGGTGCGGATCTTATTCTGGTTGACCTACGAGGTTCGGTAGTAACTTGATCTGAAGTTTCATGATCAATATCATTAGCTTCCTCACTAATTGGTGTAGTGGTCACTGGAACTGATTTCTGTGATGAACTATTTTACAATTCGGGAGAAGGTACAAATTACCTTATCAAGCTCTACTTTCCTCCCACTCACTTCTTTTGAGAGAAACTCCTTCTCTAGAAAGGATCCATCTTTAGCAACGAATGTTTTGCCTTCAGATCTGTGATAGAAGGTGTACCCAACAGTTTCCTTTGGGTATTCTATGAAGATGCACTTCTCCATTTGGGTTCGAGCTTATCAGGTTGAAAACCTTTCTCATATAAGCATCACAGCTCCAAACTTTAAGAAACGACAGCTTAGTTTACTGCTAAACCATAGTTCATACGATGTCGTCTCAACAAATTTAGATGGTGCCCTGTTAAACGTAAATGCATCTGTCTCTAATGCATAACCCCAAAACGATAGTGGTAAACCGATAAGAGACATCATAGATCGCACCATATCTAGTAAAGTACGATTACGACGTTTGGACACACCATTACATTGTGGTGTTCCAGGTGGCGTGAGCTGTGAAACTATTCCACATTGTTTTATATGAAGACCAAAATCGTAACTCAAATATTCGTATCCGCGATTAGATCGCAGAAACTTTATTTTCTTGTTACGATGATTTTTCCACTTCACTCTGAAATTCTTTGAACCTTTCAACTATTTCAGACTTATGTTTCATCAAGTAGATATACCAATATCTGCTCAAATCATCTTGTTAAGGTTAGAAAATAACGATACTTGCCACGAGCATCAACACTCATTGGATCGCATACATCGGTATGTATTATTTCCAATAAGTCAGTAGCTTGTTCCATTGTTCCGGAGAATGGAGTTTTAGTCATCTTGCCCAAAAGGCACGGTTCGCAAGCATCAAATGATTCATAACCAAGTGATTCCGAAAATCCATCTTTATGGAGTTTCTTCATGCGCTTTACACCGATATGACCCAAACGGTAGTACCACAAATAAGTTGCACTATCATTATTAACTTTGCATCTTTTGGCATCAATATTATGAATATGTGTATCACTACGATCGAGATCCAACAAACTATTTTCATTCGGTGTATAACCATCGAAGGTCTTATTCATGTAAACATAATAACAATTATTCTTTAACTTCAAATGAATAACCGTATCGCAATAAACATGATCAAATCATATTCATGCTCAACGCAAACGCTAAATAACATTTATTTAGTTTTAAAACTAATCTCAAAAATATAGGGAGTGTGTGATGATGATCATATCAATCTTGGAACTATTTCCAACACTCATCGTCACTTCCCCTCAACTAGTCTCTATTTATTATGTAACTCCCGTTTCAAGTTACTAATCTTAGCATCCGAACAAGTATCAAATACTCAGGGGCTACTATAAACACTAGTAAGGCACACATCAAGCACCTGTATATCAAATATACCCTTGTTCACTTTGCCATCCTTCTTATCCACCAAATATTCAGGGCATTTCCGCTTCCAGTGACCATTTCCTTTGCAGTATAAGCACTCAGTTTCAGGCCTTGGTCCAGCTTTGGTCTTCTTCACGGGAGTGACAACTTGTTTGCCATTCTACTTGAAGTTGCCCTTTCTTTCCCTTTGCCCTTTTTCTTGAAACTAGTGGTCTTGTTAACCATCAACACTTGATGTTTTTCTTGATTTCTACCTTCGTCGATTTTAGCATCACGAAGAGCTTGGGAATCACTTAGGTCATCCCTTGCATATTATAGTTCATCACGAAGTTCTACTAACTTGGTGATGGTGACTAGAGAATTCTGTCAATCACTATTTTATCTAGAAGATTAACTTCCACTTGATTCAAGCGATTGTAGTGCCCAAACAATCTGAGCACATGCTCACTAGTTGAGCGATTCTCCTCCATCTTTTAGCTATAGAACTTGTTGGAGACTTCATATCTCTCAACTCGGGTATTTGCTTGAAATATTAACTTCAATTCCTGGATCATCTCGTATGGTCCATGACGTTCAAAACGTCTTTGAAGTCTCGATTCTAAGCCGTTAAGCATGGTGCACTAAACTATCAAGTAGTCATCATATTGAGCTAGCCAAACATTCATAACGTCTGCATTTGCTCCTGCAATAGGTCTGTCACCTAGTGGTGCATTAAGGACATAATTATTTTGTGCAGCAATGAGGATAAACCTCAGATCACGGATCCAATCCGCATCATTGCTACTAACATCTTTCAACACAGTTTTCTCTAGGAACATATCAAAATAAACATATGAAAGCAACAACGCGAGCTATTGATCTACAACATAATTTGCAAAATACTACCAGGACTAAGTTCATGATAAATTTAAGTTTAATTAATCATATTACTTAAGAACTCCCACTTAGACAGACATCTCTCTAGTCATCTAAGTGATCACGTGATCCAAATCAACTAAACCATAACCGATCATCACGTGAGATGGAGTACTTTTCAATGGTGAACATCCCTATGTTGATCATATCTACTATATGATTCACGCTCAACCTTTCGGTCTCCGTGTTCCGAGGCCATATCTGCATATGCTAGGCTCGTCAAGTTTAACCTGAGTATTCTGCGTGTGCAAAAACTGGCTTGCACCTGTTGTAGATGGACGTAGAGCTTATCAACCCCGATCATCACGTGGTGTCTGGGCACGACGAACTTTGGCAATGGTGCATACTCAGGGAGAACACTTCTTGATAATTTTTAGTGAGAAATCATCTTAAAATGCTACCGTCAATCAAAGCAAGATAAGATGCATAAAGGATAAACATCACATGCAATCAATATAAGTGATATGATATGGCCATCATCATCTTGTGGTTGTGATCTCCATCTTCAAAGCACCGTTGTGATCACCATCGTCACCGGCGCGACACCTTGATCTCCATCGTAGCATCGTTGTCATTACGCCATCTATTGCTTATACGACTATCGCTACCTCTTAGTGGTAAAGTAAAGCAATTGCAGGGCGTTTGCATTTCATACAATAAAGCGACAACCATATGGCTCCTGCGAGTTGCCGATAACTTCGGTTACAAAACATGATCATCTCATACAATAAAATATAGCATCACGTCTTGACCATATCACATCACAACATGCCCTACAAAAACAAGTTAGACATCCTCTACTTTGTTCTTGTAAGTTTTACGTGGCTGCTATGGGCTTAGCAAGAACCGTTCTTACCTACGCATCAAAACCACAACGATAGTTTGTCAAGTTAGTGCTATTTTAACCTTCGCAAGGACCAGGCGTAGCCACACTCGATTCAGCTAAAGTGAGAGAGACAGACACCCGCCAGTCACCTTTAAGCACGAGTGCTCGTAACGGTGAAACCAGTCTCGCGTAAGCGTACGCGTAATGTCGGTCCGGGCTGCTGCATCTCACAATACCGCTGAACCAAAGTATGACATGCTGGTAAGCAGTATGACTTGTATCACCCACAACTCACTTGTGTTCTACTCATGCATATAACATCAACGCATAAAACCTAGGCTCGGATGCCACTGTTGGGGAACGTAGTAATTTCAAAAAATTTCCTACGCACACGCAAGATCATGGTGATGGCATAGCAACGAGAGGGGAGAGTGTTGTCCACGTACCCTCGTAGACCGTAAGCGGAAGCTTTATGACAACGCTGTTGATGTAGTCGTATGTCTTCACGATCTGACCGATCCAAGCACCGAACGTACGGCACCTCCGAGTTCAGCACATGTTCAGCTCGATGACGATCCCCGGGCTCCGATCCAGCAAAGCTTCGGGGATGAGTTCTGTCAGCACAACGGCGTGGTGACGATGATGATGTTCTACCGGCGCAGGGCTTCGCCTAAACTCCGCGATGATATGACCGAGGTGGAATATGGTGGAGGGGGGCACCGCACACGGCTAAGGAACGATTCATAGATCAACTTGTGTGTTCTGGGGTGCTCCCCAGCCCCCGTATATAAAGGAGCAAGGGGGGAGGCCAGCCGGCCCTAGAGGGCGCTCCAGGAGGAGGAGTCCTCCTCCTAGTAGGAGTAGGACTCCCCCTTTCCTACTCCTACTAGGAGGGGGAAAGGAAGGGGGAGAGGGAGAGGGAAAGAGGGGGGCACCGCCCCCCCTCCTAGTCCAATTTGGACTAGAGTGGGAGGGGGCGCGCGGCCCATGCTGGCTGCCCCTCTCTCTCTCAACTAAGGCCCATAGGGCCCATTACTTCTCCCGGGGGGTTCCGGTAACCCTCCGGCACTCCGGTTTTCTCCGAAAACGTCCGGAACACTTCCGGTGTCCGAATATAGTCGTCCAATATATCAATCCTTATGTCTCGACCATTTTGAGACTCCTCGTCATGTCCGTGATCACATCCGGGACTCCGAACAAACTTCGGTACATCAAAACTTATACACTCATAATAAAACTGTCATCGTAACGTTAAGTGTGCGGACCCTACGGGTTCAAGAACTATGTAGACATGACCTAGAACTATTCTCGGTCAATAACCAATAGCGGAACCTGGATACCCATATTGGTTCCTATATATTCTACGAAGATCTTTATCGGTCAAACCGCATAACAACATACGTTGTTCCCTTTGTCATCGGTATGTTACTTGCCCGAGATTCGATCGTCCGTATCCAATACCTAGTTCAATCTCATTACTGGCAAGTCTCTTTACTCATTACGTAATGCATCATTCTGTAACTAACTCACTAGTCACATTGCTTGCAAGGCTTATAGTGATGTGCATTACCGAGAGGGCCCAGAGATACCTCTCCGACAATCGGAGTGACAAAACCTAATCTCGAAATACGCCAACCCAACATGTACCTTTGGAGACACCTGTAGTACTCCTTTATAATCACCCAGTTACGTTGTGACGTTTGGTAGCACCCAAAGTGTTCCTCCGATAAACGGGAGTTGCATAATCTCATAGTTATAGGAACATGTATAAGTCATGAAGAAAGCAATAGCAACATACTAAACGATCAAGTGCTAGGCTAACGGAATGGGTCATGTCAATCACATCATTCTCCTAATGATGTGATCCCATTAATCAAATGACAACACATGTCTATGGTTAGGAAACATATCCATCTTTGATTAATGAGCTAGTAGAGGCATACTAGTGACGTTATGTTTGTCTATGTATTCACACATGTATCATGTTTCCGGTTATTGCCTCTAGGGCATATTTCCTTCAGAGGCCTCCTCCGCTCCGGGTGCGTTCCTCTGCCGAGGCTGATCCTTTTCTGCTGCGGTTGTGGTCTTTGCAAGGCGTTCTTGGCCTTGCTCTGCTTCGGCCGGGATGGCGGCTGCGGCCCTGGTCCGGCGCTCCTCTCTCACCGCCACCAGGGCTGCGCTGGCGGAGTAGGGGGTGGCTGCAAGGTAAAGCACCAGGGGCTCCCGAGGGCCCGGTGCTACCATCACCGGAGGGTTGGTCAGGTACTTCTTGAGATCTTGGAATGCCTTGTCGGCCTCTTCAGTCCACTCGAATGGGCCCTTCTTCTTTATCAGCCTGAAGAAGGGCAGTGCCCGCTCCGCCAGCTTGGAGATGAAGCGTCCCAATGCGGTAATACACCCGGTGAGCTTCTGCATCTCTCTGAGGGTCTTCGGCGGACTCATTTCTTCGACTGCTTTGACCTTCTCTGGGTTGGCCTCGATGCCCCTATGGGACACGAGGAAGCCCAAGAGCTTGCCCGAGCGGACTCCAAATACGCACTTCTCCGGATTGAGCCGTAGATCCACTTCACGGAGGCTCACGAAGGTTTCTTCCAGGTCCTGTATCAAGGTTTTCGCCTCCCGAGACTTCACCACAATGTTTTCGCCTACCTGTGAAGAAGGCCGAGTGCCTGTGAAGCTCGCCGCCCCGTGACACTCTCACGTAATAATGAGTGGGGCTGTACACACCCCGGAGTCTCCGGAGAGCCACCCTCGGCCCTCGGGGGCTCCCACCCATGCCGAGTGGCAGCACTTAGCTCCGTGCTGGTGAGAAGACGTCGAAGACTAGACTAGGTGCCGGACGCGGCCTTTCGGTTTCTTTTTGCATTTCCTTTGGTTGTCGTTTTTCCCCTATTCGGATTTAAGTTGGATTTGAGCTTGAGACTCGCGTGTGTTCGGGGAAGGGGTGTTTAGTCTCGTTCGAGCAATCTCTCGCGTTCTGGTTACCGCTTTGCATCCATCCATCTTCAGCTGCCTCCCCTCGTGAGCCCCTCGCGAGCCGGGCCAGGCCCAGCATACGCGCAGCCCGGACTTCCATCACCACACCCTCTCAGGAGGTTCTCATTACATGTTCAATGGGCTCGTTTAGGAGGCACTCAGGACACCACGGCCCTCAGCAGGCTCGCTGAGGGCCCACGCGGGTCGAAGGTAAACAAGCCAGTCGACTCGTCACAAGAACAACCGCTTGGCGTAGGCATGCGGGTGATATCATGTCTACAAACACGCTAACTGCAAGTTTTTACACGAGGGGCTCCCCCTCCCAAAATGCTCTTACAATCCTCAGGGCCAAGCCCGAACTCTCTCTGCACAGGGTAAAAAGAAGGAACAGCGCGCGGTCAATCGGATAAATCCCCCAATGCATCCTTAGGGGCACCTCCGGAGTCACCACCGGCATCGCTGGCCTTGCCGTCGCCTTCTACGCCGCCGTCATCAGCACCTGGGCCATTCACCACTCCGCCCTCATCAGCAGCTACGACCACACCGTTGTCATCAGCGGTGAAGGCCCTAACAAGGGCGTCCACGTTGTCTTCCACCCAATGCGCCAGATCGCCCCGGAATGCCAGGGGTACCGGTGCGATGGCAGCATCGAAGTCAAAATGGGGGTCCATGTTCTGGAGATGACTGAAGACGCGAGAAAAATCATGCCCAAGGAGAGCACGGCTCCTCTCCTCGACCAACCTGTCGGCTCTGCCCGACCGAGTCTCCAGCTACGTCACCACATCGGTGAAGAACTGAAGGTAACCAGCATAGTTAGCCACATGAGGCTCCCCGACGGCTGCCTCGCAGATGTTGCCCAAGGCCGTGTTAGCTCATTCCCAGAGCGTGCAGAGCATGGGGCCATGCATGTGCTTCAAGGTCTCCCGCTGGCGTATCTCGTCCTTGCTCTGCCGCACGACGGCCTCAGCCGCGTCCACCCTTTGACGGAGAAGAAGCACCTCAACGCGGGAGGAAGCCAGCTCCACCTGTGTCGCGCCAAGGGCGGCCCCGGTGGTGTCCGCACGCCGCGTCACTTCATCCAGCTTGGCCTTCAGGGCGGCGGTGCTGCCCTCTGCTTCGACCCTGATCAACTCCAGCCTCTCCTCGAACTCGCACTCAAGGTTCGAGCGGGCCGCCGCCACCCGATGATCAACCTCTTCTAAGGCTTGGGCTTCCCTCGCGGCAACGTCATCCTCCGCCTGTGCCACCAGGCGCTCCCTCATCTCCAACCGCTCGAGGTCCAGGGTTCGCTCGGTGGCCTCCAGTGTCAGTGCCTCCTCACGCCTTTGGAGCTCCGCCCGGTTGACCGAGGCCCCCTTCATCGACGCTAGGGCCGCCTCATGCAACTCCACCTGCTGCTCTAGGGAGCTACTCCAGGCCCGGAGCTCCCACGCCCACTCCTCTGCAGCCCTGCGCCACTGGTCAGCCTCCTGGGCCTCCTCGGCAGCCCAGGAGCAGGCCTCTTGAGCAGCCGCCAGCAACACCTCGGCCTTCTCATTTTCAAGGTCACACTGATGGCGCACAAGGGCAACGGCCACCTTCAGCTTGCGCCTCTCCTCAGCTAGGCGCAAGCCCTTGGCCTCAAGGCACGCGTCCTCATCAGCAAGCTCTACACCGAGCTGGCTCACTGCGTCAGCCGCCCTCCGAAGAAACCCTTGGCAAAGCGCGCGGCGCTCCCGAGCGCGCTCGAGCATGTCTTCCATGTCATCCTCCGCCCCAAGCACGCGCGGGGGGCTACGAACCAGCACTCCCCCTCTGGGCAGGGGGCTGGGGGCTGGCGCCCTCGTGATGGCCGGACGCGCCTCGCCAGAAGCCTGGCCTAGAGCCGGTTCATCCTCCAAGGAAGAACGAAAGACCGACCTCAGCCAGTCGCCGTCCACGACCAATCGAAGAGCCGATCATCACGGTCAAATCGGTCATCATATTGGTCACGTCGACCTTCGCGTCCCTCACGCCGCGGAGGCGATCTTGGCTATGAGCCGACTGAACTGTATTTGCAGCGACGGATCGACTGTGAATCCTGTTGCGTGACTGTGACACAGCTGAACTCAGATCTCCTGCTGCTCGGAGCAAATCCCTGATCTGCATCTAGCCTCTGCCAGCCTCCGACTGAGAGGGCTGAATTGACTCTGCTATACGGGCTACAGCTGCTAGATTCTGAATCGGGGTTCGATATACCTAAGTTGGTTGCGGAAAAAGTTGACGTCGACTGGAGTCGGGTACTCGTTGCCGCGCGCGTTCGTTGAGTGCTCGCTGGAGGTTCTCCAATCGAGTGCGTTCAGCCAATTTGGCCAAACATGCCTCCTCCGAGGCGCGAGCCTCGGGAGTTTCTCCTACGATGGGAGTATGCAGGGCATCCATGTTCCGGCGACGAAGATCTTCCCTCTGCAGGGAAGTGAGCGGCTTGGGCTGATATTCCTCGTGGGCCTGCGCGGGGTCGCCTCCACCATCTATCCCGTCGGTGCGGGGGAAGCCAGGAGGGCTACGAGGCCCGTTGACCATCAGAACCTCCGCCGCCGGATCACTGCTGTCGCACTCGGATGCAGTCTCTACGGAGCCAGTCGACAGATCGAACAGGCCGTAGAGAGATTCGTTGGGCTCGATTGCCGCGACTTGGGTGGTGGCCGATCGGCGAGCCACTGCGTGTCTCACCCACCGCTGAAGCCTCGACCGACCAGAGCGCTTGCGCTGGCGGGAGATAGGGAGGGAGGATGACACAGGAGTCGACCGATATGGAGTCGACGGTTGCCGCAGCAGGACGCCACGGACACACGCCCGAAAATGCGTCGCACCGCGGACGGGGAGCGCGTCGTTGTCGAGTGGAGCCTCCTGGAGCCATGCGGAGTCGTCGACGATGAAAGTGAGCGCGCCGAGACGGATCTCGCGGCCCTCGACAAGAACTCCGCCAGAAACCATGATGAAGGCAATCGGAACAATTGCAACTTCTCCAAAAATCGCTAAGACACCGGCCCCACGGTGGGCGCCAACTGTCGTGGTTCTAAGACTGAGAGTAGAATGGGGGTTAGGTATGGAGAGGCAAGATCCTAGCTATGGAGCAGTTGTACAGACAAGATGTTTACGAGTTCAGGCCCTTCTCGGAGGAAGTAACAGCCCTACGTCTCGGAGCCCGGAGGCGGTCGACTGGATTATGTGTGTATAAGTTACAGGGGTGCGAACCCTTTACACTGAGGAGGGGGGTGGCTTATATAGTGTCCGCCAGACCCCTCCGGTCCTCAGTTATGCAGGGTTTAAAGTACATAAAGGATTGGCGTTATTGGTAACGTCCTACATAAAGTGTCATCATGGCCATAAAGACTACTTAATTACAGACCGTTTGGATACAGAGTGGCTCTTGATCTCCTGGTGGTCGAGTGAGTCTTCATGGTCGAGTGTCTTCGAGTCCGTCGAGTGGAATTCCTCTTGGTCGACTGGAAGGCAGCTTCTTCTAAAGATATCCTTGGGGAGGGCACCTTGGACAGGTCCATGACCCTACCCTAGGTACGTGACTTCATCAGTCAATGCTGTCAGTACAGAAGCTCCCACCCGCATGCACTGGTCTGAGAAGCCCATCACTTGGAGCCAAGCTGACAACCCGGCTGTGATGCCCAACCCGGGTTCATATGCCCTTGTGCTCGAGGCAACCTTTGCAACGGAGAGGCGGAACTGCCATTTCGGCTGGGTGCTGATAGACGGCGGCAGCAGCATCAATATCCTGTAGCGTGAGACCATGGACCAACCGGGCATCAAGGCCAAGTAGCTTCAGCCAAGCCAGACTATTTTTCACGGCATAGTTCCAGGCCTGTCCTGCCCCCAATTGGCAAGATAAAGATAGACATCCTCTTCGGTGACAGAGATCACTTCCGCCGCGAGCCAATCTGGTTTGAGATGGTTGACCTAGAGAGCCACTATCACTCGCTCCTGGGCCGCCCTGCGCTGGCCAAGTTCATGATGGTCCCTCACTTTGCATACCTGAAGGACAAGATGCAAGCACCAAGGGCATCATCACCGTTACTGGAGATTACAAGAAGTCACAAGACTGTGCGACTGCGAGCAGCCGGCTGGCCGAGTCCCTCGTCATAGCTAAGACGGCTCCTTGATCGGATGGTAGCCATGGCCAGCGAGAGGCCGGCCATGCTGACTGATCCCAAGGAAGCTGAAGCAGGGGCCTAATTCTAGCCGGCCAAACAGACCAAGCAGATCCCCTTGGACCCAGACCACCCGGAGAGGTTTGTTGTCATAGGCACTGGCGTCAAGAGCAAATAGGAAGGCGAGCTCGTTGATTTCCTCTGTGAGAATCAAGACATCTTCGCACGGTCCCCCAAAGACATGCCGGGTGTCCCGACAGATCTCACCGAGCACAATCTTCGTGTAAGGTCATATGCCAAGCCGGTTAAGCAAACCCTCCGCCGCCTGTCAGAAGAAAAGAGAAGGATTGTTGGAGAAGAAGTCGCCCGACTGCTAGCAGCCGGATTCATTATGGAAGTGTTCCACTCGAACTGGCTTCCCAACCCAGTCCTTGTGTTGAAGAAGAAGAACAAATGGCGTATGTGCATTGACTACACCAGTCTCAACAAAGCCTGCCCCAGAGATCCATTTGCTCTGCCGCGAATAGACCAAGTAATCGACTCCACAACCGGACGCAAGTTGTTGTTGTTCCTTGATGCCTATTACGGCTACCACCAGATCAAGCTGGATCCGGCTGATCGACTGAAGACTGCCTTCATCACACCATTCGGCGCCTTCTGCTACATCACCATGACATTCAGCTTGAGGAATGCCGGCGCCACCTTCCAATGTTTTATGTAGAAGTGCTTGTTGAAGCAACTCGGACGCAATGCCCATGTTTACGTGGACGACATTGTGGTGAAGACGAAAAAGCACGGCACTATAATGGAAGACTTGAAGGAAACCTTTGAAAATCTGCACCGATTCAACATCAAGCTCAACCCGGAGAAGTGTGTCTTCGGTGTGCCAGCCGGCTAGCTCCTGGGCTTCCTTGTCTTAGAAAGCGGAATCGAGTGCAACCCTATGAAGATGAAGGCCAACGAGAGGATGGAGAAACCCAACAAGCTGCGTGGTGTGCAGAAGTTCACCGGGTGCCTGGCATCCCTCAGCCGCTTCATTAGTCGGCTGGGCGAAAAGGCACTCCCTTTGTACTAGCTCATAAAGAAAACCAGTTGCTTCGAGTGGAACGACCAGGCGGATGCCGCCTTCCTCCAGCTCAAACGGATGATATCAACACCGCCTATCCTGGCGGCTCCGGCTGCTAAAGAGCCTATGCTCATCTACATCGCCACCACCAATAGAGTCATCAACATTGTGATCGTTGTCAAGTGCCTAGAAGCCGGCAAAGCCAAGTCGGTCTAGAGGCCAGTGTCTTACTTGAGCGATATCCTGTCGGTCTCCAAGAAGGATTACCCCCACTACCAGAGGTTTGTGTATGGCATGTATTTTGCCGCCAAGAAACTGAAGCAATACTTTCAAGAGCACTCCATCACGGTCGTCTGCACTACTCCCCTTGCCGATATCATAGGCAATAGAGATACCTCGGGCCGGGTGGCCAAGTGGGCCATCAAGCTGGCTCCCCACACCATCTTCTACCAGCCCTCCACCGCCATCAAGTCCCAAGCGCTGGCCGGCTTCCTCGTCGACTGGGCCGAGTCCCAGTACTTGCCGCCAGCCCTGGACTCCACGCATTGGCGGATGCACTTTGACGTCTCAAAGATGCGCACCGGTCTGGGAGCCGGCATCGTCCTCACCTCTCCCAAAGGTGAAAAGCTGAAGTACATGCTACAAATCCACTTCGCCGCCTCCAACAATGTAGCCGAGTATGAAGCACTCATCTTCGGGCTCGGACTGGCCAAAGAAATTGGCATTCGCCGCATTCTCTGGTACGACAACTCAGACTTGGTGGTCCGGTAGTTGTCCTCCGACTAGGATGCCAAGGATGCCAATATGGCAAGCTACCGCTTCCTCGTCCTGCAGATGAGCGGCCACTTCGACGGGTGCGAGTTCATCCACGTGCCACGGGCCGACAACGATGCAGCAGATGCTCTCGCCCGCATTGGCTCCACCCGGCAAGCTATACCAGTCGGCGTCTCCCTCGAGTGCCTCCGCAACCCGTCCATCAAGCCTTCACCAGAGTTCGACTCCATCTTCGTACCGACTGCCCCAGGAGTAGCTACATCCGGCTCTAGGACTTCAGCAGTCGGCACGGGGACTTCAGCAGCCGGCTCGGGGACTTCACCAAGAGGCCCGGGGGCTGCAGCACCAGCACCCGGCACAGCGCTCCCAGCAGGCGGCCTAGGGGCTGCTGCAGTCGGCCAGGGGACTTCATCAGCACCATCCGGAGCGGCTGGCCCCAGCCTGCCGCCTCCCAACCCGGCCCCCTCATACCAGTCGCTGTGTTCACAGTGGTGGCGGCCCCATCTTGGGCGCAGCCCATCCGCGACTATTTGGCCAGTCGCGTGCTGCCAACCGACCAGGTGCTAGCCAGACAGATCCAGCGCAGAGCAGGCGCCTACACCATTGTCAATCAAGAGCTCGCAAGGCGGAGTGTGACTGGCATCCACCAGCGCTGCGTAGAACCAGAGAAAGGCATGGAGATCCTTAGAGATGTACATCAAGGCGAATGTGGCCACCATGCCGCCTCCAGATCCCTCGTGGCAAAAGCTTTCCGCCATGGCTTCTTCTCGCCGACTGCTTTGGATGATGCCAAAGAATTAGTCCAGAAGTACAAGGGGTGCCAGATATTCAGCACGAAGCAACACATGCCGGCCTCTGCCCTCCAGACCATCCCCATCACCTAGCCATTTGCTGTGTGGGGTTTGGGTATGGTAGGCCCGTTCAAGACAACACGCATCGGCATGACCCATCTACTGGTCGCCGTGGACAAGTTCACCAAGTGGATAGAAGCAAAACCAATCAAGAAGCTGAATGGTCCAACTGTTATCACATTCATCGCCGACATCACTGTCAGATATGGCATTCGGCACAGCATCATCACCGACAATGGCACAAACTTTGCCAATGGTGCCTTGGCACGTTTCCGCACGAATCAAGGCATCCGACTAGACTTAGCATCTATTGCCCATCCGCAGACAAACGGCCAGGTGAAGCGAGAAAACGGCTTCATCTTGTCTGGCACCAAGCCCCGCCTGATCGAGCCGCTAGAGCGGCCGGCCGGCTGCTGAATCGATGAGCTGACGGCCGTCCTCTGGAGCCTTCGAACCACGCTGAACAGATCAATTGTCTTCACGCCCTTCTTCCTCGTGTACAGTTCTGACGCGATCATCCCTACGGATATCGAGTTTGACTCGCCTCGGGTAAGCATGTACACAGAGGCGGAGGCCAAAGAGGCACGAGAAGATGGCGTCGATCTACTGGAAGAGGCCCGACTGCTAGCATGCAGCCGGTCCGCCATCTACCAGCAGAGCATGCTCCACTACAACAACAAGAAGGTCAGGCCGTGTTCTTTCCATGAGGCCGACCTTGTGCTCCGCCTGATCCAGCGATTAGCCGGACAGCAGAAGCTCGCGGTACCTTGGGAAGGCCCCTTCATCATCAGCAAGGCCCTGGGCAACGACTCGTACTACCTCATCGACGCCAGATGTCACCCCCAATATGCGATACTATCCTAAAGAGACACGAAGGTCCCACCAAGGATAGAACCGCATATTGATACGCTTTTGCAAGGTGGATATCATTACATCAACATTACATAATAGATGGGGATACATACAAAAGGCATACAATGCCACATGAATACAACATCACAATACATAAGAGCAACATCCGACTACGGATGAACACAAATAGAAACTCAAACGACATCCACCCTGCTAGCCCAGGCTGCCGACCGGGAACCTATCCCCTGATCGAAGAAGAAGCAGAAGACGAACTCCAAAATAATCAAACATCGCTCTCGCGTCATGATCATCGCAAAACCTGTACCTGCAACTGTTGTTGTAGTAATCTGTGAGCCACGAGGACTCAGCAATCCCATTACCATGGGTATCAAGACTAGCAAAGCTTAATGGGAAAGGAAGGGTTAAAGTGGTGAGGTTGCAGTAGCGGCTAAGCAAGTAAGGTGGCTAACATACGCAAATAAGAGCGAGAAGAGAAGCAAAGGAATGGTCGTGAAGCTAGCAATGATCAAGAGGTGATCCTGAGCTCCTACTTACGTCAAACATAACCCAAAGACTGTGTTCACTTCCCAGACTCCGCCGAGAAGAGACCATCACGGCTACACACGCGGTTGATGCGTTTTAAGTCGTATCTGGTGTCAAGTTATCTACAACCGGATATTAACAAATTCCCATCTGCCATATAACCACGGGCACGGCTCTCGAAAATTTATACCCTGCAGGGGTGTCCCAACTTAGCCCATGATAAGCTCTCGCGATCAACGAAGGATACACCTTCTCCCAGGAAGACCCGATCAGTCTCGGAATCCCGGTTTACAAGACATTTCGACAATGGTAAAACAAGACCAGCAAAGCCACCCAATGCGCCGACAATCCCGATAGGAGCTGCACATATCTCGTTCTCAGGGCAACACCGAATAAGTCAAGCTACGAGTAAAACCAGACCTCGAGTTTCCCCGAGGGGGCCCCGCAGGTTGCTCGTTTCGGACCAACACTTAGAGAAGCACTGGCCCGGGGGGGCTAAAATAAAGATGACCCTCGGGCTCCGGAAACCCAAGGGAAAAAGGGCTAGGTGAGGCAAATGGTAAAACCAAGGTTGGGCCTTGCTGGAGGAGTTTTATTCAAAGCAAACTATCAAGGGGGTCCCATAAATCACCCGACCGCGTAAGGAACGCAAAATCCGGGAACATAACACCGGTATGACGGAAACTAGGGTAGCAAGAGTGGAACAAAACACCAGGCATAAGGCCGAGTCTTCCACCCTTTACCAAGTATATAGATGCATTAATTAAATAAGAGATATTGTGATATCCCAACATAATCATGTCCACCATGGAGCAATCTTCGACTTCACCTGCAACTAACAACGCTATAAGAGAGGCTAAGCAAAAGTGGTAACATAGCCAAGCAACGGTTTGCTAGGAAGGGTGAAAAGGTTAGAGGCTGACATGGCAATTTGGGAGGCTTGAAGAGCAAAAGATAGGTAGCGCGGCAAGCAATAGAACAAAGTAACTAGCATAGCAATGATAGTAGTGAGATCCAGGGTAGCGGTCATCTTGCCTAAAATCCCGCAAGGAAAAAGAATGAGTCCATGAAGAATACGAACGGATGAAGCCGAACCAAGCGTAGGCGAACGAATCCTCACGATCGCAACGAAATAGGAACTATCGAGAAGAAGCACACAAGAAGGTAAACACACCACACATATACATGACATGATGCACACTCAAGTATTATGCATGACAAAGGCTACAAGAAGCTACTCATGGCAAGAGGTGATGCAAACAAGAACAACACATCAAGGCAAGTCTAAATGAGGCCGGAAACAACATATAACAATCCCGGTAAGTCCTCATATGCAAATTTAGAAATTGGTCCAGAACTGAATAAACCTTATGTTCCAGTTCTTAAACAGCATGTTAAGATGCACCAAGATGATCTACACGAGATTCTAGTCAAGTTACATATAAAGTTCATTTAATTCGGAGCTACGGCCTAGAAGATATGAGCAAAACAAGATAAGCATGGCATTGATGCAAAATGCATACAAACATCAAGCAAACACCACAAAACAAGGATGCAACATGATAATATGAAACTACATGCAAAATCAAGCAAGTTTCATATGGGGCACACTCAAAATGGAGCAACGGTTCAACACATACACCCTATACAAGTTTGTGAATACATGTTTGTGAAGCTAAGCATGGCAAGGTCAAGTTCATAGGGTGCATGGATCACTATGAAAACTCATGGCAAAACTGAAGTTAATGTTAATAGGCTGACAACAACATTATTTAGCAACTTGAGAGCAAGATTACAACAAGTTACAGCAGTCTATAAATGCAACCAGGGGCATGAATGGATAGAGCATGACATGTACAACAAAACATCCTTAGTGAACATCTCCACATTATGCATATAATTACTTGTAGCAGCAGGTTTATATAGCATCATGATATAACACAATCTGTCTAGCAAAACAGCAACAGCACTTACCCTACTTAACAAGCTCGATGCACCCACTACAAGACCCAAAAAAATACATGGATGGCACCAATGTGAAGATGTCATGATGTAGTACAAAACACATGTAGAGCTCATGCTCATAGGATGCACACATCAAATGCAACAAAAATGACAAATCATGAAGTTATAACAGTTTCAGTAGATTAACATCATATAGAACTCTTGCAACGTTGATTCAGGCATCAAGATGGACTCAAAGAAACATGCAACAATGGAATGAAATGTAGAGCATCTCATGATGAACATTTTGATATATAGCACGCACAAAACGGAGCAGCATGCAAAGAGTTATGGCATGTCAAAGGGGGCACCAAAATATGACAGAAAGAGGGACTTAGCAGTTTTCTGGAAAAAAACAGATGGGCACCAAAATGCTAAAAAAACACTTTGGGCGCGGGATAGGAGGGCTGCTCACCCCGGGCCTGGCCCAGTCAGGGAATAGGCTTGGTAGGCCGGCGCGCTGCCGGGCCGGGGCCCACGCGGGTGTTGGCGAACGGGACGAGGAGGCGCGTCCGTGCTCGTCCCCGAGCACGACGATGACGGCTACCGGCGGCGAGCTGGCGGGGATAGGGCAACGAAGGAGGGGCGCCAGCGACGGGGACCGGCGGATCTGGGCGCGGGGCGCCGGATCCGGTGGATCCCGGCTAGATCCAGTGAAGGCGAGGCCGACGGCGTGCTCCGTGGCCGGCGGTGATCCTGCGGCAGAGAGGGAGAGAGAGAGGGGTGAGGGAGAGTGAACAGGACGGTGAGGAGGGGGAGGGCGGCGAGGCACTGGCCTGGCGGCGGAGCTCGGGGAGCCGGGCGGCGCGGGATGGTGGTGACGGGCGACGCCGGTGAGGCGGCGAGCGCGGGCGGCGCAGGCCTCGACGGGCGAGCGGCGGTGGCGCGATGCGGGCCGCGGGGGCCCCGCACGGGCCGAGCGTGCCGTGGCGGCGGCAGCGCTGCGGTGCCACGTGGCTACGTGCAGTTGGCCGGGGCGGAGAAGCGGACATGTCCGGCAGGGAAGCGGACATGTCCGGCGGCGCGAGGGGAGCGGGGCTAGGGTTAGGGTAGGATTTCGGGGGAGATGCACATATTTATAGGTAGAGGGAGCTAGGAGTGTCCAAATGAGGCATGGTTTCCGCCCACACGATCGTGATCGAACGACCAAAAGCATTGATGGGGTTTGATGGGTTATGGGCCACTTTGGAGGGGTGTTGGGCTGCACATAAAAGAGGGCTTTGCGGTTCCCCGGTTAACCGTTGGAGTATCGAACGGACTCCAAATGGCACGAAACTTGACAGGCGGTCTACCGGTGCTATACCAAGGCCGCTTGGCAAACCTCGGGCCATTCCAATAAAGTTTAACACCCGCTCACAACATGAGACAAAAGGGGAACGCCGGAGGACATAGGAGTGTCGGATTACAAAACGGACAACGGGGAAAAGGCTCGGATGCATGAGATGAACGCGTATGCAAAATGAGATGCACCTGATGACATGATAAAATGCAACACGCAAGAAAATGACATGGCAATGACGGCGAATAACTGGAAGACACCTGGCGCATCGAATCCGGGGCGTTACAACACTCCTCCACTAACAAGAGATCTCGTCCTGAGATCTTAGGACCGAGACGGAAGGGAAAATGGATGAGGTGAACAAGAACTCAAGAGAAGAAGCAAAGAATCGAGAGCACTCGAGAAGAAGAGAGGAATGACGAGAATGACAAGAATCGAAAGCTCGCGGAATCAGATAGACTATGAAAACACTCCGGTTAGAACGGGATAAGAAACGAATAAGACTAAAAGGATTTAGGCAGCGCTCTGACTGAACATGGAAAAAGTTGGAACTGAGATTGACAAAATGGAACAATAGTTGACGAGAGGAACAACAGAATGCCTCCGGAAGAACTAAAAAAATTTGAAAGAAAAGAACGGTGAAGAAGATGACAACTTGTGCCACGAATGGAATTGAAAGCATCTTTAGAAGGAAGGTTTAAACGGAGTTGTTGAAAACTCAACAACGAAAAAAATTAGCTTGTTGTGGTCTTATAGGTAACATCTCAAGATCATAAGGTGATAAATGGCCACAAACATAAATGTTTGGATAGCTTAGAAGAACGAAAAAATGCAAAAGTCCACTTCAAAAGAAAACGGAGAATTAATTGCACTACGAGATGCAAGAAGAATAATACTTGAACTCCTCCAACAAAATCTTGATGAACTCTTGAAGAATGAATTAAATCATGAAGAACCACCATGAAGAACTCCGGTAACAAAAGATTATGAGATAGAATGAAGGATGAAAGATGAAAGAATAAAGATTCAAGCCTTGCGGTGATTTAGATGGAGGTTCCGACGAGATGGCCGAGGAAATTTGAACTCCGGAAAAGGAAAAATGAAAACACTTGAAATTAGAATTTATTCATCAAGAACAAACTCCGAAGGAAGGGATTACTCACTTTGAGGAAATTAGAATATGATTTATTGTATGCTTATCCTTCATCAAATTAAATTGATGACAATCAGAATTGGCATGCAACTTATTCTTCTTGAACAGGATTGAGAAATGACATATCACAAACTTGAGAAGGACTTCATGAACCACCGGTAGGATTGAAATGAACAAATGAATTAAAATGACAATCAAGGAAAAAGAATCTTGAACGAACCACCATAAGAATTTGAAAATGACTGATGAAAGAGACTGAATCACCAGGAAGAATTAGAAAAAACCAATATGCTAGACGGGATTTAGATGCAAAAGAACAAAGAGATCATGAGCTGATTAAAGAGCACTTGAACGAAGCACCGACATAATTGGATAACGGTAGCTGAAATGTGAGGACAAGGAATTCTTCTGGAATGACGGCCTTCGGTGAAAGAAATGGAAAAACACTTCCTGACATACTCCGGATGGGTAAGAAAAGAATATCTGACAAATGGAATAATTCGAGAGGATAACAAGAAGCTAGAACCGCGAATCCTCGAGAGAACGGTCAAGATTTAGAGGAAAAATCTTCTTCGGTCTTCAAATGACGACGGAAAAGACCACCAGAATTACTGAGATACTCCGGGAGAATGAAAAGCGAAGGGGTTTGAGCCAACAATGAAAAGAATTTGAAAGAGATCTTGGAGAAGGCATGTGACTGATGTGATCCATTCTTACATCACACTTGAAAAAGAATTAGGAATGGCTCCAGAATAATTAGAAGAGTCAGGTAAGATCCTGGGAAAAGACCTGTGGGTTAGGGCCCACTAAAGAGAAAAACACCCTTGAAAAGGATTGTTGAACAGGTAGACGTTGCACCGGAACAATTGAAATATTTGAATGAGGTGACAACCTCAAATTAATTCAAACACGGACGAATCTCCTGAGATGTCTTGAGCACTCCGGAAGGATAAACTGGCGAGAGGCGAACGAACAGGGAAAACACTTGATCCAAGGTAAAGAATATGATCAACCCGAAAAACTAGAATTGAGTCCACCGAAAAAAGAAAAAGAGGTGAAGAATGTCAAACAAAAGAGAATTCACCGGTTGAAATGATTGAGGGAAGACTGAAGAGGCTCCGTATGAATGAAATTGATGCTTGAAACAGACTCAGACTCCGGGAATAAGAGGGTGGGAGGACGGGAAAACGAAGGCAACTTGGAACGAGAAATCGATGAATAACTTGAAGAGAAAACACCAGTTGAAATCATTGACGAAAGAAAGCAAAGACTTCGCATGAGTAGGATGGATACTCGATTACAGGCTCCAGCTCCAAGAAGAAAAAGGGGTGGGCGGGTGGGAAAAAGAAAACAACTGAGGATAGAACTTGCGAAAACAGAGAGGGTCAAATCGACTTGACGAGAAATGCACCGGATGCAAGGAGCTGCGGAACAACGCTGGGAAAAACCAACTGCGTGAACCTAAAGAAAATTTTGAATGGGAAGAGGAGTAATTCAAAACACCTACGTCAAGATTCCTCACCAGAGCGATGAAGAGGCTGAGGAGTAAAAGGAATTCCTACTCTCCGATATAACTAGACCCCGAAAACAGTTTTCTTCTAGACTCAACAACGGCCAAACTACACGATCAATCAAGGGGGCTCCTATGGTCGGTCAAGGCTCTGATACCAACTTGTCACGCCCAATATGTGATACTATCCTAAAGAGACACGAAGGTCCCACCAACGATAGAACCGCATATTGATACGCTTTTGCAAGGTGGGTATCATTACATCGACATTACATAATAGATGGGGATACATACAAAAGGCATACAATGCCACATGAATACAACATCACAATACATAAGAGCAACATCCGACTACGGATGAACACAAACAGAAACTCAAATGACATCCACGCTGCTAGCCCAGGCTGCCGACCTAGAACCTATCCCCTGTTCAAAGAAGAAGCAGAAGACGAACTCCAAAATAAGCAAACATCGCTCTCGCGTCATGATCATCGCAAAACCTGTACCTGCAACTGTTGTTGTAGTAATCTGTGAGCCACGCGGACTCAGCAATCCCATTACCATGGGTATCAAGACTAGCAAAGCTTAATGGGAAAGGAAGGGGTAAAGTGGTGAGGTTGTAGCAGCGGCTAAGCAAGTAAGGTGGCTAACATACGCAAATAAGAGCGAGAAGAGAAGCAAAGGAACGGTCGTGAAGCTAGCAATGATCAAGAGGTGATCCTGAGCTCCTACTTACGTCAAACATAACCCAAAGACCGTGTTCACTTCCCGGACTCCGCCGAGAAGAGACCATCACGGCAACACACGCGGTTGATGCTTTTTAAGTCGTATCTGGTGTCAAGTTATCTACAACCGGACATTAACAAATTCCCATCTGCCACATAACCACGGGCACGGCTCTCGAAAGTTTATACAATGCAGGGGTCTCCCAACTTAGCCCATGATAAGCTCTCGCGATCAACAAAGGATATACCTTCTCCCAGGAAGACCTGATCAGTCTCGGAATCCCGGTTTACAAGACATTTCGATAATGGTAAAACAAGACCAGCAAAGCCGCCCGATGCGCCGACAATCCCGATAGGAGCTGCACATATCTCATTCTCAGGGCAACACCGGATAAGTCAAGCTACGAGTAAAACCAGACCTCGAGTTTCCCCGAGGGGGCCCCACAGGTTGCTCCTTTTGGACCAACACTTAGAGAAGCACTGGCCCGGGGGGGCTAAAATAAAGATGACCCTTGGGTTTCCGGAGGCTAAAACCAAGGTTGGGCCTTTCTGGAGGAGTTTTATTCAAAGCGAACTATCAAGGGAGTCCCATAAATCACCCGACCGCGTAAGGAACGCAAAATCCGGGAACATAACACCGATATGACGGAAACTAGGGTGGCAAGAGTGTAACAAAACACCAGGCATAAGGCCGAGTCTTCCACCCTTTACCAAGTATATAGATGCATTAATTAAATAAGAGATATTGTGATATCCCAACATAATCCTGTCCACCATGGAGCAATCTTCAACTGCACCTGCAACTAACAACGCTATAAGAGGGGCTGAGCAAAAGTGGTAACATAGCCAAGCAACGGTTTTCCAGGAAGGGTGAAAAGGTTAGAGGCTGACATGGCAATTTGGGAGGCTTGAAGAGCAAAAGATAGGTAGCGCGGAAAGCGATAGAACAAAGCAACTAGCATAGCAATGATAGTAGTGAGATCCAGGGTAGCGGTCATCTTGCCTGAAATCCCGCAAGGAAGAAGAACGAGTCCATGAGGAAGACGAACGGATGAAGCCGAACCAATCATAGGCAAACGAATCCTCACGATCGCAACGATACAGGAACTATCGAGAAGAAGCACACAAGAAGGTAAACACACCACACATATACATGACATGATGCACACTCAAGTATGATGCATGACAAAGGCTACATGAAGCTACTCATGGCAAGAGATGATGCAAACAAGAACTACACATCAGGGCAAGTTTAAATGAGGCCGGAAACAACATATAACAATTCCTGTAAGTCCTCATATGCAAATTTAGAAATTGGTCCAGAACTGAATAAACCATATGTTCAAGTTGTTAAACAGCAAGTGAAGATGCACCAGGATGATCTACACGAGATTCTAGTCAAGTTACATATAAAGTTCATTTAATTCGGAGCTACGGCCTAGAAGATATGAGCAAAACAAGATAAGCATGGCATTGATGCAAAATGCATACAAACATCAAGCAAACACCAAAAAACAAGGATGCAACATGATAATATGAAACTACATGCAAAATCAAGCAAGTTTCATATGGGGCACACTCAAAACGGAGGAACGGTTCAACACATACACCCTATACAAGTTTAAAGGGCATGCTATCTAAAACAGCAACTAGGCATCTAACAAGCATCAAAACAATATGCTACAGCACCCCAACATAAGAAAAAAAAGGCATGGGCATGAATTAAAGGTAAAGCATGACAAAACATGAACACTGAGCTATCTCCAGAAATTAGTAGAACATGCTCAAAAGGACATGGCAAGATTGCAAATAATAACAGTTTCAGACTTAGCAGAAATAACATCAGGTTGCAATATTTAGCGCTATTAAACGACATGTTACAGGAACTTAACATGGCAAACAAAGGCATGAAATGAATCTACTATTTACATAGAACAAAAGTCCCTTACTTACCATGAGCCAAAATGGCACAGAAAATACGATGGCACCCATGTAAACATGGCAAATGATATGACAGATTCAGACATGGCAGGAACAACAATAAGTAGGCATATTGGTGAGCTTGTACCACTCACCACAGAGCAATACATGGAATGACAAGGTGACCAACAGTAAGAATACATGTTTGTGAAGCTAAGCATGGCAAGTTCAAGTTCATACGGTGCATGTTTCACTATCAAAACTCATGGCAAAACTGAACTTAATGTTAACAGGCTGACAACAACATTATTTAGCAACTTGAGAGCAAGATTACAACAAGTTACAGTGGCCTCTAAATGCAACCAGGGGCGTTAATGGATAGAGCATGACATGTATAACAAAACATCCTTAGTGAACATCTCCAGATTATGCATATAATTACTTGTAGCAGCAGGTTTATATAGCATCATGATATAACACAATCTGTCTAGCAAAACAGCAACAGCAAGTACCCTACTTAACAAGCTCGACGCACTCACTACAAGACCCAAAAAAAATACATGGATGGCACCACTGTGAATATGTCATGATATAGTACAAAACACATGTAGAGCTCATGCTTATAGGATGCACACATCAAATGCAACAAAAATGACAAATCATCAAGTTATAACAGTTTCAGTAGATTACCATCATATAGCACTCTTGCAACGATGATTCGGGCATCAAGATGGACTCAAACAAACATGGCACAATAGAATGAAATGTAGAGCATCTCATGATGAACATTTTGATATATAGCACGCACAAAACCAAGCAGTATGCAAAGAGTAATGGCATGTCAAAGGGGGCACCAAAATATGACAGAAAAAGGGACAGCAGTTTTCTGGAAAAAAACAGATGGGCACCAAAATGCTAAAAAAACGCTTAGAGCGTGGGATAGGAGGGCGGCTCACCCCGGGCCTGGCCCAGTCAGGGAATAGGCTTGGCAGGCCGGTGCGCTGCCGGGCCGGGGCCAACGCGGGGGTTGGCGAACGAGACGAGGAGGCGCGTTCGTGCTCGTCCCCGAGCACGATGATGGCGGCTACCGGCGGCGAGCTGGCAGGGTTAGGGCGATGGAGGACGGGTGCCAGCGACGGAGACCGGCGGATCTGGGTGCGGGGCGCCGGATCCGGTGGATCCCGGCTAGATCCAGTGAAGGCGAGGCCGACGGCGAGCTCCGTGGCTGGCGGTGATCCCTGCGACAGAGAGGGAGAGAGAGAGGGGGTGAGGGAGAGTGAGCAGGACGGTGAGGAGGGAGAGGGCGGTGCGGCGCTGGCCTGGTGGCGGAGCTCGGGTAGCCGGGCGATGCGGGGTGGTGGTGACGGGCGGCGCCGGCGAGGCGGCGATGGTGGCCGGCGACGAAGGCGCTGAGGCGGCGAGCGCGGGCGGCGCGGGCCTCGACGGGCGAGCGGTGGCGGCGGCGCTGCGGTGCCACGTGGCAACGTGCGGTTGGCCGGGGCGGAGAAGCGGACATGTCCGGCGGGGAAGCGGACATGTCCGGCGGCGCGAGGGGAGCGGGGCTAGGGTTAGGGTAGGATTTCGGGGGCGATGCACATATTTATAGGTAGAGGGATCTAGGCGTGTCCAAATGAGGCACGGTTTTCGCCAACACGATCGTGATTGAACGACCGAGAGCATGGATGGACTTTCATGGGTTATGGGCCACTTTGGAGGGGTGTTGGCTGCACACAAAAGAGGGCTTTGCGGTTCCCCGGTTAACCGTTGGAGTATCAAACGGACTCCAAATGGCACGAAACTTGACAGGCGGTCTACCGGTGCTATACCAAGGCCGCTTGGCAAACCTCGGGCCATTCCGAGAAAGTTTAACACCCGCTCACAACAAGAGACAAAAGAGGAATGTCGGAGGACATAGGAGTGTCGGATTACAAAACAGACAACGGGGAAAAGGCTCGGATGCATGAGATGAACGCGTATGCAAAATGAGATGCACCTGATGACATGATAAAATGCAACATGCAAGCAAATGACATGGCAATGACGGCGAATAACTGGAAGACACCTGGCGCATCGAATCCGGGGCGTTACACCAGAAGCCCAGGACGAGCAAGAGATGCACATCCAGCGAAGAAATAGAGCGGCCATGGAACACAAATCTGCTCTGCACGTTTTACAGTTGATTCGAGCGTATGTACCATGCCAAGTTTTGTATTAAGTAAAAGACGTTAGGTCCCCTGAGATGAACCCGGGGGCTACCTTTTTATCTATCTATGAGCTAAGCTCATGCCATGACTTGAGTTTTTCTATTCCTGCCCCATCCGGGTTCCGGTCATCCGGCCTGGGGGCTCGCCGCCTTGGCGAAGTTCGCACCAGACGGAGCCGACTAGGCGTGTGCCGATACTGAAAGCCCTCTCTCCGCCCTAAGTCACAGCTCGCAGCGCGGCTGTCTGACTGGTGGGAGCTAAAGGCCGGAGCAGTCGCCCACACGAAATTCGACTAAGGAAGAACACTATCTTAGGCCCAGTCGGCCCTTCGCCCCCCTCGTCCGGCTGCTCAGCAGCCGGCAGGCCGGCTTCTCACTCGATCAAGCTACACTCGACGCGGCCAAAGTAACTTGCCTGTTCCGAAGAACGACCAAGTCCCTGACCCAGCCACAGACCGTAGAGCGGCTATCAGGCTGGCGGGGAGGCGACCAAGGAAACGCGGCACAGCAGAAAGCCAAAGAGAGAAAAACCAGAATCGAACAAGAATTTGAACTTATGTACATTGCAAAACTCCCGATGCCAGCATCCATGAAGTTTAAGTTACACCCGCAGTGGGTGGAGTTGTGCGCACTTAATAGAATTGTTCAAAGAGATTACACGACAAGACAAGGGAAGATAAATTTTGCCGCCTAGGACAGAGGAGGAGCAGGCAGGTTGGAGGGGTCGGCGGAGGTAGTGACGCCGGATGGTGGAGCGGCCGACTAGTTGGTCTCGGCCTGGTCAGCATCGGCAGCAGTCAACGTAGCCACACGCAGCTCGTTGGTCAAAGCCTGGTCGGGCTGAGGCTGGCCGCCTGCCACGTCCTCCGGCGTGTTGTCTTCATCCTCCTCAAACTCGTTGTCATCATCACCCTCATCGTTGGAGGCGATTCCTCCGCCGAGTCCTCCTCTCGGTTTGGGTCCAACCAAACCAGCTGGGCGTCACCTCATCGCCATCAGCATCCAAGTTGGGGATGAAGACGGTAGTGTTGGTGTAGTCGGCGAGCACCGCTGCATGCTGGGTGAGCTCAGGGCCCACCGCCCCAGCTCCAGATCGGCCTCCAGCCGGAAGGTGGCCAATTGGGTCAGGTCCAAGTTTGGGTACCACACCTTGGCGAACTCCAGGGCCGTCCAGCACCCGCCCGAGCCGTGGCGCCCTTCCAGGCCTCGAAGCGGCCGATTGCGGCCTCCGGCTAGTCGGTGGTCTGGCCAGGGGTGCGTGAAATCTGAGCACCTGGCCAGAGGGCGGCTAGCACTAGAGAACCGGCCATTGCAGATGGCAGATCATCCGGCGGGCCAGCTGCAGGCGCGTCTTGACGGAGAGGAGCTGCTCGCCAAGGCTACAGGGTGCGTTGGGCGCGATGTCCACGCCCACCGCCCTTCGCATCGTGCGTCGCGGATCAATGGCCTGGGTGACGGCGATGGAGTAGCCCGGGAAGTACTCTTAGAAGGAAAAAGATCAAAATATGAGAAGATAGAAGCCGGCTCCTGCAGCAGTCGGCAGCCACTCAAGAAGAAGAGAACAACTAACCTTCGATCATGTCCTTGATCTCCTCGTAGCCAGCATTTAGGAACTTCTCCTTCTCGGCCCAGTTCGAGCACTGAGTCTCGAACTCGGCCTTGAGGAGGTCCTCACCGTCCTTCAACTTCTAGAGCTCCACCTTGTGTCGCTCCGCCTGGTCCGGCAGCTCCTTGGTCAGGCGCTCACACTCCTGCGCCGCCTGGCTGTGCTCCAGCTCCTTGGTGTGGATCTTGGTCTCGACCTCGCCCATGTGCTGGTGCAATGCAGCAGTCGCCTCTGCAAATATGGCAGTTGCCAGAAGATCAGGCCCGATTGCTTAGCAGCCGGTCCGAATCTCGGGGGCCACACCCAGCAAGTGCGCTGACGTGCGCCCGTGAGAAGAAAGGCGGAATGCTTACTTCGGCTCTCATTCAAGTCACTGGCCGCTTGGCCAGCTCCTTGACATGGGAATTCCGAGCATCGGGTATCGCCGAGCGGGAGGCTCCGACCTCCATCAGCCGCGGCGCCAAGCTCGCCTTCAACGGGCGCTGGCGCGCCGAGATGCGGACCGTGGGAAGCGGCCCCAACATCAGCCTGCCGTCAGACGGTGCCGCCTATGGCCCCTCGGGCTGGCTGCCATGCGCATTGACAGTCGGCGAGGGTGGAACCACCTCTTCCCCAACCCCGGGGCCGCCTCCTTCCCTCTCCACGGCTGGCTGGACAACACCGGCCCCGCCAGCCGGCTCCGAGACCTCTGACGCAGGCGACTCCTAGAGCTGCGAGTCGACGGGCCCGGAGGCCTGACCGCGGGATGCCTCCACCTCCTGCCCCTTGGCGGCCGCGTCCGCATGCTTCTTGTTTGTGGCCTCGGCCTGCGCCTTGGCCGCAGCATCGGCCTCCGCCTGCACCGCCCTGGCCGCCTCCTCCCGCTCCTCGTGCACCTCCCACGTGTTCCTCTCTGTGGCTTCCTGGAGGTCGGCAAGCATGTCCACACTGCAGGGGATAGCAGAGTTGTCGGCTGCCCCAACCACTGAAGTAGCCGGAGCTCGCAAGAGGGACATCGGGGACCTGTTCAAGCAAGCAGGAAAGATCATTGAAGAAAAAGAAAAGAATAAACAAATGCAAAGGAATAAAAGGAGAATCATAATCACTTACGAAGACACCACGGGGCGCGGCTTCGAGACCCTCTGGTACTGGGCCGCCCTCGTAGCAGCTGTCAGATTTTGGGTTCCGGCAGACCCTTGAGGTTCGAACACTGGGGTGCGCACGGAGATCATGCCCTTAGCCTACCCATGTTTCACCGCCTCGCTAGGATCTAAACTACACGAAGAACAACACAAGGGACACAAGATTTATACCGGTTCAGGCCACCATTGTGGTGTAATACCCTACTCCAGTTTGTGGTGTGTGGATTGCCTCTGGGGCTGATGAGGAATAGTACAAGGGAAGAACAGCCTCGCGAGGGTCTGTTCTTGGTTGGTGCGATGAACTGCTAGGAGGGTTCAGTCGCCTCTATCTCTCTCTGTGTCTTTCTACCCTTATTCCCTCGGTCCATCCCCCTACCCTGTGGGTGGCTAGTCCTATTTATAGGCGAAGGCCCCAGGCCTCTTCCCATATATTGAGTGGAAGGGCGCCAACAATTGGCCATTTTCAAGGGGAACATCTAGTACATTTATCCTGACTAAAGTTGGTCCTCGCCTGCCAAAAGACACTGGTGATGACGCTGGCTTGGGCTCCACGATGACCTCCATTCTGCCGTCCTGCCGGTCTTGGTCTTGTTGCACCGAAATGGTTGCCTTTGCTTGATACCCTTGCCTGCACTTGCCCCCTTTGCACCAAAGGGGAAACAAGGACTCTGCGCAGGCCGGCGCCCGCCTGGCGCCCGCCTGGCCTTGGTCATCATGGATTGCGTCACGGGCACTCGTGAGGTACCCCACCTTGATCTCTCCACCTCCTCGTGAGCCAGCCTGACGAGGCCGTGCCTGAGGAAGCCTCCTGTCGTCTGCCCCGCGAGGCTTGGCCCCTCGCGAGGGTCTTGAGCATGTGTTGATGAAGATGGGTCATACTGGGCCACTCCTTGAGCCACGCTGCAGGCCGCAGGAAGGCAAGTCTGGGTACCCCCGTTCCTAGAACGCCGACAGTAGCCCCCCGGTCCCAAGGCGCGCTTGGACTTGGCTTAGTAGAGAAGCGAAGAGGCAAGTGCGAAGCACTGCAGTCCCCAATAGCCTGCGGCCTTGGGCGCCGCGTGGCGGTTTATTGGACGTGGGCGTCCTGGCTCCCCCATGACGCCTTGGTAGCTTCATGCTTTGACAAATCCCTGCATGCAAAGCGGGTCATGATTACCTGTGATCGTGGAGGCCGTCGGTTGGCCTCCCTCAGCTATATGTATGGAACGACGTGAGCCCCTCCGGTTTATCCCTCCTTTCTACTCTCTGTCTTCTTCTCGGCTGCTCGCCATCCCCATGGCTCTGCCGAAGAGGTTCTTGGCCGCGGAGAAAGGGAAGGCTCGCCAGGAAGGGCCCGGCTCCCCTCCAACCAAGCGCGGCCGGGGCCACCCTCGTAAGCACC
Source organism: Triticum timopheevii (assembly GCA_963921465.1). Taxonomy (NCBI): domain Eukaryota; kingdom Viridiplantae; phylum Streptophyta; class Magnoliopsida; order Poales; family Poaceae; genus Triticum; species Triticum timopheevii. The sequence goes on from OY997264.1 coordinate 298,038,248, forward strand.
CCGATGCCCCTGCTGCGGCTTCCCGGGGCCGTGGAAGCAGCCCTCTGCGCACCGGTGGGCGTCCGGCTGCCGTCGAGAGGTATGCTGGGGCTACGCGACCCCCAAGGCAGCGCTTCCGCTCGGTGGAGGTGCTGCCGGACTTCGTCGTGTGGTCGGCGGACCCGACCGGCACCTGGCTCTAACTTCCGGCTAGTACCTCGGGCGGCCTTTAGCTTCATGCAGATGGTTGTTGCAGCAGGTCGTCTTGGGCTACCCTAGAGGTCTCCACTACCGGGGAGGCGGCCTGGACCTGTGGCTGGCAAACATTTGCCTGCGTGCGCAGCCTGCGCCGACGTTGCACTCTGCACTTCAAGTTTGACGGTGACGCCACCCTCTACGTGAGGGTGTTCGAGGAAGACGGCCGCTGTGCCGAATGTTGTCTTGAAGACGATGACCGTGGTCACGCGCCCAGCCCCGGCGTTGGTCGGGGTGAAGGGGGCGGAGGGCGCGCGGGCAGCGGAGCCTGAGATCTGCCATGGTCCGGCGACTTCCCTTCGGGCAGCAGCTCCTCTAGTGGTGGTCGCGACCAGCCCCCTCGTCGTCGCCCTCGTCTGGGAGAGGGCAGCGGGTCGGCCCGCCGTCGCGCTCCGGTGAAGCGGGAGGCGGAATCCAGCTGAGCTTCTGAGGCAGTACGAGCCTGGAGATCCGTCCCCCACATGGCGTCCTGCTGCGCTTCGTTGAACGCCAGGACCCGCGCGGAATGACGTCTGACATCGTGAGGGAGAACAGCTTCAGCTCCATAAACCAAGAAGAACGGGGTCTCGCCAGTCGGCTTAGTTGCAGTCGTGCGGATTGACCACAGCACGGACTGGAGCTCGTCGTACCAGCCCCTGCCGCAGGCCTCCAGCTTCTTCTTGAAGGTTCTGATCTTGAGGCCTCTCAGGACCTCCACATTGGCTCGCTCGGCCTGACCGTTACTGTGCGGGTGCGCCACCGAAGCGTAGCATATCTGTGTTCCAAGGTTAGCACAGTATGTTTTGAAGAGGTTACTGGTGAACTGCAAACCATTGTCGGTGATGATGCGGTGCATCACCCCGAATTGGCTCACGAGGCCCTTGATGAACTTGACCGCGGAGCCTGCGGGGTTGGTGCGGACAGCTTCCACCTCAGCCCACTTGTTGAACTTGTCCACGGCGACGTAGAGGTAGCGGCAGCCCCCTGGCACCCGAGGGAACGGGCCTAGGATATCCAGTCCCCAGACTGCGAAGGGCCACGAGAGGGGTATAGTCTGCAGACCTCCCACCGGCTGATGGATCTGCTTGGCATGGAACTGATAGGCCTTGCAAGCTTTCACCAGTTTCGCAGCGTCATTGAGTGTCGTGGGCCAATATAACCCGCTGGGGAACGCCTTGCCAACGAGGGTTCGTGACGACGAGTGATGCCAACAGTCTCCATCGTGTATGTCCACTAGTAGCTCCTTCCCTTGCTCCCTGGAAATGCAACGTAGGGCCACATCATTCGGTCATCTTCGGTTGAGCTCTCCATCCTTAAGGCAGTATGCTGTGGCCTGCCATGCCACACGCTCCGCTTCCTCCTCCTTTTCCAGCAATGTGCCTCGTGTCAGGTAACTCCTGAGCTCCGTGATCCAGCACCCCTCCTGAGGTTCCAGCGCCAGGAGCAGGCGCGCTCCTGAGGTCGGGCCGCAGATTGGGGCTCCCGAGGTAGGTAGCTGGGGGAGCTCCCCCGAGGCTGCGCCGTGCTTGACATTGTTGGCGTCGCCGAGGGCTTGAAGAGCCGCTCCTCGAAGACATCGGGCTCCTGAGGAAGCCGCCTGGACGCCCTTTTGGTGACGTCATCAGCCTCTTGATTGGTGCCGCGAGGCACATGCTGCAACTCCAGCCCCCAAAACTGCTTCTCCATCCTGCGGACCTCCGCGAGGTAGGCTTCCATGTGCTCGTCCTTTGGTTCTTATACTTTGTTGGAGAAGTTGACGAGAAGCTGTGAATCACCCTTGATGGTGAGGCGCTTCACCCCAGGGCGACTGCAGCCTTCAGGCCAGCTATCAGGCCTTCGTATTCTGCTATGTTGTTGGAGACCTTTTCCCCGTGTTGGAAACAGAGTTGCACGGCGTAGTAGAGCTTGTCTTGAGTGGGGGATACGAGTACCGCACCAGCCCATGCGTCGTGTCGGGAGAACGCCCCATCGAAATACATGACCCATCCGTCCGGTGCCTCGCTCCCTGGGAAAGAGCGATCGATCCTCGCCAGCCTCGAGGCCTGGCGCCTCTGCCCATTCCACCAAGAAGTCCGCAAGCGCAGCCCCTTTGATGACTCTGGTTGTGCTGAATTCTATCTGAAATGCCTGCAGCTTGATGTTCCACTCACCGAGTCTTGTAGTTGAGTTGGGGCTCCTAAGCACCCTTTCCAGGGGGTATGCTGAGACAACCTTGATGGGATGGCCTTGAAAATAGTGCCGCAGCTTCCGCGAGGCCGCCAATAGCGCGAGGAGGAGTTTCTGGGGCATGGGGTACCGCGCCCTTGCGTCCCGAAATACCGTGCTGATGAAGTACACTGGGTGCTCGACTAAGTTGAGAGTGCTGGTGCCACTAGCATCCTCCGGAGGCCGGGGTGCCTCCTGAGACAACAGAGCCCCCAGCGACTGGTCGCCTGGGGGAGGGGCCTCTTCTGTTTCGGGTGTGCTTCCCTTTCGTGGTTGGTCCTCCTTGGCTGCAGCCGTAGTCGCTGTGAGGCCCTCTCGGCCCTGCTTTGCTTTAACCCGGACGGTTGCTGCGGCCATGGTCCTACGCTGCTCCCTAACAGCCACCAGGGCTGCGCTGGCAGAGTAGGGGGTGGCCGCAAGGTAGAGCACCAGGGGCTCCCGAGGACGCGGAGCCACCATCACCGGGGGGCTGGTCAAGTACCTCTTGAGATCCTGGAACGCCTTGTCGGCCTCTTCAGTCAATTCAAAGGGGCCCTTTTTCTTCATCAGCTTGAAGAAGGGCAACGCTCGTTTCCCCACCTTGGAGATGAAACGCCCTAGTGCGTTCACGCGCCCGGTGAGCTTCTGCATCTCCCTGAGGGTCTTTGGCGGGCTCATGTCCTCGACTGCTTTTACCTTTTCCAGGTTGGCCTCGATGCCCCGGTGGGGTACTAGGAAACCCAGGAGCTTGCCCGAGGGGACTCCAAACACACACTTCTCCGGGTTGAGCCGCAGGTCCACACTGTTAAGGCTCGCGAAGGTTTCCTCCAAGTCCTGTATTAGAGTTTTTGCCTCTCGAGACTTCACCACAATGTCATCAACATAAGCCTCCGCATTCCTCCCGAGCTGCCGACCCAAGGCGATGTGCATTAGCCGCTGAAAGGTCGCATCGGCATTGCGCAACCCGAATGGCATGCACGTATAGCAATAAACCCCGCACGGGGTCAGGAAGGCTGTCTTTTCCACATCTTCTACTACCATCTTGATCTGGTGGTAGCTGGAGAAGGCATCCAGGAAACACAACAAGTCACACTCGGCGGTGGAGTCGATGATCTGGTCGATGTGAGGGAGCGGGAACGGATCCTGCGGGCAGGCCTTGTTGAGGTTGGTGAAGTCAACACACATGCGTTCCTTTCCCCCTTCTTCGGCACGACCACAGGGTTAGCCAGCCAGTCTGGGTAGCGGACCTCGCGAATGACCCCCGCCACTTCCAACTTGCGGGTCTCTTGGACGATGAAATCTTGCTTCTCAGTGGACTGCCGCCTTGCCTTCTGCTTCACTGGGGCAAGTTGGGGCACACATTGAGGTGATGTTCGATTACACCGCTCGGGACCCCTGCTAGCTGATCAGGTTCCACGCGAATACCTTCTTGTTCGCGCGCAGGAATTTCACCAAAGCTTCCTCCTGTTCGGGCTCGAGGTTGGCGCCTATCGTGAAGGTGGCACTGGTGGATCCGTCCTCGTCAACCAGTACCTGCTTGGTTTCCGCCTTGTCCTGAGTGAATAGCTGCTTCTTCTTGGCCGGTGCAGCCCCCTTGGGCTCAGAGGCGTCTGAGTCGACGAGCCGTGCCACCGCCACGGCCTTGAAAACGAGCTTGAGCGCTTGCAACACTTCCACGGTGTCCCCAGACACTGTGAGGACGCCGCTACTCCCGGGCATCTTCATGAGGTTGTATGCCGGGTGAGTTGCGGCCATGAATCGGACTAGCGCCGGGTAGCCAAGGATGGCGTTGTATGGGAGGCCGATGGGGGCGATGTCAAAGTCAATTAGCTCCGTGCGGAAGTTGTCATAGGTGCCGAAGGTCACCGGAAGGCGGATCTGCCCCAGGGAGCCGAGGTAGCTACCTCCGACACCCAAGAAGGGCTTGCTGGGCTGCAGTCGTTCCAGCGGTACATGGAGAAGGCTGAAGGCCTCCACTGAGAGCACGCTGAGGCCAGCGCCGCCGTCGATGAGGGTCTTGGTGACTGCCACGTTGTAGATGGTGGGGGTGCATAACATTGGGAGCGCGCCCGAGCAGGCCGAGTTGGAGGGGTGATCATCTGAGCTGAAGGCCAGATGTGGCGGACGAATGGCTTGATTTGGTGGTCTGAAGGTGGTGCCTGCGATCTGCCCAGCAGGGCTGTGACGATGGGGGGCACCGGCGTAGCACTATGGGCAAGGAAGAGGTTGCGCAACTCCTCCCAGGAGGCCACAGAAGCCACCGGCAGGTGGAGCAGCCACATGCGCGGGACGCCGTTGAGGGCCATGGGCAGCCAGTTAGCCATGACCCAGTCATCGCCTCCGGCCTTGAGGACGGCTTCTTCATATGCTAGCAGCAAGGCATACGTAGGGCCACATCATTCGGTCGTCTTCAGTTGAGCTCTCCATCCTTAAGGAAGTATGCTGTGGCCTGCCATGCCACACGCTCCGCTTCGTCCTCCTTTTTCGGCAATGTGCCTCGTGTCAGGTAACTCTTGAGCTCCATGATCCAGCACCCCTCCTGAGGTTCCAGCGCCAGGAGCAGGCGCGCTCCTGAGGTCGGGCCGCAGATTGGGGCTCCCGAGGTAGGTAGCTGGGGGAGCTCCCCCGAGGCTGCGCCGTGCTTGACATTGTTGGCGTCGCCGAGGGCTTGAAGAGCCGCTCCTCGAAGACGCCGGGCTCCTGAGGTAGCCGCCTGGACGCCCTTTTGGTGACGTCATCAGCCTCTTGATTGGTGCCGCGAGGCACATGCTGCAACTCCAGCCCCCAAAAGTGCTTCTCCATCCTGCGGACCTCCGCGAGGTAGGCTTCCATGTGCTCGTCCTTTGGTTCTTATACTTTGTTGGAGAAGTTGACGAGAAGCTGCGAATCACCCTTGATGGTGAGGCGCTTCACCCCCAGGGCGACTGCAGCCTTCAGGCCTGCTATCAGGCCTTCGTATTCTGCTATGTTGTTGGAGACCTTTTCCCCGTGCTGGAAACAGAGTTGCACGGCGTAGTAGAGCTTGCCTTGAGTGGGGGATATGAGTACCGCACCAGCCCCTGCGCCATGTCGGGAGAACGCCCCGTTGAAATACATGACCCATCCGTCCGGTGCCTCGCTCCCTGGGGAGAGCGATCGATCCCCGCCAGCCTCGAGGCCTGGCGCCTCTGCCCATTCCACCATGAAGTCCGCAAGCGCAGCCCCTTTGATGACTCTGGTTGTGCTGAATTCTATCTGAAATGCCTGCAGCTTGATGTTCCACTCAGTGAGTCTTGCAGTTGAGTTGGGGCTCCTAAGCACCCTTTCCAGGGGGTATGCTGAGACAACCTTGATGGGATGGCCTTGAAAATAGTGTCGCAGCTTCCGCGAGGCCACCAATAGCGCGAGGAGTTTCTGGGGCATGGGGTACCGTGCCCTTGCGTCCTGAAATACCGTGCTGACAAAGTACACTGGGTGCTCGACTAAGTTGAGAGTGCTGGTGCCACTAGCGTCGTCCGGAGGCTGGGGCGCCTCCTGAGACAACAGAGCCCCTAGCGACTGGTCGCCTGGGGGAGGGGCCTCTTCTGTTTCGGGTGTGCTTCCCTTTTGTGGTTGGTCCTCCTTGGCTGCAGCCGTAGTCGCTATGAGGCCCTCTCGGCCCTGCTTTGCTTTAACCCGGACGGTTGCTGCGGCCATGGTCCTACGCTCCTCCCTAACAGCCACCAGGGCTGCGCTGGCAGAGTAGGGGGTGGCTGCAAGGTAGAGCACCAGGGGCTCCCAAGGACGCGGAGCCACCATCACCGGGGGGCTGGTAAAGTACCTCTTGAGATCCTGGAACGCCTTGTCGGCCTCTTCAGTCCATTCAAAGGGGCCCTTTTTCTTCATCAGCTTGAAGAAGGGCAACGCTCGTTCCCCCAGCTTGGAGATGAAACGCCCTAGTGCGTTCACGCGCCCGGTGAGCTTCTACATCTCCCTGAGGGTCTTTGGCGGGCTCATGTCCTCGACTGCTTTTACCTTTGCCGGGTTGGCCTCGATGCCCCGGTGGGATACTAGGAAACCCAGGAGCTTGCCCGAGGGGACTCCAAACACACACTTCTCCGGGTTGAGCCGCAGGTCCACCTTATTAAGGCTCGCGAAGGTTTCCTCCATGTCCTGTATTAGAGTTTTTGCCTCTCGAGACTTCACCACAATGTCATCAACATAAGCCTCCGCATTTTTCCCGAGCTGCCGACCCAAGGCGATGTGCATTAGCCGCTGAAAGGTCGCACCGGCATTGTGCAACCCGAATGGCATGCACGTATAGCAGTAAACCCCGCACGGGGTCAAGAAGGCCGTCTTTTCCACATCTTCTACTGCCATCTTGATCTGGTGGTAGCTGGAGAAGGCATCCATGAAACACAACAAGTCACACTCGGCGGTGGAGTCGACGATCTGGTCGATGTGAGGGAGCGGGAACGGATCCTGCGGGCAGGCCTTGTTGAGGTTGGTGAAGTCAACACACATGCGGTCCTTTCCTCCCTTCTTCGGCACGACCACAGGGTTAGCGAGCCAGTCTGGGTAGCGGACCTCGCGAATGACCCCCGCCACTTCCAACTTGCGGGTCTCTTGGACGATGAAATCTTGCTTCTCAGTGGACTGCCGCCTTGCCTTCAGCTTCACTGGGGCAAGTTGGGGCACACATTGAGGTGATGTTCGATTACACCGCTCGGGACCCCTGCTAGCTGATCAGGTTCCACGCGAATACCTTCTTGTTCGCGCGCAGGAATTTCACCAAAGCTTCCTCCTGTTCGGGCTCGAGGTTGGCGCCTATCGTGAAGGTGGCACTGGTGGATCCGTCCTCGTCAACCAGTACCTGCTTGGTTTCCGCCTTGTCCTGAGTGAATAGCTGCTTCTTCTTGGCCGGTGCAGCCCCCTTGGGCTCAGAGGCGTCTGAGTCGACGAGCCGTGCCACCGCCATGGCCTTGAAAACGAGCTTGAGCGCTTGCAACACGTCCACGGTGTCCCCAGACACTGTGAGGACGCCGCTACTCCCGGGCATCTTCATGAGGTTGTATGCCGGGTGAGTTGCGGCCATGAATCGGACTAGCGCCGGGTAGCCAAGGATGGCGTTGTATGGAAGGCCGATGGGGGCGATGTCAAAGTCAATTAGCTCCGTGCGGAAGTTGTCATAGGTGCCGAAGGTCACCGGAAGGCGGATCTGCCCCAGGGAGCCGAGGTAGCTACCTCCGACACCCAAGAAAGGCTTGCTGGGCTGCAGTCGTTCCAGCGGTACATGGAGAAGGCTGAAGGCCTCCACTGAGAGCACACTGAGGCCAGCGCCGCCGTCGATGAGGGTCTTGGTGACTGCCACGTTGTAGATGGTGGGGGTGCATAACATTGGGAGCGCGCCCGAGCAGGCCGAGTTGGAGGGATGATCATCTGAGCTGAAGGCCAGATGTGGCGGACGAATGGCTTGATTTGGTGGTCTGAAGGTGGTGCCTGCGATCTGCCCAGGAGGGCTGTGACGATGGGGGGCACCGGCGCAGCATTATGGGCAAGGAAGAGGTTGCGCAACTCCTCCCAGGAGGCCACAGAAGCCACCGGCAGGTGGAGCAGCCACATGCGCGGGACGCCGTTGAGGGCCATGGGCAGCCAGTTAGCCATGACCCAGTCATCGCCTCCGGCCTTGAGGACGGCTTCTTCATATGCTAGCAGCAAGGCATACGTAGGGCCACATCATTCGGTCGTCTTCAGTTGAGCTCTCCATCCTTAAGGAAGTATGCTGTGGCCTGCCATGCCACACGCTCCGCTTCGTCCTCCTTTTTCGGCAATGTGCCTCGTGTCAGGTAACTCTTGAGCTCCGTGATCCAGCACCCCTCCTGAGGTTCCAGCGCCAGGAGCAGGCGCGCTCCTGAGGTCGGGCCGCAGATTGGGGCTCCCGAGGTAGGTAGCTGGGGGAGCTCCCCCGAGGCTGCGCCGTGCTTGACATTGTTGGCGTCGCCGAGGGCTTGAAGAGCCGCTCCTCGAAGACGCCGGGCTCCTGAGGTAGCCGCCTGGACGCCCTTTTGGTGACGTCATCAGCCTCTTGATTGGTGCCGCGAGGCACATGCTGCAACTCCAGCCCCCAAAAGTGCTTCTCCATCCTGCGGACCTCCGCGAGGTAGGCTTCCATGTGCTCGTCCTTTGGTTCTTATACTTTGTTGGAGAAGTTGACGAGAAGCTGCGAATCACCCTTGATGGTGAGGCGCTTCACCCCCAGGGCGACTGCAGCCTTCAGGCCTGCTATCAGGCCTTCGTATTCTGCTATGTTGTTGGAGACCTTTTCCCCGTGCTGGAAACAGAGTTGCACGGCGCAGTAGAGCTTGCCTTGAGTGGGGGATATGAGTACCGCACCAGCCCCTGCGCCATGTCGGGAGAACGCCCCGTTGAAATACATGACCCATCCGTCCGGTGCCTCGCTCCCTGGGGAGAGCGATCGATCCCCGCCAGCCTCGAGGCCTGGCGCCTCTGCCCATTCCACCACGAAGTCCGCAAGCGCAGCCCCTTTGATGACTCTGGTTGTGCTGAATTCTATCTGAAATGCCTGCAGCTTGATGTTCCACTCAGTGAGTCTTGCAGTTGAGTTGGGGCTCCTAAGCACCCTTTCCAGGGGGTATGCTGAGACAACCTTGATGGGATGGCCTTGAAAATAGTGTCGCAGCTTCCACGAGGCCACCAATAGCGCGAGGAGTTTCTGGGGCATGGGGTACCGTGCCCTTGCGTCCTGAAATACCGTGCTGACAAAGTACACTGGGTGCTCGACTAAGTTGAGAGTGCTGGTGCCACTAGCGTCGTCCGGAGGCTGGGGCGCCTCCTGAGACAACAGAGCCCCTAGCGACTGGTCGCCTGGGGGAGGGGCCTCTTCTGTTTCGGGTGTGCTTCCCTTTTGTGGTTGGTCCTCCTTGGCTGCAGCCGTAGTCGCTATGAGGCCCTCTCGGCCCTGCTTTGCTTTAACCCGGACGGTTGCTGCGGCCATGGTCCTACGCTCCTCCCTAACAGCCACCAGGGCTGCGCTGGCAGAGTAGGGGGTGGCTGCAAGGTAGAGCACCAGGGGCTCCCAAGGACGCGGAGCCACCATCACCGGGGGGCTGGTAAAGTACCTCTTGAGATCCTGGAACGCCTTGTCGGCCTCTTCAGTCCATTCAAAGGGGCCCTTTTTCTTCATCAGCTTGAAGAAGGGCAACGCTCGTTCCCCCAGCTTGGAGATGAAACGCCCTAGTGCGTTCACGCGCCCGGTGAGCTTCTACATCTCCCTGAGGGTCTTTGGCGGGCTCATGTCCTCGACTGCTTTTACCTTTGCCGGGTTGGCCTCGATGCCCCGGTGGGATACTAGGAAACCCAGGAGCTTGCCCGAGGGGACTCCAAACACACACTTCTCCGGGTTGAGCCGCAGGTCCACCTTGTTAAGGCTCGCGAAGGTTTCCTCCAAGTCCTGTATTAGAGTTTTTGCCTCTCGAGACTTCACCACAATGTCATCAACATAAGCCTCCGCATTTTTCCCGAGCTGCCGACCCAAGGCGATGTGCATTAGCTGCTGAAAGGTCGCACCGGCATTGTGCAACCCGAATGGCATGCACGTATAGCAGTAAACCCCGCACGGGGTCAAGAAGGCCGTCTTTTCCACATCTTCTACTGCCATCTTGATCTGGTGGTAGCTGGAGAAGGCATCCATGAAACACAACAAGTCACACTCGGCGGTGGAGTCGACGATCTGGTCGATGTGAGGGAGCGGGAACGGATCCTGCGGGCAGGCCTTGTTGAGGTTGGTGAAGTCAACACACATGCGTTCCTTTCCTCCCTTCTTCGGCACGACCATAGGGTTAGCGAGCCAGTCTGGGTAGCGGACCTCGCGAATGACCCCCGCCACTTCCAACTTGCGGGTCTCTTGGACGATGAAATCTTGCTTCTCAGTGGACTGCTGCCTTGCCTTCTGCTTCACTGGGCGCACGTTGGGGCACACATGAGGTGATGCTCGATTACGCCCCTCGGGACCCCTGCTAGCTGATCAGGTTCCCACACAAATACCTTCTTGTTCGCGCGCAGGAATTTCACCAAAGCTTCCTCCTGTTCGGGTTCGAGGTTGGCCCCTATGGTGAAGGTGGCACTGGTGGATCCGTCCTCGTCAACCAGTACCTGCTTGGTTTCCGCCTTGTCCTGGGTGAATAGCTACTTCTTCTTGGCCGGTGCAGCCCCCTTGGGCTCAGAGGCGTCTGAGTCGACGAGCTGTGCCACCGCCACGGCCTTGAAAATGAGCTTGAGCGCATGCAACGCATCCCCGGTGTCCCCAGACACAGTGAGGACGCCGCTACTCCCGGGCATCTTCATGAGGTTGTATGCCGGGTGAGTTGCGGCCATGAACCGGGCTAGCGCCGGGTAGCCAAGGATGGTGTTGTATGGGAGGCCGATGGGGGCGATGTCAAAGTCAATTAGCTCCGTGCGGAAGTTGTCGTAGGTGCCGAAGGTCACAGGAAGGCGGATCTGCCCCAGGGAGCCGAGGTAGCTACCTCCGATGCCCAAGAAGGGCTTGCTGGGCTGCAGTCGTTCCAGCGGTACATGGAGAAGCCTGAAGGCCTCCACTGAGAGCACGCTGAGGCCAGCGCCACCGTTCATGAGGGTCTTGGTGACTGCCATGTTGCAGATGGTGGGGGTGCATAACATTGGGGGCGCGCCCGAGCAGGCCGAGTTGGAGGGGTGATCATCTGAGCTGAAGGCCAGATCTGGCGGACGAATGGCTTGATGTGGTGGTCTGAAGGTGGTGCCTGCAATCTGCCCAGGAGGGCTGTGAAGATGGGGGGCACCGGCGCAGCATTATGGGCAAGGAAGAGGTTGCGCAACTCCTCCCAGGTAGCCACAGAAGCCGCCGGCAGGTGGAGCAGCCACATGCGCGGGACGCCATTGAGGGCCATGGGCAGCCAGTTAGCCATGACCCTGTCATCGCCTCCAGCCTTGAGGACGGCTTCTTCATATGCTAGCAGGAAGGCCAGCAGATCGGCCGCGCCGTCGTAGCGCGGTGGCATGTCCGGCTTGAACTTGTTCGGCCACTACACCTGTCGCAAGGCGGGGGCTAGGGCTCGAAGCCCCCTGGTTCCCGCACCGGCGTCGACAGCTGGAGCAGGTGGTGCGTTGGCCGCCATGAGGGCAGAGCGCGGTGCTGATGGAGAACGGGTTGGCGGAAGGGAGAGCTCCGGCACAGCCCCTACCTAGTGCACCAAATGTCAGATTTCGGGTTCCGGCAGACCCTTGAGGTTCGAACACTAGGGTGCGCGCGGAGATCATGCCCTCAGCCTACCCATGTTTCACCGCCTCGCTAGGTTCTAAACTACACGAAGAACAACACAAGGGACACAAGATTTATACTAGTTCACGCCACCATTGTGGTGTAATACCCTACTCCAGTTTGTGGTGTGTGGATTGCCTCTGGGTCTGATGAGGAATTGTACAAGGGAAGAACAGCCTCGCGAGGGTCTGTTCTTGGTTGGTGCGATGAACTGCTAGGAGGGTTCAGTCGCCTCTATCTCTCTCTGTGTCTTTCTATCCTTGTTCCCTCGGTCCATCCCCCTACCCTGTGGGTGGCTAGTCCTATTTATAGGCTAAGGCCCCATGCCTCTTCCCCAAATATTGAGCGGGAAGGGTGCCTACAATTGGCCATTTTGAAGGGGAACATCTAGTACACTTATCCTGACTAAAGTTGGTCCTCCCCTGCCAAAAGACCCTGACGATGATGCTAGCTTGGGCTCCACGATGACCTCCATTCTGCCGTCCTGCCAGTCTTGGTCTTGTTGCACTGAAATGGTTGCCTTTGCTTGATACCCTTGAATGCGCTTGCCCCCTTTGCACCAAACGGGAAACAAGGACTCTGCGCAGGCCGGCGCCCGCCTGGCCTTGGTCATCATGGCTTGCATCACGGGCACCTCATGAGGTACCCCGCCTTGATCTCTCCGCCTCCTCATGAGACGGACTGATGAGGCCGTGCCTGAGGAAGCCTCCTGTCGTCCGCCCCGTGAGGCTTGGCCCCTCGCGAGGGTCTTGAGCATGTGTTGATGAAGATGGGCCGTACTGGTCCACTCCTTAGGCCACGCGGCAGGCTGCAGGCAAGCAAGTCTGGGTACCCCCATTCCCAGAACGCCGACAGCAGCCTCTTGCCACTTGGTTGAGGCGGTCGAGGTCTTCGGCTTCTTGGGCCGGCTGTCGTAGAGCCTGCCCTCAGCCCGGCGCTTCGGCGCACTGGCTGCCGCAGTTGGCACGGCCAGAGAGCTGGCTCCCGCGCTGTCGGTGCGGTGGCCGTGGCGCAGTTCGTTGTCTTTCGCATCGTCGTCCGGCCACTCCCCCAGGCCACCTCCAGAGAAGTGGCCTGCTTCCCCTCCATGGTGGCCGCCCCCAAGTTGGGTGGCCGTCTGGCCCGGGAAGTACTGCACCATGGATGACTGCTCAAGCAGTGGGAAGAAGTCGGACTAGATAGGAGGAAAAGAGAGACAAGTGAAGGACTAACCGTAGGCCGTGGGTTAGCCCGGATGTACGGCGGCTTGCCGAACCGCCACTCTTACTCCGACAGCTTGCAGTCGGAGATGTGGTTCACCAGACGGACGACCTCCGTGACTGGCATCTCCTTGGTGGACATCCGGGATGGATCCCGGTGCCCACTCATGGCGCTGATGATGTGGGGCAGACCTTGAAGAGCCAGCACCCGGTGCTCCACGAAGGCGGCCAGCAAGTCGGAGGCCTTGAGGCGCTCCGTGTCCAACATCACCTGGAGCCTGGCGAGGGTGCTGGCAGAGGGGATCAATAGAGTCTTCGGCCGGAAGCTCTAGTTGGCGCGGGGCTCGGCAGGCGGGCCGGCTGCGTAAGCCGGCAAGTTGATGTAGTTCCGCATCGAGTGGACGTTCTCGATGTAGAAGTAGGACCTCTGCCACAGTTTCGCCGATTGCAGCAGGGTGATCGCCGGGAAGCGAGCCCTGCTCCTGGTCCCGGTGTGTCGCACCATGACGCAGGCTCCGCACTGCGCCGCCTCACCCTTGGCGGCAGTTCCAAGCTTGAGGAAGAAGAGCTATTCCCACAGCTCGAGTGTGGGCAGGGTGCCGAGGTAGCCCTCACAAAGAGTGATGAAGCCAGAGAGCAGCACCACCATGTTCGGCGTGAGGTAGTGGGGCTGCACTCCGTAGAAATCCATGAGCGAGCAAAGGAACCCGCTCGCCGGAAGCCCAAAGCCGCGAAGAAAATGCGGCCGGAAGACGACGCGCTTGTCGCCCTCTGGCGCCGGAGAGATTTCCCTGGCTAAGGGGAGGCGCACCTTGACATTGGTATGATGAGGGAGGCACCGCGTCTCGTGAAGGAACTGGATGTGATCCTCGTGGAGTGTAGAGCTGTCCCAGTCGCTGGCGCAGCTGCTAAGCGCCATGGGCTCTGTGCTTAGTAGTGGCGATGGGCGGCAACGACAAAGAAAAGCTCGGTGAAGTCGAGTCACGGCAATGCTCCGGCGAGGTATGAAGGTGCAGCGGTAGCGAGGAAGAAGAAGCGAGATGAACGGAGAGGAGGGTGCGCGTGCGTTCTACCAGCCCCTCCTCCCCCTACTTATAGCCCCGCGGCGGCGGAGCCGAGGGGGAGAGACGTGGGGGAGCGTGGGATTAACTGCGCCCACTACCCCCACGACCTTGCGACTTCCGCGCCTTTAAGGCGTGTATTGACCGCCCGGGGAAGAGTAACCGGCCGCCTCGGCCGCAGCGGATCCACGCGCGTGCGAGGCCCTCTAGTGGCAGGCCTGGACCTATGGCGACGACCTGTCGCGCGTGTGGCTTGGCAGGCCGACCTGGCTGGCAGGCGCCGTGTGGCGGGCAGGCGGCGGGATTGTCGCCCAGACGGCACGCAACCTGGCCCCCACCACGACTATTTAAATTCCACCAGGCGGTCGCGACCGCGTCCGGCTCCTGGCACCCAACTCCTTCTAGCCGGACGGAGCAGAAGGCGAAAGGCCCTTCAAAGAAGGAAACTACCGAGGCTCTCCGGTTGCACAAGCCGTATAACCTCACCAACTTCGGGGACTACTGACGGTGGGATAGACCCTGGGTAACCTCATCCACACCTTAGGAGAATTCAAGACATCGGGGCTAGCCTAGCCCCTCAGTCCGACTGGTCGCAAGGCCGGCATCCATGGCCAGCTGGAGCCGTCAGGCCGCCTCGTAGAAGGCGGCGCGCCTCAAAATACGGTGAGGTCTTGGTCTGACTCCTGGCAGGCGGACCATCGCCACCTCAAAGTTTGCACCCATCTGCTACGACAAGACCGGGCATGGCAACAGTGCCACCTGCCACCCCCGAATCCCGGAAGGAACATGGCCACAGTGCAGATGTACCAGGCAGACAACCCCCGCCTGGCACGGCACTTTAGCCACGCGGCCCATGATGATGCCTACGTCAGGCACCCCACCAGCCCGCGTATCCCTAGAAGACGGCAGGGCCTGAGCAGGCGGCCTCAAGGTGAGGCTGACTCCTAGCAGGCGGCCGCCCTCCCCTTGGAGTATGTGCACAATTAACCAGAGGGGACAGGGTGTGGCTACAGTGATCGCTTGCCAGGCGGCGGCACTGTAGCCATGTGCCCCCCCGACCAAGCCATCGTCATCAGAGGCAAGACAATAGTGCAGCCTGGTCCCCCTAGCCCGCATGTGGCAGACCCTACCCGTTGGCCGAGTTCACGGCAGGCGATGGGCCCTAGCTGTTGGTGGAGAAGCCAGAGCCGAAAGGCACGGATGGCCGGGTCCCAAGACCAACCGGATTACCATTGTACCCCTGGGGGTAGGCCTATATAAATCCCCCAGGGACACCCATGCAAAGGGTTCAGCCCATTAGATCATCACACGCCCACATAGCTAAGGAGAAGTAGAGCTAGCTGCCTTCTTCCTCCTCTAGCCCGAATAGCTCAAGGAGCCACCTTGTGTTTGCTATTGATCATAGTGATGCGGAGACCCCACAGAGCAGGATTAGGGGGTGTTATCTCCATGGAGAGCCCCGAACCTGGGTAAGACTTGGAGTCGTTTGAAGTCTTGCCTACTCCAGCTTCTAGAGCCCGAGAACATTATATTGACCCCCTACATGATTAGCCACCCGTTGTCATATGTCGAGGAAATACCACGACAGAGACTATCATTTGAAGCACAAGAGCAAGGAGTTCATCATCAACACACCATCTATTACCTTTTGGAGAGTGGTGTCTCCTAGATTGGTTAGGTGTCACATGAGAGCCTCCGTCAAGATTGTGGAGTTGAACCAAGGAGTTTGTAAGGGCAAGGAGATCGCCTACTTCGTGAAGATCTACCCTAGTGAGGCAAGTTCTTCGTGGGCATGGCCATGGTGGGATAGACAAGGTTGCTTATTCATGGACCCTTCATGGGTGGAGCCCTCCGTGGACTCTCGCAGTCGTTACCCTTTGTGGGTTGAAGTCTCCATCAACGTGGACGTACGATAGCACGACCTATCGGAACCACGCCAAACATCTCCGTGTCTACATTGCGTTTTCTCCCTCCAAACACCTCCCCTTTACCTTCATATGCAATGATTTACATTACGCTACTATACTCTTAGAATTGCATGTGTAGGTTGTTTGCTTGACTAGTGCTAAGTTGCTAAAATCTGCCAAAACATAAAACTGGGAAAAGGCTAGATTTTTATTTGGTCAAGTAGTCTAATTACCCCCCTCTAGACATACTTTCGATCCTACAATAACACCATGGCAATTCTGCTGAAAAAAGCGTCAGTCCGGGTTAATTCCATTCGAATCATGCAAATTAGAGTCCAAAACAAGGGCAAAAGAGTTTAAAAAAGTAGAAACGATGGAGACGTATCAACCCCCTCATGCATGTGGATCTCCTAGGGGTGTTTCATCACCTCTGGTAGGTAGGGGTTGATGACCTTCTTATAGAACTTGTCCTTGGAAGAGCTGGTGGAGCCATGGTGAGCTAGTTATGTCAAAACAAAACAGCACGAAACAAGAACAAAAGATATCTCTTCAATGCGGTGGTCAAAACCTCGGGAAGTATATATAATGATTTTTTTCATGCAGGACAAGTAATATGGAAGAAAAACGGAGACGGGAAAGTCAACAAGGGGGCACAAGCCTGGGGGCGCACCCAGGGGGTGGCCCGCACACCTAGGGCTTGTTGCTCCCTCCTGCACTTTTCATACTATTTATTATTTTACAATTTTTTTAAATATTCCAAAATGGACAGAAAATACTTCTATGGAACTTTTGGAGTTGGTTTACTTATAGTACCACATACCTGCCCCTTTTTCGTGGTTCTGGAGCGTTCCAACAGGTTTCCCTTATGTGTTCCTCCGGTGTCATAGTTTGAATAATATAAGTTTTAACATTAATGGGCATACTTAACATATAATGTTTAATTCTTTGCCCATTAACCATATTCGGATTACTGCCTTCGGTGTTGTTTATCTTGATAGGTCCGAAATGATAAACTTCTTCAATGATATATGGTCCTTCCCACTTAGAGAGAGGCTTTCCTGCAAAGAATCTTAAACGAGAGTTCTATAAGTAAACTTGATCTCCTATTTTAAATTCCCATTTTTGGATTCTTTTATCATGCCATCTTTTAACTTTTTCCTTAAATGATTAAGCATTTTGATAAGCCTATGTCCTCCATTCATCTAGAGAACTAATATGAAATAACCTCTTTTCACCGGCAAGTTTGAAATCATAATTAAGTTCTTTGATTGCCTAATATGCTTTATGTTCTAACTCAATAGGCAAATGCCATGCTTTTCCATAGATCATTTTATAAGGGGACATACCCATAGGATTCCTATAAGCAGTTATGTATGCCCACAATGCATCATCTAATTTCTCAGACCAGTTCTTTCTAGATCTATTGATGGTCTTTTGTAGAATTAATTTTACTTCTCTATTGCTTAATTCAACTTGACCACTAGACTAAGGATGATAAGGGTGATACAATTCTATGGTTGACATCATATTCAGCAAGGAGTTTACGGAATGCAGCATGGATAAAATGAGAACCACCATCAGTCATTAAATAACTAGGGACTCCAAACCTCGGGAAAAGAACTTCTTTAAGCATTTTAATATAAGTGTTATGATCAGCACTTCCTATTGGAATAGATTCTAACAACTTAGTAACTTAATCAACAACAACTAGAATACGAGTATACCTGTTGCAAGAAGGAAAAGGCCCCATATAATCAAATCCCCAAACATCAAATGGTTCAATAACAAGTGAATAATTCATAGGAACTTCCTGACGTCGACTAATATTACCAATTATTTGACATTAATTACATGAAAAGACCAACTTACGTGCATCCTTGAAGAGAGTAGGCCAATAAAAACCAGATTGTAATACCTTGTGCGCAGTTCTATCTCCAGCATGGTTTTCTCCGTATGCCTCGGAATGACACTTCCGTCCGATTTGTCCCTGTTCATGCTCAGGTATACAATGTCTAATAATACCATCTATGTTGGTGCAATATACCCTGGGTATGTTGCCTTGACTGCGCACAGGCACGGGAACAAGATTATGGCACCAGGCTATGCTAGAGTACAAGAGACCAAGATCTTCGAATGACCAGCATGTAGAACAAAAGGACCAAAATCAAGCCAGATACCACCAGGAGAAAAGCCTCCCTTGCCAGGCAAACGGGCTTGGCAAGGGTAGAGCCACCCCTAGCAGAGAGCGTCCAAGACGTTCCGGTAGGGCCTGGCGGGACTCGCGGAGGCAAGAAACACATCATCAACAACTCCCCCACGACGCACGTCATCAATCAGTGTAGTATCAAGCCGCAAATGGATTAAGTGGCAGCCATTCGCTACATAGCAGCCTCTTTCTACAGGAAAGCCTACAGATGACACCCGTCCTACGATGTGTCAAACCAGCAGGCGTGGAGCTGGCAGAATAAGCCCGCTTGTTGGGCGGACAACGATATGACGTTGAGCAGTGCATTTAATGCGCTCCATCTGCCTACAGAGTTAGGTATGATAGCACTATTTTCTATCTTATCAGTGCATAATGACTAATTTGCCATTGTGGTGACCCCTTGACCTATAAAAGGAGGCCCATGGGAACAATAGAAATGGTTCATGAGGCTAGAAGGTTGGACGCCCATACGCTCGTAGCCACTGCCGCCCTTCCGAGCAAGTGTACTACGCTCCACCACCATTCTTCCACCATCAATCCACCAAAGTAGGAGTAGGGTTTTAGGCCTCGCGGCGGCCCGGACCTGGGTAAAATTGCTCTTGTGATCCCTGTCGTGCTGCCCCACGCTCATGTACTCTTTGGGAAACATGACATCCCCCCTGCCGAACCAGCAAGGAGCCCTTGGTCCCATAGGTGGCCGTGGTTTCCCATGACATCTTAGGTGCAATAGGTATGGGGATCACTTGCGTGAACCTGAAAGCATGCGCAGCACGTCATCTTCCTCGCCATCTTCATCTTCGACGGCACCATCGACCATGTCGCACAAGAAGTCCGGTGTTTCGGCTCAACCGTCCACATCAAACGCTCCGCCACCTACAACCAACGCTGCAGCAGGTGCGGAGGCACGCGAGGATGTGGACGCCATTGGGGATGTGGTCGGAGCAGGCGGCACCATCACCATTTCCCTCGCAACCAAAGTAGGAGCAGGAGCCATTGAGGGATAGCGACATCAGCAACACCCCAACGGCCATGCTCTGCAAGGTACGGGTGAAGGGGCTACTCCATCCACACTCCCTCCTCTCACCGACGGGCACAGCCGCAGTGATAGCGGTCAGTCTGGCGCGAACCACTGCCCTTTGGCCGCGCCTGTCATGGGAGCGACCACTGTGCGTGTGCCTTCCCCTGGGCGACTCAACCAAGCCGATGCACCCGACGGAGCCGCTGGCCCTCAAGAGCCTTTTTCGTGCCACCATGCCATCCAGGTGGCCGCCCCGCAACAGCGGGGGCGTAGTCACTGCTGGCACCGTTAGAAGCTGAGCGATGGTATGATCTGCGTCGTCATCGCCCATGCCGAGCACAGCTACGAAGGCCGTGGTGTGGGCTCAGCTGCTACTCAGATTCCCGCCAGTAGCTGAGTAGATGGATGAGTGGCATGCCACTATCTAGAGCCTGCTCGGATTCGCCGAGGCTAGGGGCTCACAGCGAGCCGGCCTGCTGCGGCCTCACCAAGCAACAGCAATGGCTCGTGCTGCTGGTCGTATGGAAGGGGCCACCCCCACGGTGCAGTCCCCACTATGGCAACTAGCGCGAGCTCGACAGCATCAAGAACCTGATGGCGTCTCGATGGCGGCTTCTAACCCTCAAGCGCGTCCAAATCGACGGCAAGCCCCGAAGGACAGGCGGCGGGAAGAAGCGAGCATTGTCATCGAGCAACACCGTGATGACCGCTGTTGGACCGATAGGCATGGTGGTCCTGACGTCGACGAGCCCGCGCTCGATATTGGCGGGTGCCTACCTTTTGAGGTTGGGAGCCCTGCCTTTACTCATGAGCTGCGGCAAGTCCGTTGGCCGTCCGTCCGTACATTCAAGCCAGAGATACCCGAGAAGTATGATGGGAGGCTCAACCCGGCAGAGTATCTGACCATCTACACCATTGTCGTCCAAGATGCCGGGAGAAGAGATGAGAAGGTATTTGCCAAATACTTTCCTGTGGCTCTTAAGTCCAACGTGAGGTCTTGGTTAATCCATCTACCGGAGAACTCCATTTCGTCATGGGCTGACCTTTGCCATGAGTTCATTGGCGCCTTCACTGGCGGCCATCGAGAACCAGGTTGGCCCAGTGATTTGCAGCTTCTCCAGCAGAAGGAAGGAGAGACTCTCTAGAAGTATTTGCAGAGGTTTAGCAGAGTCCACAAAAACATCCCAAACATCCATCCGACAGCTATAATAGCCGCCTTCCAGTCCAATGTGCGCAACCACAGGTTTCGTCCCAAGATGAATGTGTGGCTTCCCAAGACTATGAAGGAGCTTTACACCCTGGTGGACAAGTGTGCTCGGATGGAGGGAGGAAGGAAGTTATCTGGAGAGGAGGATTGCATCAATATTGATTCAGAAGAAGATGATGAATCCACTAGTAAGAAGAAGAGCAATAAGCACAATAAGAGGCGTAACGATAAGGTAGTGCTGATTGTTGAAGGATCGGATATGCCTAGTACCTGCAAGATAGCCAAGGCTGAAGTCCCTGGCAAGGAAGCTATCGTGTGCGCTAACTGCCGTGAAGGCTGGGAAAGGCGCAGAGCCGTATTGCAAGATCCGTCGGACCAAGGGCCACGACCTTATAGAGTGTTATCAGGTTGAGCAGCTTGTCAAGAGGCAAAGAGGTGAGTATGAGAAGCGTGACAACAAAAAGGGTCAGAATATTGCTGACGGTAAGGGTCGAGGCGGTAAAGAAAATCGCCCTGGCAAACCTTTTCAGAACAAAGGAAAACCCGCTAGAGGTCAAGAGAAGGAAGCCTATGATGATGAGAGTGACGGAGGGGATGAAGAGGAAACCAGTGAGCAAGAGTTTCAAAAGGCCACTGATGCCCTGTGCATTGATGGGGGTGCATCCCTCCACACCTCTCACCGCCAACTCAAATGATGGGCGCGTGAGGTCAATGCCGTGGAACCAGCACCAGAGGCTCGGAAACCACTCAAATGGTCACGCACACCCACAATCTTTGACAAAGAGGATCATCCTGACCGTACCACTGCGGTAGTGGTGTTTACCATTGTTGGTCCCTCCGACAATTTGTAACCTAAAGGTCACTAAGGTATTGGTGGACGACGGGGCCGGGTTGAATCTGATTTCCCCAAAGGTTATCAGCAGGCTTCAGATAGAAGAACAGGAGTTAGAAGTATCCCGGCAGGAGTCATCCTTAGGGAAAGATCACATTGCTGGTGACATTTGGAGGGGAGTTGAACTATCGGACAGAAAAGATTGTGTTTGATGTGGTCGACCTCCCCTTGCCGTACAATGGGATCCTTGGACGACCAACCCTAGACAAATTCATAGCGGCATCCCACTGTGCCTACAATACCTTGAAGATGCCTGGGCCACATGGAATCATTTCCATCCCATCGGATGAGAAGGACGCAATCATTTGTGGATAAGATGTACTGGGACGTTGTCGCGGCAGAGGTAGTGGCAGCGGAAGTTCCCGCCTAGGAAAACAGAGGAAAGAAAAAGGATAGCAAGGATGCCGGCAAGGAATCCGGGAAGCGTACCTCTTCGGATTGCACTGCGCCCGTTGATGATTTGTCGGAGAGTTCCAACAGCAAAAAGACCAAGGTTACTGCTCCAAAAGTGAAAAAGGTCCTGGCAGGGCTGGCTGGCGTTGATGGTACCTACACGATCAGCGCCACCCTTGATAAAAAATAGGAAAGCGCGCTCATTGCCTTCCTGCGGAGGAAAATCGATGTGTTTACATGGCAGCCATCTGATATCCCTAGTGATCACAGGGAGGTAATCGAGCACCACCTTGTTGTCTACCCACACGCCATACCTGTCAAACAGAAAGCCCGGAAGTAGGCCTTGAAGAGGTAGCAGTTTATTGCAGAGGAGATCAAGAAGCTTGAAGTAGCTGGTTTGGTCAGGGTAGTGCTACATTCCACTTTGCTAGTGTCGGTGTCAAAACCGGCGGATCTCGGGTAGGGGGTCCCGATCTGTGCGTCTAGGCTGATGGTAACAAGAAGCAAGGGACACAATGTTTACCCAGGTTCGGGTGTCAAATTTTGGGTTCTGGCAGACCCTTGAGGTTCGAACACTGGGGTGCACGCGGAGATCACACCCCTAGCCTACCCATGTCAAATTTTGGGCTCTGGCATGCCGGATGTTGTCCTGAAGACGATGACCACGGTCGCGCGCCCAGCCCCGGCATTGGTCGGGGTGAAGGGGGCGGAGGGCGAGCGGGCAGCGGAGCCTGAGATCCGCCAAGCTCCGGCGACTCCCCTTCGTGTAGCAGCTCCTTCAGTGGTTGTCGCGGCCAGCCCCCTCAACGTCGCCCTCGTCTGGGAGAGGGCATCGGGTCGGCACACCACCACGCTCCGGTGAAGCGGGAGGCAGAATCTAGCTGAGCTTCTGAGGCAGTACGAGCCTTCGCTGAGAGCTGGCGCCGAGCAAGTCATCCCCCCTTTCGCTTTCCTTTCTTTCCTACACGAAAAGAATGTAATCCGTTGCCCCGTGGGGCGTGCTGAACTGTTGCTGTTTTAATTGGTGCGTTGTTTCTACTGCTTATGTGATGTGCTTTCATTCTGTGTGCCTCTGCGTGAAAACCACTTATCTTGGGGGGGGGGGCTCGTCGCGGTTCTCGCCTCCTGGGGCCAGTGCCATGTCCAGCGCCTTGTGTCCTGCAGAGTTTAGTCAGCATGGGTAGTTCCCAGCCTGGGTAGTGAGGGGAACCAACCCAAACCCCGTGATCGCGTCGCAATGCCCGCAGGGCATGGACTGGGAGGGGTGCTCCCGCAGCGGACTCAAACAGGGAAGTTCCAAATTGCTGGGCAGAAAATACTCGCGAGGGTGCATATGCTCCCCCTCGTGAGACCTTGCGGGAGAGAAAGCAAAATGAACATGCAAAACGGAAGAGTTGAGAGCTCGAAATGGCAACAACCTCGGAAAAAACTTCAAATAGTAGCAAACATGCCAACTGCGGAAAGCAAACGAAAGAGGCCGCGTCCGGCACCAAGTCTAGTCTTTGACGTCTTCTAACCAGCGCGGAGCTAAGTGCTGCCTCTGGGCGTGGGCGGGAGCCCCCTAGGCCCGAGGGCGGCACTCTGGAGACTCCGGGGCGTGTACAGCCCCACTCATTATTACGTGAGAGTGTCACGGGCGGCGAGCTTCACAGGCGTTTGCCTTCTTCACAGACACCGGGCCTTTTCCAAAACGCAGCTGCTTCACAGGCATTCGCCTTCTTCACATGCACCGGGCCTTTTTCAAAACACAGCAACTTCATAGGCATTAGCCTTCTTCATAGGCACCGGGCCTTTTTCAAAACACAGCTTCTTCACAGGCATTCGCCTTCTTCACAGGCACCGGGACTTTTTCAAAACACAACTTCTTCACAGGCATTCGCCTACTCCATAGGCACCGGGCCTTTTTCAAAACATAGCTTCTTCACAGGCATTCGCCTTCTTCACAGGCACCGGGCCTTTTTCAAGGGTAAAACCTCCGGAGGTGTTGGATGTTCCACGCGTTCTAGATGGGCACTCCCTCCTGGGTCTCCAAGCATGCGGAGCCGGGCCTGGAAACATGAACAACCTTAAACGGGCCCTCCCACATGGGAGAGAGCTTATGCAGCCCCTCGCTGGAGACAACCCATCTGAGCACGAGGTCCCCTACCTCGAGAGTCCTGGGGCGGATGTTGCGGAAGTTGTATCGCCGCAGTGCTTGTTGGTACCTTGCCGCCCGCAGGCGGCTTCTCGACGATGCTCCTCCCCCAGCAAGAGATCCGTCCCCCGCATGGCGTCCTG
This sequence comes from Triticum timopheevii, assembly GCA_963921465.1. Taxonomy (NCBI): domain Eukaryota; kingdom Viridiplantae; phylum Streptophyta; class Magnoliopsida; order Poales; family Poaceae; genus Triticum; species Triticum timopheevii. The sequence continues at coordinate 298,062,079 of OY997264.1, forward strand.
CTGCGCTTCGTCGAACGCCAGGACCCGCGCGGAACGATGTCTGACCTCGTGGGGGAGGATGGCTTCAGCTCCATAAACCAGAAAGAATGGGGTCTCACCAGTCGGCTTGGTTGCGGTCGTGCGGATTGACTACAACACGGACTGGAGCTCATCGTACCAGCCCCTGCCGCAGGCCTCCAGCTTCTTCTTGAAGCTTCTGGTCTTGAGGCCCCTCAGGACCTCTGCGTTGGCTCGCTCGGCCTGACCGTTGCTGCGCGGGTGCGCCACCAAAGCGTAGCATATCTGCGTTCCAAGGTTGGCACAGTATGTTTTGAAGAGGTTACTGGTGAACTGCGAACCGTTGTCGGTGATGATGCGGTTCGGCACCCCGAATTGGCTCACGAGGCCCTTGATGAACTTGACCGCGGAGCCTGCGGGGATCGTGCGGACAGCTTCCACCTCAGCCCACTTGGTGAACTTGTCCACGGCAACGTAGAGGTAGAGGTAGCCCCCTGGCGCCCGAGGGAACGGGCCTAGGATATCTAGTCCCCAGACTGCGAAGGCCCACGAGAGGGGTATAGTCTGTAGACCTCCCGCCGGCTGATGGATCTGCTTAGCATGGAACTGACAGGCCTCGCAAGCTTCTACCAGTTCCGCGGCATCATTGAGTTCCGTGGGCCAATAGAACCCGCTGCGAAACGCCTTGCCAATGAGGGTTCGTGACGACGAGTGATGCCCACAGTCTCCACCGTGTATGTCTGCTAGTAGCTCCCTCCCTTGCTCCCTGGAAATGCAACGTAGGGACACATCACTCGGTCGTCTTCGATAGAGCTCTCCGTCCTTAAGGGAGTATGCTATGGCCTGCCGTGCCACATGCTCCGCTTCCTCCTCCTTTTCCGGCAATGTGCCTCGCGTCAGGTATCTCCTGAGCTCCATGATCCAGCACCCCTCCTGAAGTTCCAACGCCAGGAGCAGGCGCGCTCCTGATGTTGGGCCGCAGACCGGGGCTCCCGAGGCAGGCGGCTGGGGGAGCTCCCCTCGGGGCTGCGCCGTGCTTGATAGAGATGGCATCGCCGAGGGCTTGAAGAGTCGCTCCTCGAAGACACCACGCTCCTGAGGTAGCCGCCTGGATGCCCTTTTTGCAATGTCATCAGCCTCTTGATTGGTGCCGCGAGGCACATGCTGCAACTCCAACCCCAAAAACTGCTTCTCCATCCTGCGGACCTCCGCGAGGTAGGCTTCCATGTGCTCGTACTTTGGTTCGTATACCTTGTTGGAGAAGTTGACGAGGAGCTGCGGATCACTCTTGATGGTGAGGCGCTTCACCCCTAGGGCGACTACAGCCTTCAGGACAGCTATCAGGCCTTCATATTCTGCTATGTTGTTGGAGACCTTTTCCCCATGCTGAAAACAGAGTTGCACGGCGTAGTAGAGCTTGTCTTGAGTGGGGGATACGAGTACCACACCAGCCCCTACGCCGTGTTGGGAGAACGCCCCGTCGAAGTACATGACCCATCCGTCCGGTGCCTTGCTCCCTGGGGAGAGCGATCGATCCTCGCCATCCTCGAGGCCTAGCGCCTCTTCCCATTCCGCCATGAAGTCCGCAAGCGCAGCCCCTTTAATGACTCTAGTTGTGCTAAATTCTATCTGAAACGCCTGCAGCTCGATGTTCCAGTCAGCGACTCTTCCAGCTGAGTTGGGGCTCCTGAGCAACCTTGATGGTATGGCCTTGGAAATAGTGCCGCAGCTTGCGCGAGGCCACCAATAGCGCGAGGAGGAGTTTCTGGGGCATGGGGTACCGCGCCCTTGCATCCCGCAATACCGTGCTGATGAAGTACACTGGGTGCTCGACTAGGTTGGTAGTGCTGGTGCCACTAGCGTCATCCGGAGGCCGAGGCACCTCCTAAGACAACGGAAGCCCCGACGACTGGTCGCCTGAGGGATGGGCCTCTTCTGTTTCAGGTGTGCTTCCCTTCTGTTGCTGGTCCTCCTTGGCTACAGCCGCGGTCGCTATGAGGCCCTCTCGGCCCTGCTTTGCTTTAACCCGGCGGTTGATGCGGCCTTGGTCCTACGCTCCTCCCTAACAGCCACCAGGGCTACGCCGGCAGAGTAGGGGGGTGGCTGCAAGGTAGAGCACCAGGTGCTCCTGAGGGCGCGGAGCCACCATCACCAGGGGGCTGGTCAAGTACCTCCTGAGATCCTGGAATGCCTTGTCGGCCTCTTTAGTCCATTCAAAGGGGCCCTTTTTCTTCATCAGCTTGAAGAAAGGGAGCGCTCGTTCCCCCAGCTTGGAGATGAAACGCCCTAGTGCGGTCACGCGCCTGGTGAGCTTCTGCATCTCTTTGAGGGTCTTCGAAGGGCTCATGTCCACGACTGCTTTTACCTTTTCCGGGTTGGCCTCGATGCCCCGGTGGGATACTAGGAAACCCAGGAGCTTGCCTGAGGGGACTCCAAACACACACTTCTCCGGGTTGAGCTGCAGGTCCACCTCGTTAAGGCTCGCGAAGGTTTCCTCCAAGTCCTGTATCAGAGTTTTTGCCTCTCGAGACTTCACCACAATGTCATCAACATAAGCCTCCGCATTCCTCCCGAGTTGTCGACCCAAGGCGATGTAGCCGCTAAAAGGTTGCACCAGCATTGCGTAACCCAAATGGCATGCGCGTATAGCATTAAACCCCGCATGGGGTCAGGAAGGCCATATTTTCCACATCTTCTACTGCCATCTTGATCTGGTGGTAGCCGGAGAAGGCATCCAGGAAACACAACAAGTCGCACTGGGCGGTGGAGTCGACGATCTGGTCGATGCGAGGGAGCAGAAACGGATCCTGCGGGAAGGCCTTGTTGAGGTTGGTGAAGTCGACACACATGCGTTCCTTTCCACCCTTCTTCGGCACGACCACAGGGTTAGCCAGCTAGTCTGGGTAGCGGACCTCGCGAATGACCCGCGCCGCTTCCAACTTGCGGGTCTCTTGGACTATGAAAGCTTGCTTCTCAGTGGACTGTCGCCTTGCATTCTGCTTCACTGGGCACACGTTGGGCACACAATGAAGTGTTGCTCGATTACGCCCCTCGAGACCCCTGCTAGCTGATCAGGTTCCCACGCGAATACCTTCTTGTTCGCGTGCAGGAATTTCACCAAAGCTTCCTCCTGTTCGGGCTCGAGGTTGGCGCCTATGGTGAAGGTGGCACTGGTGGGTCCGTCCTCGTCAACCAGTACCTGCTTGGTTTCCGCCTTGTCCTGAGTGAATAGCTGCTTCTTCTTGGCCGGTGCAGCCCCCTTGGGCTCAGAGGCGTCTGAGTCGATGGGCCGCGCCACCACCGCAGCCTTAAAAACGAGCTTGAGCGCTTGCAACGCGTCCCCGGTGTCCCCAGACACGGTGAGGACGCCACTACTCCCGGGCATCTTCATGAGGTTGTATGTCGGGTGGGTTGCGGCCATGGACCGGGCTAGCGCCGGGTAGCAAGGATAGCGTTTTATGGGAGGCCGATGGGGGCGATGTTGAAGTCGATTAACTCTGTGCGGAAGTTGTCGTCGGTCCCGAGGTTCACCGGAAGGCGGATCTGCCCCAGGGAGCCGGTGTAGCTACCTCCGACGCCCAAGAAGGGCTTGCTGGGCTGCAGCTGTTCCAGAGGTACGTGGATAAGGCTGAAGGACTCCACTGAGAGCACACTGAGGCCAGCACCGAGGTCGATGAGGGTCTTGGTGACCGCCACATTGCAGATGATGGGTGTGCATAACATTGGGAGCGCACCCGAGCAGGCCGAATTGGAGGCGTGATCATCTGAGCTGAAGGCCAGGTCGGCCTTAGGTGCCGCCCAACCCGGAGGCGCCCCGCGCGGTGCAAGAGTGGCGCCGATCTGGCTGACGAATGGCTTGACGTGGTGGCCTGAAGGTGGTGCCTGCGATCCGCCCAGGAGGGCTGCGACGACAGGGGGCACCGGCGCGGCATGATGGCCATAGAAGCCGCCGGCAGGTGGAGCAGCCACATGCGCGGGACGCCGGTGAGGGCCATGGGCAGCCATTTAGCCATGACCCTGTCATCGCCTCCGGCCTTGAGGACGGCTTCTTCATATGCTAGCAGGAAGGCTTGCAGATTTACCGCGCTGTCGTAGCGCGGCGGCATGTCCGGCTTGAACTTGTTTGGCCACTGCACCTGTCACAAGGCGGGGGCCAGGGCTCGAAGCCCCATGGTTCCCGCGCCGGCGTCCACGGCCGGAGCGGGCGGTGCGTTGGCCGCTATGAGGGCAGAGCGCGGTGCTGATGGAGAACGGGTCGACGGAAGGGAGAGCTCCTGCGCACCCCTACCTGGCGCGCCAAATGTTGGATTTCGGGTTCTGGCAGACCCTTGAGGTTCGAACACTAGGGTGTGCGCGGAGATCACACCCCCAGCCTACCCATGTTTCACCGCCTCGCAAGGATCTAAACTACTCAAAGAACAACACAAGGGACACAAGATTTATACTGGTTCAGGCCACCATTGTGGTGTAATACCCTACTCCAGTTTGTGGTGTGTGGATTGCCTCTGGGGCTGATGAGGAACAGTACAGGGGAAGAACATCCTCGCGAGGGTCTGTTCTTGGCGGGTGCGATGAACTGGTAGGGGGAGTTCGGCCGCTTCTCTCTCTCTCTCTCTCTCTCTCTCTCTCTTGGGTGTCGATCCGATCAGATCCAGATGCCCTACCCTGTGGGTGGCTAGTCCTATTTATAGGCGAAGGCCCCGGGCCTCTTCCCAAATATTGAGCGGGAAGGGTGCCAACAATTGGCCATTTTAAAGGGGAACATCTAGTACACTTATCCTGACTAAAGTTGGTCCTTCCGTGCCAAAAGACCCTGACGATGACGCTGGCTTGGGCTCCACGATGACCTCCGTCCTGCCGTCCAGCTGGTCTTGGTTTTGTTGCACCGAAATGGTTGCCTTTGCTTGATACCCTTGCCTGCGCTTGCCCCCTTTGCACCAAAGGGGAAACAAGGACTCTGCACAGGCCGGCGCCCGCCCGCGCCTTGATCGTCATGGCTTGCGTCATTGGCACCTCGTGAGGTACCCCTCCTTGATCTCTCTGCCTCCTCGTGAGCCGGCCTGACGAGGCCGTGCCTGAGGTAGCCTCCTGTCCTCCGCCCCGCGAGGCTTGGCCCCTCGCGAGGGTCTTGAGCATGTGTTGATGAAGATGGGCCGTAGTGGGCCACTCCTTGAGCCACGCCGCAGGCCGCAGGTAGGCAAGTCTGGGTACCCCCGTTCCCAGAACGCCGACATTGGGCCCTCTCGATGGAGGTATAACCCTACTTCCTGCTTGATTAATATTGAAGATATGAGTAGTACAAGAGTAGATCTACCACAAGATCGTAGAGGCTAAACCCTGAGAGCTACCCTATGATGGTATGATTGTAATTGTGATCGGCCTTCTAAGGACCAGCATCTCCGGTTTATATAGACACCGGAGAGGGCCAGGGTTTACATGGAGTCGGTTACATGGAACGAAATTGTCACGACCGGTTTTCCAATAAAAATATTTATTGAGAAACCAATCTATTGAGTCCAGTATGAGAGAAATCCTCCTCACTGGTAGACAAAATCTTGATACAATAAGCCAGTAGCATAAAATATATTACAGGGTCGAACTACGGTTGCTCAACCAAATTATTACAAGCACGCCAATAATTATACATAATGGCGGACACGACACAGCGGTGTGGAGGCATACTACTGACTCGAGGATAGGGTGGTGGTGGAAAAACACAGCGGGGAGAGGGATACAAGACTCTAAAACTGGCATCTCATCGAGCGTCGAGGTGAGGCTCGATGAATTTATTTGGTAGCGGAAGCGGATATAATACAGTGACCAAATCCAGGGTCGCACGAGAATGACTGGGACTCCTCAAGCGTCGGACTCGCTATTAAAATTCTTAATCCATGAGATCGCCTTCGTCAGCATCTAGCCAAATCAACAAGCCAGTGAGTACTTTGAAAGTACTCGCAAGACAGTTCGGACGTAATATATAACAAATGCATGCATGGATGCGTCATGATTAATTCATCAATGCACATTAAAATAAATTAACATAACGAGGTAAGTAAAAGCGCAACGGCGGTAGTCCGCCTGAAATCCCAACAAAACATAAATGGAGACCGATCGGGTGTCTGAAGCGACGCCTCGAAAGGTGAACAAATAAATAAAAAGCAAATGATGCCACAGTCGGGCGTCTTAGCGACACCACATAAAGGGCTTTTAAAAGAAATACCACAGTCGGACGTCGGGGCGACATCACAGAAAGGGCTTTAAAAGAAATGCCACAGTCGGACGTCTGAGCGACATCACAGAAAGGGCTTTAAAAGAAATGCCACAGTCGGACGTCTGAGCGACATCACAGAAAGGGCTTTAAAAGAAATGCCACAGTCGGACATCTGAGCGACATCACAGAAAGGGCTTTAAAAGAAATGCCACAGTCGGACGTCTGAGCGACATCACAGAAAGGGCTTATATCCGGAAGTAAATAATACTCATAATAAACATTCAATTCATGAAAATAAATGGGTTAGTCCATCCACAGGAATAATCATTTAACCGGACTTAGCACTCATGCGATTCACCGGAGTCTCTGTCATCAAAACTGACAATTGGTCAGGATAAGATAATATCGAACTTGGACATGGAATAGATGATTTGAAGGAATATATGACTCTGCAGAGTTTGTAAAAAATTTTCCCACAGCCAACGGATTTCCGTAGTCACAAAGGACTAGTTCCGTTTATGTTTTTTCGGTAGAAAACACAGCTAACCAGTACACACCCATTCTACCTCTCGGTGCTAGGAATCACCCTAGACATTGTCCAAGAAAAACTTTTGAGACGGGGAGATCACAATCTCGAATAGCATGGGATCAAATTTATATACGCGCGCTCTAAGGGGTGCCCCCCTCTCGGTCCCAACAGGAAACACCCATGCCCCCTGACCGGATGACTGGCTTTAATCCAGGGCCATGGAACCATCATCACGGCCTCTCCTTTTTGGTGTGTACCAGGAAAGCGGTTTACAACTTACTAAGCCATATTCCTTGCGGAAAACATGTGGTAGTACAAGGAAGGAAATGGAACTAACTGGACCGATACAGTTTGACACTGAAGTCACATAGTCTGGCATAAGACTGGCATGCTACAACACTGCCATCTTACCCATTCTCATGCCAACACATGGCCATTCATGTTCACATCCATCCACTCATGGATCATCGAACTCACTTACCTCAACAGTGCATGGAAATAACGTTTATCGGTATGCTCATCAACATGCCATGAGACTATCTAAATGCAAAACATGCCAAGACACTCATCATATCAAAATTTCAAACATGCTTGCCTGGTTCAGAGTAGTCGGAGCCTAGCTCAGTGAAGTTCGCGGCTCCGTCACCTCCTTCGGTATCTACGGTATAAAGAAAATATATGCGCTATCGTAAATACCAAGAGGTGCACAAAAAGTATACCAAATATTTTTCAAATAAATCTGATAAAAAACTAGACAAAATTTTAAAGAAGACAGAAAAATAATCAATCAAAAATACTATTCTGGTTAAAAGTTATAATGGTTTTAGTCCAGGGACTCATCTGTAATGAGACAGAAGTTTTCCAGGGGCTAGCTTATAAAAACAGAAAATGCTTCGGCAGAAACTATGCCAGCACAGAGGGAAAGCGCATTTGGCAGAAGGCGTTTTCAGATAACGCTTCGTTTAGAAAGGACAGAGAGGCTGACAGCGGGTCCCACTTGTCATGTTTAAATTTTCAAATGGGAGGGACGAGGCTCGTCGGCGCCCGAGAGCTGCGGTGGTCGCCGGCGGCGATCCACGGCGAGGCATGGGGATCAGAGGTTACCAATGTGCTCACCGTGTCCTTCCGCAATGGTGGGTGGTGGTGTTGATCGCCGGTGCGCACCACGTCGACGGCGGTCTCAACTCCGGCGGACGATGGTTCGGGCGTGGATGGAGCTCGTCGGAGAGGGCTGCAAAGATTAAATTGAGGTGGGGGTTAGAGTACTGGATGCAAGAGAGGGCTACGGACGAGGTTTGGGCGCCGGAGGTGGCCTCATCGGAGTGAATCGAGCTGGAGGCCGAGGCGGGGCGAGGCGGCCGGAGTTGGGGGAGGAGACCTCCTCGAGGTCCTCCTGGTGGCTTGGCGGGGCATTGGTGAGGTGTAGTGATGATGCGTGCACGAGGGTGAGCTTGGGGGACCTTTATATAGGCGGTCCGAGGCAGTGGCCGTGAACGGGGATTTCCGACGATGGTTACGGTGGCGCAGTGCTCGGTCGGGGGTGGTTAGGGAGTCGAGCGTCATCACGGAGGTTCAATGGGTCCGTTTAGGTGCTAAACTGGCCGGGGTTTGGGTGTTTGGGTCGAGCTCGACGGAGCGGGGGTGGCGCGGCTCGTCGGCGGCAGGGAGCACGTTCCATGTTTGCCGGGCCATGGTGAGGGTGCCACGGGCGTGCGCTGGCATGCATGAGGCCACGCGGAGAGCCAGGGATCTTTGGGCGGTGCTGAACGGCGTTTTGCCGTGGTGTGCCTTCTGTCGGCCGCCACGGGAGGTCCCGACGCCGAAGAAAACGCCGGCGAGGGCGGGCCAGCGCGCCACCGACGCCAGGAAGGCTCCACACACGCGTGTGAAGCTCCGGACAAGAGGGAGGGGCTGCGAGCATCGAGCCAAGCGCACTGTGAGCTTGTGACTGAACTCTAAAGAAAACGACACTGTAAAACTGAATTTTACTGAACTTTACTGAAAATGCAAAGAACAGTGTAGCTCAGGTGTTCGACAGAATGATTTAGGTATCTAGGGATTTTTCCTTGAGCTGAAATTTGGTGGAGTGGCTACTTATTGCTCAAGAAGGCTGCCTGAATTTTGGTGGAATTTTTGGAGAAGTGTAGATATGAATTTCATCAAATTTGGCAAATCTGGTCCAAACTTGCAGAGACTGAATTTTGAAAAATTTGAAAAGAGGAGGAGTGGATCAAGATGGTTCTGGGTTGTGGATGCTAAGGACAATCCAGGAGAATTGGTTTGAGGTCAAAACTCAAATGAAAAAGGGTACTTGGTTTGAAAATCTCTCAGGCTCCAAATAATTTTCAGAAATGATTTGAGGGGGAAAATAATTAGAATAAAATCCAAAACTTGTTTGGATTAGCTGGGACAGAGAACTTAGGTTGATTACAAAGAGGAGGGGAGGTTTTGGAGGGGTTTTATCACATGGACAAAAAAAATACAAAGCCAATGGTGGCTTCAAAGATATGAAAATCCCAAAATTTCATAAAGTTTCTTTTTAAAAGCAAAAGATTAAACTCCCAAAATAATTTGAGAGAGAACCAACAGAGAAGAAGTTGCAAAAGATCAAACACCAAAGTTTGAAGAAAAATAAAATCCTTGCCAAAGAAAAGAAAGTTCTTAAAAGGAAGGTTTTCTGGAAAATTTTTAAATAGCCTCTTTTCAAAAACCACAAAGTTTTTGCTGAAAACCAACGCAAAATTTTTGGAGTGTCACAACACCTACCCCCTTAGGAAAAATCTCGTCCCCGAGATTTCAACTGTTCCTCAAATAAGTGTGGATGCTCTATCCGAAGAAAATCCTCTCTTTCCCAAGTTGCTTCGCTTTCGGTGTGGTTGCTCCACTGAACTCTGAAAAACTTGAAGGTCTTCTGTCGGGTTCTCCTTTCAGACTCCTCTAATATTTTTACTGGGTGTTCTCGGTAGGTGAGATCTGGTTGTACGTCAATGTTCTCATGGGATACTTGTTTCTCTGGTTTGCTTACGCACTTCCTTAATTGAGAGACGTGGAACACGTCGTGAATGTCGGACAAGTCTTCGGGTAAGTCTAGCTGGTAGGCTACAGTGCCTCTTCGTGCCACTATGCAGAATGGTCCAATGAATCTTGGTGCTAACTTTCCTTTAATCTTAAACCATTGCAGTCCCTTCATAGGTGATACTCGTAGGTACACAAATTCACCGGGTTCAAAATTGACCCTACGATGTTTCTGATCGTAATAACTCTTCTGTCGGCTTTGAGCGGTCTTGAGTCGATCCCTGATTAGCTTGATTTTTTCCTCGGCTTCTTTGAGCATGTCTGGGCCGAAGATACGACTGTCTCTGGTCTCCGACCAATTTAGCGGGTACGACATCTTCGTCCGTATAGGGCTTCATAAGGTGCCATTTGCAGGCTGGCCTGGTAACTGTTGTTGTATGCAAACTCGGCATATGGCAGGCTTTCTTCCCAACTGGTTCCATAGGTGAGGACACATGCTCTCAGCATGTCTTCTAAAATTTGGTTTACGCGTTCGGTCTGTCCACCAGTCTGGGGATGGTAGGCTGTGCTGAAGGCCAAATGAGTTCCCAGAGCCTGTTGTAAATGATCCCAGAATATCGAGACAAACTGAGTGCCTCTGTCGGAGATTATAGTCTTCGGGACTCCATGCAGACAAACTATACGGGAGAGATAAATCCTGGCAAGTTTCTGAGTGTTGTAGGTTGTCTTCACTGGAATGAAATGTGCCACCTTGGTTAATCTATCGGTGATGACCCATATGGCATCATACTCGTGTCGTGACCGAGGTAGTCCGACAATAAAATCCATCCCTATTTTATCCCATTTCCACTCAGGTATTTTGTTTGGTTGCAGTAGTCCGGCTGGTTTTTGATGCTCAACTTTTATGCGTTGACAAGAATCGCAACATGCAACGAATGTGGCTATGTCCCTCTTCATACCGTGCCACCAAAATCTTTCCTAAATATCCTTATACATTTTGGTTCCTCCAGGGTGGATTGAATATGGAGTGGTGTGTGCTTCAGCTAGGATTTGTTGTTTGAGGTCCTCTATGTTTGGCACACAGAGTCTGTCCCTGTACCGTAATATTCCATCATCGCCTATGACAAATTCCGAGGCCTTGCCCATACTCACCTTTCTTTTAATTCCTTCAATGCTGGGGTGACCAGGCTGAGCTTCCTTAATTCTCTCCACAAGGTCGGGCTTTATTTCCAAGTTTGATATGGTGCCTTCCGCGATCATTAACAAGTTGAGTTTTGCGAATTCTTGTTGGAATTCAGGTCTCAAACTTTGCAGATTGTTTTCGTCGGAGCTGGGGTTTCGACTAAGAGCATCGGCCACTACATTTTCTTTCCCTGGATGATAGTGGATACCAACATCATAATCCTTTACCAATTCCAACCAACGGCGTTGCCGTAAGTTTAGTTCTGGCTGTGTGAAAATATATTTGAGACTTTTATGGTCCGTGTATATTTCACATCGATTCCCAAGTAAGAAATGCCTCCATTCCTTAAGTGCATGAATGACTGCTGCCATTTCTAAGTCATGAGTGGGGTAATTTTCCTCATGCTTGCGGAGTTGTCGTGAAGCGTATGCGACAACCTTGCCTTCCTGCATCAATACGCACCCGAGACCTCTTCGGGATGCATCACAATACACCACAAAGTCTTTGTGTATGTCTGGCACAATTAATACCGGTGCTGTGGTTAATTTTCGTTTTAACTCTTGGAAGCTTTTCTCGCAGGCTTCTGTCCATTCAAACTTCTTGTATTTCTTGAGCAACTGCGTCATTGGCTTGGCTAGAGTGGAGAATCCTTCAATAAATCTATGGTAATATCCTCTCATTCCCAAGAAACTTCGTATATCCGTTACGCTGGCTGGTGCCTTCCAGTCAATTATGGCCCTGACTTTCTCCGGGTCCACTGCGATACCGTCTTGGGTCAGCACGTGGCCTAGAAAGCCTACTTGCCTTAGCCAAAATTCGCACTTGCTGAACTTGGCATACAATTGATGCTTCCTGAGTTCTCCTAGCACAATCCTGAGATGTTCTGCGTGCTCTTCTGGTGTTTTGGAGTATATCAGAATATCATCGATAAATACCACAACGAACTTGTCCATAAACTTCATAAATACTTTGTTCATGAGGTGAACAAAATATGCGGGGGCGTTTGTTAATCCAAAAGGCATAACTATGAACTCATATAGTCCATATCTGGAGGTGAAGGCTGTTTTGGGGATATCTTCTGTTCGCACTTTTAATTGATGGTATCCTGACCTTAAGTCAATCTTTGAGAATACCTTGGCCTGAGCGAGCTGATCAAATAAATCATTTATCCTTGGCATCGGGTATTTGTTCTTGAATGTGACCATGTTAAGTGCTCGGTAGTCTATGCATAATCTCAGTGTTCCATCCTTCTTTTTGGCAAATAAAATTGGTGATCCCCAAAGTGAGGAGCTGGCTCGAATGTATCCTTTGCCCAGTAATTCCTTTATTTGTTTCTTCAACCTAATCAACTCAGATGGTTCCCTTCTGTATGGTTTCTTGTATATGGGGGTGGTTCCTGGTGCTAGCTCAATGCTGAATTCTATTTCTCGGTCTGGTGGCATGCCTGGTAGTTCTTTGGGAAATACGTCCGGAAATTCACATATAACTGGAACCTTGCTTAACTCAGAAACGCCCACCTTATTCAATCTCGGCTGCCGGGGTATTTTTCTTTCCTTGGCTGATACTTTTATTGTCTTCCCGTGGTGGTGCGTGAGAATTACGGTCCGGTTGAAACAGTCAATAAAACCTTTTTTGGTGGTTAACCAGTCCATCCCTAGGATGACATCTAGTCCTTTATTTTCCAACATAATAAGATTGGCGTAAAATTTCAATCCTTCGAACTCAATGGCCACATTCTGACAATAACTCTGAGTAATTGCTGAATCCCAGGGGACTTGATGATCATGGATTTCTCCAAGGGTAACATCGAAAAATTATTTTGCAAAGCAAAACTTTTCGAAATGAATGAGTGAGAAGCTCCAGAATCAAACAAAACCGTTGCAGGTATTGTGTTGACAAGAAACGTACCGAGTACGATATCCGGAGCATTTTGTGCTTCTTCTTTGGTCACGTGGTTTAGATGACCCTTCCTGTGGTTGTTGTTGGGGATGAAATTGTTGCGCTTGGGCGCTAAATTATTGCCATCGTTGTTTGGCTTCGGGGTCGAGTTCCTTGGCCTGGGGAACTGTTTGGCGTAATGCCCTTCCTCTCCACAAGCGTAGCAAGTAACGCCTGGGCGATATGTGAACTCTTTGTCCCTTGCATGGAAATTCTTGGTTGGGCGAGAAATGTTTGTGGTAGGTTTGTGTGTCCCACCTTTCTGAAATCTGTCCTGCTTCGGTGGTTGCGTGCAAGAGTATTCTGGTCTCTTTTTCGCTTGCGTAAATCCTCCAAGCTACGTCTCTCATTTTCCAGAGTAATAGCTTTGTCCACTAGTGTTTTAAAATCTGGAAATGTGTGCACGACCAGTTGGCATTTAAGTGCGGGCGCCAGACCGTCAAGGAATCTCTCCATCTTCTTGCTTTCAGTCATACGTTCTTCATTGGCGTAGCGAGACAATAGAGTAAATTGACCGTTGTATTCTGACACTGTCATGTTCCTTTGTTTGAGGTCATCGAATTCTCTCTTCTTAATTTTCATAATGCTCTTGGGAATGTGTGCACCACGGAATCCTTCCTTGAGATCATCCCAGGTTATATCATTTTCATTGGGGTGCATGTGCAGAAAATTCTCCCACCATGATGCGGCTGCTCCTGTGAGATAGTGCGGAGCATATAATACTTTCTCGAGAACTGAACATTTTGCAATTATTAATTTTCTCTCCATATCTCGAAGCCAATCCTCGGCCTCAAGAGGTTTGACAGTATGAGAAAATGTTTGGGGACGTGTCTTCTGTAGCTCAGATAACTTGGAATGCTGCTGATACTGTCCATGATGATTTCCCATGTTGATGACTTGGTTCATCATTTCCTGATGTTGTTGCTGACTCTGCTCATAAAGGCGGCACATTTGTGAAAGTGCCGACTCGCTGCCCTATTGGCTTGACTGTCCCTGAGTGAACTCGTTGCTGGGTTGTGTATCATAATTTTCCTCTGGTGGAGTTGGCATGGAGCGAGTCCAAGGACGAGACATTTTTCACTCTGGGAATATTTTGTAAAACCCATAAGAAAAGAGGAAAGGGTCGCAAAAAAAATTCCATAAATGCATAAAGCTTGCAAATAAAATTAAATAACCAAGCTTACTTAAGAAAAACAAATCGACTTGCGCACGGAGAAGGACTGCTCATTACATATCTTACACGCGGGCGGTAATTATACAATACATCACTCAGGATATGCGTACATAATCCTGACATGTTATTTAGGCTAGTGCACTTCTCCAGATCCTACATGATGCGCAAACAGGCTACTTCTCACAACCTATGTACATATAAACATATCATACAAAGCGGCACATTACATGGAGGCTAAGCGTACTCAGGCAGAGATGTTGACGACCTCCTTTGCCCTGCCGAGGGTGAGGCGTAGCGAGGCTGGGGACTCGACTTCCTCCTCGCTAATAGGCTCCATACGTGTAGTGTTGCGCAGAGTGGACGGAGCGGTTGCCAGGGGCGGAACAACACGAACAAGAGTGGGCGCAAAGGTTGGTGTAGTGCGCACTGGAGTGGGTGCAATAACTTGGTTGAATTCTTCGGTAGAAGGCAGGCGACGAGTAGGCGCATAAGATGCTGAGGATGAGACCAAAGTCAGTGGCGGTGCGGTAGGTAGGAGCTCCCTCCTGTTGGCAGCACAGCCATGAACTGAGTCCATGCGGGCAGCCACGAAGTCGTCCACCAGGTTGTCGAAGGCTGCCTCCATGGCCCGGAGATACTCAATAAGCATCTCAAAAGCCTCGTCTCGTTCTCCTCTGGGGCAGGAGAATGCGTAGTGACAGGTGTAAGGCACATGGCATGGAAGATAACGGTAACGACGAGTCTTCATCACGGGGAGGACATCCCTGAGACGAGATATCGCCTCGCGGGCTGCCATCTGCATAGCATGCCTCTCCGTAGGCATGGCTCTTCCCAAGAACAGGAAGCGGCGTAACTCACCACGCCCTCCCTTGAACTGCACCGCGGCCTGGTGCATGGTCAGACTGTCATTAACTCGGTGCTGGCAGAGTGTGAAGACTGGGCGCACAGAAGGCCCCATCACGACCTGAACGATGAAGGAAAGAAGCTTGACGAACCCATCGGGCACGTTGGCGAAGGTCTGAGACTCGCAGCTGTTGTCGGCCATCTACAAAAGTAGGCAAAAATTCTGCATGGTCAGATCATAAATTTATGCTGACTGTCAGAAATGTCTACAATTGCAGAAAAAAATAAAATGGCTCTATTATGCTAATAACCAATTAGTGATCGCACCTAGTGGCTTCCTACAGTCAGCCTGGCTCTGGTACCAAGCTTGTCACGACCGGTTTTCCAATAAAAATATTTATTGAGAAACCAATCTATTGAGTCCAGTATGAGAGAAATCCTCCTCACTGGTAGACAAAATCTTGATACAATAAGCCAGTAGCATAAAATATATTACAGGGTCGAACTACGGTTGCTCAACCAAATTATTACAAGCACGCCAATAATTATACATAATGGCGGACACGACACAGCGGTGTGGAGGCATACTACTGACTCGAGGATAGGGTGGTGGTGGAAAAACACAGCGGGGAGAGGGATACAAGACTCTAAAACTGGCATCTCATCGAGCGTCGAGGTGAGGCTCGATGAATTTATTTGGTAGCGGAAGCGGATACCAAATCCAGGGTCGCACGAGACTGACTGGGACTCCTCTAGGCGTCGGACTCGCTATTAAAATTCTTCATCCATGAGATCGCCTTCATCAGCATCTGGCCAAAGCAACAAGCCAGTGAGTACTTTGAAAGTACTCACAAGACAGTTCGGACGTAAGATATAACAATTGCATGCATGGATGCGTCATGATTAATTCATCAATGCACATTAAAATAAATTAACATAACGAGGTAAGTAAAATGGAAACGGCGGTAGTCCGCCTGAAATCCCAACAAAACATAAATGGAGACCGATCGGGTGTCTGAAGCGACGCCTCGAAAGGTGAACAAATAAATAAAAAGGAAATGATGCCACAGTCGGGCGTCTTAGCGACACCACATAAAGGGCTTTTAAAAGAAATACCACAGTCGGACGTCGGGGTGACATCACAGAAAGGGCTTTAAAAGAAATGCCACAGTCGGACGTCTGAGCGACATCACAGAAAGGGCTTTAAAAGAAATTCCACAGTCGGACGTCTGAGCGACATCACAAAAAGGGCTTTAAAAGAAATGCCACAGTCGGATGTCTGAGCGACATCACAGAAAGGGCTTTAAAAGAAATGCCACAGTCGAACGTCTGAGCGACATCACAGAAAGGGCTTTAAAAGAAATGCCACAATCGGACGTCTGAGCGACATCACAGAAAGGGCTTATATCCACAAGTAAATATTACTCATAATAAACATTCAATTCACGAAAATAAATGGGTTAGTCCATCCACAGGAATAATCATTTAACCGGACTTAGCACTCATGCGATTCACCGGAGTCTCTGTCATCAAAACTGACAATTGGTTAGGATAAGATAATATCGAACTTGGACATGGAATAGATGATTTGAAGGAATATATGACTCTGCAGAGTTTGTACAAAATTTTTCCCACAGCCAACGGATTTCCGTAGTCATGAAGGACTAGTTCCATTTACGGTTTTTCGGTAGAAAACACAGCTAACCAGTACACACCCATTCTACCTCTCGATGCTAGGAATCACCCTAGACATCGTCCAAGAAAAACTTTTGAGACGGGGAGATCACAATCTCGAATATCATGGGATCAAATTTATACACGCGCGCTCTAAGGGGTGCCCCCCTCTTGGTCACAACCAGAAACACCCATGCCCCCTGACCGGATGACTGGCTTTAATCCAGGGCCATGGAACCATCATCACGGCCTCTCCTTTTTGGTGTGTACCAGGAAAGCGGTTTACAACTTACTAAGCCATATTCCTTGCGGAAAACATGTGGTAGTACAAGGAAGGAAATGGAAGTAACTGGACCGATATGGTTTGACACTGAAGTCACATAGTCTGGCATAAGACTGGCATGCTACAACACTGCCATCTTACCCATTCTCATGCCAACACATGGCCATTCATGTTCACATCCATCCACTCATGGATCATCGAACTCACTTACCTCAACAGTGCATGGAAATAACGTTCATCGGTATGCTCATCAACATACCATGAGACTAACTAAATGCAAAACATGCCAAGACACTCATCATATCAAAAGTTCAAACATGCTTTCCTGGTTCAGAGTAGTCGGAGCCTAGCTCGGTGAAGTTCGCGGCTCCGTCACCTCCTTCGGTATCTACGGTATAAAGAAAATATATGCGCTATCGTAAATACCAAGAGGTCCACAAAAAGTATACCAAATATTTTTCAAATAAATCTGATAAAAAACTAGACAAAATTATAAAGAAGACAGAAAAAGAATCAATCAAAAATACTATTCTGGTTAAAAGTTATAAAGGTTTTAGTCCAGGGACTCATCTGTAATGAAACAGAAGTTTTCCAGGGGCTAGCTTATAAAAACAGAAAACGCTTCGGCAGAAACTACGCCAGCCCAGAGGGAAAGCACATTTGGCAGAAGGCGTTTTCAGCTAACGCTTCGTTTAGAAAGGACAGAGAGGCTGACAGCGGGTCCCACTTGTCATGTTTAAATTTTCAAATGGGAGGGACGAGGCTCGTCGGCGCCCGAGAGCTGCGGTGGTCGCCGGCGGCGATCCACGGTGAGGCATGGGGATCGGAGGTTACCAATGTGCTCACCGTGTCCTTCCGCAACGGTGGGTGGTGGTGTTGATCGCCGGTGAGCACCACGTCGACGGTGGTCTCAACTCCGGCGGACGGTGGTTCGGGCGTGGATGGAGCTCGTCGGAGAGGGCTGCAAAGATTAAATTGAGGTGGGGGTTAGAGTACTGGGTGCAAGAGAGGGCTACGGACGAGGTTTGGGCGCCGGAGGTGGCCTCACCGGAGTGAATCGAGCTGGCGGCCGAGGCGGGGCGAGGCGGCCGGAGTTGGGGGAGGAGACCTCCTCGAGGTCCTCCTGGTGGCTTGGCGGGGTGTTGGTGAGGTGTAGTGATGATGCGTGCACGAGGGTGAGCTCGGGGGCCCTTTATATAGGCGGTCCGAGGCGGTGGCCGTGAACGGGGATTTCCGGCGATGGTTACGGTGGCGCAGTGCTTGGTCGGGGGTGGTTAGGGAGTCGAGCGTCATCACGGAGGTTCAATGGGTCCGTTTAGGTGCTAAACTGGCCGGGGTTTGGGTGTTTGGGTCGAGCTCGACAGAACGGGGGTGGCGCGGCCTGTCGGCGGCAGGGAGCATGTTCTGTGCTTGCCGGGCCACGGTGAGGGTGCCACGGGCGTGCGCTGGCATGCATGAGGCCACGCGGAGAACCAGGGAGCTTTGGGCGGCGCTGAACGGCGTTCTGCCGTGGTGTGCCCTCTGTGGGCCGCCACGGGAGGTCCCGACGCCGCAGAAAACGCCGGCGAGGGCGGGCCAGCACGCCACCGACGCCAGGAAGGCTCCACGCACGCGTGTGAAGCTCCGGACAAGAGGGAGGGGCTGCGAGCATCGAGCCAAGCGCACAGTGAGCTTGTGACTGAACTCTGAAGAAAACGACACTATAAAACTGAATTTTACTGAACTTTACTGAAAATGCAAAGAACAGTGTAGCTCAGGTGTTTGACAGAATGATTTAGGTATCTAGGGATTTTTCCTTGAGCTGAAATTTGGTGCAGTGGCTACTCATTGCTCAAGACGGCTTCCTGAATTTTGGTGGAATTTTTGGAGAAGTGTAGATATGAATTGCATCAAATTTGGCAAATCTGGTCCAAACTTGCAGAGACTGAATTTTGAAAAATTTGAAAAGAGGAGGAGTGGATCAAGATGGTTCTGGGTTGTGGATGCTAAGGACAATCCAGGAGAATTGGTTTGAGGTCAAAACTCAAATGAAAAAGGGTACTTGCTTTGAAAATCTCTCAGGCTCCAAATAATTTTCAAAAATGATTTGAGGGGAAAAATAATTAGAATAAAATCCAAAACTTGTTTGGATTAGCTGGGACAGAGAACTTAGGTTGATTACAAAGAGGAGGGGAGGTTTTGGAGGGGTTTTATCACATGGACAAAAAAAATACAAAGCCAAGGGTGGCTTCAAAGATATGAAAATCCCAAAATTTCATAAAGTTTCTTTTAAAAAGCAAAAGATTAAACTCCCAAAATAATTTGAGAGAGAACCAACAGAGAAGAAGTTCCAAAATATCAAACACCAAAGTTTGAAGAAAAATAAAATTCTTGCCAAAGAAAAGAAAGTTCTTAAGAGGAAGGTTTTCTAGAAAAATTTTAAATAGCCTCTTTTCAAAAACCACAAAGTTTTTGCTGAAAACCAAAGCAAAAATTTTGGAGTGTCACAGAAATATAATATCCAGATCGTCAAGCTTGCCTTCCATGCAAAGGAGAGTCCCATCCGGACACGGGCCGAAGTCTTGAGTCTTGTATCTTCAAGCTTCAATAGTCCGGACGTTGTACATAGTACGGCTGTCTAGATACCCCCTGATCCAGGACTCCCTCAGTAGCCCCTAAACCAGGCTTCAATGACGATGAGTCCGGCCCGTAGTCTTGTCTTCGGCATTGCAGGGCGGGTTCCTTCTCCGAATACTGCAAAGTAATTATCGAACACTTGAACCGTGTCCGGATCCATGTAATGATGTTCACATGCCACCGTAGAGAGAACGATATTTCACAACTGCAATCTGCTAACAACTTTTTAGACAACGCGACGTGTCATTACGGTCGGGTCATTATTCGAACCGTTTTCCTACAACTAGCCACAGCGCATATTGCGAGACGGTTTCCTTGACACGTCTTGTCAAAGCAGAGATCGTGTCCACTTATCACGGGATTCTCATCAATACGGGTATGGGTAATCCCACCACGCCATCAATCGTGGCGCTTGGGAAGCCAACGATTCCCAACGGGCAAGTGGGGAGGCGCACCGCTTTCGTCGTCTCTTAAAGGGATAAGATTTCCCCATTTTTACCCACGCCTTCTTCCTCCTTTGCCCACTCTTGCCCCCTCGAGCTCCAGCGCCCAAGCCGAAGTCTTCTACGCATAGCTAAACATGTCCGGAGCAGGAGGCAAGTGGGTGGCTTCCACCGTCAAGGAGAAGCATATCGCAAATCTTCGGGCAGCCGGATACTTGGCTGAGCGCACCGGCTACCAGACGAAGGGCAGGTCATTCCGACCCCAGGACCCCATGAGAGGGTCGTGTTTGTCGCCCACTTTGTCCGTGGACTGGGATTTCCACTTCATCCCTTCGTCCGCGGGCTCATGTTCTACTACGGGCTAGATTTCCATGATCTAGCCCCGAACATCGTCCTCAACATCTCGGCGTTCATCGTCGTGTGCGAGGCCTTCCTACGCATCCGGCCTCACTTCGGCCTGTGGCCGTAAATCTTCTGCGTGAAGCCGAAGATTCTAAGCGGCCAACAAGCGGAGTGCGGAGGGACCATGGTGGGCAAGATGCCTAATGTCACCTGGCTGGACGGTTCCTTTGTGGAGACCATAAAAGGTGGCAATCGGGTGGTTCTACATCACCGAGCCACGCGGCGCCAACTGGGTGGCGGCCCCCCGAGTTCCGATCCGGAGCCCCCATGCGGCTCACCTCCTGGGAAAAGAAGGGCCTGTCCTGGGGCGAATCTACAGAGTTGACCGGACTCCAGACGTGCATCAAGAGTATGAAGGACAAGAACGTCAAGCTTGTCAACGTGATACAGGTTATGCTCGTTCGCCAGATTCTCTCGTGCCAAAGGCAGGCATTTAACCTATGGGAGTTCGTCCCGGCCGAACACCAGACGCTCCGGAAGCTCTACAACATGACGCACAAAGGCGCATGGAAGGTTTTGTTCAAGGCCTCCGAAGTACCTCCTCCCACATCCGAGGACCACGGGCTTCACGCCGCGCGGCCTCCTAGTCAGGTGAGTTTTCAGACTACCACTGGATTCGGCCACTATATTCATGGGGGAGTCTTAAGTGATTGTGCATATTTGTTCAGGATTATGTGGAGACAGCGGAGCAGATTGACTGTCCGGCTCCGCTGCCAGAAGGCCCAGCTGATGCCCTCCAGACGGAGATGCTAGTCCCGGCGCCCTACAAGGTGCCGGAGAAGAAGGACGAAAAGAAGGCCCCGGGGATCCGAAAGGGTCTCTGGCGTAAGGTTGTGCCGGAAGCCTCGTCCGAAGATGACGAGGCACACTCCTCCCACGAAGGAGAAGAAGAAGAAGAAGAAACCGCCCCATTCGGAAAGGATGAGGGGCCTGGAGAGGCGGACCAGAGGGCCGGAAAAGGCCCTCGGCGCAAGGCCATCATACCCACGTCGTCCGATGACGACGAGACAGATTCCTCCCGCGGAGGCGGGGGGAGCAAGAAGAAACTCTACCTCCCCGCACTGGGGAGGAGAAAAAGAGGAAAGCCGCCCCGGAGGGGGAGGCTGGGACGTCCAAGAAGGGAAAGGTGTCCCTTCTGGACTACTCCGCCACAGCCGCTCTCAGTGAAGAGTGGTGGATGCCGAGGGGGAAGCCCCTAGCGCGATCGTAAGTATCCGCACTTTATCATGATTTTACTTCATAGCCCTTTTTTTATAACGCCGAATATATATGCAGTCTGGCTAGGGCTATCCCCGAGGTATCTTCTTCCGGGTCCCTAAGCGATTCGGAGATGGACTCGCTCCCGACGGCCACTACTCCTCAGCCCACGGATGACACGGAGGTGTTGTCCCGAAGGCCCCCAGAGCGGGGGAGGTGACTCTGGAGACGCCTCGAGGCGGAGTTCCAGATGTCGGACACACGGGGTTCAAGATCCCCGCGGATTGTGTCGATGAGAGCCATAGCAGGGCGGGCTCTCCACTGAACACCGTTGCGGAACCTTCGATGGTTCCGGACTTGGGCGGGCAGCCCCTCGTTAGTGAGGGCAAACTGTCCACACTGAGGACGTCCGACGGGCCAGCGGCGCCGGATAGTCTGGTGGAAGCAATTCAAGGCGCTTCCATGGATGACAAGCACCGTACTCTTATGAGTGCGGTCATTCAAAAGGTTATGTCCGCCAAAAGCAGGCTAACCGAAGCATGTACCAGTCTCCTGACGGGCTTTGAGGTAAGTAATAAAAATGTATGAAATTACCACCCGATAGGTAGTAGCCCTTGATACTCTGTTTGGTGTTCGGAAGGAAAAGCCAAACAGAGGGTCAATTATAATCCGCAGGATTCTAATGATAAATATTCATGTGAATAAGCAGGTTGTGCTGCTTGTCGCTACTGCCCGCACAGCCAAGGTTGCCGAACTAAAGCGGGATCTAGAGCAGGCGCAGGGAGAGCTCGACCTCACGAAGAGGCAGCTCGAAGAGAACAAGGGTAAGTGATTCCCCGCTCTTATGTATTTAAGGATAGACGAAATTGGTTAGTCTAACGCCAAAGCGCCGTGACTGTGTAATAGGGGCCACCGCTGAAGTGGCGTCCCTGAAGAAAGCATTGTCCGAGGCCGAAGACAAGGCGGCCTTGGAATTTAAGGAGCGCGAAAAGCAAAGTGCTAGAGTGGGCGAGGTACAGCAAGAGCTCCAAGACCTCGGAAAGAAGTTCGAGTCCGTGGAGCCTGATCTGAAGATGAAAGAGGCCGAGCTTGCGAAGGCCCTTGTGAGTATGAAAGATGCCAAGGCCTAAGCCGAGAAGGCACAGCAGGAAATCCAGGAGGCCAAAAAAGATAGCAGCGGGTAAGAAATTCTCTATGCAAAGCAAACATGTGGAGGAGGCATTTCTGTTACTTACTCGAATTCGGAGCTCTCCAGGGGCGCTTTGTGGGGACCCCGACTCATAAGTCGAGATCACCGAATGCACGTGTACAGTGATCCCAGAGATCAATGCTCACTGAACACATAGAAGCTGAATAACAAGAGTCTTACATCCATACATACCGTTTTGCACAAGTAGGACCATTATGGTCAAGTCTTGAGTGTATCATCGCAGCGGAAATCTTCAATAACAACTTGGACCCATGCCATTTGCCTTAACCCTACAGGCATTCTGACTGGGAAACGTCCTAGTTCGCATGTTCGTCTCCAAAGAACTCTTCTTTGAACTTCGGTTCTTCCATGCCTGGTCAATTAAATAACCAGTGGCAAGCCAATGAGTACTTTGAATGTACTCGCAAGCAACCCATGTTTTGAACAAGGCACAATAATGCAAAGATATTGCACTAAGTAGGTAGTTTGCAGAAAGCTAGTTTTGCATGCAATGACATGTTCAACAACTTGTAAGACATGCATTAGGAGAATTCAAGTAACCATGAGGACAGGTTACAGGTATCAACATAAATAGAGTGGGCACCAACCCATCTCAATCACGTCAAGTCCTTTGACTAGACCCAAGTAGATATCCAAACACACACACTGGTTTGTAAACTCTGGAAATAGTTTAAGCAGCACCACCCAACTGTCCTTGACCGTGGACACGGCTATTCGAATAGTTTTACACTCTGCAGAGGTTGCACACTGTACCCACAATATCCGGGGAACTTCCGTGTCATCCACGACCCGCGATACCTCAAGTACCCGGGGTAAGCACCCGATCACTACCTTTCCCTAGACGACACTAACATGTAGTCCACTCGATTGGTAGTAACCCCCGTGCCCAACATTTCACATCTTAAAATTGTGGAGCCTCGCTCCCATTTTTATCACATACCACTGGCACGGGGTACCAACGGTGTGTCTGGTGCCCCATAAAAATGTTCTTGGCCGCCCTACCTGGCACGACCCCGTCCCGAGAGAGCGCACCAACACTTGCCTCGGTACACCACTTCATCATCAAGTGGTTACCCATCTCATCATCTCCCTCGGCATAAGTGGCACCCGACGGGGTTTTTGAAAAGTCTTTTGAAAATACTTTGTCTCCATCACCATGCATATTCCCGTCCCTTTTTGCGTAGCACTACTTTAGCAACCTATCTACTCCCACTGGCATAACCCTCATAAGAAGGTAGGGTCATGCACACTGCAAGTATCAACGAGGAAGTACGGTGGCAAACCATCAAAGTGGTTACTACCTCATCATGATTCCGTTGCAACAACAATATGGTGCCATATGATATGCATAAAAAGGGTTTCATAGACATGGTCAAAGGGTTGCTTGCCTGGTTCTTCAGAGTCTTCAAGTCTTCTGGTCCTTCTCCAAGTACTCCGTCTACTTCATCAACTAACGTCGAAAACAATCATAATAAGCAACACAACAAGGCAAAAAATAAAAGTGCTCTAAAAATGTGAGTTGGACTTTTCTAGGATATCTCTAGTTATATGAAAAATAACCAAAGTGGTTTCATTGGAATTGGATCAGTGGATATCTCTGAACATTTTGATATGATGGAATCAAGGGGTTTATGGATTTGCAAGAAGTGTACAGAAATATATTTTTGAAAAATGAGAAAAGGCACCCATATAACAAAGGATGATTTTAGAAGCATCTAGGCATTGGTTTCACTGGATTTGGAGTTGAGATGATTTTCCTACGAATTTGCAAAGTTGGCTATATATAAACAAATAGACCATTATTTGTGGTGATACAGAAAGTATTAGTAAAATGTTCAAAAACTAAGTTTTGAACTTATAGACATCTAGGATTTTGAACTATGGAATTTGGATCAAAAATGGGCTCTCTGTGATTTTCTAAAGTTTATCACAGAATTAAGAAAATTGGTATTTACTAAATAAGTGTGAAGGAAAGTTCTCTGGAATAATGTGCAAGCTTCTCTATGAGGTAGGGAATGATTTATAGAGTCACTAGAAATTTGAATCATTCGATTTGGAGTTAATATGAATATTTGGGATATTTTACAAATTTCTGGAAATAGAAAAAGACAGAGGAAGTGGGGGGGGGGGGGGGGGTTAATACCTATACCGCGCACCGGGCGCAGCATAGCGCCGCAGCGCACTGGGCCAGCCCAGCGGCTCGGCCACGCGGACGGTAGGGCCACGTTGAAGGCGCCCAGGCGGAGTACGCCTTCGCTGCTGGGACGCGGGAGAAGCCGAACGCGCCTCCACTTGCCAGCGTGGCCCGGCGGCTGAGCCACTGACGAGCGGGGCCCGCCTGCAGGATCATCCTCAACCTCCCGCGTGGGCGCGAAGGGAGGCAGAGGAGGCATTCGACGCCGGCCACCGGCGCTACAGGGCGTCTCCGGCGATGCTCCGCCCACCTGCATGCTCAGGGCACCCGGCCGCGTCCAACCGTGTGTGGTAGGGTCGCCTAGGAGCACCGGGTCAAGCAGGGTGCTGGCCGCGGAGGACGAGGCCGGAGGTGAGATTCTGGCACAGCGAGGCAGGGACGGGGAGGAATAACAGATGTGCGGGTGAGGCTCCTTGGGGCCATGGGGGTCCTATGGTATGGTTCAAGGGGAAGGAGAGGCTCGGGATGACGCGAATTTTGGGGATGGACGGCGGCTCGGCTCCAGCCATGGGAAGCGAAGGAGCGGCTCTGGAGAGGAGGAGAGGGGTCCGAGAGAGTGTTTGGGGGGCGGTTAGTTGAACGGGGACCTTGAAGGAGGTCGGGGGGGTCATATAGGGCGAGGCCGAGGTGCACCATGAGCGAAGCTCACGGCCGCGGCCCGGGGCATCGCCAGAGGCCAAACGGGCGCTCTGGTGCGTGCCTGGGGTGCTCGTGGGCATGGTCCATGCCTCTCTTAGGGGAGAGGAGAAGGAGAGCGAGCTCGAGGAGGTCCCGCACGAGTGTGGCGACTGGCGGACGCGAGCGGCGCTCGGGCACGCGTGTCAGAGGTCGCCGAAGAGAGAAGGAGGAGGGGGCTGACCGTCTTGCGTGTCCCGGATGCCGAGGCGGCCTCGGGGGACACAAAGGGGAGGACCCTAGGTGGTCAAAAGCCTCGGGCAGGACGCGGCTACAGTGCCCTGGTGCACTATAGCGCGCTCCAAAGCATGCATATGGCTGGCATTGGCATCTTTTTGGCACCCAGGGCATGGCCACTAGTGTCTAGAGGGTCCGGGGAGGAGTAAACAAAGGGGTGGTGGCCTTGGATGCCCTGGTGAGCCAGTAGGAGAGGAGAGAGGTAGAAGAAGAGAAAGAAAAAGGCTGCCCAGAGAGAGAAAGTGAGGGTTTCACCCCCAAATAATTGAGCTGTTGAAGGGGTGGAATTACTGGAGGTAGAAGGTGGCTGGGTTAAGCTCTGGTAAAAAGTTGAGCTCATGGACAATAGTGGAAGGGGTCAAAAGAGTGGTTTTTGTAAAATGTCAGAAGGTGTTTGATGGTGTTTTGGGCAAGCAAATGAACTCCATTTGGCATGATACTCCACAGGGTCAAATGGCACATATAATTAGGTCCTTCCACCAATTTGTAGCTTATTTGGGCAAAGTTGCCAATGCAACTTTTGTAAACCCTAGAAATTAGCAGAAATGAACTTGTGCAGATCTAGTTGAGCAAATCACTTCTCCTTGATGCACCACTTGGTGTAGTGGCCCCATTTGGTCATGTGAACATGCTCACCAAAGTTGGGGTCAAGGATAGAAAGTTGGTAGCACAAAGTTGTTCAAATTTGATTCTGGTCAGAGAGGGTTTTGGGGCACTTCGATCAAGTTAACTTGTTCTTCAACTTGTGCCAGTTGGTCTAGATGAATAACTAGAACATTTGAGCATGTTCACAAGGTTTGATAACATTTGGAAATGTTTGGCAATGTAAAGTTGCTCAAACTTCAAAATGGACAGAAATGGTTTTGAGGGGATTCGATGATGTTATATTGTTCTCCAAGTCATGAGACTTGTCAAGATCATCTAACATGTCATATGTGACATGCTAGAATTTTCTTGGAATTGTTGGAGAATATTTCCTTTGTAAATATTTCAAAAGCTTGAAATATCCAGAAAGGGTTTTTGAGGGATTTGACCAATATTTTGAACATGACCATGTGTTGAAACTCTTATATATGGACAATATATGTTCACTGAGTTTCCCTAGGCTTTTGTCAAATATTTTTGAAACAATAAAATGATTTTTCCCTAATAAAGACCATTTCTGGCCTTAAGAAAAAGCTTTTAAATAAAATAGGAAAATAACTTTTAAAATTATATTTTTGTGGTTTATGGGAGTCCTACATCTAATAGGATTCAAATATATTTTTGTAAAGATTTTTACTGCCCTTAATTAAGTACTTGCAGTGCAAATCTCAATTCAGGTTTTTTTGGAAAACTAGTTTTTGAAAATACTATTTGGCCAAATTATTTTTGTAAGAAATTACTTTTATGTCCCATACACATGGCATGATCATTGGTCAAGGTTTTTGGATCAAGGGTAAGGAGTATAAGGGTTGGAGAATTTATTTGTTTTTTAGAGCACTTGCAAATAGTAGTCAAACATTCAATCAAAGCAAAGACAAAACACACAAAAGTTTTTGTCAAACCACATTTTAGCATGATTTATTGACTTAAGTGTTGTGGCATGAAAATCAGGGTGTGACAGACCTACCCCCCTTACAAGAATCTCGTCCCCGAGATTCCCAAACTAGGCGCGGAAAGGAGTATGGAAACTTGGATTCGGGGTAGTCTTCACGTCCTCATACTGCTTCTGCTTCCGAGTGGTGCTCCCTTGAACTTGAAGTACTTGATGGTGTCGCTTCGTGTATGATGCTCTTCTTGATCCATGTTGCTAATGGGTAGCTCGAGGTAGGTTAGATTGGGCTAGGGGTCAATGGCTCGGTGGTCAATGCCCTCGTAGAGATCGGGCAAGTTAGGAAGTTGGAAATACTTCCGGGGTTGTGATGCATAGAAAGCATTGTGCACATCAGGTAGCTCAGGTGGCAACTCCAGCTGGTAACTGTCTTCTCTTTGTCTCGTAGTGATCTCAGAAGGGGTTGTTAGATTTTTGGAGTGATCACGAAGGGGGCCGATGAATCTTGGTGTGGGTCTCCTTGTCATGGAAATGCTTGGTTCCTTAGAGAGAAGTGGCTTGCAGGTACACCTGGTCTTCAAGGTGGAGGTTTACTTCCTGACGATGGTGGTTGGTGTAGTTCTTCCTTCTTGACATCGCGGCCTTCAATTGTCTTCTATCTAGCTGAACGGTTCTTCTTCCATCTTCAGTTAGACGAGTAGGTCACCAAGTAAAAGTGACAACCAATGTGACCAAGTACTCCATGAAGTTTCTGTTCATGGGGTACATAAGGTAGGTTGGGGCATTGGTGGTGGTAACGGTTGAGTGTGGGACAAGGTGTTCTCGGCCTAGAGTCAGGACCCCAAGGTCATGATCCAATCGGGTTGTGGCTTGGTAGGGCTTTAGGGTTTCAAGGATTCTAGTGTGCAAGTGAACATTTATCATCTTATCCTTGAGCACAATTCCTGAGATGCCAATTGTGCTATCTAGTCCTTTAAACAAATCACATCATATCACTGATAGCATCATTTCGTATAGGTCAACTCCAATCATCACTCATGTGATTCATATCCTCATGTCTCCCGAGAGGAGGTCTACAAAATCATATATGTCTACAATCCCCAAACTCATGTGTACGTCTACCCCTAAAAATCCATGGGTAGAACATATAAGCTGCTAAGCTTGAACGTGACAATCCAAGTGCTCAGCCTGTTCTTCCAAGGTCTAAGATAAAGCACCTCTATCCTAAGGAAACATGTCGTATGCCACTCCAAAATCTTATTTCCTTCCTATGATTCAACTCCAACAAGCCATTAACTACACCAATCATTACATGATCCAGTAGTTCTTCAAATCCAATCTCTATGGTGTTCCACACGATCTTCTAATATCCTATAATCCACAAATACTGGGAAGGCTACCTTACTATAGTCAGTCCACCAATTTCCATTATCATGGTCAAGTAAACTCCAAGGTCAAGCGTATATATATCCCTAGATCATCTCCGACAATTAATTCAATCTCCTAGTTTATCGTCCACCGAGAAACATGGTATCATGATCGAGATCATCAGTCTAAATCCAATTTACTCCGAACCATGTAGACATACATCATCATCTATATTCAGCTAGAATCACCTACTTAAATCCAAATCTCATGTCCAACGAGAATTTCTTCACTTTTCCCCAAGTTATTATCGTAATATCAACTATCTCCTATCCATATCCACTGGCTAAGTCAAATCCTTATACTTCCAAGAATTTCAGCTTGCGATCATAATTATCCTTCTAAGTCCAATTTACTCAAGGGTAATGAAAGCTATGCTAATCTACACTCATGATCCCACCAAGTTCATCTACCAACATCAAAGCCTCATAATCCACCAAATAGTCTCATATACTTCCTCAAGTCATTGATATAAACTCATCAAGTCATTTGTCCTCTATTCCTATATCCTAAAATTGGTCTTCCCTATGGCATCGTCAGTTTGGTGCTATCTCAGGATGATAATGGGCTAGTTCACTATGTCCACTAGTCCCATGATGGACCCATGGTTGTGCAAGGTTACAGAGGCTTAACCGATGCTTTTGTAATTCTGTGGGTTAAGCACATGGTTAAAGATTTGAGCTGGGGTATCTCGTGGAGTCTCCAAGGGTCTAGGGATGGGTTTCCAGTCTGGAGGATTAACCATAACTCTACGGGGTTGCATTTGGTCGAGGAGGTTGTAGAAAAAGTCTTCAGTGCTGGTTGGTTGCCAAAGTACAATACTTGGTGTATCTTGTCTTGCTAGCCTTCAGTTGAGGAGAGAGATGAGAGGGAGAGGTAGCATAGAGGAGGGGAATGCCTAAAGGGGGTTCTATAGTGCAAGTGCAAACAAACAGGTACAAAAAAGGTCCAAACAAAAGAAACAGGGTAAGGAAGGTGATATAGTCACGTACTTGTTGCCTAGGGCAAAAGTGTGACCTATATCAAAACACAAACAAATAAAAACAAGCAACACACAATCTTGGTTCTATTCGAACAATCATACGGACTCGACTGCGCATAGGGGGTACATGACTCATCCTACCCTAGGGGTTCTCGGATTCAGTAGTCGTGCCTTGCTCCGTGCCTCATGCAGTCTTCTGGGTTTTCCTCGGGTGTCGCTACGTCTCCTGTAGTTGTTCGATGAAACGATCTCGGTTGAGCCTGAAGAGTCTTCAACAACTTCTCGCATGTTGAAGTGATGGGGCAAAGGTGGCTCCTCGTAGCTTGCGTTGACTTGGTCTCCTCTTGTCTTCCTAATCGTGACGATCACTTTTACCTTTTTAAGGTGTCGGCAGTTCCAAGTGGCAATCCTCTATGCAATGACTTTAACAAGGCATAATAGAGGTCCAACATGTCGGTTACGTTGATGACAATATTGACACGAAGAGGGGGGATGAAGAGAACCGTTTTCCTGCTCACTATCGTGAGGCGTACTAAATGGCGAGGTTCAAATCCACTGGTGGTTGTCGACACAACAACGGTAAGGACATGATTGCTCTATTAGCGATGTATATCATGATCTTGCATTTCCTATGCCCTGGTCATCGTATGCTAAGGTTGCACCATCTTGGTGTAGTGCAGAAGGTTTCACCATCCCCTGGGTCTTCATGTCCTCATTCTTCAAAGGTGTATCTTCTGTTGGCATCGTCTTGTGGTGGTGTCGCCAATCTTGGGTTCAGAAGAGGTGGGTGGGTGTTTGTCAAGGTGTACTCCTTCTAGGCTATCCACGAGGATTACAAGGAATCCTGTGGTAAGGGGCTTGAGGGTGCTAGCGACCGCTTTGCAATAGTTTTGAAGGGAAGAGATCGATGGGGAAAGTATGCCTTAGTTTTCGAAAAACTGAGAAGGGAAGAGAAGTATAGACAGTTTTTTGAAAACTAGCGACAGTTTTGAAAATAGTTTTACCCTAACTAACGACCATGCTAACTAAGGCTTCCTACAGTCAGGATGGCTCTGATACCAGCTCTGTGGGGACCCCGACTCACAAGTCGTGATCATCGAATGCACGTGTACAATGATCCCAGAGATCAATGCTCACTGAACACACAGAAGCTGAATAACAAGAGTCTTACATCCATACATACCGTTTTACACAAGTAGGACCATTATGGTCAAGTCTTGAGTGTATCATCACAGCGGAAATCTTCAATAACAACTTGGACCCATGCCATTTGCCTTAGCCCCTACAGGCATTCTGACTAGGAAACGTCCTAGTTTGCATGTTCGTCTCCAAAGAACTCTTCTTCGAACTCTAGTTCTTCCATGCCTGGTCAATTAAATAACCAGTTGCAAGCCAATGAGTACTCTGAATGTACTCGCAAGCAACCCATGTTTTGAACAAGGCACAATAATGCAAAGATATAGCACTAAGTAGGTAGTTTGCAGAAAGCTAGTTTTGCGTGCAATGACATGTTCAACAACTTGTAAGACATGCATCAGGAGAATTCAAGTAACCATGAGGACAGGTTACAGGTATCAACATAAATATAGTGGGCACCAACCCATCTCAATCACGTCAAGTCCTTTGACTTGACCCAAGTAGATATCCAAACACACACACTGGTTTGTAAACTCTGGACATAGTTTAGGCAGCACCGCCCAACTGTCCTTGACCGTGGACACGGCTATTCGAATAGTTTTACACTCTGCAAAGGTTGCACACTGTACCCACAAGATCCGGGGAACTTCCATGTCATCCACGACCCGCGATACCTCAAGTACCCGGGGTAAGCACCCGATCACTACCTTTCCCTAGACGACACTAACATGGAGTCCACTCGATTGGTAGTAACCCCCGTGCCCAACATTTCACATCTTAAAATTGTGGAGCCTCGCTCCCATATTTATCACATACCACTGGCACGGGGTACCAACGGTGTGTCCGGTGCCCCATAAAAATGTTCTTGGCCGCCCTAACTGGCACGACCCCGTCCCGAGAGAGCGCACCAACAACTCTCCCATCACTAGTAATGCTGGCTCCAAGCTAGTATCAGTCTAGGTAATCAATAATGCCCTTTCCCATATAAGGGTAGAGTGGTTGCGCATGTAAGGTTGGGACAGTCGACAAATCTTAAATCTAATCCGTTTTCGAAAACAACACACACACTTGCCTTGGTACACCACTTCGTCATCAAGTGGTTACCCATCTCATCATCTCCCTCGGGCATAAGTGGCACCCGACGGGGTTTTCGAAAAGTCTTTTGATAATACTTTGTCTCCATCACCATGCATATTCCCGTCCCTTTTTGCGTAGCACTACTTTAGCATCCTATCTACTCCCACCGGCATAACCCTCATAAGAAGGTAGGGTCATGCACAATGCAAGTATCAACGAGGAAGTACGGTGGCAAACCATCAAAGTGGTTACTACCTCATCATGATTCCGTTGCAACAACAATATGTTGCTATATGATATGCATAAAAAGGGTTTCATAGACATGGTCAAAGGGCTTCTTGCCTGGTTCTTCAGAGTCTTCAAGTCTTCTGGTCCTTCTCCAAGTACTTCGTCTACTTCGTCAACTAACGTCGAAAACAATCATAATAAGCAATACAACAAGGCAAAAATAAAAGTGCTCTAAAATGTGAGTTGGACTTTTCTAGGATATCTCTAGTTATATGAAAAATAACCAAAGTGGTTTCATTGGAATTGGATCAGTGGATATCTCTGAACATTTTGAAATGATGGAATCAAGGGGTTTATGTATTTGCAAGAAGTGTACAAAAATATATTTTTGAAAAATGAGCAAAGGCACCCATATAACAAAGGATGATTTTAGAAGCATCTAGGAATTGGTTTCACTGGATTTGGAGTTGAGATGATTTTCCTATGAATTTGCGAAGTTGGCTATATATAAAGAAATAGACCATTATTTGAGGTGATACAGAAAGTATTAGTAAAAATGTTCAAAAACTAAGTTTTGAACTTATAGACATCTAGGATTTTGAACTATGAAATTTGGATCAAAAATGGGCTCTCTGTGATTTTCTAAACTTTATCACAAAATTAAGAAAATTGGGATTTACTAAATAAGTGTGAAGGAAAGTTCTCTGGAAAAATGTGCAAGCTTCTCTATGAGGAAGGGAATGATTTATAGAGTCACTAGAAATTTGAATCATTCAATTTGGAGTTAATATGAATATTTGGGATATTTTACAAATTTTCGGAAATAGAAAAAGATAGAGGAAGTGGGGGGGGGGGGGGGGTTAATACCTATACCGCGCACCGGGTGCAGCATAGCGCTGCAGCGCACTGGGCCGGCCCAGCGGCTCTACCACGTGGGCGGTAGGGCCACGTTGAAGGCGCCTAGGCGGAGTACGCCTTCGCTGCTAGGACGCGGAAGAAGCCGAACGCGCCTCCACTTGCCAGCGTGGCCCGGTGGCTGAGCCACTGACGAGCGGGGCCCGCCTGCAGGATCGTCCTCAACCTCCCGTGCGGGCACGAAGGGAGGAAGAGGAGGCGTTCGACGCCGGCCACCGGCGCTACAGGGCGTCTCCGGCGATGCTCCGCCCACCTGCGTGCTCAGGGGACCAGGCCGCGTCCAACCGTCGAGCAGGGTGCCTAGGAGCACTGGGTCGAGCAGGGTGCTGGCCGCGGCGGACGAGGCCGGCGGTGAGATTCAGGCACGGCGAGGCAGGCACGGGGAGGAATAATAGATGTGCGGGTGAGGCTCCTTGGGGCTATGGGGGTCCTATGGTATGGTTCAAGGGGAAGGAGAGGGTCGGGACGACGCAAATTTTAGGGATGGACGGCGGCTCGGCTCCGGCCATGGGAAGCGATGGAGCAGCTCTGGAGAGGAGGAGAGAGGTCCGGGAGAGTGTTTGGGGGGCGGTTAGTTGAATGGTGACCTTGAAGGAGGTCGAGGGGGTCATATAGGGCGAGGCCGAGGTGCACCATGAGCGGAGCTCACGGCCGCGGCCTGGGGCATCTCCAGAGGCCAAACGGGCGCTCTGGTGCGTGCCTGGGGTGCTCGTGGGCATGGTCCATGCCTCTCTTAGGGGAGAGGAGAAGGAGAGCGAGCTCGAGGAGGTCCCGCACGAGTGCGGCGACTGGCGGACGCGAGCGGCGCTCGAGCATGCGTGTCAGAGGTCGCCGGAGAGAGGAGGAGGGGGCCGACCGTCTTGCGTGTCCCGGATGTCGAGGAGGCCTCGGGGGACACAAAGGGGAGGGCCCTAGGTGGTCAGAAGCCTCGGGCAGGACGCGGCTACAGTGCCCTGGTGCACTATAGCACGCTCCAGAGCACGCATACGGCTGGCATTGGCATCTTTTTGGCGCCCAGGACGTGGCCACTAGTGTCTAGAGGGTCCGGGGAGGAGTAAACAAAGGGGTAGTGGCCTTGGATGCCCTGGTGAGCCAGTAGGAGAGGAGAGAGGTAGAAGAAGAGAAAGAAAAAGGCTGCCCAGAGAGAGAAAGTGAGGGTTTCACCACCAAATAATTGAGCTGTTGAAGGGGGGAATTACTGGAGGTAGAAGGTGACTAGGTTAAGCTCTTGCAAAAAGTTGAGATCATGGACAATAGTGGAAGGTGTCAAAAGAGTGGTTTTTGTAAAATGTCAGAAGGTGTTTGATGGTGTTTTGGGCAAGCAAATGAACTCCATTTGGCATGATACTCCACAGGGTCAAATGGAACATATAATTAGGTCCTTCCACCAATTTGTAGCTTATTTGGGCAAAGTTTCCAATGCAACTTTTGTAAACCCTAGAAATTAGCAGAAATGAACTTGTGCAGATCTAGTTGAGCAAATCACTTCTCCTTGATGCACCACTTGGTGTAGTGGCCCCATTTGGTCATGTGAACATGCTCACCAAAGTTGGGGTCAAGGATAGAAAGTTGGTAGCACAAAGTTGTTCAAATTTGATTCTGGTCAGAGAGGGTTTTGGGGCACTTTGATCAAGTTAACTTGTTCTCCAACTTGTGCCACTTGGACTAGATGAATAACTAGAAAATGTGAGCATGTTCACAAGGTTTGATAACATTTGGAAATGTTTGGCAATGTAAAGTTGCTCAAAGTTCAAAATGGACAGAAATGGTTTTGAGGGGATTCGATGATGTTATATTGTTCTCCAAGTCATGATACTTGTCAAGATCATCTAATATGTCATATGTGACATGCTAGAATTTTCTTGGAATTGTTGGAGAATATTTCCTTTGTAAATATTTCAAAAGCTTGAAATATCCAGAAAGGGTTTTTGAGGGATTTGGCCAATATTTTGAACATGACCATGTGTTGAAACTCTTATATATGGACAATATATGTCCACTGAGTTTCCCTAGGCTTTGTCAAATATTTTTGAAACAATAAAAATGATTTTTCCCTAATAAAGACCATTTCTGGCCTTAAGAAAAAGCTTTTAAATAAAATAGGAAAATAACTTTTAAAATTATATTTTTGTGGTTTATGGGAGTCCTACATCTAATAGGATTCACATATATTTTTGTAAAGATTTTTACTGCCCTTAATTAAGTACTTGCAGTGCAAATCTCAATTCAGGGTTTTTTTGGAAAACTAGTTTTTGAAAATACTATTTGGCCAAATTAGTTTTGTAAGAAATTACTTTTATGTCCCATACACATGGCATGATCATTGGTCAAGGTTTTTGGATCAAGGGTAAGGAGTATAAGGGTTGGAGAATTTATTTGATTTTTAGAGCACTTGCAAACAGTAGTCAAACATTCAATCAAAGCAAAGACAAAACACTCAAAAGTTTTTGTCAAACCACATTTTAGCATGATTTATTGACTTAAGTGTTGTGGCATGAAAATTAGGGTGTGACACATTCGTAGATCTGCCATGCAGCATATCAGATGTCGCGGAGTTCTACCGTGCCCAGGAGGGGAGCTCAACGGAGAAGCTGTTCTGGTCCCAGTATGTTGGGGCCGAACACCCAATGCCTCTGAGTGACCAACTGAAGTAGTTGGTCGAACTCCACAGGGCGGCCGAAGTGGCTATGAAAGATTTCATAGTCCGGATGTGGCCTGGTCAGCCCCTGCCTACTAGCTACTTCGGCCTGATCAAGCGGATGGTGAATGCCTGTCCGCGGCTCAAAGTCATCAAGCGATCTGGTTGCATTGAGGGTGCCCGCCGGGCCTTTGCCCGCGCGAGGGTGCACTGGGGAAAGTTGGATGCTGAGAAGCTAGTGAAGGACGGTCCGCTAGAGGGCAAGGAGTATCGCCATCCCTAGAAGTACTATGATGGCATTATGAAGGCGCTCGTCTCGTGGCCGATGAATGTACCAAGGACAAGATCTTTGATTGAATGAACCTCTGCTGCTGTTGTAATTTAAAGATGAAGTTACTTGTGCTATGTAGCACTTGTTTGATTTAAAATATTACCTTCTGTGCGGCTATTTATAGAATAATGAAAGTAGGCCGGTCGTCGGCTTCCGCCCCCACACAACTAGTACCGGGGTGTTCCTGGAAACACCCGGATGCTCTTTATCCAAATGTTTGGTCCCTTAAGGAGGTATCCGGCGCAACGAACAAGGCAATCGGACTATGCGGCTTTATAACTTTCACTTAGCCATAGAACTCTACAATTTTAAATTTCGGCGAAGCCCCTAGAATCCGGACGGCCGAATTGGGGCGCTATATACGCCTAGATCAGACGAAGCCGATTTACTGCCTAAAGAGGAAAAATTATTAAGGATTTTAAGACTTCTCGAACAGCGACCAGCTCTCGCCACATCATGCCGGTCAGTTTTCGGCTTTCTCTACTGAGGTGCTCATCTGGCAGAAATGGGACACAATGGCAGTAGTTCTCCTTGCGCTACCTTAGCCGATATAATGAAACATAAGTTACCAAAACAAGGGAGCCGGGCTAACCCAACTATAGACCCAAGACATGATTCGGAGCTGATGCATATGGTGCTATAAGTTCGGGGTGCCGCACTGTTGAAAGTGTTCGGACTTGTCTTGCCGTATTATGTGGCGCCATAGGAAGCCCCTGGCAAACTGACCGTACCAAGGTGTACGGATGCAATATCAAATAAACATTTATAAGAAAAAAATGCTCAAATAAGAATAATAAGCTGACGCTATACATGATCTCCCATTTATGAATAATACGTTTAAGCGTATGTTTACAATGGATGCATGAAGTGGAGATAAATAGGACTATTTGACATGTCCTATCCAGGGACAGGCTGCGTACAGATACATAAAACAGGTATAACGATCGTAAATAGATTCCACCTGGGTATTTCCTTCTATGCACAACTCCTGTTGCCTCCTTGGTTTTCTATCCTATGTAGGTCCGGCAATCCGGCCCTTCTGAAGAGGCTGTGCTAAAGCAATGTCCTGAAAGGTAAAAGGCAAAGATTATGAAGGTATGTTGCGGTGATACTGCACTATTGACTGAGTCACTGATGTGCCTCCGCCTGTGTCCATGGTATTTTGAGTGTGTAATTGTGTACGCGTGGCACGAATGCCACTTTCATGGGGTTTGTGCGTGATGATCCTGTTGCGGGGTGCTCCGCACTCGTTTGACGGTGCTTGAGCTTGTTGACGCCGGATTGGTGGTTTGCCGGAGGAGGCCGCATTATACTTCTCCCGCGAGGGCTGCAGTATGCTCTTCTATATGGAGAGAGCGGTCCATGTTTCCGTTGACTGGTATGACCCCGCGCGGGCCTGGCATCTTGAGCTTGAGGTATGCATAGTGTGGTACCGCATTGAATCTAGCAATGGCGGTTCGTCCGAGCAGTGCGTGTCGTGGGAAATGAACACCTATGGGGCAGGGGCCCCTTTCGGTCCGGCAAGGGAGCGGAGGGCGCACGAAGAGCGGATCGAGGCGAAGCACGCGAGGGATTTTTACCCAGCTTCGGAGCTCTCCGGAGAGATAATACTCCTACTGCTGCTTTGTGATTGTATTCTGTTCTTGCTTGGGAGCGTGAGAGTGGTGTAGTTTCGAATGGGTCGAACCCCTTCTACGTTGCGCATGGGCCTCCTTTTATAGGCTAAAGGGGTCACCGACAGGTGGCAACGCAGGCAAGGGTACAAATGTAAAAAGGGTGGTTGGTACAACTGCCATCTACAGTGCACCCTACCTAACTCTGACGGCAGGGGACAAGGGCATTTAATGCCCATCCGCATCGCCTACACAGTGCAGAAAAGCGACTGTTAGGGGCGCCACCGCTTGCCACGATGGCCTTCTTGTTATCTCCACTTGCCACCTTGCACCGCTTGGCTGCGCAGCTTCCCGCCACGTGCGCCTGGAATGATCCTGCGGCGACACGTCGACGGATGCGCTGGAGCATGGGCGTAGAGTGGTGGCTTCGCCGTGGCAAGCGTCTTGCCGCGGTCGTTGTCTTGTCGCACCCGAAAGCTTGTCGCTCGTCAGGTCTTGCCGGGAGGCGCGGCGCATCGCGGCAAGTTCTTCGAAGTGCCTGGGTCGGCCTTCCCGGCAAGCTCCTCTTGCCGGGGCCTTGTCCTTCCCGGCAAGCTCCTCTTGCCGGAGTCTTGTCTTCTCAGTTAAAACACTTTGTTCTTGAATGGCATCAATAGGAACTACGGACAATCTTGGCGGACACCCGGCAAGCCTTGCCGTAGGACGCTGCGACTCCCCGTGCACAAGTTCGGGATACTAAGGTACCCCTACTTTAGTACACCAACAGGAGCCCCCGGGCCTGGGCCACACATGGTGCCGAGCGCTGTTGGGCCAGGCCCAAAACAGGGCACGGGCACACGCGGCCTGGGTCCATACCAAATCTAACTCCGTATCCACCGCGCCCTCCAGTAACGGCACGCGTCAAACGTGGCGTCGTGGGAGAGATCGTGGGTGATTCTTTAATCGAAAAAGGCGTAACGTTCGCCTCCTCCTCTTTATAAGCAGCGGAAACAGGGGCCATTCCCCCACCTTCGCCACTTGCAGTTGCTTCCTCAGAAATCTCCGCCGCTCCCCTCCGCTTCTCAAAGCCGAAAGAGAGCAGCGCTCCTCTCCCGTCGCCGCCGTTGCCACCAGCGCCCTCGCCCTCCCCCACCGCTTCCGCCATGGCTCCGAAGACCGGGAAGGGCGCGAAGTCAGCCAAGGCGCTGCGGCTTGAGGCGCTGCGCAAGGAGCGAGCACTTTTCCCCCCCGAGCTCACCGCGAAGGAGTTGCGGGAAAGGTTCTATCTCTTCTGGTCGACGGAGACGCGGGTGCATCCGCGCATGCAGGTACTCTCCGTTGAAGCTTCTACTTCGAAGCGGTGTCCAAAAGGATACTACTTCTTTCCATTGTTCTTCTATTGCGGGCTCTGCCCACCCTTTTCCGATTTCTTCTGCGATATCATGAATACCTACGGGTTTCATCTCCTTGACTTCACCCCCAACGCCGTTCTGACCATGGCGGTTTTTGCACATCTCTGCGAGAACTTCGTCGGAATCCACCCAAATGTTGCCCTTTTTCGCCACTACTTCATGCCCCGG
Source organism: Triticum timopheevii (assembly GCA_963921465.1). Lineage (NCBI taxonomy): Eukaryota > Viridiplantae > Streptophyta > Magnoliopsida > Poales > Poaceae > Triticum > Triticum timopheevii. The sequence goes on from OY997264.1 coordinate 298,101,339, forward strand.
GCCGAGAAGGGAGAGCCCTTAGCTGGCGAGATCACCTGGATCTCGAGAGTCGGCATGAAGGAGGTCTATCTGGAGGGGGAGCTCCGCAGCAAATGGGAGGAGTGGAGAGCGGAGTGGTGTTGGATTGTTGATGAGAACCCTCATCCATTCACCAACTTGCTCCAAGCCCGAGTAGTGCGCGGCGGCGACTGGAGCGCCCTGGCGGCGGACGATGCTAGATTGAAGATCGCCACCACCCGGATCTTGCGGATCAGGCTTGCCGGGCTCACTGTAGGGGCTGTTGGCGCGGATTTTCTTCGCCGCCGCATCGCCCCTCTACAAGAGAGGGGGAGACCCGCCTGGTTGTTTGGGGGTCCGGCGGATATCATGAGGCTGTGCCCAGGCCTCAATTTTAACTTTACTGTCATGGAGTTGGATGGGACGCTGAAGGAGCTGTTCAAGCACGACCCCAACCATCCCGAGTGGTTCAGGCTGCCGCAGGGCGTCGTCCCGTTGTGCAATAACTCCCAGCTTGACCGCATCCACGCAATGATGCCGGAGTGCGACTCGCATGGGATTATCCCAACTTGGCAGGAGCCCGCCGACGACGTCGTGCAGCAATTCTTCGACGACTTGGTGGAGGTGGCGGTCTGTGCCTACGAGCAGAGGCTTCTCACCCGCGACACCACTGATGATGAGATGCAGCGCATCGCCACCAGGGCGGAGGAGACGGCGGTAGCCGCCGCCGCGGGCGAGTTCGGGTTTACTTTGGAGGAGGCAGAGGCAGCCGAGGTGGCAAGCCTTGCCGACCGAGAGGATCTTGGCGGGGAGGTCGTTGGCGAGGGAGAGCCCGAAGCCGAAGCGAGCGAGCCTGCCGGGGGCGCAAGTGGCCAGCCGTCTTCAAGTAACTTGCCGCAGACGGGGCCCTCAGTGCAGCCCCCAGCTCAACCAAGAAGGCGCCTCCGCAGGACCGGAGACACAGCAGGGCGGCAGACGGGCCAACAGCCGCCGCGCCGCGGGACACGCTCCACCGCGCCAAGCACCGTCGTCACGGGAGCATCTCACGTCGCACCGACAACTGGGGCGGGGTCTTCTCGGGCCGCCGCTTCCGATCCTGCCGCAGCTCCCGCCAAGCATCCAAGGGAGCCTACTCCTCCGCCTCGTCGCGCTGAAAGGGTGCCGGACTTTGATCTCTCTGCGCTCAGCTCCGACGAGGAGGAAGAAGAGGAGGACGAGTAAGTCTTTTCTTTTTGTTGTACTTATGGTTCTTCAATTCTTGTTGTTTCTTGTCTTGTTTCTGATCTGCTTTCTTCTAAACCTTGTTCCTTTCCAGGACTCTGGCCCAGAGAGTGGCGAAGAGGGCCAAGGTCCCCGTGGTTGTCATCGAGGACGATCCTGCTGTGGCAACAGAGGACGCATCCGAGACCACCTTGTCGGACCCGGCAATCTCTCCCCGAAGCAGCCCCCAGCGCAGCCCCCAGCGTAAGTATTTGTTCACTTCCTTTCCTAGGGCGCACATGGGTGCTCTTTCCTTGCTGATATCTTGTTTATTGGTTTGCTTGTGTAGGAGCAGAACAGGCTCACCAGGAACAACCAGAAGCTGCCCCTGAAGTGCTATCTGCTTCGACTACGCCGCCAAGGGGTGATTCTCCGGCAAGGGAGCGCTCTCCGGCAAGGGAGAGGTCCCCGGCAAGGGAGGAGTCTCCGGCAAGGGGTAGCACCAGTGACCCTCCGGTGGTGGAGCCCATGACCGCAGATCCCAGCACTGGTAATTTCCCTTGCCTGAAACTTCCCTTGGATTCTTCTTCTTCTGGTCTTCTTTTTTTGGATATTTGCTTGACTTCTTCTCCCTCTTCCTGTCTTCAGATCCTCCCTCCACTGAACCGATGGCGACCGAGGCCACCGGCGAGGAGAACGTGCGCTGCAATGTTGACGAAGCCGCTGCCACCGAGGAAGGGGCCGGCGCTAATGATCCTGCCGACGAAGAGGCCGCCAAGGCTGCTGGCGCTGGAGCTGGCGAGGGATCCGGCAATCATACTGACGACCCTGGGGCCGCAGGAGCGCAGGGCGCTACGCCGACCGCCGACCCCTCCGCCGCTGACACAGCGCGAAGCTCCGAAGAGCCCCAGCCCAGCGCCTACTTGAAGGCCGGCGACGGTGTCTTCATCAAGCTCCCCTGGGCGTCAAGCTCCAGGGCGCCAGTCGAGGGAGAGGCTTTTGACGGAGAAGTACTCGCCTCCGCTGGGCTGACAGTGGTTGACGCGCCAAGCAGCAGCAGCGGCGAGTCTGAGGTGGAGCAGCTGCTCCAGAAGTTGGTGTCGCTCTACCGCGCCCGACAAGCGAAATTGGAGTCTCGGGAAGCGCTTGTCGCGCAGGCGGGAGTGGACATAGAGAAGCACGCGGAGGAGCTCCAGAGCCGCAACCAAGAGGCCCTCTGGTCCATTGCAGAGGAGAGGGCGCAGCTCGTCGAGGCGCGGAAGGATTTTCTCCTCGAGAAGGCCGAAGCCGAAGAGCAGCAATGGATCGCCGCCGAGGAGATGTCCGTGCGAGAAGGCGAGCTGACGCAGAAGAAGGTTAACTTGGACATCCATGAGGAGGAGCTTGCCGCGCGCGAGGAGACACTTGGCGGAGCCCTCAAGGAAGCGAAGGATGCTGCTGCAGCTGCCGAGGCCGCCAAGATGGAGCTGGAGGTGAGGGTGACGGAGCTAGAAGCCACCCTCAAGACAAAGAATGAAGAGCTTGCCGCGCTCCAGCGCGAGCGTGAGAAGGACGCCCTTGCCCACGGTGAGCTGCAGGGTCGTCTCTCTAAGAAGGGCAGGGAGCTGAACGCCGCCAAGGACGCCAATGCCGATCTCGAGCTGAAGCTGGCCACGCTGACGGAGACGTTGGACGGCGCCAAGAAGCGGGAGGAGGACTTGAAGCAGGAGATCAAGGCCAATGAGGCGTTGCTGACGAGGGCCACCAAAACCCAGAACACCTTCAGGGCTACTGTGGAGCTCTGGACGGAGGGCCTCGTCAACATCGCCGCAGTCATTGATGAGGAGCTGGCGCAGCTGGAACTGGAGGGCTTTGGGTATTCCTCCGACGAAAACCTCCAGCCCAGCGCCAAGCTCACTCTGTTCTTCAAGGACGTGGCGACGGCTCTCCAGCAACTCCGGGAAAGGATCCCAAGGCAGCTGGCTGACGAGTCGCGTGCAGTCTGCGCTAGAGTCTTGGAGAAGGTGCTGGCGAAGGTGCTCTTCCGCAATCCGGGCCTCAACCTCACCAACGTCCTCAAGAAGCTGCCGGCGGGTGCTGATCTTGAAGAGCTCAAGGCCCTTGTCGCACCCATTGTGGACAAGGTGAATGAAGTCAGGAGGATCAACGGCGAACGCGTGGATTAGGCCGCCCGTTTTCTCCTTTCCTTGCCGCTGCCATTTATATTATGAGAACAATTTAGTCAGTGCCACGACAAGTTACCTTTGTAATATAACTTTATCTTGGGCAGTATTTGCTATGTTATTTCCTTTTACTTGATTCCTTCCTTTGTATGTTTTCGCCCTACGCTTTCAGGGAACTTGCCGGTGCAGGCACCCTTGCCGTGAGCGCTGAGTGCGGAACATCAGCAGCCTGCCGGCGATGCTGCTTCTGGCAAGAAACCTTGTCGCAACTAGTCGCAGCACACTTAAGTCGTTGAGCGGACTCGAAACGAAGTAAGGGCGCAACTAGCTGCGAGTCGGTTCCTCTGCGCACAGGTTTTCCATACAAAGCACGGTCATTCAAGGAAGATAACTTAAGAAATTTTAAAACTGATTGTGCTCAAACTTTGGCAACTTAGCTTTTCTGTCGTTTGCGTCCCGGCAAGGCTATACTTCTTTGAATGACGCCTGGTCCACACCCTTATCTTCTCCTCCCCCCCCCCGGTGAACTTGTGGGCGAAGGAACCTTCTCTTTAAGGAAAAGAAAGAAGAGAAAATAAAGATATGGAGCCTCAAGGCTCGTTATTGCTTACCGGGGGCAAGTGCTGCACAAAGTGTCAGACAATGCATGCAAAAAAGAAAAAAGGCATGAAACTTGACAATATGTGCGAAGCACATGAGCTTTATTTGTGCACGGGATCTGCGCCCAGCTTTGTACAAACGGTTACATGCAATAGCGGCAAGGCTTGTACAAAAGGTGGTTGCCGGAACTGGTTCCAGAAACCGCACCTTATGGGTAAAACTTACGAAGATGCTCAATGTTCCAGGAGTTGCTCACCGGAAAGCCATCTTCGGTCTCAAGGCGGACAGCGCCAGGCCTAGTGACTCGTTTCACCCGATAAGGGCCTTCCCACTTCTACGTCAACTTGTTGGAATTCTTGGCGGATTGAACGCGCTGAAGAACAAGGTCGCCTTCCTCGAGACTTCTGGCATTGACTTTGCGGCTATGGTAGCGGCGCAAAGCTTGCTGATATCGAGCAGCTCGTACAACAGCCTGAAGACGATCTTCCTCAAGGAGCAGCGCGTCATCTTGTCGCAGTTGCCCTTGCTCAAGCTCATCATAAGCGAGCACTCGAGGCGATCCGTATACGAGTTCCGTGGGGAGAACTGCCTCTGCTCCATAGACTAGAGCAAAAGGTGTCTGGCCAGTGGCTCGATTTGGCGTCATCCTGATCGACCAAAGAACCACTGGCAGCTCCTCGATCCAATTCCTTCCGCACTTGTGCAGCCTGTCGAAAGTTCTGGTCTTGAGTCCGCGCAGCACTTCAGCGGTTGCCCTCTCCGCTTGACCGTTGCTTCTCGGGTGAGCAACAGAAGCGAAGCAGACCTTGGCGCCAAGATCTTGGACGTACTGCATGAAGGTGCGGCTCGTGAATTGTGTGCCATTGTCGGTGATGATCCTGTTAGGGACTCCGAAACGGCAAACAATCGACCTGAAGAACTTGACTGCTGACTGTGCTGTCACCTTCGTCACTGCTTCCACTTCCGGCCACTTTGTGAACTTGTCGATTGCCACGTACAAGTACTCAAAGCCCCCGACAGCTCGGGCAAAAGGGCCGAGGATGTCGAGCCCCCAGACCGAAAATGTCCAGGATAAAGGGATTGTCTGGAGAGCTTGAGCTGGCTGGTGTATCTGCTTGGAGTGGAACTGGAACGCTTCACACTTGGTTACTTGTGCAGTTGCATCCTGGAAGGCTGTTGGCCAAAAGAAACCTTGCTGGAAGGCTTTGCCGGCAAGTGCTCTTGCGCCAATGTGGTGACCACATATGCCTCCATGTATCTCCGCCAACAGCTTCTGTCCATCTTCCCGGGGAATACACTTCAATTTCACTCCGTTGAATCTCTTTCTGTACAGTATGTCGTCGACAAACTGGTACATACTTGATTGCCGGGCTACTCTCTCCGCTTCTTCTTGCTCTTCGGGAAGTTCTCCTGTCTGAAGGAAACAGACAATCTGTTGTGCCCATGCTGGAGCTTGCGGCTCAACAACAAGGGCTAAAGGCACAAATGCTGCTGCGGGAAGATCTGCTTCTACGGCAAGAACCTGCAGTTCAGCCGGAGCTTGATGTCCCCCGGCAAGCTTGCCGGAGCAAAACTTGTCGGGAGCGTCTGCTTCAACGAAACAAACCTTAGGGCTTGTCGGAGCAGACTGCTCCTCAGCACTCTTGGTGTTGATCTTGGGGACCTTCTTGGCAGCGGCTTCGGGGAGCTCAGCCGGAAAGTAGTCACCGGAAATCAACTTCCTCTTCTTACTCTGTCCAGTTGATGGTATCACAGATGGTTAAGTCAGCCTGAGCGCAAAGATCCCTGGTTCCACAGGTAACTTGAGTGCAGCGCATTTTGACAGGCCATCTGCAATGTCGTTCTGAGCTCTCGGAACATGCTCCATCTGTAAGCCGTCAAAATGCTCTTCCAACTTTCTCACTTCATCAATGTAAGCTTCCATCAACGGACTCTGATAATCTTTGTTCACTTGACGGACGACAAGCTGCGAGTCACCCCTGACAATAAGCTTCTTGATCCCAAGGTCTGCTGCGATTCTAAGTCCAGCAAGCAAGCCTTCATACTCTGTAGTATTGTTTGTCGCTTGCTCCTTGGGAAAGTGCATCTGGATGACGTACTTGAGGTGCTCTCCGGTGGGGGCGACAAGTAACACGCCCGCACAGGCGCCTTGCAGCGAGAAAGCACCATCAAATTACATGATACATTCTTTGCTTGCTTCCTTGACGGGGATGCTCGTCTCTGGAGTTTCTTCATCAGGCGTTGGCGTCCATTCTGATATAAATTCTGCCAATGCTCGGCTCTGGATAGTTGAAGTACTTTCAAACTTGAGGCCAAAGCTTGAAAATTCCAGTGCCCACTCGACAATCCTGCCTGTTGCTTCTGGATTCTACAATATCCTCTTCAACGGAAAGCGAGTGACAACTGTAATCTCATGTGCTTGAAAGTAATGGCGCAGCTTTCTCGAGGCCATGAGAAGGCCGAAAAGCAACTTCTGCACGCCAGAGTACCTTGATCTAGCCCCCTGCAGAAGGGAACTAACAAAGTAAACTGGGCGCTGCACCATTTTCTTCTGCTTCTCTTCTTGTGGCTCCACAGATTCATCCTTGCCGAGAGCAGAGCTTGTCGGGGAAGCCCCCTGCTTGTCGCTGGATACACTCGCCGTGGCCGTTGGCTCATCATCCGCCTCCCTTTCTGCTACTAATGCAGCACTAACCACTTGATTGGTTGCCGCTAGATATAGCAGCAACTTCTCTTGTGGTTTAGGTGCGACAAGTATTGGAGTGGAGGACAGGTATCTCTTTAAGTCCTACAGCGTAGCCTCCGCCTCTGGAGTCCATTTCATTGGACCTGCCTTTTTCAAAATTTTGAAAAATGGCAGGGCGCGCTCAGCAAACTTAGAGATGAACCTGCTGAGAGCAGCCACGCAGCCGGTAAGCCTTCGCACATCCTTGACGCACTTCGGTGCTTCGATCTGCTCAATGGCCTTGATCTTGTCGGGATTAGCTTCAATCCTCCGCTGAGATACAAAGAACCCGAGAAGCTTGCCGGAAGGGACTCCAAACACACACTTCTCGGGGTTGAGTTTGAGATTGATCTTGCGCAGATTTGCAAAGGTCTCGTCCAGATCTTGAATCAGAGTTGCTTTGTCTTTGCTTTTGACCACTATGTCATCCATGTACGCCTCTACATTTCTGTGCAACTGTGGCTCAAAAGCTTCGTGGACTACCCTTGCAAATGTTGAACCAGCATTCTTTAGTCCGAAAGGCATCCGCACAAAGCAGTACGTGCCACATGGAGTAATGAATGCTGTTTTTTCCTCATCCTCTTCTGCCATGAAGATCTGATGATATCCTGAATATGCATCAAGGAATGAAATCAAAGCACATCCTGCCGTGGAGTCGACGATCTGGTCAATGCGCGGCAAGGGAAATGGGTCCTTGGGACAAGCTTTATTAACATCAGTGAAGTCTATACAAAGCCTCCATTTTGCGTTCACCTTGCGCACGACTACAGGATTGGCCAGCCACATTGGATGGAGCACTCCTTTGACTAGGCCTGCTGCTTCCAACTTCTTGATCTCTTCTGCAATAAATTCTTGGCGACCCACTTCTTGTTTTCTGACTTTCTGCTTGACGGGCCGCGCGTGAGGATAGACGGCAAGGTGGTGCTCAATTACTTTCCTGGGAACACTGGGGATGTCAGATGGTTGTCATGCAAACACATCGACATTCGCCCGCAGGAAAGCAACGAGCGCGCTTTCCTATTTAGGATCAAGCGTGGCACTGATGGTGAAGGTACCACCAGTGCCGTCCTCCTTGGCAGCCACTTTCTTGGTCTTTGGCGGAGCTGTTTTCGCCTTCTTACACTTGCCGGTGGAGCTCGATGGTGCGTCCTCGACGGTAGCGCAGCACTCCGAAGAGGTGTGCTTGCCGGAGTGGGCATCAGAGCTCTTGCCAGACTTGGTCTTCTTCTTCCCCCCGGGAGCTTCAGCGGCAAGTGGTTTATGTTCGGCTGCGGCTGCTGCTTCCCGGTAGATCTTATCGGTACAGATAAGGGCATCCTTCTTGTCGCCATGGACAGAGATGACACTTATTGGACCAGGCATCTTGAGTACGTTGTATGCATAATGTGATGCTGCCATGAACTTGGCGAGCGCTGGACGGCCGAGTATCCCATTGTAAGGCAATGGGAAATCAGCAACGTCAAAAGTAACTTTCTCTGTCCTGAAGTTCAGCTCGCTGCCAAACGTCACTGGCAATGTGATCTTCCCCTTCGGCTTGCTCCTTCCTGGATTGATTCCTTGGAAAGTACCAGTCTCTTCGAGCTCACTGTCGGGGATCTGGAGCTTCTTGAGTACCGCTGAGGAGATCAGGTTCAAGCCGGCCCCGCCGTCAACTGGCATCTTTGTGACTTTGAGGTTGCGGATAGTTGGTGAAACCAACATCGGCAAGCACCCAACCGCAGTAATGCGATCAGGGTGGTCCTCAATGTCAAAGATGATAGGCGTGCTGGACCATTTCAGGGGCTTGCGTGACTCAACTGATGGTTCTGCTGCATTAACTTCTCGCACCCACTGCTTGAGCTGGCGGTGCGAAGTATGCAGAGAAGCACCACCATCAACGCACAGAACCTCTGTTGCTTTCTAAAGCTCCTGCTCGTCGGCCTCATCATCCTCCATGTCTTCGTCATCGTCTTCATCTTCATCCTTGTCGCGGCCGCGGGGAGGCCTGTCTCCTTGCCGCTGCTTGGCCTTGCCGCGACGCCCTCCCTGGCCGGGACGCTTCTTGCCGGATCCTCCACCACCTTCTTGGGCCTTCTCCTTGTCGCGTCATTTGTATTCAGCTTTCTGCAGTTCAACAAGCTGCTCAACTTTCTTGCAGGTCTGGAGATCATGGCCCTTGGTGCGATGGATCTTGCAGTACTGCTTGCCGGAGCCGTCCTGCTTGTCGGCAGCCACTACAGCCTCGCTGGAGTTACCAGCTTTGGCCTTCTCGGCGCCACCTCCGTTGTCGGACTGCTCGACAACTAGCACATCTTTAGCTTTCCTCTTCCTGTTGTTCCGCCTCTGGTTTTTCCTTGCCGGGGCGGCATCCTCCATGTCAGACCCCCCTGCTCCTGTGTTCTCTCCGGGGAGTTTCCTCCCTTCCTCAGCACGTGCACATCTGTCGGCCAGGGCGTATAGCTCACTGACGTCCCTTATCTTGCACATCGCCATCTCCTCCCGCATCCTGCCGTTACGCACGTTCTGACGGAATGCGCTAATAACCGCGGCGGGGTGGACATCTGGGATGTTGCGCTGCACTTGGCTGAATCTCTGAATATACTTGCGCAGGGACTCTCCTTCCTTTTGGGCGAGCAGATGAAGATCCCTTTCCTAGCCATGGGGTTTGTGGCCGCCTGTGAAGGCGCCGACAAACTGATGGCACAGGTCCGCCCATGAGGAGATGGAGTTGTCCGGCAAGTGCATGAGCCAAGATCTGACATTGGGTTTGAGTACCAGCGGGAAGTAGTTGGCAAGGATCTTCTCGTCGCGCTCCCCGGCAGCTTGCACCGCGATGGTGTAGATGCTGAGGAACTCTGACGGATGCAACCTGCCATCATACTTCTCTGGTACATCTGGTTTAAAGTTCTTTGTGCTGGGCCACTGGACTTGCCGCAGCTCACGAGTAAACGCAGGGCAACCTACCGCGTACGGCAAGTCGCCTGGTTCCCCTGGCGCATGCATGTCAACAGCGGGCCCAGCGCGCTGGTCTGATTGACGCCGCGCTTCTCTCCGACGGTCAATGCGGGTGCGAGCGTCTTCGTGCTGTCGTTCTTGGAGAACTTGGCATTGATCGCGATGAGCTCGTGGATCTGATGACGCCGTGGAGTCGGTGTCGTGGTTGATCCGGCGAGTCGGCGATCTTGGCCTTCGGGGCGGGGAGTGCACGGTGGTTGCACCTCCACCGGTCTTGTCGCCATCAGCTCGCGTCCGACAATCTTGCCGCGGCCGTGCTATAGCTGGCTGGCGTGGAGTGTCGCCGTTGGCGAAGCCGATGAGGCTCTGTATAGTGGCCCTCCAATCGTCGATCTTGTCTGGCGCTGGAGGGTAATCTAGAAGCAGTTGAGCTCGAGCCAACGCTTCTTCTGGAGTCTTCGGTGGCGGCGGTGAGTGGCGCGAGGAGCGGGATATGCTCGAACTTCCAACTGGGTTGGAAGGAGCAGTACCCCGTCCAGGCGACTGTACCTCACTCGTGCCGGCATGCTAGCGTCCATGCTGGTCTTGAACGCCCCGAGATCCACCAGCTTGGCCTTGTTCTAATGCGAGCACGGTGCCGCGAGCACCATGACGCTGTCGATCCCGTGCCTCCTGAGATGGGCGCGGTGTGTGTACGGACGCCGAAGTTTGCGGGGCCTTGTCCTTGGATCTGGTAGCGACGTGAAGTCCCTCGTCGGCGCCCGCTCCTTCACCAGTGTCTACCCCACCGCCCGTTTGCTCCGGTGGCGGTGGGATCGACGCGGCCGGGGCAGCCACCTCCGAAGCCTTCTTCTTCGGTGGCATGTAGATGAAGATGATGATGAACTGGCTCGCGCGAACGCCGGATCGGGTTCACACAACCTCGACGCCCCCCTTCCTGGCGCGCCAAAGATGTCGTGGTAAACAAACACCTATGGGGCAGGGGCCCCTTTCGGTCCGGCAAGGGAGCGGAGGGCGCACGAAGAGCGGATCGAGGCGAAGCACGCGAGGGATTTTTACCCAGCTTCGGAGCTCTCCGGAGAGATAATACTCCTACTGCTGCTTTGTGATTGTATTCTGTTTTTGCTTGGGAGCGTGAGAGTGGTGTAGTTTCGAATGGGTCGAACCCCTTCTTCATTGCGCATGGGCCTCCTTTTATAGGCTAAAGGGGTCACCGACAGGTGGCAACGCAGGCAAGGGTACAAATGTAAAAAGGGTGGTTGGTACAACTGCTATCTACAGTGCACCCTACCTAACTCTGACGGCAGGGGACAAGGGCATTAAATGCCCGTCCGCATCGCCTACATAGTGCAGAAAAGCGACCGTTAGGGGCGCCACCGCTTGCCACGATGGCCTTCTCGTCATCTCCACTAGCCACCTTGCACCGCTTGGCTGCGCAGCTTCCCGCCACGTGCGCGTGGAACGATCCTGCGGCGACACGTCGATGGATGCGCTGGAGCATGGGCGCAGAGTGGTGGCTTCGCCGCGGCAAGCGTCTTGCCGCGGTCGTTGTCTTGTCGCACCCGAAAGCTTGTTGCTCGTCGGGTCTTGCCGGGACGCGCGGCGCGTCGCGGCAAGTTCTTCGAAGTGCCTTGGTCGGCCTTCCTGGCAAGCTCCTCTTGCCGGGGCCTTGTCCTTCCCGGAAAGCTCCTCTTGCCGGAGTCTTGTCTTCTCAGTTAAAACACTTTGTTCTTGAATGGCATCAATAGGAACTACGGAGGGTCTTGGCGGACACCCGGCAAGCCTTGCCGCGGGATGCTGCGACTGCCCGTGCACAAGTTCGGGATACTAAGGTACCCCTACTTTAGTACACCGACAGTGCGTGATAACCACTGCGGAAGGGGACGATATTGAAGATTAACTCTTCGCTTTGGAAGTTATCCGGAGATTCGAAGATCACTTCCAATGTTATAGAGCCCGTACAACGGGTCTCCACTCCAGGAATTACACCTTTAAAGGTGGTTTTGGTGGGCTTGATCCTTGAAGGGTCAATGCCCATTTTGCGCACTTTGTCCTGATAAAGCAGGTTCAGGCTACTGCCGCCATCCATGAGGACTCGCGTGAGGTGGAATCTGTCGATGATTGGGTCTAGGACCAATGCGGCTAAGCAGCCGTGACGGATGCTAGTAGGATGATCCCTACGATCAAAGGTGATCGGACAAGCTGACCATTGGTTGAATTTGGGGGCGACTGTCTCAATCGCATAGACGTCCCACAGTGCTCGCTTCCGTTCCCACTTGGGGATGTGAGTGGCGTAGATCATGTTGACCGTTTTCACCTGGGGGAAATTTCTTCTGTCCCCCCGTGTTCGGACCTTGTCATCGTCGCTGTGCAGCCCCTTGTCCTTGTTTTCGGCGTTAATTTTGCCGGCCTGTTTGAACACCCAGCAGTCTCTGTTGGTGTGGTTGGCTAGCTTGTCCGGGTTGCCATGAATTTGGCACGGGCGCTCCAGTATACGGTCCAGACTGGACGGTCCATGATTATTTCTTTTAAATGGCTTCTTCCGCTGACCGGACTTGGGTCTGCTGAATCCGGCGTTTACTGCCTTGTCTTCAGTGTTTTCGCCGTTGTTCCGTCGTTTATGTCTGTTGCATCGTGGCTTGCCGTTGTTGTCGCGGACATCCGAAGTGCCGGAATGTGGCGTGGTGCCGCTGCGAGCCAACCAGCTGTACTCGCCCGCGCAAAAGCGGGTCATTAGTGTTGTGAGGGCTGCCATGGACTTGGGTTTTTCCTGGCTGAGGTGTCGAGCGAGCCACTCGTCACGGATATTATGCTTAAAAGCCGCCAGGGCTTCGGCGTCCAGACAGTCGACTATTTGGTTCTTTTTAGTTAGGAACCGAGTCCAGAATTTTCTGGCTGACTCTCCGGGCTTTTGGGTAATGTGGCTCAAGTCATCAGCGTCCGGTGGTCGCACATATGTGCCCTGGAAGTTGTCGAGGAATGCGTCTTCCAGGTTTTCCCAACTGCCAATGGAATTTGCTGGCAGGCTGCTTAGCCAGTGCCGGGCTAGCCCTTTGAGCTTAAGGGGAAGGTACTTGATGGCATGTAGATCGTCTCCGCGGGCCATGTGAATGTGGAGAAGGAAATCTTCGATCCATACTGCGGGGTCTATTGTGCCATCGTATGATTTGATGTTTATGAGTTTTAACCCTTCTGGGAATTCATGATCCATCACTTCGTCAGTGAAGCAGAGGGGGTGTGCGGCGCCTCTGTGCCAGGCTATGTGGCTACGCAGTTTGAATTGGTCTGGGTTGCTGTGTTCGGCCCGGCCGGACTTGTTGATGATGTGTCCGGCGTGACGGTCACCGTCGCGCGCTGGGGCGCGCCCCCGTGATCCGTAGATCGATCTTGGCTGTCCTGCTTTGTTTTCCAGAATATCTTGCAGGTCTTGCCTGTTGCCCTGGGCCGTAGTTTATTGGCGTGGGGGTGCGGGCTGGTATTCGGGCTGATATCCTGTTTTATCCCAGCCACGGGGTGGCTGGTCAGCCATTTGGCGCTCGAGTCCGTATTCCTCGGCTGCCAGGACTTCAGTCCATCTATTTGTGAGAAGGTCTTGATCAGCCTAGAGTTGCTGCTGCTTCTTCTTTAGGCTCCTTGCAGTGGCAATAAGCCGGCGCTTGAAGCGTTCCTGCTCCACGGGATCCTCAGGCACGCCGAACTCGTCGTCGACAAGGCTAATCTCGTCTTCGGAGGGGGGCATATAGTTGTCCTCCTTCAGGTATCCGTCAGTCGGCTATTCATCTGGGCTTACCTACTCATCCTCCTGTTCGGCCTGCTCGAAGGTGGGCTGGTCAGGGTTGTATTCCTCTTTGGCACCATGCGGATTGCTTTCCTCTCCGGGGCCGGTATTACTGTGGCGGGGCTTGGAGCGACACCGACGACGCCCATGCTTTGCTTTTCTCCCTGAGGGGTTATCCTCCGTTGCCTCGTCGCCATTGGTTTCCTTTGGAGTGTCCACCATGTATATATCATATGAGGAGGTGGCCGTCCACCGCCCTATGAGAGGTGGCTCCTATAATTCTCCTGCATCGTCGTCCATACCGTCGATGTCTTCGGAGTCGAAGTCAAGCACGTCGGTTAGATCATCGACCGTGGCAATGAAGTGGGTGGTGGGTGGGCAGCGAATTCCTTCGTTGCCTGCTTCCCACTCAAGCTAGACATAGTTCAGCCCAGAGCCTCCTGACAAAGAGAAAGACTTTAATGAGTTCAGCATGTCGCCAAAGGGCGAGTGCTGGAAGGTATCCGCAGCGGTAAACTCCATTACTGGAGCCCAACCAGGCTCGGCGGGCTCGGGAGCGCGCGGACTGGAACCTACAACCGGATACGAATCCGGGGGTCTGGAGTCACAGGTTTCCTCGGAAGTGAGGCCTGTGTTCGGCTCCACCGCCGATGAGGGTATGTCCTGCGGGGTGGGGTTCATCCTCCATCCTTTGGCAATGCAGCCTGCTCCGGATTTGAGTCCGGGGCTACCACAGGGGTGATATCCCGAGTGTTGTCCGACGGCAGGTCTGAGCCATGCCCGTCATGGCTGTCCGGCGCTCCTGGCGCAGGCCCGAATCCATTGAAGATCAAGTCTCCGTGGAGGTCAGCCGTGTAGTTCAGGTTTCCGTACCTAATCTGGTGGACAAGGGCGTAGCTGTCGATCTGCTCCAGATGGCCAAGTGAATTGGCCCGCAGTGCGAAGCCGCCGAACACGGAGATCTGTCCGGGGAGGAAAGTCTCACCTTGGACCGCGTCGTTGATGATGATTGAAGGAGCCATCGAGCCTTGCAGCGACGACACAGAGGAACTCTCAATGAAAGCATCAATGTCGGTGTCAAAACCGGCGGATCTCGGGTAGGGGGTCTCGATCTGTGCGTCTAGGCTGATGGTAACAGGAAGCAAGGGACACAATGTTTACCCAGGTTTGAGCCCTCTCGATGGAGGTAAAACCCTACTTCCTGCTTGATTAATGTTGAAGATATGAGTAGTACAAGAGTAGATCTACCAAGAGACCATAGAGGCTAAACCCTAAGAGCTAGCCTATGATGGTATGATTGTAATTGTCATCTGCCTTCTAAGGACCAACCTCTCCAGTTTATATAGACACCAGAGAGGGCTAGGGTTTACATGGAGTCGGTTACAAGGAAGGAAATATAATATCTGGATCGCCAAGCTTGCCTTCCACGCAAAGGAGAGTCCCATCCGGACACGGGCCGAAGTCTTGAGTCTTGTATCTTCACGCTTCAATAGTCCGTACGTTGTACATAGTCCGGCTGCCCGGATACCCCCTGATCCAGGACTCCCTCAGCTAGCAAATTCAGTAGTAGTCCGGAAGGCTAATGGGAAATGGAGACTTTTCATAGATTTCACATATCTCAACAAGGTTTGCCTGAAGGACCCATTTCCCTTACTACGCATTGATCAGCTCGTGGATTCCACTTCAGGCTGCGATTTGCTTTCCTTCTTGGATGCATATTCTGGATATCACTAGATCTTCATGCCCAAGGAAAACAAAGAGAAAACCTCGTTCATCACCCCATGTGGTACGTACTATTTTATCCGCATGCCTTTCAGATTAAAGAGTGCCGGGTCTACTTTTGCAAGGGCAGTCCAGATTGGTTTCGAGCCATAGCTGCACAGAAACATTGAAGCCTATATGGATGACATTGTGGTCCAGACCAAGAATAGAGCAACTCTTATCTAGGATTTGGAGGAGACATTTGAAAATCAGCACAAGTTCAACTTGAAGCTCAACCCAGAGAAGTGTGTGTTTGGCGTTCCATTCGGCAAGCTACTTGGGTTCATTGTGTCCCATCGGGGGATCGAAGCCAATCCCGACAAGATCAAAGCCATCGAGTATATCCAAGCAACAAGGACAGTTAAGGATGTGAGGTGTTGATAACCCACAAGTATAGGGGATCGTTTGTAGCCTACTTTGATAAATAAAAGTGCTGAACCCAACGAGGAGCTAAAGGGAGAACAAATATTCCCTCAAGTTCTATCGAACACCGATACAACTCTATGCACACTTGACGTTTGCTTTACCTAAATCCCAAGCCCCTCCGAGATTGGATCTCCCTCTCTATTCTCTTCTGTTTCGCGCTCCGGAGATTTGGCCCTTCACGGTTTCTTAATTTCCCGGAGATCCGTAACACTGATTGCGCTGATCGTTTTACACGATTTTTTCTAGATATAAGCTTCCTTGCATCCGAAGTATAGCTCCAATGATGTTCGAGGAGGCCACGATACACCAGGGCGCGCCTGGGCCTAGTGGCGCACCCTGGTTGGTTGTGGAGGCCTCGGTCCTCCATTTACATTGATTCCACCTCCTAAAATTCACAAATATTCCGAAAAAATTCTCAGTAGAGTTTCATCACGTTTGGACTTTGTTTGATATGGATTTTCTGTGATACAAAAACATGCAACAAATAGGAAATGGTAGTGGGCACTGGATAAGTAAGTTAGTCCAAATAAATCATATAAGAAGTTGCCAAAAGTATGTAAAAGTTGAATAATATTGGCATGAAACAATCAAAAATTATAGATACGACGGAGACATATCAGGCGTTTGACGGGATGCGTTGTCGCGCTAAGAAGATTCATCTCCAAGTCTACCGAGCGCGCCCTGCCGTTCTTCAATCTTGAAGAAGGCGGGAACCATGAATTGGACCCAGAAGCAGATGCGGCCCTGCAAGAGTTGAAGGCCCATTTATCTTCTGTGCCCACCTTGGTTGCTC
Organism: Triticum timopheevii; assembly: GCA_963921465.1. Classification (NCBI taxonomy): domain Eukaryota; kingdom Viridiplantae; phylum Streptophyta; class Magnoliopsida; order Poales; family Poaceae; genus Triticum; species Triticum timopheevii. The sequence continues at coordinate 298,117,715 of OY997264.1, forward strand.
CCAAACCACAAGAGTTGTTGCTGCTATACTTAGCGGCAACGAACCAAGTTATTAGTGCAGCCTTGGTGGTGCAGCGGGAAGTGGACGAGGCAGAGAGTGAGCAAGGACCAATAGAGTCAGATAAGGATCAGGACGGAAGTAAGCACCACAGCGATGGCAACCCCAAGGACACGGCAAGGAAGAAAGTGGTGCAGTACCCAGTGTACTTCGTCAGTTCCTTGTTACAAGGGGCTCGATCTATGTACTCTGGTGTGCAAAAGTTGATCTTTGGCCTCATCATGGCCTCAAGAAAACTGCACCACTAATTCCAAGCCCATGAGATCACGGTTGTCACTCGCTTCCCGTTGCAAAGGATACTCCGAAACCCTGAGGCTACTGGCAGAATAGTGGAATGGGCTTTGGACTTATCCAATTTTGTCTGAAGTTTGATTGCACATCAAGAAATTCAGAGCAGGGCGTTGGCAGAGCTTATTGCAGAATGGACGCGAACCCCTGATGAGGAAGTGATAGAAACAGCTACCCCCAACAAGGAGGCATCCAGTATTGGATTATGTATTTTGATGGTGCCTTTTCCCTAGAAGGTGCAGGGGCTGGCGTGCTTCTTTTCGCACCCTCAGGGGAGGACTTGAAGTACGTCATCTAGATGCATTTTGCCCGGGAAGAGGCAACCAACAATACAATAGAGTATGAAGGACTCCTTGTCGGGCTCAGGATTGCTGCTGAATTGGGAATTAAGAAGCTGATCATTCGAGAAGATTCACAGCTTGTGGTGAGACAAGTCAACAGGGTTGACCAAAGTCCATTGATGGAGGCATACGTTGAGGATGTGAGAAGATTGGAGGAGTGCTTTGACAGATTGCAAACAGAGCATGTACCCCATGCAGAAAACAACATAGCTGATCATCTGTCAAAGTGTGCTGCACAAAAGCTTTCTGTGGAACCAAGAACTTCTATTCTCCATCTTACTCAGCCCTCCGTATCCCCAGCAACAATGGCCTGGAAGAGGAGAAAGATGGACTCCAGTAAGCCTCTCCCGGTAGAGCCTCGTGCTCCTGGCAGGGACACTGCCGCAAACTCACAACTTGCCGGTCTGCACCCTCCTGCCGGGACCATGGTCCCCACGGACGAGGAGTGTGCCCCCACAGTTGAGGAGGTGCCGCTAGTCCTCGTTGTCGAGCCCCAGGCTCCAACTTGGGCAAGGCACATAGTACACTTTCTTAAACTGGATAACTCCCTAATGACCAAGATGAGGCTGAAAGAGTAGCCCGGAGGGCCAGTATGTACCAGTTCATCGATGAAACTCTATATAGAAGGAGGCCAAATGGTGTGAAATTGAAGTGCATCTACTGGGAAGAAGGAAAGGAACTGCTGGTTGAGATTCACATAGGCATGTGCGGCTCCCACATTGGATCAAGGGTATTAGTTGGGAAAGTATTTCGTCAGGGCTTCTATTCGCCCACAGCCCTCCAAGATGCGGTCAAGCTAGTCACAAAATGTGAAGCCTACCAGTTCCATTCCAAGAACATCCACCTACCTGCCCAAGCTCTTCAGACAATCCATTTATCATGGCCATTTTCGGTCTGGGGGCTCGATATCCTCGGCCCTTTCCTCCGAACAATCGGTGGCTTTGAATTCTTGTTCGTTGCCATCAACAAGTTTACAAAGTGGCCGAAAGTGATCCCCGTGAGAAACGTGACTGCTTGGTCAGCTATCAAGTTCTTGAAACAACTGGTGTGTCGTTTTGGAGTTCTAGCAAGGATCATTACCAACAATGGCACCCAGTTCACGAGTCGCGCCTTCATGCAATATGTTCGCACACTCGGAAGCAAGGTCTCATTTGCCTCTATTGCACATCCCAGAAGCAATGGGCAAGGTAAAAGAGCTAATGCTAAAGTGTTGCGGGGCCTCAAAACAAGAATCTTTGATACACTGCGAAAGCACGGCAGGCGGTGGATCGATGAGTTGTCGGTAGTCCTCTGTGAAGGAAATATGCCCTAGAGGCAATAATAAAGTCTAATATTCATGATAAATGTCTAATATTCATGCTAGAATTGTATTAACCGGAAACATAATAAATGTGTGAATATATAGACAAACAGAGTGTCACTAGTATGCCTCTACTTGACTAGCTTGTTAATCAAAGATGGTTATGTTTCCTAACCATGAACAAAGAGTTGTTATTTGATTAACGGGATCACATCATTAGTTGAATGATCTGATTGACATGACCCATTCTGTTAGCTTAGCACCCGATCGTTTAGTATGTTGCTATTGCTTTCTTCATGACTTATACATGTTCCTATGACTATGAGATTATGCAACTCCCGTTTACCGGAGGAACACTTTATGTGCTACCAAACGTCACAACGTAACTGGGTGATTAGAAAGGTGCTCTACAGGTGTCTCCGAAGGTACTTGTTGGGTTGGCGTATTTCGAGATTAGGATTTGTCACTCCGAATGTCGGAGAGGTATCCCTGGGCCCTCTCGGTAATGCACATCACATAAGCCTTAGAAGCAATGCAACTAATGAGTTAGTTGTGAGATGATGTATTACGGAACGAGTAAAGAGACTTGCCGGTAACGAGATTGAACTAGGTATTGGATACCGACGATCGAATCTCGGGCAAGTAACATACCGATGACAAAGGGAACAATGTATGTTGTTATGCGGTCTGACCGATAAAGATCTTCGTAGAATATGTAGGAACCAATATGGGCATCCAGGTCCCGCTATTGGTTATTGACCGGAGACGTGTCTCGGTCATGTCTACATTGTTCTCGAACCGTAGGGTCCGCACGCTTAAGGTTTCGATGACAGTTATATTATGAGTTTATGAGTTTTGATGTACCGAAGGAGTTCAGAGTCCCGGATGAGATCGGGGACATGACGAGGAGTCTCGAAATGGTCGAGACGTAAAGAGCGATATATTGGACGACTATATTCGGAGTTCGGAAGGTTCCGAGTGATTCGGGTATTTTTCGGAGTACCGGAGAGATACGGGAATTCGCCGGGGAGAAGTATTGGGCCTTATTGGGCCCTACAGGAAAGGGAGAGGGGCTTCCTAGGGCAGGCCGCGCGCCCCGCCATGGCCTAGTCCGAATTGGACTAGGGGGAGGGGCCGCACCCCCTCCTTCCTTCCCTTCTCTCTTCCCCTTCCTTGTCTCCTACTCCTAATACATGGAAGGACTCCTAGTTGGACTAGGAAAGGGGGAATCCTACTCCCGGTGGGAGTAGGACTCCCCATGGCGCGCCATAGTAGAGGGCCGGCCTCCTCCTCCCTCCCTCCTTTATATACGGGGGCAGGGGCACCCCATAGACACACAAGTTGATCATTGAGATCGTTCCTTAGCCATGTGCGGTGCCCCCCTCCACGATATTACACCTCGGTCATATTGTAGTGGTGCTTAGGCGAAGCCCTGCGACAGGAGAACATCAAGATCGTCACCACGCCGTCGTGCTGACGGAACTCCTCCCCGCGCCTCTGTTGGATCGGAGATCGGGGTGCGTCATCGAGCTGTACGGGTGTCAAGAACTCGGAGGTGCCGGAGTAACGGTGCTTGGATCGGTTGGACCGGGAGGACGTACGACTACTTCCTCTACGTTGTGTCAACGCTTCCGCTTCGGTCTATGAGGGTACGTAGACTACACTCTTCCCTCTCGTTGCTATGCATCACCATGATCTTGCGTGTGCGTAGGAATTTTTTTTGAAATTACTACGTTCCCCAACAGTGGTATCAGAGCCAGGTTTTATGGTTTGATGTTATATGCACGAGTAGAACACAAGTGAGTTGTGGGCGATATAAGTCATACTGCTTACCAGCATGTCATACTTTGGTTCGGCGGTATTGTTGGATGAAGCGGCCCGGACCGACATTATACGTACGCTTACGCGAGACTGGTTTTACCGCTGTGCTTTGCACACAGGTGACTAGCGGGTGTCAGTTTCTCCAACTTTAGTTGAACCGAGTGTGGCTACACCCGGTCCTTGCGAAGGTTAAAACAGCATCAACTTGACAAACTATCGTTGTGGTTTTGATGCGTAGGTGAGATTTGTTCTCGCTTAAGCCCGTAGCAGCCACGTAAAATTTGCAACAACAAAGTAGAGGACGTCTAACTTGTTTTTGCAGGGCATGTTGTGATGTGATATGGCCAAGACATGATGCTATATTTTATTGTATGAGATGATCATGTTTTGTAACCGAAGTTATCGGCAACTGGCAGGAGCCATATGGTTGTCGCTTTATTGTATGAAATGCAAACGCCCTGTAATTGCTTTACTTTATCACTAAGCGGTAGCGATAGTCGTAGAAGCAATAGATGGCGTAAACTACAACGATGCTATGATTGAGATCAAGGTGTCACGCCGGTGACGATGGTAATCATGATGGTGCTTCGGAGATGGAGATCACAAGCACAAGATGATGATGGCCATATCATATCACTTATATTGATTGCATGTGATGTTTATCCTTTATGCATGTTATCTTGCTTTGATTGACGGTAGCATTTTAAGATGATATCTCATTAAAAATTATCAAGAAGTGTTCTCCCTGAGTATGCACCGTTGCCAAAGTTCGTCGTGCCCAGACACCACGTGATGATCGGGTGTGATAAGCTCTACGTCCATCTACAATGGGTGCAAGCCAGTTTTGCACACGCAGAATACTTAGGTTAAACTTGACGAGCCTAGCATATGCAGATATGGCCTCGGAGCACGGAGACCGAAAGGTCGAGCGTGAATCATATAGTAGATATGATCAACATAGTGATGTTCACCATTGAAAACTACTCCATCTCACGTGATGATCGGTTATGGTTTAGTTGATTTGGATCACGTGATCACTTAGATGACTAGAGAGATGTCTGTCTAAGTGGGAGTTCTTAAGTAATATGATTAATTGAACTTAAATTTATCATGAACTTAGTCCTAGTAGTATTTTGCAAATTCTGTTGTAAGATCAATAGCTTGCGTTGTTGCTTTCATATGTTTATTTTGATATGTTCCTAGAGAAAATTGTGTTGAAAAATGTTAGTAGCAATGATGCGGATTGGATCTGTGATCTGAGGTTTATCCTCATTGCTGCGCAGAAGAATTATGTCCTTGATGCACCACTAGGTGACAGACCTATTGCAGGAGCAGATGCAAACGTTATGAACGTTTGGCTAGCTCAATATGATGACTACTTGATAGTTTTGTACACCATGCTTTATGGCTTAGAATCGGGACTTCAAAGACGTTTTGAACGTCATGGACCATATGAGATGTTCCAGGAGTTGAAGTTAATATTTCAAGCAAATACCCGAGTTGAGAGATATGAAGTCTCCAACAAGTTCTATAGCTAAAAGATGGAGGAGAATCGCTCAACAAGCGAGCATGTGCTCAGATAGTCTGGGTACTACAATCGCGTGAATCAAGTGGGAGTTAATCTTCCAGATAAGATAGTGATTGACAGAATTCTCTAGTCACCATCACCAAGTTAGTAGAACTTCGTGATGAACTATAGTATGCAAGGAATGATGAGAATGATTCCCGAGTTTTTTCATGATGATGAAATCGATGAAGGTAGAAATCAAGAAAGAGCATCAAGTGTTGATGGTTGATAAGATCACTAGTTTCAAGAAAAAGTGCAAAGGGAAAGAAAGGGGAACTTCAAGTAGATTGACAAGCAAGTTGTCACTCCCACGAAGAAGCCCAAAGCTGAACCAAAGCCTGAGACTAAGTGCTTCTACTGTAAAGGGACTGGTCACTGGAAGCAGAACTACCCCAAGTATTTGGCGGATAAGAAGGATGGCAAAGTGAACAAAGGTATATTTGATATACATGTTATTGATGTGTACTTTACTAGTGTTTATAGCAACCCCTCGGTATTTGGTACTGGTTCAGTTGCTAAGAGTAGTAACTCGAAACGGGAGTTGCAGAATAAACAGAAACTAGTTAAGGGTGAAGTGACGATGTGTGTTGAAAGTAGTTTCAAGATTGATATGATCATCATCGCACACTCCCTATACTTTCGGGATTAGTGTTGAACCTAAATAAATGTTATTTGGTGTTTGCGTTGAGCATGAATATGATTTGATCGTGTTTATTGCAATACGGTTATTCATTTAAGTAAGAGAATAAACTGTTGTTCTGTTTACATGAATAAAACCTTCAATGGTCATACACCCAATGAAAATAGTTTGTTGGATCTCGATCATAGTGATACACATATTCATAATATTGAGGCCAAAAGATGCAAAGTTAATAATGATAGTGCAACTTATTTGTTGCACTGCCGTTTGGGTCATATCGGTGTAAAGCGCATGAAGAAACTCCATAAAGATGGATTTTCGGAATCACTTGGTTATGAATCATTTGATTCTTGCGAACCGTGCCTTTTGGGCAAGATGACTAAAACTCCGTTCTTCGGAACAATGGAACGAGCTACTGACTTATTGGAAATAATACATACTGATGTATGCGATCCGATGAGTGTTAAGGCTCGCGGCGGGTATCGTTATTTTCTGACCTTCACAGATGATTTGAGCAGATATGGGTATATCTACTTGATGAAACATAAGTCTGAAATAGTTGAAAGGTTTCAAAGAATTTCAGAGTGAAGTGGAAAAATCATCGTGACAAGAAAATAAGGTTTCTACGATCTGATCGCGGAGACAAATATTTGAGTTACGAGTTCGGTCTTCAATTAAAACAATGTGGAATAGTTTCACAAATTCATGCCACCTGGAACACCACATCATAATGGTGTGTCCGAACGTCATAACCGTACTTTATTGGATATAGTACAATCTATGATGTTTCTTACCGATTTACCAATATCGTTTTTGGGTTATGCATTAGAGACAGCTGCATTCACGTTAAAAGGGCACCATCTAAATCCGTTGGGACGACACCTTATGAACTGTGGTTTAGCAAGAAACCAAAGTTTTCGTTTCTTAAAGTTTGGGGCTGCGATGCTTATGTGAAAAAGTTTCATCCTGATAAGCTCAAACCCAAATCGGAGAAGTGCGTCTTCATAGAAGACCCAAAGGAAATTGTTGGGTACACCTTCTATCACAGATCCGAAGGCAAAACATTCGTTGTTAATAAATGGATCCTTTCTAGAGAAGGAGTTTCTCTCGAAAGAAGTGAGTGGGAGGAAAGTAGAACTTGATGAGGAAATTGTACCTTCTCCCTTATTGGAAAGTAGTTCATCACAGAAATCTGTTCATGTGACTACTACACCAATTAGTGAGGAAGCGAATGATGATGATCATGTAACTTCAGATCAAGTTACTACCGAATCTCGTAGGTAAACCAGAGTGAGATCCGCACCAGAGTGGTACGGTAATCCTGTTCTGGAAGTCAGGTAACTAGACCATGATGAACCTACGAACTATGAGGAAGCGATGATGAGCCCAGATTCCGCGAAATGGCTTGAGGCCATGAAATCTGAGATAAGATCCATGTATAAGAACAAAAGTGTGGACTTTGGTGGAGTTGCCCGGTGATCGGCAAGCCATAGAAAATAAATGGATCTTCAAGAGGAAGAGGACGCTGATAGTAGTGTTACTATCTACAAAGCTAGACTTGTCGAAAAAGGTTTTTGACAAAGTTCAAGATGTTGAATACAATGAGATTTTCTCACTCGTATCGATGCTTAAAAGTCTATCCGAATCATGTTAGCAATTGCCGCATTTTATGAAATCTGGCAAATGGACAAACAAAACTGCATTCCTTAATGGAGTTATTAAAGAAGAGTTGTATGTGATGCAACCAAGAGGTTTTGTCGATCCTAAAGGTGTTAACAAAATGTGCATCTATGGACTGGTGCAAGCATCTCGGAGTTGGAATATACGCTTTGATAAGTTGATCAAAGCATATAGTTTATACAGACTTGTAGTGAAGCCTGTATTTACTAGAAAGTGAGTGGGAGCACTACAACATTTCTGATAAGTGTATGTGAATGACATATTGTAGATCGGAAATAATGCAGAATTATTCTGCAAAGCATAAAGGAGTATTTGAAAGGAGTTTTTCAAAGAAAGACCTCGGTGAAGCTGCTTACATATTGAGCATCAAGATCTATAGAGATAGATCAAGACGCTTGATAAGTTTTTTCAATGAGTACATACCTTGACAAGATTTTGAAGTAGTTCAAAATGGAACAGTCAAAGAAAGAGATCTTGCCTGTGTTACAAGGTGTGAAATTGAGTAAGACTCAAAAACCCGACCACGGCAGAAGATAGAAAGAGAATGAAAGTCATTCCCTATGCCTTGGCCATAGGTTCTATAAAGTATGCCATGCTGTGTACCAGATCTATTGTATACCCTAAACTGAGTTTGGCAAGGGAGTACAATAGTGATCTAGGAGTAGATCACTGGACAGCGGTCAAAATTATCCTTAGTGGAATAAGGATATGTTTCTCGATTATGGAAGTGATAAAAGGTTCATCGTAAAGGGTTACGTCGATGCAAGTTTTGACACCGATCTGGATGACTCTAAGTCTCGATCTAGATACATATTGAAAGTGGGAGCAATTAGCTAGAGTAGCTTCGAGCAGAGCATTGTAGACATAGAAAATTGCAAAATACATAACGGATCTGAATGTGAAAGACCCGTTGACTAAGATTCTCTCACAAGCAAAACATGATCACACCTTAGTACTCTTTGGGTGTTAATCACATAGCGATATGAACTAGATTACTGAATCTAGTAAACCCTTTGGGTGTTGATCAAATGACGATGTCAACTATGGGTGTTAATCACATGGTGATGTGAACTATGGGTGTTAAATCACATGGTGATGTGAACTAGATTATTGACTCTAGTGCAAGTGGGAGACTGAAGGAAATATGCCCTAGAGGCAATAAAAAGTTATTATTTATTTCCTTATTTCATGATAAATGTCTATTATTCATGCTAGAATTGTTTTAACCGGAAACATAATACATGTGTGAATATATAGACAAACAGAGTGTCACTAGTATGCCTCTACTTGACTAGTTTGTCAATCAAAGATGGTTATGTTTCCTAACCATGAACAAAGAGTTGTTATTTGATTAACGGGATCACATCATTAGTTGAATGATCTGATTGACATGACCCATTCCGTTAGCTTAGCACCCGATCGTTTAGTATGTTGCTATTGCTTTCTTCATGACTTATACATGTTCCTATGACTATGAGATTATGCAACTCCCGTTTACCAGAGGAACACCTTGTGTGCTACCAAACGTCACAACGTAACTGGGTGATTATAAAGGTGCTCTACAGGTGTCTCCGAAGGTACTTGTTGGGTTGGCGTATTTCGAGATTAGGATTTGTCACTCCGAATGTCGGAGAGGTATCTCTGGGCCCTCTCGGTAATGCACATCACATAAGCCTTGCAAGCAATGCAATTAATGAGTTAGTTGCGAGATGATGTATTACGGAACGAGTAAAGAGACTTGCCGGTAACGAGATTGAACTAGGTATTGGATACCGACGATCGAATCTCGGGCAAGTAACATACCGATGACAAAGGGAACAACGTATGTTGTTATGCAGTCTGACCGATAAAGATCTCCGTAGAATATGTAGGAACCAATATGGGCATCCAGGTCCCGCTATTGGTTATTGACCGGAGACGTGTCTCGGTCATGTCTACATTGTTCTCGAACCGTAGGGTCCGCACGCTTAAGGTTTCGATGACAGTTATATTATGAGTTTATGAGTTTTGATGTACCGAAGGAGTTCGGAGTCCCGGATGAGATCGGGGACATGACGAGGAGTCTCGAAATGGTCGAGACGTAAAGTTCGATATATTGGATGACTATATTCGGAGTTCGGAAAGGTTCCGAGTGATTCGGGTATTTTTCGGAGTACCGGAGAGTTACGGGAATTCGCCGGGGAGAAGTATTGGGCCTTATTGGGCCCTGCGGGAAAGGGAGAGGGGCTGCCTAGGGCAGGCCGCGCTCCCCCCCCTGGCCTAGTCCGAATTGGACTAGGGGGAGGGGCCGCACCCCCTCCTTCCTTCCCTTCTCTCTTCCCCTTCCTTGTCTCCTACTCCTAATACATGGAAGGACTCCTAGTTGGACTAGGAAAGGGGGAATCCTACTCCCGGTGGGAGTAGGACTCCCCATGGCGCGCCATAGTAGAGGGCCAGCCTCCTCCTCCCTCCCTCCTTTATATACGGGGGCAGGGGCACCCCATAGACACACAAGTTGATCATTGAGATCGTTCCTTAGCCGTGTGCGGTGCCCCCCTCCACGATATTACACCTCGGTCATATTGTAGCGGTGCTTAGGCGAAGCGCTGCGACAGGAGAACATCAAGATCGTCACCACGCCGTCGTGCTGACGGAACTCCTCCCTGCGCCTCTGCTGGATCGGAGATCGGGGTGCGTCATCGAGCTGTACGCGTGTCAAGAACTCGGAGGTGCCGGAGCAACGGTGCTTGGATCGGTCGGACCGGGAGGACGTACGACTACTTCCTCTACGTTGTGTCAACGCTTCCGCTTCGGTCTATGAGGGTACGTAGACTACACTCTTCCCTCTCGTTGCTATGCATCACCATGATCTTGCGTGTGCGTAGGAAATTTTTTTGAAATTACTACGTTCCGAACACTCTGGTCCCTCAGAACGACACCAAATCGAGCTACCGGGCAGACTCCTTTCTCCCTGGTCTATGGCGCAGAAGCAGTTACCCCAACGGAACTCATTTACGGGTCACCTCTAGTGCTTGCCCACGATGAACTAGCGCAATATCAGCACTGGCTTGCGACTCTATGCTACTCGAGGAGAACCGTCTCTGGGCTGCTACGTGTGATGCATGCTATCAGCAAGCCTTGTGTCGCTATCACAACAGGATTCATGCCCGGTGTTTTGAGGAAGGCAACCTTGTCCTTAGGCGCGTTCCGTCGGCCAAGGGTACAAACAAGTTGACGCCAAAGTGGGAAGGCCCTTACCGGGTAGTACGAGTCACCATACCTGGCACTGTCCATCTGCAGACCGGAGATGGCATTCAATTGCAAAACTCATGGAATATTGAGCATCTCTGCAAGTTCTACTCGTAAGGCGCGACTGTCGGGCCCTGCCTGGCAGCCACCCATTTGTACAAGCCTTGCCTCAGCTGCATGTAACCCCTTGTACAAAGTCAGGGCAATGACCCTGTGCACCAAAGAAATAAACAAAGCGCTGGGGGGCCCCGACCAAGTTGCATGCATGCATGATCATTCCAAGAGCATTTGCATAAGCATTTCATGAGCATCTGCATATGCATATAGATAGGATCGCATCCTGCATCATTCTCATCTGCATAAAGTTGCAGGTTCCTACCGTGAACTTGGCTTCTACAAGGAGTTGAGAAGATGGACTAGCACTGCGATCCCCGGCAAGCCAAACAGATAAGTTCTACCTCCTGTCCATAAGTGTTATGTAAGCTAAAACTTGTGCATTAGAAAGCTTCGCCACTCTTCTAAGCTTAGGTGCTCCCACTCTTGGCTCGAACGTTGCTTCAGTCTAGGTGGTCGCAGTTTCCTTTGCTGAGAAAGGGTTGGCGGGGGGCTGGTCCCTTTATTTTTTTCCAGGTAGACCCCGGTCCCCGGCAACAAAATAGAAAAAGGGTACCGACAGGATAGCATGCTGGGGAAGGCTCATTTATTTAACTAAAGAGGAATCCCACCTCTGCATGGACATACACATGCACGAGTTCCCGTCAAGGCTCATCTTTTTCGTTAATATGTTGATTATACAAGTACAAGCCTTAGAGAACACATACATGCACTCGAGAGATTACATTATTGAATTTAAATTTGGTAAATGCCTACAAGTTTAAGATTGAAAAAAGATAAGTGCCCCGTAATCCCCTTTCTTGTCCCTCTCCTCCCAGGCATGGAAGGTGAAGGCAAAGAGGGAAAAAGGAGACACCGGTGAACACGTCAATGGAGAGTTGGCGGAGGCGACCCAACAACCACCGCCACCAGGGCCAGCTGGACACGGTAGGGCTAACGGAGCTGCAGCCCGAGAGGAAGCCTGTCGGGGTCCAGCTGGGGAGCCACTGGAGCAAGCCAGGAGACACCACTATCGCCTCTGCACCCAACTCCCCGGCAAATCACCCTGCCGGGGAGGAGATGTAGATGCAGGTGATGGTGCTACCACCTGATGAAGATGGTGTGGGCGACATTCAGTTGGAGTCAGAGTTGTCACCCTCCCGCCCGCTGCCATCATCATCGCTGCCACTGTCCTCCCCATCGCTCTCACTCTGGGAGGAGCTTTTGTCGTTGGTGGAGCTCTCCATGCAGCAACCTAAGCGAATTATTGAGCGCCCGAAGATTTTGACAAAGAGAAGGCCGCTCTCCATTAATTTAAACTGGAGAACGTGCCCCTCCGACAAGCTATGGGCATGGGAAAAGGTCTTCCAACCATGACAGAGATACATGACAACCCACATGCCGCCATTCCCGCAGCCCCTCATGTGCGACCTCAGAGCGTGTGGTGGGTCAAGCTCCATTTCCCGTGCGAATGGAGTATGAAGATGGAGGTGGCCGCACAGAGGCTTGTATAGCCTGATGACAAACTCCCGAGGCTGGTCTCTGACATGGCCTTCCATCGGGGGAGGAGCCGCCAGCGAGGGTGCGGCCAGAGCGCCACCTCGTCCTCCTCTCTCGAGCATCGCGGTGGCCATGCCCTCGCCCCCTCCCTTCACCCCTTGCAGCAGGTTCCGGCGCCATGGGATCCTGAGGAGGGGGAATGCGATGTCGAGTAGAAGCCCTCCTCGCTGTCGCTGGAATACCACCACGTCCTCGTCCTCTCACCATGGCGAGTGTAGATAGACTATGGGGGAAGTAGAAGAAGCAGGTGCGTATGGAGATGCACCGCTTCTACCCCCTTTTATAGAAGGACAAGGTAGGGGGCTGACCCCTCACTTAGGGGACAGCCGCCCCGCTCATCAAATACAGCCTCCCCGCCGATCCAGAGGCGCAGGGGATCAAGACCGACCTGCAGCCCCAACCAGCGATGCCTGATTTCCTGCCATGGCACTCACACCCGTGCTCTCCGTAGTCACCACCTACCCCTCCCAACGCATGGGGTACACATGGCGGATTCTTTCGAAGCATGGAGGCAAGTGGTATGGAAGTTTCCATCCCGTGATCGTGGGATGCGAGCGCCATGCGGGCCACAATCTTAGTTTTAACGTAATGTTGTGCACGACGCGCGGGAAAACTGAAAACTGGCCCGGACTCAAGAGTAAGGAAGAAGCAAAGAAGACCCCTAGAGGCCAGCCTCTTCGACGCCCCTGCCTGTGCACTTATTAGGGCCTACCCTGACAACGCCCGGCAACGCGATCGGGGCAGGCCCGGGGGCTTCTGTCGGTGCAACAGACCCTGGGTATGTTGCCCTGACTGTGCACAGGCACATGAACAAGATTATGGCATCAGGCCATGCAGAAGTACAAGAGACCAAGATCTTCAAACGACCGGCATGCAGAACAAGAGGACCAAGATCAAGCCAGAGAAGCTAGATACCGCCAGGAGAAAAGCCTCCCTTGCCGGGGAAACGGGCTTGGCAAGGCCAGAGCCACCCCTGGCAGAGAGCGTCCCAGACGTAAAGGCAGGGCCTGCCGGGACTCGCGGATGCAAGAAACACCTCATCAACCACTCCCCCATGACCCACATCGTCAACCAGTGCGGTGTCAAGCAGCAAAGTGATTAAGTGGTAGCCATTCGCCACATGGCGGCCTCTTTCTACAGGAAAGCCTACAGATGACACCCATCCTGCAACGTGTCAAACAAGCAGGCGTCAAGCTGGCAGAATAAGCCAGGCAAGGCTTGCCGGGCGGACAACGATGTGACATTGAGCGGTGCATATAATGCACTCTGTTAGCCTACAGAGTTATGTATGATAGCACTATTTGCTATCTTATCAGTGCATAATGACTAATTTTCCATCGTGGTGACCACTTAACCTATAAAAGGAGGCACATGGCAACCGTAGAAAGGGTTCTCACGGCTAGAAGGTTGGACACCCATACGCGTGTAGCCACTGCCGCCCCTGCCGGGCAAGTGTACTACGCTCCACCACCATTCTTCCACCATCAATCCACCAAAGCAGGAGTAGGGTTTTACGCCTCGCGGCGGCCCGAACCTGGGTAAATTGCTCATGTGATCCCTGTTGTGTTGCCCCACACACCTCTACTCTTTGTGTAATGTGACATCCCCCCTGCCAAACTAGCAAGGGGCGCTTGGTCCCATAGGTGGTCGTGGTTTCCCACGACAATCTACTTCTTTATAAAGGTTGGATCATTCAAGAAGTAGTGTCTCAAATTAAAGAACTTTTTCTTTTGTTGGTATGTAAAACTAGGTGGTATGTATTTAGCAACAATGTAATTAGCATAGTCTGCATACCAAGGAGTATTACGAGAAGCATTTATAGCAGCTAGTTGTTCATCAGGAAAACTGTCATCAATAGGTAGTGGGTCATCAAGAACATTTTCTAATCTAGACAAGTTATTAGCTATGGGATTCTCAGCTCCCTTCCTATGATTAATATGCAAATCAAACTCTTGTAGCAAAAGAACCCATCTAATGAGTCTAGGTTTAGCATCTTTCTTTTTTATAAGGTATTTAATAGTAGCATGATTGGTGTGAACAATTACCTTAGAATCAACAATGTAATACCTAAATTTATCACAAGCAAATACAACTGCTAAAAATTCTGTCTCATTAGTGGCACAATTTCTTTGAGCACTATCTAGAGTTTTACTAGCACAATGGATATCATTTAATTTCTTATCAACTCTTTTTCCTAGAACAGCACCAACAACATAACCACTACCATCACACATAATTTCAAAATGCAGGTTCCAATCAGGTGGTTGAACGATAGGCGCAGACGTTAAGGCTTTCTTAAGTGTTTCAAAGGCTTCTACACAATTATCATCAAAAACGAATGGAACATCTTTTTGCTAGAGATTATTAAGAGGCCTAGAAATTTTAGAGAAGGCTTTAATGAACCTCCTATAGAAATCAGCAAAACCAAGGAAACTTCTTATAGCTTTAATATCTTTAGAACAGGGCATTTTCTCAATTCCATCAACTTTAGCTTTATCTACTTCAATACCTCATTTAGAAATTTTATGCCCCAAGACAATACCTTCATTAGTCATAAAGTGACACTTCTCACAATTCAAAACAAGATTAGTTTCTTCACATCTCTGCAAAACTCGATCAAGGTTGCTTAAGCAATCATCAAAAGAAGTTCCGTAAAACGAAAAATCATCCATGAAAACCTCAACAATCTTTTCACAAAAGTCAGAGAATATAGCAGTCATACATCTTTGAAAGGTACCAGGTGCATTGCATAAGCCAAAAGGCGTACATCTATAAGCATAAGTTCCAAAAGGACAAGTGAAAGTAGTTTTTTCTTGGTCGGGTTGTGACACGGGTATTTGAGAGAAACCAGAATATCCATCAAGAAAGAAAAAGTGTGTGTGCTTAGACAATCTTTCTAACATTTGATCAATAAAAGGCAAGGGATAATGATCTTCTCTAGTTGTTTTATTTAATTTTCTAAAATAAATTACAATCATATAACCAGTTACAATTCTTTATGGGATAAGCTCATTTTTATCATTAGGAACAACGGTAATGCTTCCCTTCTTAGGGACACAATGAACAGGACTTACCTGTTGACATCAGATTTTGTCATGGTCAAAAACATAATTAAGAAGGCCTCAAATGGAAAAGTGCTCAAAGTGAGAAAGTTTTGTATTGTCAAAAGGAGAAAATTTTATATTTGGGTCATAGCCATCCAATCTCATCTCTAAGGCCAATGTTGTGTTCGAAGTACTGAGATTTTGTATGCAGAACATTATTCGGCTGGTTAAGCTCTCAAGACGGCCTCATATGAGAAAACTTTCTACACAAATTGTCTTCCTCTCGTCGACACGGTCGATTTCTATATAAAATAATGTCTCAATCGGAGTTCATAGGCAAAAGTTAGAGACAAAACATTGTGCTGCAAAATTTTTGTAACGCCCTCGATGCGGCTATATCTCCCACGTGTCGAAGCACGACTTAGAGGCATAACCGCATTGAAAGCAATGTCGCAAGTGAGGTAATATTCACACAACCCATGTAATACATAAGGGAAAGAGATACATAGTTGGCTTACAGTCACCACTTCACACAATACATAAATAAACATCCATCATCCAGATTGCACTTAAGGTCCGACTACGGAACCAAAATAAAAGAAGACTACCCCAAATGCTACACAAATCCCCGATCGTCCCAACTGGGCTCCAGTACTGATCGTCTGGAAACGAAACATAGTAACGGCCACGTTCCTCGTCGAACTCCCACTTGAGCTCGGTTGCGTCATCTGCACTAGCATCGTTGGCACCTGGAACTGTTTTGGTAGAATCTGTGAGCCAAGGGGACTCAGCAATCTCACACCCATGAGATCAAGACTATTTAAGCTTGTAGGTAGGAAAGGCGTAATATGCTGGAGCTGCAGCAAGCACTAAGCATATTTGGTGCTAACATACGCAAGTGAGAGCGAGAAGAGAAGCAACGCATCGGTCGAGAAGCTAGAAGTGATCAAGAAGTGATCCTGAAACTACTTACGTTCATACATAACTCAAACCGTGTTCACTTCCCGGACTCCTCCGAGAAGAGACCATCACGGCTACACACGCGGTTGATGCATTTTAATGAAGTCAAGTGTCACGTTATCTACAACCGGACATTAACAAATTCCCATCTGCCTCATAACCGCGGGCACGGCTTTCGAAAGATAATACCCTGCAGGGGTGTCCCAACTTAGCCCATCATAAGCTCTCACGGTCAACGAAGGATAAACCTTCTCCCGGGAAGACCCGATCAGTCTCGGAATCCTGGTTCGCATGACATTTTGACAATGGTAAAACAAGACCAGCAAAGCCGCCCGATGTGCCAACAAATCCCAATAGGAGTCGCACGCATCTCGTTCTTAGGGCACACCGGATAAGCAAAGCGTATAGGTACCAACGTAACCCAAGTTCCCAAGGGACGGTCCCGCACGGTGCTCTAGTTTGGACCAACACTCGGAGGAGCACTGACCCGAGGGGGTAAATAAAGATGACCCTCGGGCTCGCGAAAACCCAAGGGAAAAAGGCTTAGGTGGCAAATGGAAAAACCAAGGTTGGGCCTTGCTGGAGGAGTTTTATTCAAGGCGAACTGTCAAGGGGGTCCCATGAATCACCCAACCGCGTAAGGAACGCAAAATCAAGGAACATAACACCGGTATGATGGAAACTAGGGCGGCAAGAGTGGAACAAGACACCAGGCATAAGGCCGAGCCTTCCACCCTTTACCAAGTATATAAGGTGCATTAATTAAACAGGAGATATTGTGATATCCCAAAGTATCCATGTTCCAACAAGGAACAAACTTCATCTTCACCTGCAACTAGCAACGCTATAAGAGGGGCTGAGCAAAAGCGGTGACATAGCCAAACAATGGTTTGCATAGGACAGGGTGGTTAGAGGCTTGACATGGCAATATGGGAGGCATAATATAGCAAGTGGAAGGTAAAGTAGCATAGGCATAGCAAAAGAGCGAGCATCTAGCAAGCAAAGATAGAAGTGATTTCGAGGGTATGGTCATCTTGCCTGCAAAGTTCTCAGAGTTGTCGAAGGCTTGATCCTCATAAGCGTTCTCAACAGGTTCCTCTTTCACGTACTCGTCTCCCGGCTCTATCCAAAGCAAGAACACAAGCAATGGAACCACAATCAAACATGGAGCAATGCACAAGCAACATGATGCAATACATGACATGATATGTGAGATGGGATATGCAATGCAAATGCGGGCTCCGGAAGAGAAAATGATGAACAAGGCATCAACTTGGCAAACCAATTATGCCGCTGGAAAGATGAGATGATTTCGGTTGAAATCGATATAAAGATCACCGGAATCGGATGCACGGTTTGCAAATGGCAATCAAAACAAGAATGACACAAAGCTGCGATTAACAGCACGATAGCACTTAGAACACACCAATAAACTATGCTACAGCACCCAACATACAAACAAAGCATATGGCAGTGATCTACAAGAGATGCTTAACAAAAGAGGAACACTGAGCTACGGCTAAATCACATCATAACAGGTTCAAACAAGCATGGTGAAACTGCAAAAAATATCAGGTTGGGCATGGCATAAACAGCATCAGGAAGCAATGTTCAGAGCAAGTTATCACCAAGCTATAGGAACTTATAATAGCAAAACAAGACATGGCAGGAATCTACTTGAAGCATAGATCAAAAGTCCCTTACTGACCATAAGCCAAAAGGACCATAAGAAATGATGGCACCCATGTAAACATAGCAAGTTTCATTACAGATCTCAGACTTAACAGAAAACTGGACATGGCAAAAACAGATAACAAGTAGGCATGTTCGTGAGCTCGATGCACTCACTACAGAGCATTTCATGATAAACTAAGCTTACATCCATCAAGAATACATGGCATAGAAGCTAGACATGGCAATAACAACAATATAGCATACACGGATCAACTACAACAACCTTGTAAAAATTGAATATCATGTAAACAATCTGCCAGGAAACATTTTGAAGCAAAAGTAGAGCACGAAAATGACATGCTAGACTACTCCATAATTTCAAATCGGGCATGAATCGATAGAGCATAACCATATGTTCAAAACATCCTTACTGAAGTATCTCAAAATGTGCATGGATCTCTCTGTAGCATCAAGTTTACATGGCATAAAAATAACAGCAGAACAGGGACTAAAATCAGCAACATCACGAGGCCTAGTTTGCATGCTTGTGCTAGTCACCACATTGATCACAAAAATACATGGCATACACCCCTGTAAAGCTGGCATGGCATAGTTCAAAACATATGTAGGCTTAAGTTCATAAGATGCACACATCAATCATGGCAAAAATGACAAAAGTGCATGTTCTGTTAAGAAACAGAAACTAACATTATATAGCCCTCTTCCAACAGCATTTCGGGCATCCATATGAGCTCAAATGAAAATGATGCAATGAGATGAAATGATGTACAATTCGGTATGCTACACGTCCAAAACGGAGCCACGGGTGCAAAGTTATGATTCGATGAACATGCAACAAAATATCTGACAGAAAATGACTTAGACGATTTCGGGGTCGGGGAAAAGTCAACCTATCGTTTGGATCTGAGATCCGGAGGTTTTCGCCGGAGAGGCGGCCGGAGAGGAGGGAGAGATGGGGGCGCCGGCCGGATCCGATGGGGAAGGCGGCGGCGCGCGCGGGCGACGGGCGGCGCGGGCGGCCGCGACCGATGGGGCGGCAGGGTGCGACGACCCGGGTGGCGGCGACCGGGGCGGATGATGGGCGCGGGAGGCGCAGGCGGCGGTGGGCGCGGGCCGGGAGGCGGCGAGGCGCGGGCCGGGAGGGGCCTCGCCTGGGCCCCAGCGGGCCGGCGCATGGGGGCAGCGAAGTGGGCGCGGGCTGCCCACGTGGCAACCCCTGGTTGGCTGCGGGCGCGGCGGCGGACGCGTCCGGCGCCGGCCGGATGTGTCGGGCGCGGGGAGAGGAGCGGGGAGCTAGGGTTATGGTGGATTGATCCGAAATTTCGGGAGGAGGGGTGTTTTTATAGGTAGAAGGAGCTAGGAGGCTCCAAATGGAGTGAGGTTTTCGCCCACACAATCGTGATCCGACGACGGAGAGCATGGAAGTGACTTAGATGGGTTATTGGGCTGTTTTGGAGGGGTGTTGGGCTGCAACCCAAAAGAGGCCTATGCGGTTACCCGGTTAACCGTTGGAGTATCAAACGACCTCCAAATGGCACGAAACTTGACAGGTGGTCTACCGGTGGTGTACCAAGGCCACTTGGCAAGCCTCGGTCCATTCCGAGAACGTTTAACACCCTCTCATGACAAAGAGACAAGAGGGGTGCGCCGGTGCATGTGGGAGCATCGGAATGCAAAACGGACAACGGGGAAAATGCTCGGATGCTTGAGACGAACACGTATGCAAATGAGATGCACATGATGACATGATATGAGATGGATGACATGAACAAAATGCAAAACAAAAGACAAAACCCAACCACGAAGGGAATATCATAGCCCATGGCCGAAAATGGCAAGAGTTGGAGTTACAAATGTGGAAAGCTACATCCAGGGTGTTACAACACTCCACCACCACAAGAGGATCTCGTCCCGAGATCTAGGACTGAAAGAACTCCGGATATTCGGAACGGAGGTGATCCTCGCGCTCCCAGGTGGCTTCTCGGTCGGAATGGTGTGACCACTTCACTTTCAGGAATTTGGTTGACTTGTTGCGAGTCTTGCGCTCAGTTTCTTCAAGAATAGCAACGGGGTGCTCATGATAAGAGAGATCTTCTTGGAGGTCAATCTCTTCAAAGTTGATAGTGCACTCAGGAGTCTTGAAGCACTTGCGAAGCTCTGACACGTGAAACACATCGTGCATGTTTGCAAAGTTGGATGGAAGCTCGAGTTGATAGGCGAGATCGCCTCTTTTGCCAATGATCTTGAAAGGACCCACGTATCTAGGGGCAAGCTTCCCTTTGATACCGAAGCGACGAGTGCCCTTCATTGGAGAGACGCGGAGGTAGACATGGTCTCGGATTTCAAAAGCCACATCACGGTGCTTGTTATCATAATAGCTCTTCTGGCGCAATTGCACGGCTTTGAGATTCTCACGAATGACTTTGCACATTTCTTCGGCTTCTGTGATCAAGTCGTTGCCAAGAAGTTGGCGTTCACCTTTCTCAGACCAATTGAGAGGAGTACGGCACTTCCTGCCATAGAGAATTTCGAATGGGGCCTTGCTCGAACTTGCTTGGAAGCTGTTGTTGTAGGAGAACTCGACATATGGAAGACAATCTTCCCACTTCATACCGAAAGAGATGACACAATCCCTGAGCATGTCTTCAAGGATTTGATTGACTCGCTCGACTTGGCCACTTGTTTGAGGATGGAAAGCTGTGCTGAAACGAATGT
This sequence comes from Triticum timopheevii, assembly GCA_963921465.1. Taxonomy (NCBI): domain Eukaryota; kingdom Viridiplantae; phylum Streptophyta; class Magnoliopsida; order Poales; family Poaceae; genus Triticum; species Triticum timopheevii. Next base: position 298,138,704 of record OY997264.1, read on the forward strand.
TGGTGCCCATGGCCTTCTGAAAGGAGTCCCAGAACTTAGAAGTGAAGATGCTTCCATGATCTGAAGAGATCAATTGCGGAATGCCGTGCAAGGAGACAATTTTGGAGGTGTATAACTCTGCCAGCTGAGCTGCTGTGATAGATTCTTTGATAGGGAGGAAATGAGCCACTTTAGTAAGCTTGTCAATGACAACGAAGATAGCATCATTTCCACGCTTGGACTTAGGAAATCCAGTCACGAAGTCCATCTCGATATGGTCAAATTTCCATTTTGGAATAGCAAGAGGTTGAAGGAGACCAGCTGGTCTTTGGTGTTCTGCTTTCACCCTTCTGCAGACATCACATTCATTCACGAATTGAGCAATTTCTCGCTTCATTCGAGTCCACCAAAACGACTGCTTGAGGTCATGTTACATCTTTGTACTTCCAGGATGAATGGGTAGGAGGGAATTGTGTGCCTCATTCATGATGACTTTTCTCAGATCGCCTTTAGGAACCACAATACGATCCTCAAAGAAAAGAGTATCTTTGTCATCCAAGCGATAGCACTTGTACTTGGAAATGCCCTTGTCGATACCGCGTTTCACCTTCTTCACCATGGTATCCAGGAGTTGTCCCTCACGAATTTGATCTTCCAAAGTAGGAGAGACTATTAGGTTGGCAAGAAAACCTTGAGGAACAACTTGAAGATTCAGTTTGCGGAAAGCTTCACAAAGATCCGGTTGGAAGGGCTTGAGAATTAAGCTGTTGCAATAAGCCTTTCTGCTCAGAGCATCTGCAATCACATTCGCCTTGCCAGGAGTATATTCAATACTTGGATTGTACTCTTGAATCATTTCGACCCATCGAGTTTGCCTGAGGTTGAGGTTGGGTTGAGTGAAGATATACTTGAGACTCTTGTGATCGGTGAAAATGTCCACTTTCCTTCCCAACAAGAGATGTCTCCATGTTATCAATGCATGGACAACTTCCGCCAACTCAAGATCATGAGTGGGGTAGTTCTTTTCGTTGGGCTTCAACTGACGAGAGGTATAGGCCACAACTTTCTTCTCTTGCATTAACACAGCACCGAGACCTTGAAGAGAAACATCGCAGAAAACTTCGAATGGCTTGGATTCATCAGGAGGAGTCAAAACAGGAGCTGTGACTAACTTCTCTTTGAGGGTGTTGAAAGCAACGTCACACTCAGGCATCCAGACATACTTGACATGCTTCTGGAGGAGGTTGGAAAGAGTCTTTGCAATCTTAGAGAAATTCTCAACGAATCTTCGGCAATAGCTTGCAAGACCAAGAAAACTGCGGAGCTGCTTGACATTCTGAGGAGGTTCCCAATTCACAATTGAAGACACCTTCTCGGGATTAACAGCGATGCCCTTGGCGGAGATGATGTGACCAAGATAAAGAACTTCATCAAGCCAGAACTCACATTTGGAAAACTTCGCATAGAATTGATGGTCTCTGAGCTTGTCGAGCACCAATCGCAAATGTTTGGCATGATCCTGCTTGTTCTTGGAGAAGACCAAAATATCATCGAGATACACCAAGACGAATTCATTGGTGTAGGGGTTGAATATGAAGTTCATCATTCGAGAGAATGTTGGAGGAGCATTGACAAGGCCGAAAGACATGACAGTATATTCATAAGAACCATAGCTTGTTCTGAATGCTATCTTGGGAATATCTTGTTCACGAATGCGAATCTGATGATAACCCATACGAAGGTCAAGCTTGGAGAAAACATTAGCACCTTTGGGTTGCTCGAAAAGCTCATTGATGTTGGGAAGTGGATACTTGTTCTTGATTGTCTTCTTGTTGAATGGACGGTAATCGACACAAAGTCGGTCCGTGCCATCCTTCTTCTGGACAAAAAGAACTCCACAACCCCATGGAGATGAACTCGGTCTGATAAAACCCAGACGCTCTTGTTCATTGAGCTGTTTCTTCAATTCCTTCAGTTCTTCAGGTCCAAGCTTGTAAGGACGGTTGCAAACGGGTTCAGTGCCAGGCTCAAGATCGATAACAAATTCGACTGGCCGGTGCGGAGGCATACCCGGAAGCTCTTCTGGAAAGACATCTTGGTACTCAAAAACGACTGGAATTTGAGATATAGCATCCAACTCACCCTTCTCATTGAGAGAGAATAACCGAATGGTTTCATCACGAGCGGCATAGATGATAACATCCTCAGAAGAGTGTGTCAAATGAATTTCCCTGGCAGCACAATCAAGTTGAGCTTTGTGCTGAGAAAGCCAGTCCATCCCGAGAATTAGATCAATATTCGAGTCACCAAGAACAAATAGTTTAGATTGAAACTTATAGTCGCCCATCCTGATAGAGACATCATGAAATATTGAGTTGGCTCTCATTGACTTCCCCGGAGAAACAACACCCAAAGGTTTATCCAAGTAAGACCAAGTAAAATCATTCTTTGCGAAGAACGATCTTGACATGAAACAATGCGATGCACCAGTATCAAATAAGACTTTTGCAGGAATATCATTAACTGAGAGATTACCCATTATCACATCAGAAGAATCCTCTGCTTGCGCTGCATTCATCAAGTTCACCTTTGCAGACTTTGGATTATGCTTGACCACTGCATTGCTTGAAGATCTCACAGGAGGAGGAGGAGGAAGGCGCCTTTGGTTGAAACATTTCTTCGCACAGTGACCTTTCTGCTGGCACTTGTTGCAAGTCCCCTCTAAGAGCGGACGGTGATAAGGAGCATTTGACCTTGGAGCTTGAGAATTTGACTTGTTTTGATGGCTTGGGTTGGGTGGGTGGGAAGATCCACGACCACCTGAGTTCTTCTGCTGGTAAGGCTGACGAAATGGAGGAGGAGGAAGGTAGAACTTTTGCTGCTTAGCTGCCACTTGGGAGGAAGAAGAAGACTGAACTGCATCCCTGATTCTCTTCTTAGAAGCCTCACAATTGAGCTGAGCACCTTCTTGCTTGAGGGCCATATTGTAGAATTGATCAAACTGAGTAGGCTCAACAAGAACAAGAGCTAACTGCAGATCCTCTCTAAGGCCACCTCTGAATTAATAGATCATACCCTTTTCATCAGGAACGTCTTGTTTAGCAAAGCGAGCAAGTTTCTGAAACTTCTTGTTGTATTCGTACACTGACATGTTGCCTTGCTTGAGATTGCAGAACTCCTCACGCTTGCTCTCAACAACACTGGTAGGAATGTGGTGAGCTTTAAAGTCCCGACAGAAATCAGTCCAAGTAATCACTTGACGTCCTCTGGAATCCTTGTATTGCTGGAACCAATCAACTGCTTGATCCTTGAGCTGAAAAGAAGCGAACTTGACGTAGTCCTCAGGCCTGACATTGCTGCATTCGAAATGCTTGTTGATATCCACGAGCCAATCGTCGGCGTCTGTGGCCTCGGCACAGTAGTTGAAAGACTTCGGCTGATTTGCAAGGAACTGGTTGTGGGTAGGAAACTGAGGTTGAAGATTGAACTGCCCTTGACCTTGATTCCCTTGGTTGCCTTGGCCTTGGTTGCACTCTTGCATTAGCTGAATCAACAACTGAGCGTTGGCGTTAGTGGTTGCCATCAAAGCTTGCCATGCCTCCGGAGGCGGAGGTGGAGGTGGAGGGTTCGCCTGACTCCCATCATTGCGTTCCGGATTCTGACGCGTTGGCGGAGCCATCCTGAAGAGGGTGACATCCGTTAGCATCTTGATAGACAGATAGACAAGTTGAATCAATGGATAGAAATTGCAACATATAGTCTTCACAATAAACATTCGAACAGGGATGAATGAATGAATTCCCAAAGCTAACATCACACATCCATTAAGGTGAGCAGCCACTTGATAAGAGATTGATGAATGAAAAAAAAACAAGGTACGACTGGAACAAATAAGTGGTAAGGATTACCCAATCACAAACCAAATATCTGCAGGAAGAAATGCTAGAGCTACTTGAATCCCACCTGTAAACTCCCGAAACTTTCTGGTCATGCAATCAGGTGTTGGGGATACAGGGGAAGCAATATATCTCACCCAAACTAACAATTCCTACATCCAGCTGTATCCATCCGTCAACACATAACCAAGAAACCTTCGGAAATCGTGTACCTCAACCTTCGAAAAGCATTCGTTATACGAGTCATGGCAATACTCCCGAACTCCCCAGTACTGGGTGACGTCGAGGTTATCTCACCAACAACTGCATAAAAGAGATTTTCGATGTCGGCAAAACTCAGGTATTCCAGAACTGCAACGATAAAATTGTGACGACAACACCTCGGAGCTCAACTCCCCGGGACACTGCCACAACCCCTAAATGTCAGGAGGCACCAAGAACAATGTTCTCGTCACAAAACCATCGGAACGATTCCAAGGTACCCGCGTGATCCTAAAAAAAATTTAGTGAAATTTGAGGAGAGGAAAGTCAAAACTTCTATGTCAGGAGACCTCACCAGAGCGACGAAGGGACTGAGGAGTAAAAAGAATCCTACTCTCCGATATATATAATCCTAAGACTCAAAACATTTTTTTGTTCTAGACTCAACAACGCCAGCAATCAATCAAGCAGGGGGCTCCTAAGTCGGGGATGGCTCTGATACCAACTTGTAATGCCCTCGATGCGGCTATATCTCCCAGGTGCAAAGCACAACTTAGAGGCATAACCGCATTGAAAGCAATGTCGCAAGTGAGGTAATCTTCACACAACCCATGTAATACATAAGGGAAAGAGATACATAGTTGGCTTACAGTCGCCACTTCACACAATACATAAATAAACATCCATCATCCAGATTACACTTAAGGTCCGACTACGGAACCAAAATAAAAGAAGACTACCCCAAATGCTACACAGATCCCCGATCGTCCCAACTGGGCTCCACTACTGATCGTCTGGAAACGAAACATAGTAACGGCCACGTTCCTCGTCGAACTCCCACTTGAGCTCGGTTGCGTCATCTGCACTGGCATCGTTGGCACCTGCAACTGTTTTGGTAGAATCTGTGAGCGACGGGGACTCAGCAATCTCACACCCGCGAGATCAAGACTATTTAAGCTTGTAGGTAGGAAAGGGGTAATATGGTGGAGATGCAGCAAGCACTAAGCATATTTGGTGGCTAACATACGCAAGTGAGAGAGAGAAGAGAAGCAACGCATCGGTCGAGAAGCTAGAAGTGATCAAGAAGTGATCCTGAAACTACTTACGTCCATACATAACTCAAACCGTGTTCACTTCCCGGACTCCGCCGAGAAGAGACCATCACGGCTACACACGCGGTTGATGCATTTTAATGAAGTCAGGTGTCAAGTTATCTACAACCGGACATTAACAAATTCCCATCTGCCTCATAACCGTGGGCACGGCTTTCGAAAGATAATACCCTGCAGGGGTGTCCCAACTTAGCCCATCATAAGCTCTCACGGTCAACGAAGGATAAACCTTCTCCCGGGAAGACCCGATCAGTCTCGGAATCCCGGTTCGCATGACATTTTGACAATGGTAAAACAAGACCAGCAAAGCCGCCCGATGTGCCGACAAATCCCGATAGGAGTCGCACGTATCTCATTCTCAGGGCACACCGGATAAGCGAAGCATACAGGTACCAACGTAACCCAAGTTGCCAAGGGACGGTCCCGCACGGTGCTCTAGTTTGGACCAACACTCGGAGGAGCACCGGCCCGGGGGGTTAAATAAAGATGACCCTCGGGAAAACCCAAGGGAAAAAGGCTTAGGTGGCAAATGAAAAAACCAAGGTTGGGCCTTGCTGGAGGAGTTTTATTGAAGGCAAACTATCAAGGGGGTCCCATAAATCACCCAACCGCGTAAGGAATGCAAAATCAAGGAACATAACACCGGTATGACGGAAACTAGGGCGGCAAGAGTGGCACAAGACACCAGGTATAAGGCCGAGCCTTCCACCCTTTACCAAGTATATAAGGTGCATTAATTAAACATGAGATATTGTGATATCCCAAAGTATCCATGTTCCAACAAGGAACAAACTTCATCTTCACCTGCAACTAGCAACGCTATAAGAGGGGCTGAGCAAAAGCGGTGACATAGCCAAACAATGGTTTGCATAGGACAGGGTGGTTAGAGGCTTGACATGGCAATATGGGAGGCATAATATAGCAAGTGGTAGGTAACATAGCATAGGCATAGCAAAAGAGCGAGCATCTAGCAAGCAAAGATAGAAGTGATTTTGAGGGTATGGTCATCTTGCCTACAAAGTTCTCAGAGTTGTCGAAGGCTTGATCCTTGTAAGCATTCTCAATAGGTTCCTCGTTCACGTACTCGTCTCCCGGCTCTACCCAAAGCAAGAACACAAGCAATGGAACCACAATCAAACATGGAGCAATGCAGAAGCAACATGATGTAATACATGACATGATATGCGAGATGGGATATGCAATGCAAATGCGGGCTCCATAAGAGAAAATGATGAACAAGGCATCAACTTGGCAAACCAAGTATGCCGCTGGAAAGATGAGATGATTTCGGTTGAAATCGATATAAAGATCACCGAAATTGGATGCACGGTTCGCAAATGGCAATCAAAACAAGAATGACACAAAGCTGCGATTGACAGCACGATAGCACTTAGAACACACCAATAAACTATGCTACAACACCCCAACATACAAACAAAGCATATGGCAGTGATCTACAGGAGACACTTAACAAAAGAGGAACACTGAGCTACGGCTAAATCACATAATAATAGGTTCAAACAAGCATGGTGAAAGTGCAAAAAGTATCAGGTTGGGCATGGCATAAACAGCATCACGAAGCAATGTTCAGAGCAAGTTATCACCAAGCTACAGGAACTTATAATAGCAAAACAAGACATGGCAGGAATCTACTCAAAGCATAGATCAAATCTCCCTTACTGACCATAAGCCAAAAGCACCATAAGAAATGATGGCACCCATGTAAACATAGCAAGTTTCATTATAGATCTCAGACTTAGCAGAAAACTGGACATGGCAAAAACAGACAACAAGTAGGCATGTTCGTGAGCTCGATGCACTCACTATAGATCATTTCATGATAAACTAAGCATACATCCGTCAAGAAGACATGGCATAGAAGCTAGACATGGCAAGAACAACAATATAGCATACACGGATCAACTACAACAACCTTGTAAAAATTGAATATCATGTAAACAATCTACCAGGAAACATTTTGAAGCAAAAGTAGAGCAGGAAAATGACATGCTAGACTACTTCATAATTGCAAACAGGGGCATGAATGGATAGAGCATAACATATGTTTAAAACATCCTTATTGAAGTATCTCAAAATATGCATGGATCTCTCCGTAGCATCAAGTTTACATGGCATAAAAATAACAGCAGAACAGGGACTAAAATCAGCAACATCACGAGGCCTAGTTTGCATGCTTGTGATAGTCACCACATTGATCACAAAAATACATGGCATACACCCCTGTAAAGATGGCATGGCATAGTTCAAAACATATGTAGGGCTCAAGTTCATAAGATGCACACATCAATCATGGCAAAAATGACAAAAGTGCATGTTCTGTTAAGAAACAGAAACTAACATTATATAGCCCTCTTCCAAAAGCATTTCGGGCATCCAGATGAGCTCAAATGAAAATGATGTAGTGAGATGAAATGATGTACTCTTCAAGGCGAACAATTCGGTATGCTACATGCCCAAAACGGAGCCACGGGTGCAAAGTTATGATGCAATGAACATGCAACAAAATATCTGACAGAAAATGACTTGGACGATTTCGGGGGTCGGGGAAAAGTCAACCTATCGTTTGGATCTGAGATCCAGAGGGCTTCGCCGGAGAGGCGGCCGGAGAGGAGGGAGAGATGGGGGCGCCGGCCGGATCCGGTGGGGGAAGGCGGCGGCGCGCGCGGGCGATGGGCGGCGCGCGCGGCGGCGACCGACGGGGCGCACGGGCGCGCCGGCGACGAGACGCCTCGGCGGCAGGGTGCGACGACCTGGGCGGCGGCGACCGGGGCGGACGACGGGCGCGGGAGGCGCAGGCGGCGGCGGGCGCGGGCCGGGAGGCGGCGAGGCGCGGGCCGGGAGGGTCCTCGCCGGGGCCCCGGCGGGCCGGCGCGCGGGGGCGGCGAAGTGGGCGCGGGCTGCCCACGTGGCAGCCCCTGGTTGGCTGCGGGCGTGGCGACGGACGCGTCCGGCGCCATCCGGACGTGTCCGTCGCGGGGAGAGGAGCGGGGAGCTAGGGTTAGGGTGGATTGATCCGAAATTTCGGGAGGAGGGGTGTTTTTATTGGTAGAGGGAGCTAGGAGGCTCCAAATGGAGTGAGGTTTTCTCCCACACGATCGTGATCCGACGACGGAGAGCATGGAAGTGACTTAGATGGGTTATTGGGCTGTTTTGGAGGGGTGTTGGGCTGCAACCCAAAAGAGGCCTATGCGGTTACCCGGTTAACCGTTGGAGTATCAAACGACCTCCAAATGGCACGAAACTTGACAGGTGGTCTACCGGTGGTGTACCAAGGCCACTTGGCAAGCCTCTGTCCGTTCCGAGAATGTTTAATATCCTCTCACGACAAAGAGACAAGAGGGGTGTGCCGGTGCATGTGGGAGCGTCGGAATGCAAAACGGACAACGGGGAAAATTCTCGGATGCATGAGACGAACACGTATGCAAATGAGATGCACATGATGACATGATATGAGATGCATGACATGAACAAAATGCAAAACAAAAGACAAAACCCAACCACGGAGGGAATATCATAGCCCATGGCCGAAAATGGCAAGAGTTGGAGTTACAAATATGGAAAGCTACATCCGGGGTGTTACAATTTTAGCCCAGAAGTTCCGGGCAAAACTTCCGGGGAGGTTCTGGGCTAAACAGAGAGTTCGCACGTGGTGCGCCCCGAAAGCTAGAATTTCAACATTATTTGTAGATTTTCAGGCCAGAACTCATCCTCAATATGACCTCGTACGAAAAAGTTATCAACTAATGAACTTTTCTCCATTGCAAGATCTACAACTTTTCTTTTGAGACCGTCGCAATCTGAAGCCATATGCGACCTGCAGAAGCGGTGCAAGAGGGCTACCTGATGTAATTTTAGCCCGGAAGTTCCGTCCCCCCCCCTAGTCCGAGTTAGGTTAACTCATGATGTTTTGGACGGGATCTGAGTCCTTCTCTTGTAAGAGGTGACGGCCGATTGAACAACACACAATCAATCAATTCATCTACCAGTTTCTACCTTTACTCTAATCTCTCTCCCTTGTTCTTCTTCCTCGTTCTTCGTTTGTTCTTCTTGTTGCGAGGCGGCGAACCCCGAGGCCCTAGGGTGATCAGGTTAACCTAGAGCAGCCCATAGCCGCCGCGCGCCCTGATGAGGTCCCTCCTGGGCGTATGGGTTTTCGGGTCTACAAAAGCACTCATTGGATTGCTTGCGTACCGCGCTTCTGGCTGGGTCTCCTTTGATGTGAGCTGCAGTGCATCACCCCCGGCGTCGAGGGTACACGGTGACGTGTTCGTGTACGAACATTACCCATCTACTATTGGCTATGGGATAGATTATGCCTGCTTCAAGAAGCTTTAATATTTCAGTTCTTACCACCTCCTTCGTCTTAAGATTTAATTGTCGTTGATGATCAACAACTGGTTTAGCATCAGGCTTCATATTAATCTCATGCTAACATAAAGTGGGGATAATGCCCTTAAGATCATCAAGAGTATATCCAATAGCCGCATGGTGCTTCCTTAGAGTTTTTAGTAATCTGTCTTCATGCTCTCAAAGGTTAGCACTAATAATAATAGGATATATCTTCTTTTCATCAAGATATGCATATTTCAATGTATCGGGCAATTGTTTTAGTTCAACTACAGGATCATGTTTAGGTGGAGGACCTCCAAGAGTTTCAAAAGGTAAATTATGTTTCAGGATAGGTGGTTGATCAAAGAACATCTTATCTATTTCATTTCTTTCATTCATATGCATATTGTTTTCGTGGTCTAGAAAATATTGTTTAAAAGGTTCAGTAGGAGGTACGGCAATACAACCAATAATTTCATCCTTACTATGTAATTCTTTATCATGGGGTTGTCTACGAAACTTAGAAAATTGAACTCATGAGAAATATCACTAAAGTTAACAACCACAATTTCTTTAGCGCAATCGATCTTAGCATTAACAGTGTTCGAGAAAGGTCTACCAAATATTATGGGACAAAATCATCTTGTGGAGAACAAAGAACTAGAAAATCAGTAGGGTATTTTATTTTTCCACACAAGACTTCAACATCCCTAACAATCCCAAGTGGTGTAATGTATCTCTGTTTGCAAGCTTAATTGTAACATCAATGTCTTCTATTTCAGCAAGGGCAATATCATTCATAATTTCTTGATATAAGGTAAGCGAAATGGCACTCACACTAGCACCCAAATCACTAAGCCATGATAACAAATATCCCCTATCTTAACTGAGACAACAGGCATGTCACCAACAAGTTTATTCTTATCTTTATCATCGGGCTTAGCAATTCTAGTAGCTTCACCACAAAAGTAAATAGCATGCCCATCTATATTATCGGCCAAGAGATATTTAACCATATCAACATTAGGTTACACTTTAACTTGTTCAGAGGATCTAGGTGCTCTAATATTACTTTTGTTAACCATGGTTGAAACCTTAGCATGTTCCTTTATCCTAACAGAAAAAGGTGGGTTTTCAATAAAAGCAGTAGGAACAACTGGATCAACATTATAATGATAGTTTCATCTTTAACTACAATGGGATCGTCAATATTTTCTTTAATAGGAGGATGGTATTTAAACCACTTCTCCTTAGGGAGATAAACATGGGTAGCAAATGATTCACAAAATGTAGCTACTATCTTAGAGTCAAGCCCATATTTAGTGCTAACCTTATGAAAAAGCTTCAGTATCCGTAAAAGATTTAATATAGTCAAAGATAAGCATTATACCTAACTCAATACCTTTGTCGAGTTCCCAATCTTCAGAGATACATTTAATTCTATACAGAAGATCCCATCTCAATTCAAGAGCCAGTCGGAGAAGAATCGAGCATGGTTTGATCATCCTGAGAAAGTCATGCATAAAAATTTTGTAAGATAATTTCTTTAGGGAGCCCATGATTGGGGCATGTATACATCATGTATTTAAGCCTCCCCCAATCTTGAGCGATGCTTTCTCCTTCACAAGGCCAAAAATTATATGTATATAATTCCGATCACGATGAACCAGATGCATAGGATAAAACTTTTGATGATATTCCAATCTCAATGGGTTCAAATCCCAAGCTCCAATATCGTAACATAGCCTATACCATGTAAATGCCTTTACCTTCAAAGAGGAAAAACATTGTTCTTAACTTCATCTCCGGGTAAACCTTCAAGCTTAAATAATCCACAAACTTCATCCACATAGATTAGGTGCATAACAGGATGTAGTGTTCCATCTCCTGCATAAGGATTAACTAGCAGTTTCTTTATCATAACCGAAGGAATCTCATAATAAATATTTTCAGTAGGTGTAGTAGGTTGAGGATCAACTCTTTGTGCTTCCGGTCGAGGTGAATATACCCCAAATAAATCCCTCAAAGGATGGTTTTCCATAGTAACAAGTGACAGTACGTTTCAGCACACAATATAAATGTTTCCTTACCAAAGGCACTTCACTCCCGGCAACGACGCTAGAAAAGAGTCTTGATAACCCACAAGTATAGGGGATCAATCTTAGTCCTTTCGATAAGTATTAGTGTCGAACCCAACGAGGAGCAGAAGGAAATGACAAGCGGTTTTCAGCAAGGTATTTTGTGGAGGCACTGAAATTGTCGGTAACAGATAGTTTGATAGCAAGGTAATTTGTAACGGGCAAGTATAGTAACTATAAAAAGGGTCAGAAAGGTATCCCAATCCTTTTTTTAGCAAAGGATATGCCAGAAAGGTCTCTTAAAATAAGCAAAGCGTTTTTGAGGACACATGGGAACTTCATCTAGTCACTTTCATCATGTTTGTTTGATTCGCGTTCGTTACTTTGATAATTTGATATGTGGATGGACCGGTGCTTGGGTGCTATTCTTACTTGAACAAGCCTCCCACTTATGATTACCCCCTGTCACAAGCATCTGCAACTATGAAATAAGAATTAAGAATAATCTAACCATAGCATGAAACATATGGATCCCAATCAGTCCTTTACGGAATAGCGCATAAACTTGGGTTTATGCTTCTGTCACTCTAGCAACCCATCATCTAATAACTAATCCACAATGATTTCCCTTAGGCCCAAAGATGGTGAAGTGTCATGTAGTCGACGTTCACATAACACTAGTAAGGGAAATGACAACATACATATCATCAAAGTACCAAAGAATACCAAATTCACATGATTACTTATGACAAGACTTCTCCCATGTCCTCAAGAACAAACATAACTACTCGCAAAACATATTCATGCTCAAGATCAGAGGGGTATTGAATAGCATAATGGATCTGAACATATGATCTTCCAAAACCAACAAGCATCAACTACAAGATGTAATCAACACTACTAGGAACCCACATGTACCAATCTAAGGTCTTGAGACAAAGATTGAATACAAGAGATGAACTAGTCTTTGAGATGAGATGGTGCTGGTGAATATGTTGATGAAGATTGGTCCTCCTATGATGAGAGGGTCATTGGTGATGACGATGGCTTCAATTTTCCCCTCCTGAAGGGAAGTTTCCTCAGTGGAATCGCTCCGCTGGAGAGCAAAAGTGCTCATGCCCAGGTTCCGCCTCGAGATGGTGGCGCTTCGTCCCGAAAGCATTTTCTTGAATTTTTTTCTCTAGGGAAAATGGGGTTATATAACAGAAGATCATACCCGGAGGCCTGCCAGGATCACCACAAGCCCTGGGGGCGCGGCCCCAGGGCTTGTGGCTACCTGGTGGGTCCCCCTTTGGTACTTCTTTCGCCAATAATTTTAATATATTCCAAAATAATTCTCTATCAATTTTTAGCTCATTTGGAGATGTTCAGAAAAATGCTTCCGATATAGCCCTTTCCGGTACAGAATTCCAGCTGTCGGCAATCTCCCTCTTTTTGTGAATCTTGCAAAATAAGAAAGAAAAGATATAAGAATTGTATCATAAAGTGAAAAAATTGCCCATAATGCAATAAATATAGACATAAAACATGATGCAAATGACGTATCAGTTGTCTGAGGTCATCGCCCATAGTGTTGTCTCAAAAACCGTTTGCAATAGAAAACCCCAATAAGCAGGCTAATTGGCCTATTATTATTAACCCGTTTTTAATCAAATTGACATTTCATATTAAGTACACAAATATACTTCATTTTTGTATTATGGAACTAGGGTTTCATAATTGAAATACATTAGAGTACAACATCATATAGCTTCAGCACTCAGTTACACCATATAGGCATATAGCTAGCTACCCCATTACACAATTGCACCAGCACCAAGTTTCACATGCAACATCTATAGCCTCTGGAAATTAGCATCATATATGGTAGATAGACAGATGAATCTCATCTGGAAAACTGCTGAAGCGGAAGGTGAATATTGAGCCTTCAATGATGTTGAAGGTCCTTTCAACTTTAGGCCAATGCCTGTGGATGACTGACTATCCATCATTCGTCCTCTTGAGGAAGACTTCAATACTGTACCATGGGTGTTGTATGACCATATAGGTGGTTTGAGAAGTAATCGGTGATGAACTGCTTTGGAAAGACCTGAAAACAAACATATGCATAAGTATCTTCTCTAAACTTGGACATGGCGCAAAGGAATAAAAAAGACAAGGTATCAGAGTTGGTACCATCCTATAGTTCACTAATGTCTTCTTCATTCTGCAGACAAAGATCTTGTTTTCGTCACTAGTTTCTTTATCATAACAATCTATCTGAGTTCTTGACTCGACTCATATTCATGGACAACTCATTTCCCCATATGCAAAATGGGTCGAACAGTGGGTCAAAACCTCTAAACGCGGGACCTACATGTTTAAGACCAAATTGTTAAAAACCTAAATATTAGAATGGTTCCTGCAATTGCACAATAATGTGCTATTAGACAAAGGACCATGCATGTGCAAACCTTGATGGTAAACCTCAGTGCCTCCCATTGTTTCCCTAGAACACATACAAGGTAGTTATTGATCAGGTTAAGTGAGGGTTGGCATACTATCAGTAAAATATGTTGATAAAAAATAAACACATTGCAGATTCAGCAGATTAGTTTGAGCCATAAGGAAAAGCCATTTATCCAAAGAAAGCATGATTAAGAACTAGGAAATATAGCAATTGTATATCTTTCTCATGTATTTAGTACAATAAAATTTGATTTATTCCTCACAAGCATAACAATACAAAGTACCCCAACAATTGAACATCACAATGCAGAATTGAACGAAACACTTAAGTAAACACCACAACAAATGAGCCAAACATTAACTGAGCACCATATTGCACAATATAACATAAAAGAAGATCAGATAGTTAACCAAACCAATCATGCTTAACAACTTGGAAATATAGCAACTGTATTTGTCTCTCATGTATTTAGTACAGCCAAATTCGATTTATTTATCACATGGAAGACAATACAAAATTGCACCCATAACAATTGAACATCGCATCACAGAATTGAACCAAATAGTTAACTAAACACCACAACAAATGAACCAAACATTATCCGAGTAGCACATTGCACAATATATAACATACTAGAAGATCGGACAGTTAACCAAACCAAGCATTCTTAACAACTTGGAAACATAGCAATTGTATTTGTTTCTCATGTATTTTGTACAGCCAAATTCGATTTATTTCACACATGAAAAACAATACAAAATTGCACCCATAAGAATTGAACATCACATTGCAGAATTGAACCAAATAGTTAATCGAACATGACAACAAATTAACCAAACAGTTAATAGCTGAGGACCACATTGCATGATATATAGAACATATATACTAGAGGATCAGATTGCATGGTAACAATACATAGGACAATTCACTAGAATTAGTTAAGGAAATGCAAGAGAAGCACATGCAACAGGTAAACCAAACATGCTTAACCGGCATAGCTAGCTAGCTGAACATAGGTCCTTATAGTGAGTAAGACAAGCTACTCCTCGTTGGCGGAGATATCGATGATGATTGGCTCCTTGTACTTGGAAGAGGGTGAGGCCTCCACATCGTGGGTGCCCTCCTCGTAGTGGTGAGTTCACTGGGCCACTCCGGGCACCAACCTGTTGGCTCTGGAGTGGACATAAGCACAAGCATGTTGTGAAAACACCTCATAGTCTTCGTTGAAGGAACCGATGGTGGCCTCGAGAAAACGCCAATAACTGTCATTTAAAGCAGCCAACCGCATGGTGGCGTTAGCAGTGAGACATCGATGGTGGCCTCAATGGCGAGGTGCTCCTCCAAGATCTGGGGGTCAGCATGAATGGTAGCCATCGCGACCTCATCCGCACGTGCGACTGCTACTTCTTGAGCTTGCGTTGGTTTTTCCCTTGAAGAGGAAAGGGTGATGCAGCAAAGTAGAGTAAGTATTAACCTCAGTTTGAGAACCAAGGTATCAATCCAATAGGAGAAAACGCACAAGTCACCGAATAGCTGCACAAACAATCAAACAAACTTCCACCCAATGCGATAAAGGGGTCGTCAATCCCTTCATCGTTAATTTCAAAAGTGAGATCCGATGTAGAGAGATAAACGGTAAACTAAATATTTTTGGTATTTTTGGATTATAGAACAGAAAGTAAAAGATTGCAAAGTAAATAAACCACTACAGAAATTGGTAAGTTGACGGGAAACCAATATGATGTAAAATAGACCCGGGGGCCATAGGTTTCACTAGTGGCTTCTCTCAAGCTAGCAAATATTCGGTGGGTGAACAAATTACTGCCGAGCAATTGATAGAAGAGCGCATAATTATGATGATATCTAAGGAAATGATCATGAATATAGGCATCATGTCCATGTCAAGTGGACCGAAATGATTCTGCATCTACTACTATTACTCCACACATCGACCGACTCCTGCCTGCATCTAGAGTATTTTCATGAAGAACAGAGTAACGCATTAGGTAAGATGACATGATCTAGAGGAATTAACTCAAGCAATATGATGAAAACCCCATCTTTTTATCCTCGATGGCAACAATACAATACATGCCTTGCTGCCCCTACTGTCACTAGGAAAGGACACCGCAAGATTGGACCCAAAGCTAAGCACTTCTCCCATTGCAAAAAACCAATCTAGTAGGCCAAACTAAATCGATAATTCGAAGAGACTTCCAAAGATATCAAATCATGCATATAAGAATTCGGAGAAGACTCAAATAATATTCATAGATAATCTGATCAAAAATCCACAATTCATCGGATCTCGGCAAACACACCAAAAAAGAGTATTACATCAAATATATCTCCAAGAACATCGAGGAGAACATGGTATTGAGAATCAAAGAGAGAGAATAAGCCATCTAGCTACTAGCTATGGACCCGTAGGTCTGTGGTAAACTACTCATGCTTCATCGGAAGGGTAATGCTGTTGATGTAGAAGCCCTCCGTGATCGAATCCCCCTCCAGCAGGATGCCGGAGCAGGCCCCTAGATGGGATCTCATCAGTACAGAAGGTTGCGGCGGTGGAAAAGTGTTTCCATGGCTCCCCTGATGTTTTTGGGGTATAATAGTATATATAGGCGAAGGAACTAGGTAAGGAGAGCTCCAGGGGGCCACGAGGTAGGGGGCGTGCCCTCCCCCTCGTGGCCGCCTTGTTGAGTCTCCGACTGCATCTCCAAGTCTCCTGATTTTCTTCTAGTCCAAGAAAGATCATCGCAAAAGATTCATTCCGTTTGGACTCTGTTTGGTATTCCTTTTCTGTGAAACTCTAAAACAGGAAAAAAACAGAAACTGGCACTGGGCTCTCGGTTAACAGGTTAGTCCCAAAAATAATATAAAATAGCACATAAATTCATATTAAACATCCAAAATAGATAATATAGTAGCATGGAACAATTAAAAATTATAGATACGATGGAGAGGTATCAAGCATCACCAAGCTTAATTCTTGCTCGTCCTCGAGTAGGTAAATGATAAAAATAGAATTTTTTATGTGGAATGCTACCTAACATATTTATCCATATAATTCTCTTTATTGTGACAGGAATGTCAGATCCGAAAGATTCAAAACAAAAGTTTAATATTGACATAAAAAAATAATACTCAAGCATACTAACAAGGCAATTATGTCTTCTCAAAATAACATGGCCAAAGAACGCTTATCCCTACAAAATCATATTATCTGGCTATGCTCCATCTTCATCACACAAAATACTCAAATCATGCACAACCCCGATGACAAGCCAAGCAATTGTTCCATACTTTGATGTTCTCAAACCTTTTCAACTTTCACACAATACATGAGCGTGAGCCATGGACATAGCACTATGGTGGAAGAGAATATGGTGGTTGTCGAGAAGACAAAAAGAGGGCGATAGTCTCACATTAACTAGGTGTATCAACGGACTATGGAGATGCCCATCAATAGATATGAATGTGAGTGAGTAGGGATTGCCATGCAATGGATGCACTAGAGCTATAAGTGTATGAAAGCTCAAAAAGAAACTAAGTGGGTGTGCATCCAACTTGCTTGCTTATGAAGACCTAGGGCATTTGAGGAAGCCCATCGTTGGAATATACAAGCCAAGTTCTATAATGAAAAATTCCACTAGTATATGAAAGTGACAAAATAAGAGACTCTCTATCATGACGATCATGGTGTTACTTTGAAGCACAAGTGTGGAAAAAGGATAGTAACATTGCCCTTCTCTCTTTTTCTCTCATTTTTTCTTTTTTCTCTTTTTTTCTTTCTTTTCTTTTTTTTCTTGGCTTCTTTGGTCTCTTTTTTTCTTTTCTATTCTTTTTTTATTTCCTCACATGGGACAATGCTCTAATAATGATGATCATCACACTTCTATTTACTTAAAATTCAAAAAATTACAACTCAATACTTAGAGCAAAATATGACTCTATGTGGATGCCTCCGGCGGTGTACCCGGATGTGCAACAAGTCAAGAGTGACATGTATGAAAGAATTAAGAAAGCTAGCTTTGCCACAAATACGATGTCAACTACATGATCATGCAAAGCAATATGACAATGATGAAGTGTGTCATAATAAACGGAACGGTGGAAAGTTCCATGGCAATATATCTCGGAATGGCTATGGAGATGCCATAATAGGTAGGTATGGTGGCTATTTTGAGGAAGGTATTTGTTGGGTGTATGGTACCGACGAAAGTTGCGCGACACAATCGAGGCTAGCAATGGTGGAAGGGTGAGGGTGTGTATAATCCATGGACTCAACATTAGTCAAAAAGAACTCACATACTTATTGCAAAAATCTATTAGTCATTGAACGAAGTACTACGTGCATGCTCCTAGGGGGATAGATTGGTAGGAAAAGACAATCGCTTGTCCCCGACCGCCACTCAAAAGGAAGACAATCAATAAATACTTCATGCTCCAATGTCGTTACACAATGGATCACCATACGTGCATACTACGGGACTCACATACCTCAACACAAGTATTTCTCAAATTCACAATTATTCCACTATCATGACTCTAATATCACCATCTTCATATCTCAAAACAATCATAAAGAATCAAACTTCTCATAGTATTCAATGCACTTTATATGAAAGTTTTTATTATATCCCTCTTGGATGCCTATCATATTAGGACTAAATTTATAACCAAAGCAAATTACCATGCTGTTCTAAAAGACTCTCAAAATAATATAAGTGAATCAAGAGAGTTCATATATTTATATAAAATAAAGCTGCCGCTGTGCTCTAAAAAGATATAAGTGAAGCACTAGAGCAATATTGCCTAGCTGAAAAGATATAAGTGAAGCACATAGAGTATTCTAATAAATCACGATTCATGCGTGTCTCTCCCAAAAGGTGTGTACAGCAAGGACGATTGTGGCAAACTAAAAAGAAAAGACTCAAATCATACAAGACGCTCCAAGCAAAACACATATCATGTGATGAATAGAAATATAACCTCAAGTAAAGTTGCCGATAGACGAAGACGAAAGAGGGGATGTCTTCCGGGGCATCCCAAGCTTTGGATTTTGGCTTGAATATTACCTTGGAGTGCCTTGGGCATCCCCAAGCTTATGCTCTTGCCACTCGTTATTCCATAGTCCATCAAATCCTTACCCAAAACTTGAAAACTTCACAACACAAAACTCAATAGAAAATCTCAAGAGATCCGTTAGTATAAGAAAATAAATCACCACTTTAAGGTATTGTTGCAAACTCATTATTTGTTTATATTGGTGTAATATCTATTGTACTCCAACTTTTCCATGGTTCATACCCCCCGATAGTACCCATAGATTCATCAAAATAAGCAAACAACACGCAAACAATAGAATCTTCCAAAAACCAGAACAGTCTGTAGTAATCTGTGACTCTCAAATACTTATGTAACTCCAAAAATTCTAAAACATTAGGAAAACCTGAGAAATTTGAGTACCAATGCAGAGAAAAAAATAATCAAATCAAAAGCACGTTTCTGTGAATTTTGAAAATTATTTTCCTCGGCGCAAAAGTTTCTGATTCAGCAGGATCAACATAACTATCACCGTAAGCTATCCTAAAGGTTTAACTTGGCGCAAACACTAATGAAAACATAAAACCACATCTAAACAGAGGATAGATGAATATTTGTTACTAAACAGGAACAAAAGGAAAAGAACAAAAAATAAAATTGGGTTGCCTCCCAACAAGCGCTATTGTTTAACGCCCTTAGCTAGGCATAAAACACGAATAGATCTAGGTATTGTCATCTTTGGTATGCAATCCATAAGTGGCTCTCATAATAGATTCATAAGGGAATTTAATTTTCTTCCTAGGAAAGTGTTCCATGCCTTTCCTTAACGGAAATTGGAATCTAATGTTTCCTTCTTTCATATCAATAATTGCACCAATCGTTCTAAGGAAAGGTCTACCAAGAATAATAGGACATGTAAGATTGCAATCTATATAAAAACAATGAAATCTACGGGCACATAATTCCAATTTGCAACAATAAAAACATCATTAATCCTTCCCATAGGTTTCTTAATAGTGGAATCCGCAAGGTGCAAATTTAAAGGACAATCATCAAATTCATGGAAACCTAACACATCGCACAAAGTTTTTGGAATCGTGGAAACACTAGCACCCAAATCACACAAAGCATGGCATCCATAGTCTTTAATCTTAATCTTAATAGTAGTTTCCCACTAATCATAAAGTTTTCTAGGGATATAAACTTCTAATTCAAGCTTTTCTTCAAAAGATCGCATCATAGCATCAACGATATGTATAGTAAAAGCTTTGTTTTGATTATAAGCATGAGGAGATTTCAACTCGGATTGCAACAAGGAAATACATTCTATTAAAGAACAATTATCATAATTAAATTCCTAGATATACAAAAGAGTGGGTTCATTTCTACTTAAATTATTGACCTCTCCAATCCCACTTTTATCAATTTTTGCATCTAGATCTAAAAACTCCGAATCATTGGGACGCCTTTTAACTAAAGTTGACTCATCTCCAGTCCCATATTTATCACGATTAATATTGGAAAACAAAGATTCAATAGGAGTCACATTAATCACTTTGAGATCTTCATCATTTTTATCACGAAAACTAGGAGAACATGCTTTTACAAACCAATTTTTTTAGCACACATCTTAGCAGTTCTTTCTTTGCACTCATCAATTTAAGTTCCCATGGCTTTGAGAGACTCATCGATATCATGCTTAGGTGGAATAGATCTAAGTTTCAAAGAATCAATATCAAGACTAATTCTATCCACGTTCCTAGCCAAATCATCAATCTTGAGAAATTTTTCTTCAATCAAAGCATTAAAATTCTTTTGCGAACTCATAAATTCTTTAACACTATTCTAAAAATCAGAGGGCATCTTGTTAAAATTTCCATAAGAGTTGTTGTTGGAATTACCATAATTCTTAGAGGAATTACTAGGAAACAACCTAGGATTAAAATTGCCTCTATACGTGTTGTTACCAAAATTGTTCCTACCAACGAAATTCCATCCATAGATTCGTTATTATTATCAATCAAAGTGGACAAAGGCATATCATTAGGATCAGAAGAAGCACTCTTATTAGCAAATTATTTCATAAGTTCATCCATCTTTCCACTCAAAACATTAATCTCTTCAGTCGCATGAACCTTTTTACTAGTGGATCTTTGGGTGTGCCATTGAGAATAATTAGCCATGATATTATATAGGAGCTTAGTAGCCTCTCCTAAAGTAATTTCCCTAAAAGGGCCCCCCGTGGCTGAATCTAAAAGATTTCTAGAAGCAGAATTCAATCCGGCATAAAAATTTAGTGTAATCATCCACAAATTCAAACCATGTGTAGGGCAATTTCATAGCATCAATTTCATCCTCTCCCAAGATTGTGCAACATGCTCATGATCAAGTTGCTTAAAATTCATAATATCGTTCCCAAGGGAGATGATCTTAGCAGCAGGAAAATACTTAGAGATGAAAGCATCTTTACACTTATTCCATGAATCAATACTATTTTTGGGCAAAGATGAAAACCAAGTTCACTACAAAAAAATACACTTCCGTGATGATACGTGTTTGTCACAGTAGGTCGCGTTTTTTGTTATGCATGTACATCCATGACAAATTTATGACAGAATCAAGATAGTCATACCTGTGTTGTCATAGAAGTGTTCGATGACATTACCAAAATTATCATCACGGAAGTGTCCACTTCCATGACGATAAATTGCGCGTCACAGAACTGCTTTCATCAAGGGTGACCGACACGTGGCATCCACCGTAACGGAACGCTGTTAAGGTATCGGGTCGGGTTTTGGATCCGATAACCCGTTAACAGCCTCGACCAATGGGGATTTTCCACGTGTAAAATCATCATTGGCTGGAGGAAACACGTGTCGGCTCACCGTTGGGATAGTTTTCATCCACTCATTGGACAGAAGGCGCCTATGATACGTCGACATGTGGCACGGCCCAACAGAGGCCCATTCCAGTGAGAAGGCCGGCCCGTTTGACTTGGTCAAAAGGTGGCAGGCCGGCCAATGGAAAGCCTGTTAACGGCCTGTTCACATATAGCCCATTTACAGCCCGCTGACCCAAGGCTCGTTACGCCCTATCCGAATTAGGCCCAGTAGCATCATCTGGGCCATCCAATATAATTCCAGCCCATTTTCACTTCTGGCCCATGTATGGCCCATGACGCCTTTTGGCCCATATGAGGCCCTATGTAACTCTTGGCCTATTAACGGCCCGTGGTGAAACTGGCTCGCAATGAACAGTGTATCACTTTACACCCACTAACGGCCCGTGGCGAAACTGGCCCGTAATGAATAGTATATCACTTTATACCCATTAAGGACCCGTTATTCAGTTGGACCATTTCTAGCAAATGTTATCTTTCGGCCTTCTCAGAGCCCATTTATTCTTGGTCTCATTTCTAGCATTCGTTTACTTATGGCCCGTTACTGTCATTTTCTGCTTGTGGGCCAAATTCAGCCCATGGTTACATCGGCCCATTTGTGGTCTGTTAATACATTGTGCCGTTTTCATAGTGTAATCAAATACGGCCTATTAACGATGGCCTGTTATGGTCATACGGCCCGTATAAGGCCCATTGATGATACGCCCCATAGAAGGCTCATTGTTTCTACGGCCCGTAGAAGGCCCATTGTTTCTACGGCTCGTAGAAGGCCCATTGTTTCTGGCCCGTAGAAGGCCCATTGTTTCTACGGCCCATAGAAGGCCCATTGTTTCTACGGCCCGTAGAAGGCCTACTGTTTCTACGGCCCGTATAAGGCCCACTGTTTCTACGGCCCGTAGGAGGCCCAGTGTCACTACAGTAAATATTACCCCATGGTTATTGTGGCCTAGTATTAAAAAGAACTGCACTGACTACAAACAAACAAATAAACAAGACAACAAGGAAATAAATAAGCAAGCAACTTATGCTAGGCTATCACGGCTGTTACACATATTACATCCACTGGGCATCAAAGTTCGCCACCAGTGCAAATATAGGGAACAAAGCAGCATATCATATACACTGGTTGTCAAATTTGGCGACCAGTGCAAATAAACGCCGCAGCAAAACAAATCCAGAACTGAAACCACTTCAGAAGATCTCAAGAAACAATATCCTGGGTACCCATAATGCTGGCAAGATGCTTAGCAAGCTTATTAACTTTCTCTTGTTTGGCGCTTAAATCCTCCAGCGCTTGCTGTTGCACCAGAAAATATGCATCTGAATTCTGCAGGGACTTCCTCGGTCCTTCAGCTTCCTATCGCAGCACGTCTGATCGATGTCTTCCAACTTGAAGTTGAGACTCAAGAAGACGAACTGATTCAGGCAGCGAGTTCGAAGAGCTTGTGCCAGCAGTAGTGGCCAGTAACTCGAACACTACATCAAGACAGGACTTTTGGGTTCCTTCACTGTCGTCTAGTTTTTATTAGCTTTCTTGGAGACCAACAGGGATATCTCACTATCTTGAACCTTATCTGCATTACTTCCTTTACCATTGGATAACGCGGTACTGTTCTCCAATATTTTGTCCGCATTCTAAAAGAGAAACAAGCAGACACATCAGATGTTTACCATGTTGTATATGAAACTCATTTTGGTAAATGAGTTCAGTAGTAAAGTGGACAGGATAACAGCATCAAACAAACATATATCTATGTGCCATGGTCACTCTATGGTCTATATCATTCTAGTTTTTGTTGCCAAATCAAGATAGAGACATAGTTCAAATAATATTTGTTCAAGACAAAGCAGAATAGAAAGAATATAAGTGTGGGTAACTATAGAGCAATAACAACACTTGTAATGTGCATGACATGAGAACATAACTGTTTATTCAATTGAAACTGAAATCAACATAGAGCAGGTTACAACAGCAAACCAGTTAAAGAAACAGGTTTAAAACATACCTGTTGCGCCACTGGAGTTTCAGTTCCATCCTTAAAATTTGTAAATAGTTGGTATGAGTAAATACAGTAATGCAAGAGCAAAGGAGTATGAACCATAGCTACAGAACCTGACCTGAGAACAAACCTTATTCTCCTTTAAGTGTTGAGTTGGGATTCGGAGTGGTGGTCCTCGTGCTTTGGGCACTGCAGTTCCCTTACTAACTGGTCGTGTTTGGGTGCTGTGTCAACTAGAACTGGGTTACTATCTGCCGGGGTTGGGGTTAGAGGGGTGTAGCTGGTTCTCTGTCCAACTGGGTAGGGGTACAATCTGCGAGAGTCTGGGTTATGTGTGGTGGATCTGGTCCTTGGGCAAGTACAACCGTGGTTCTATCTGCATCAACTGGTAGCACTATCTTTTCTGAAGACCGTGTTGTTACTCCCTTAGATACTGCCATCACGCTCTCCAATTCAAATGGCTGATAAACAAGAAAAGTAATTGAAAGTATAGACATTGTATGATAGACAGGTGCAATGGATAGTGGGATATAAAAGAGGGCATGAAATAATTCATATTTATGTTGTCTAACCAAACAGGATAGCATGACACAATTTCACATATATGATGGCTAACTAAAAAGGATAGCATGACACAATTTCACATTATGATGGCTAACTTAAAAAGATGGAAAGACATAGTTCAAAATATGAGACTATGTAAATAGGATGACATGACATAACTATATAATGTGTTTATTAAATAGGTTGGCATGCCATAATTCACATACATTCACGGATAGAATGCCATAATTCAAAATATGATGACTGTAAACACTAAACAAGATGAGATGATATAACTATATGATGTCTTTATTAAATGGGTTGCCATGCCATAATTCAGATAGATGATGTGTATGTACTATGTAAACATAATGGCATGATATAATTCAAATATATGATTTATATAGTAAGCAAGTAAGCAGATGGCAATCTATATATGATGTAAAAACTAAGCAATGCAAGACAACATGCATGACATGGGTAATATAACCCTGCCAAGTTTGAGCATAGACCTCAGGGGGGAAATAGGACTGGTCATCAGTCTCTGAATCCTCCTCTGAGCAGCTCTCTGTAGCCAGCAAGATGTCTGCTTCAGCAGGTAGCATTGTCTGCTCTGAATACCTTGTTTTCACTCCAGATACTTCCATCACCGCTTCAAATGGATGATGCACAGGAAGAGTAGTTGAATATACAAACGTTGCCGACAAATGGAACAGGTAATACAAAAAATGATAGCATGATATAATTCACATACATGATGATTGGCTAAACAGCATGGCATTGCATAATTCACATATATAATGCCTTTGCAACAAGATAGCATTGTATAATTCACATATATAATGTCTTGCAACAAGATGGCAATGCATAATTCACATATATGGTAATTAGACACTGAACAGGTGGCATTCACACAAATCATGTCTAAACTAATCGAATCGCATAGCAATGCGAGACACCATACGCACGATATGAGCAACATAACCCTGCCAAGTTAGAGCATACACCTCTGGGGGAATAGGACTGGTCATATTTCTCTGAATCCTCCTCTGAAGAGCTATCTGTAACCAGCGAGATATGCACTTCGTCAGATAGAACAGTATGCTCAGAAGACCTTGTTTTCACTCCAGAATTTGCCATCACCGTGTCAAATGGCTGATGCACACGAAGAGCAATTGAATGTAGTAACATTGTTGACGAATGTAATATGTAACAAAAAAAGATGGCCTGATATAATTTACATATAAGATGACTGGCTAAGCAGGATGGCATTGCAAAATTCACATATATGATGCCTGGCTAAACAAGGTGGCGTTGCATAATTCACATAAACGATGAATAAACTAAACAGATGGCATTCGCACAAAGGATGTCTAAACTAAGCAGATGACATATTTGATGTATAAAGTAAGCAATGGAAGACACCATATGCATGATATAACCAACATCAGCATGCTAAGTTAGAGCGAAGACCCCAGGGGGTAAATAGGAGTTATCTTCTCCTTCTGAATCCCCCTCAGAACAGATATCGTCCTCTCGATTACAATCCGAAATGCGTGGAGGGGGGCAGCCTTTGCGCCTACCATGGAGCGACATCTGCATGAAAGTATATTGCCACGCAAGGCTCGTCTCTTTTGCTCTACATGTTCAGTTCCATTGTTTACAATAACTGTCATGCATAGGAATAAAACATAGTGAGATTATGTAAGGAGTGCATGCAGAAATCCAGACTGATGGTAGCAACCTGTGGATAGACCCAAAAAACCAATAATAGCAGGCAGATAATGGCTTCAGTTAATAAATATAGATAATGGCTTCTTTACTGTTTGTTTCCCACCCAACATGAAACTCATAGTAGACACCGGAGATTAACCAGATAGTAGATAGATACTATTGATAGCGGCCCCGATATGTACCCCACAACCATTTAAAAACTCAAGTTTGACCATTAGTTTGGAGCTGACTCCGAGTCTAATCGGTGAACAGGACGATAAAGTAGCATGTAATATTAAGTGATGCATAACGTAAGCAGACACGAAAGAGTGCGACCTCTCTTGCGGACCCGTGTAGTCCTCGAGGTCATCTGCTCGGTTGATGATGGTAATGCAGTTTTCATGGCTGCGAGCGGCGGGGAAGAAGATCTGAGGCGGCGAAAGACAGTCTGGAGGCCGGATCCCTGCTCTGCTGGACCCTTCTGTCGTTGGAGCAGCTGAGCTGGGGTGGACGATGGCGCAGCAGGACCGGGACAAACCACGCAAGGTTTTCTTTGACAACTATCTGTAAGAGAATATGTAAGGGCTCGTTTGAATTGGAGGATTCCAATAATGCAGGGATAGGAAATAGACAGGAATAGGATAGGAATGCACGTGCAAAATAGAGAATTTAAAAATACAGGATTTCTGCCAATCTGGGTGTTTGATTCACAAAAATTGGACGATCGCAGGATGCAAAGAAGCATGGTGAGATTAAGTCAAACCACAAGAAAATGTACGGTTATAATGCTATTATGCTACTATCTCTTAGTCTTGTGCTTCATGAATAGGGATTTGAAAAGGAGGACAAGTGAAAATTAAAATTCCTACAATTTTTCTTTCAAGGAGACACTAAAGGAACAAATCCGTGTGCTCAGTGGACAATATATATAACATGTAGAGTAAAAAAGAGATGCAACAAGTGTACAACCTCTTTGGCGAAGCCATGTCGATCTCAGCGTGATTGGGTTGGCCGGTGAGGATGCTCCGGCTGACTTTGCTGTCGGAGGAGGGGAAGAAGATTTTAGGCATCTGGAGATGGAGCCCGAGGTACTGCTCCGCTGTGATGGATGGTTTCGTCGTTGGAGCAGCTCCAGTGAGTTGTACGATGCCAAGGCTGAAGCAGGACAAGAGAGCAACGAACAACGTTAACCTGAGTGGAATTCTAATAGCATCTCGAATACATGACATAAAATACATAACCACAAAGTGCTAGATGTGAAATACATCAGCCGCTCATCTCTGAACTTAACTGTCGGAACTGAACTTAACTGTCGAAACTGAACCTAACTGTCCAAACTGAATTTTGCTGTCGAAACTGAATTTT
The DNA here is from genome assembly GCA_963921465.1 of Triticum timopheevii. NCBI lineage: Eukaryota > Viridiplantae > Streptophyta > Magnoliopsida > Poales > Poaceae > Triticum > Triticum timopheevii. The sequence continues at coordinate 298,166,338 of OY997264.1, forward strand.
GCTGTCGAAACTGAACGCACTAGCAAGGTGAGGCTACACGTCAGTCGATTTTGCAGCCGTTGGATACAAAATCAAGGGCATGCGGTTCATCTTCAACCTCCAACCCCCCTGAGCCGCCAGCAACCACCGGCCAAACAGCAGCCCCCCGCCGCCCCAAAAACACTCCCCACCGCCGGTCCGCCGCCGCCCCGGCCATCCCTCTAGGCCCCCCGTGCCGAGCTTTTTCTCCGATGATCCCCACGCCACCGCCCCGCTAACGCCTCGCCAACGCCAGCGACCACCGCCCCCATCCTGAACCCTAAGATAGATAGTGGGGTACCTCTCCGGCGAGCCCCCCTCCCTGCTGCGGCTGGTTCTTCCTTCACCCCGGCGAGCCCACCCCTTGGAAATCGACTGACCCAAAAGTCGATTTAGTCGACTGAAGTGTAGCCAAATCAGAGCAGCATCGCAAGCAAGAGCAAGAGTAAGAGCAGCAGCGTGAGCAAGAGCAATAGCAAGAGCAGACCAGGCAGGGGAACCGAGAGCAAGAGCAGAGCAGCAGCGCGAGCGAGAGATAAAGCAGCAGCAGCTCCTACTGATGAGGACGTCGCCGCCGAGGGAGCGACGCCATGGAGGAAGTGGCCGGCGACGCCGCCGTGGATGGAGTCGCGCCGTGTCGGCTCGGGACCGAGCGCCGGCAGCACCGTGAGATCGAATCAAGAAGAAAATGCGGCGATTAGTGTACAACCTCTTTGGTGGCGCCGATTAGGCCACAGCTTCATCCGAGGAAACGGTGATGATGATGCTCTTCCGGTGGTGCAGGTGAATACGGCGGTGTGGGAACGGAGGTGGCGTGAAAGACGAGGGGAACATCGGGGCAGCTCCTTGGAGGTGGAGGATGGGGTGGCAGAACCGGCGGGACAATGAGATCAACGACAGATCCTCATCCGGTACGATGGATGAGGGACGTCGAGGTGTTGTTGTGGACGACGTTGTCGGGGAAGAAGCTTCGGCTGGGTGGCGGACGGAGCAGGGTGTGGGGTTTCGTCCCGGGTTTTCGCGGCCCCGGTGTATGAATGGGTGGGCGGATGGGATGGCAGTGGGGAACCATGGCTTAGAGACGTGCTTGTCCGAAATGTGGGGTAAGTTACGAAAGTACCCCCCACCAATTTGAGGCGGTTCTTTCAGTTCAGGGGTACCACGGGCATTTCGCGTGTCGGGATTTCACAGGAGGTGGGAGTTTTGGCGCGCATTGTAATTTTGGAATAGCAAGGCGTGGGTTGAGATGGAGGGAGTTGTCGGAGCACAACGAGACAAAGATATATCTTAAATATTTCGGGCTAACAAGGCGCGGGTTGAAATTTCCGAACAAGCCTAACGTGTACTGTACCAAATCATTCAAAACTTTGAATTCATGTTACGTTCAATTAAAATATTTTACTACGTGTATAATGCATGCAACCTACTACTCAAATGAACGTTTTAGTGCATTCCAAACGTATATACTACCGCTTCAATATGAACTGAATTTGAATAAGATCTACAGTAATGATTGTTGTGAATTCAAAGCATTTAAATTCGTTTCTCTGTTTTAATAAGATCTACAATCATCATTATTGTCAAGTTAAACCATCGTTTGTGTATTATCTTCACAGCACACCACATGATCAGTATCGAGTTACATATGAACTATGTGTACTATATGAACTCGAACTAGATTTTTTGAATCCAATTTATTTTGATTTCAAATCACATTACATTTCTAGCTCTAGCTAGATCTTCATAATCTAAACCATGTCTCATATGTATAATGTGTTTATCACATTATGTATGGTGCCCTGCCCCCTACGCCTACAAGTATTTAGATGTGAGTTGCAAACACCACACATTACCACAAATTCAAATAAAATGTGAGAATGTTCGATATATATTATTGTTTAGATTGCTCGATATTTAGTTGTAAGCTGCAAACGCCGCACATTGTCACAAATTCAAATAAAATGTGGGATTGTTTGATGTATAGTATGGTTTAGATTGTTCGGCATTTAGCTGTGAGTTGCAAACGCCATGCATTATCACATTATTGTATAACATGTGCACAGCACGTGTATCACCGCTATATTCATGCATGCAATGTTTAAAACACTATGATTTCCTATTCAAATATATGAATCCGCTTTCATATATAATTATGATCTTTGTTAGTCTCTTACACCCACACAGTCCTCTAACCTTTGTAGCTACTACTAACTTTCTCTCGTGCATGCACACGCCCTCCTCGCCCTCCCCCTCCCTCGGCATTCTATCCACCGGGCACATTCATTTTTTCCTTTAGGTCGTTCTCCCAGAGTCTCCACAACTCCTTTCCGACACACACCGATCGATAAACCTCTCCAGCGATGCCTGCCTACAGCATACACACACAGCTTCAATCTCCTCCTTTATGTGTCCTTGCCTCGTGTATCTCATATGGTCAGACACACGTGTAAACTCTCACCCCTCTTTTAATCGATCTCACAACCGCACACTCCTCCCCCTATCCAGCTAGTAGTTGGGCCTCTCGCACCACCTCCTAGCTCCATTCTCTCTGTCTATCCGTCTCGCTGGGCCTTATTTGCCTCTAACAAATGGACGTACATCGACCGATCTCTCGCGATACATATAGCCAGCTAGGACCTTATAACTCGTTTTTACCCACACATCGATTGATCTACCTCATTAGTTGTGTCTCTCCCTTCCTCCGACAAACAACAATTGATCTACCAATCTAGTTAGGTTTGCTTACCAAACACATGGTTCCCCTTCATCATCCATGGATGCGTCCCGACAGATCTATCATGCACAGGCACACACAGAAACACATCCCCACTCTTATTGATAACATTGCAGTTCCACCCTCAGTTTGTCTAGTAGGCCTCTCCCAACATCTCCGAGAAGCAACTCCATCACCCATCCAACACTCTACCCCTCTCCCTCCATCTCCCTCCCTCTCTCTCTCCACTCTCTCTCTCTCTCTCTGTCCCATCATATTTCCCGTCCTTCAGTTATGTATGGATGTCGACCGATCTCCCTCATGACATAGCTGGGTCTCTCCTTCTCAACACATATATGAGTCGTTCTACCTCTATAGTTAGGCCTCTGCCTACCCCTCCCCCCCACCCCCTCCCCGCCACACACACCGATACATCAAGCGCTCTAGTCATGGCTCCCTGCCACACACAAACTTGACATGTGCCCTCTAACGTTCCGGTAGGCCAGTCGCCCTATATCTTTGACTTGCACACACACACGCAATTTCGATCGGTCTCTTCATCGATCTCGCACCCACCTGTACTTGATCCTCTCTTCGACTCTATCAATAGCTATGACCCCTCCCTCTCTTCTCGTGGATTGCCCGACCCTCTATGTATGATATGGATAGGCCTCCATTTCACACACATTGCATGCAAAATTTTGTTTGAGATGTCATCGACACATATTCCCACAAATAATTCACGAAATCAACCCCCCACCCCACCCCCACCGCCACCACAAAACAAAAAACACTCACGAACACGGTTTGTATCTCTCACACACACCCACGTAGGTGGGGGACATGCACGAAGAGAAGAGGTGCATGCATGGCGCAAGTACTCCCGTCTCTTTCCCAACCACACCCGCACGGGTACATGGTGGAGCTCATTTCTGTATGAAAAAGGCAGCCCACGTGGTAATTTGGCACGTGTACTGGTTGTCCACTTGGTGGAGGGAGGATCGTCTACCACGGGTGAACAAACAAATTGCAACTTGACGCGTTATGTTAAATTAAAAAAGAGGCAAACCATGTGTGGCCTACCTTAGAGGCAAGGCTCTATACACTGGAGTACTTTTGACGTGTCCTATCAACTCGCAGAATAAGGAGAAGCTTGCTTAGTACGCCATCTCCCCCGCCCACGGGCGCGGTGGCTCGCAAGATGAGGTGAAGCTTGCTCCTCCCTCGCCCATGCGCGCGGTGGCTCGCAGGACGAGGAGAAAATTTACTACTCCCTCCGTTTACTCCTCGTCCCTACTACCTTGGTTATAGAGATTATATCATATTGTTTGGAATATATATGTCCTAATTAGATTTCAATATGAACTACTAGTACATACTCCAAACACTAATGTATATAGACGTATTTTAGAGTGTACATTCACTCATTTTGCTCTGTATGTAGTAGCACTCTCCCTCGCCCCTCGACCCTCGCCCACGTGGTGGACGTGCAGCAATTCATTCGGTCTCATATAGCCAGAACGATATATACTGCACTACCATTATTGCTCGACTCCCCGAAGAGGCGAAGATCCAATCGCAAGGTTAATATTTTGGAGATGCCAAGCGCAAGGTTATAGGAGAACGAGTAGTAGGTGCCACATCATTTATAAATAATTTTTTTCTTCAGTGGCACGTACGCAATATGATAGGTTCACATGGAGAGAAAAGGAAACCGCTCCACTATATACATAGTCAGGACGGGCCAGCCTACACGGTTGCTTGCTGGGGTTGCTCTCTTCACACTCTCTCGCACAAAATGACTGTGGCCACATCTCTAACATCCCGGCGGATCACGTCCGCTTGGGGAAGGGATGGATGCTTAGTGTAGATGCGGTGTCCATCGCCGACGGCAAAAACCCACTATCGGCACATCCCGATCAGGGGTCCCCGCCGTTCTCTCTCACAAAGCCGGTGAGGTTGCCTTCGTCCCTTGCTCACTGCCGCGACGTGGGCAGTTGCTGCCTCCCGCCGCCCTCCTCAAGGTCGAGGTACGTCCCTCAGGTACAACTCCCATTACAGTCGGCTTGCAGCACTGCTCTAGCTGCCCACATCACTCCCTGTGGATATTTCTCTACTTCTTTGCCCCGCACATACCTGATACCTCTATTGGCTTCTACGTACTGTATTTGTGAGGAGTTTTTGTCTCATCAACTATTCATCTTATTCTAATCACGCTTCTTCAATTTCTTTGCCACAGGGATGCTCATCTCGATTTTGGTGAAACTGCACAAAATGATCCGATGGTTAAAAGGTTGCAAACTTCATTTATTAGGAAGCTCGAACGTTGTATTCCAGCAAATTGAAGTCTAGTCAGGGTTCACGGTTCAAGGGCTAGGGACTGCATGGATCTTTTTTTCTTTAGCTGCCTCTGTTCCAAAATAAGTGTCAACTTTAGTTGTAGTACAACTTTGTACTAAAGTTTGCACAAAGTTGAGACACTTATTTTGGAATGGAGGGAGTACATATTTGCTATGATCTGTCAATCATTGAGATGCAATAGCATGCATGTTAGTCTCCTTTGAATTTGATGAAATGTTGCAACAGGCAACCTTGGACGCAAGATACATGTAACAGGAGCTGGAAGCTTCATAGCATTGTACAAATTTATCTCGCTGATAAATTACAGTACGTACTAGTACTATACTAGTACTTCCTCCGTTCCTAAATATAAGTCTTTGTAGAGATTTCACCATTAACCACATGCGGATGCATATAGATGCATTTTAAGTGTAGATTCATTCATTTTGTTCCGTATGTAGTTCACCAAGTGGAATCTCTACAAAGACTTATCTACTAGTAATAGCTAGCCCACACTACTAGGAATTCTCTATCCTCTCCTTGAGCCACATCATCAAAATTGACATGGCCGTTAGATGAAGTAAATCAGTCATAATAGCCGTCTGATCTAGACGTTGAGAGACTCAGCACTAAGCCACATGCAAGCATGCAGAAATACCGTGGCACATGCATGTGAGTGGGTTTTAAATCACATCAACATGTCTGCATGCAAGCATGCACCGGTAGCATGCATGTAAGTGAGCTTTTAAGTTCCATTAACATGTCAAAAAGAAAAATATAATCCCATTATGCAGTAGGAGCTGGCTGATCTTTTTTCCTTATGTGGGATGATCTAAATGATGATGGGAGTTTATTTAGTTTGGATACCACATTTGTCATGCGGTTATAGATTTTTTTTAGTTCTATGAAATCAATAATTTTGCGCGGAGAGATATACAGCTGTTCCGCGGCAACGAGCGGGGACTCGTCTAGTAATATTTAGGAACGGGGGGGGGGGGGTACTATGTAAAGAGTTAGGTGTCGCACGGTGATAGTGTGAGGTGGGCCATGTAATCACTGAGCCTGCGTGTTTTCACTGCTCTTGCACTCCTCCACTGTAAGAATGGAGAAAATTGTAATCTACTACCTCCTTTCGCCGAAAGCATGGGACATCCAGCAGTCCTACCACCTCAGTAATAAAGACCAATGAGCCGTCAAATCACATAGACCCACAGTAAGTTGGACGGACGAAGCAACCATCAGTCTTGCGCCAGTGAGAGGTCGCGTCTGCTCTGCCCGGGCATGAATGCGGCACCGATTCTTTGGAGCGGCGCTGACCGTTTTGGGCGGGAAGCGCGAGCGGGCGGTGGAGGGGCTTTGGGTGGGTCAGGCTGGTCAGGAGCGGGCGTGGCAGCTGTCCGCATGTCCCTACCGGACACGCCCAGAAATGAGAGGATGCACCAACTCTCGCGTCTAAAATCGTACACTACACACAATATCTCTATAGGAGTAGGTCGATCTGTCGCACTCTCTAACACACACATGCTGTTAAACACACACACGCACACGCACGCACCTTGGCCCCGTTGCACCTTCTAACGTGAGTTATTACACCTAGACGGAGGCAGTAGTAAGTATGCGAGATACGGTGGCACACTGACTTAAGTCGAATACAAGTGCCCAAAATTTGTGTGCATGTTATAATAAGGATTAAATTAAAATAGTATGTGAGCGAACAGAGGGATCAATTGGACAGTGTTCCCGAGCAATAGCGAGATATGTGAGGTAGTAAGATACACCACTGGCGCTTTTAATTTTTCTTATTAATTTGGTTGTTTCACCCTCTGACTGGTGGGACCCAACGTACTACATGGAGAGAGGTAAGGTGACTAATGCTACATTATTTCGACACCACTGTGGATAGTCTTACCACCAAAGCCACATGACACGATTATGATTGAAATCCTAATGACTCCCACACACACACAAAAAAACACGGCATCCCTTTCACACGAATGCAGGAATTTATAAAATGTTATTTTCCTCTCGTTGAACATAATGGGAGGGTTGTGTAGCTGGTTAGCCTGTTCGCTCATCAAACTTGAGGTCTCGGGTTCGATAACTACACTTGAGCATAATTTTTGCCAGGAGGATTCTTTGACTGGTCAAAATGTTTTCTAGGGTTTGCATGCTTCACACTCTCTCTCCAGTATATATGTATACACGCTGGAGCCTTAGCGCTTGTAGTTGCTCTCTTCACACTCTCTCGCCATCTCCCGCTGGATCCTCAGCGCTTGTAGTTGCTCTCTTCACACTCTCTCGCCCTCTGCAGATCTAAACAAGACTTCGTTGGCCTCTCTCTCCCCTCACTGCTGCTCAAAGAGCCGGCAGGATCCATCCGCCAAGAAGGGAAGGAGGCTTAACGCTGTCGCCATCAGCGAGGGAGGGAATTCACTACCGGCGCTGTTGTTCACTTTCCACCCAGCCGTCCCTCTGACCCTTCTTCTTTGCCGTCGTCCCGTCACCCACCGAACCACGCCCCAAGAACCTTAAGGTATATTTTACTTACTCCACATGCATTGCTCTAGTTGCATATATACCATGAATCTAGGACGTGGTTCAAAGAGGAAAGGAGTGGGGGAAAGTAGTGGGAAAAGTTGTATATAGCATGAATCTAGGACGTGGTTCAAAGAGGAAATGAAGGGGGAAAGTTGTATAGCATGAATCTAGGACGTGGTTCAACGAGGAAAGGAATGGGGGAAAGTAGTGGGGAAAGATGTATCGCATAAATCTAGGACGTGGTTCAAAGAGGAAAGGAAGGGGCGAAAGTACTAGTTCAAAAAGGAAAGGAAGGGACAAGGCTCTAGAGTTTGAGCTAGACTAGATTTGCTGCGCTCACATAGGGAAAGGTGTCTAAAGATAACAATACTGGGACCAACACAAATATGCTCCTTGGTTGTTTGTTCTTTGTTGCAATAGACTGTGCATGACCACAGTACATCGGTAGATGCACATGGTGCCGGTGCGTCCACTGTCCAGTGCAACTCATTAGCTGTTATTAATCTATGGCCCTGTTTGGTTAAAAACTCCATAGTCCCTACCTGCTTGGTTCCAGGGACTAAACATGGACTAGAGGTTATTAAATGACATGATAAAAGATCATGTTACCCCTAGTAATGAACTAATAGAAACAAGGTGCGATGCATGGCAGGGGCAACTATTGGAAAAAGTCCCAAAAAGACTCCCTCTGGGTCTTCTTTCTTTAGTCCCAAATGCCCACGTTTAGTCCCGAAAAGTCCCTCCTGTTTGGTTTGGATGTGACTGACACGGAGTTTTTTTAGTCCCTACACCAAAATGTCCCTGTAAACAAACACCCTCTAATAATGCCGCTGGAAAATTGATGCAATGCCACAGTTAAAAGCAAATTACATGTTCAACGAATTTTATTGTTAATATAATCCCTATGTTAATATTAATCAATGCCACCGTTTGAGAAATGCTACTGTCTTGATTTCTTTCCCATTTAGATAAGGTGGATGCTTCTTTTTGTTGGCTTCTTTGTCATCCACTGTTATTGACCACTAATTGTTTCCTTTGCACCTCTGTGTAAACAGGGTTATCTACTTCACCTCGTTGCCATTGTGACGTTTTGTTGCACTGCAAAAAACACTTTTGTTTTAAAAGTGTTTTGTGCAGTTCAACCAAAATGTCACACCGACAACATTGCTTGATTGCTTGATCTTAGTGGAACTACACAAGAGGAGATCTTACTTCCTATCCGTTAAGGCGAATTTGGTTCAGATCTTCTTCTTGTGAGTTGTTTGAATTCCGCATCATGAGAGGTCTGTACTAGCCTTCTTTCACATGATTCTGCAGTGTGCTTTCATATGTTGTGCTACTTGTACGATAATGTTGCTTGATTTTAGTGAACTGCACAAATGGAGACAAGACTTCCAATCTGTACGTGCACCATAATATCCCATTGAGGTAAGATAAGGATATTTCACAACTGCTGGCCTGTATTTTTCCACTTTCCTCAGAAAATTAAGTTTAGTACTATACTTGTGCTCCCTAATTGACATGCCAAATCTTACATTGAAGGCGAAGCTTGTCTGTTATTGAACCAAGTGATGACGGGGAAGAACAAGCGGAAGAAAATCAAAATCAACTCCCCGTGTTGTAATAAAGCATTGGAACTATGATGAAACAAGTAATGATATAGTTTTGCATCTTAATTTATTTCTATGGCTGGAACGAGCAATTGTTTTGCCACTGATTTGATGCCATACGTAATTATCTCTACTTGTGCAAACAGGGATCTTCTTTGAAGATACCATATATTTTAGTGGAACTACACAAGAAGATGTTGGAAACATTAAACTAATCGAGGAGTGTATAGTAAGCATGGCCACCCCCGTAGATAGCAACAGATGGTTTCCAAGAAGTGCTTCATCTGTATGCTCTACACAATCAGCCTCCTACAAAGGTTGGTACTCTCCCACTGATTTCATCCATATGATTGAGCTTTGTCATCTCTATTGGTGTTGTGCTACTGTTTAGATACTGTCATGAAAAAGTGGTATTGTCCTTGGGAAGTCCTTCATCTGTGCTGCTTTAAATATTTCCTTTCCTTTTTTTGAGCAAACATGGATGCTAGCATTTAGTAGCCCTCTTGTCTTTGCACAACAAGATCATCTTCCTATGAAGAAGAATATGGAGTACGTGAAGTGACTAGCTCCGATTATGCTAGGATGAAGAAGCACTGTCTATCTTCTCATCAGAAGGAGCAGTTGAAGGATGGTTACATTACTCCCCACAAGACCAAACTAACTTCAGCTCAGAAGGATTGACAAATCTCCATTTTTTTGCTGTGATGCACGAGTACAATGTTGTTCTAGGATTCTTTCTAGTGAGTTCCATTTTTCTAAAAGTGTGCTCTACGTGGACCATGTATGTGCCTGTTGAAACTGTCAATTCATAGTACAGTTTGCTTTATACTAATCACTTTTTTGTATTTGTGCAAACAGGGGTGCTCAGCTTGATTTCAACGGGAACTGCACAAAATGTTCATGAATACATCGAATCATTCATTTCCACCAAAAGAAAGGAGGTGCCCATAAGTTCAAGGCGTTGCAACATATAAGGGGGAAATCATACAAGTTACGCGCGAATTTGGTTGATTTTGGTGGAACTGCACAAAAAGAACAGCTGATTTATTTAGCACGAGTTGCCATGTCAATGTCCGAACTGATGGCAAACTCTGCCCATTCCACAATCATAGGCATTTGATATTCTGGAATGGGACAACAATGTCAAATTTTGCTCATTGATTTTAGCAAGATATGCGTTTGATATTTTCTAATGGGACACCCTTTGCTTTTAGTAGCGGCGATCAATTTTTTCTTGATTCTTTAGTTGTGAAGTAAATATTGCCTCTGACATGTGAGTCGCTGAGATGCATAATCATCGATTATTTTGAATGTTCTCTATGAATTGTCAGGCCTGTGTGTTTGATTGCAATGTACAGAAACGCTAAAAAGCTGCTCAAACTCTTTGTACTCCTTCTGTTCCTTTTTACTTTGCACATTGTGAAAGTGCATACTCTTTTGTATAAGATTGGTCAAAGTAGAGATACTTTGACTGCAGACAAAACTTGTATGCAGACTAGAAAGGAACAAAGGGAGTACATGTGAAACTGCTGCAAACGTGGTGATCACCCTGGGAATAATGCTAGTACGTATTGTTTTGCATGTTCATCCAATGCCAGTGATACAGGAATTCGAACTAATCGAAAATTCATTCATACACGGTCGGATTTCATATAAACATGCCGGATTTCATTACATTTCATACATTCTTCAACTAAAAAGGGGTGTTTGTGGCCACATGCATCTCCCAGATGCAGAGGCCGAGGGTCATCCTCCTTTTCGAAAAAAAACTAAAAAGGGGTGTGCTGGAGGTATAATTAATTAACCGAAGCTACCCACCTGTGTCCCGCTGAGCCGAACAGAAGCTTCAGTGACTTAACTGCAGGTGCAGTTGCCTAACTGACATGTGGCATGTTGGGCCCACGTGTCAGTCAGCCAACTACACCAGCAGTTAAGTAGAAGCAGCGTTCTTCTCCAGCGCAGCTCTCCGACTCCACGTTGCCGCCAAGAAGCTAAACGGCCGTCAATGGTCAACCCGCCTAGCTTGGCTTCAACCGGAGGGTGGCAGCGGTGGCCTTACTGGGACCCGAGCGGCGGCGACCTACCGAGTTCTACTCTTCCTCGTTTTCTGTGCGGCGCGGCCTCGTTGGTAGCGGGGCGGGGCCTCGGCGGAGCCGGCGATGCCTCTGTCTCGTTGCCGGCGGGCGGCGCCTCAGCGGAGCGGTGGAAATCCTCCCCCATGTTGCCGGCACGGTGGGGCCTCGGCTGAGCCGGCGATGTCCTCTGCCTCGTTGTTGGCGGGGCGGGGCCTCGGCAGAGCCGGCGATGTCCACTGCCTCATTGTTGGTGCCGCGGGGGCCTTGGCGGAGCCGGCGGTGTCCTCTGCCTCATTGTTGGCGCCGCGGGGTGTCGGCGGAGCAGGGCGTCGTCGACGCCAGCGGAGCGGGGACTCGTCGGAGCCGGCAATGTCCTCTGCCTCGTCCTCGGTCTCGCCAAACAGCGCCTCGCCCGCTTCATCGCCCTCTTTGCTAGCCTCTTTGTAGGCGGCCACAGCCTCCGCTACCCGCATGCGGTACCGCCAGCGCTCGAGGCGGCCCTTGCGGGCAGAGCGGTACAAGTCGAGCAGCGCCTCCTACTCTGCCCGCTCCACGGTGATCTGCTCCTCCGCCTGCAGGTGCTCCTGGAGGAGATGGTGGTTGTAGGCGGCATCGGCCTGCGCCTCCCGGAACTGCTCCTCACGCATCTGCCTCATCCTATCCATATATTGGGCACGGGCCTCGCCGATGGTCATGGTGCAATGCACCGGCGAGGATGGCGCGGAGGAGGGGTTTGGCGCCGGATCGTCGACTACCATGTTCTCCATTGGGACATCGTCGTCCCCTGGCTGCCTACCGGCCAGCCGGTCAGTAGCAATGGCTGCTATCTCCTTGTGGTCCATCGTCCGCCCATCCAGAAGAGTGCTAGAGCGCGAGGAAGCCATGGTGGGTAGTAGTGGTGTGGACAAGAGAAAGGCAACGGATGCGGATGACTGTGGCTATGGCCGGCGTAGCAGTTTATATAGCAATGGTGGGCGGGCGGAGGGACGGACGTGTGACGCCGGAGTAGCCGCCTCGGCAACCGCTTATCATTAATGTGTGCGGCAGACGGACGAACGGACGACACTTGTGTTGTTTGAAGGCGGAGCAATCGCCTGCACCGGGAAGCGGGGCGGCCGGCGCTGACTGTTTCGGGCGGAAAGCATGGGCGGGCGAGGAGATCACTTTACTTGGATAGGATGACAATGTGGACCCACCATGTCCATAGCCTCATGTACGCAAGTGCCTCCTTATTATATATGTATATAAAACTATAATTTATTTTGCTTCCTCCTGGTTTCCTGACATCACGGTCCCACACCATAGTCTACCTATGTACTTCCTCCTTTCCGATTTATAGGGCTTATCTCAAAATTCTAGTTTTTCCATTTTATAAGGCTCAATTTGGTTGTTTTCCATCACTTGTTCAGATTCCAAGGTGCATTAAATCATTGCATGCAAGTATTAAGAGAAAATTGACCAATGCATGTACTTTATGCATGCATGCATTGCAATTAATGCATTGATAAACATAATTTTTTGAGGATAACAAGAGCATTAATTAGGTGCTTTTGCAAAACTAGAAAAAGTATTCCACCACTCACCATCTACCTTGATTAGTGAGATTTTTGAATTGAGCATTATAAACCGGAAAGGAGGGGGTAGTCAATAAACGAGAGAATTGCACAAGAAGCGGCCGACAGCTGGGACCAAGCAGCTCGAGCAGTATTTCTGTTTTTGAGTTGTGAGCACTGCAGAGTTTTTCGATGTTTACCCCGGATTTTAATTTTTCTCCTCTAGACAATAACGAAAACATCGCTGCAGGTATTAACTGGGCGGGCTGTAGCCCGTCTAGCCCAGGCCAGATATCCTGCCCAGATATTAATTTTTTTCAAGCTGAAAATGGCTAGCCCATCTATACTTTTTTTAGGAATACCCAAGCAAGGTCAAGTTGTTATTCTCCGCCCCGCTGGGCTGCAAATCTTTCCTAGGAGGGATGCATTAGGCTTAACAAGAAAATGGGCTTTAAGAAATAATAAATGGGATGTAATTATAAAAACTGGGTAGTAACTATAAAAAAATGCACCAAACAGTGATTACTTAATAAAATATGATTTTTGGAATATTGAAAATTTTAATTTCATTAATTGTTGTGAGCGGAATGTTTCATTGGATTTTTACGAAATATAAATTTATATTGAAATTGTATTTAATCTGACTAAAATTTCTGGATAAAAATATTCGGATCCCATCAAAATGTGGGAAATTTTATTGACTTTTGTTTTGAACGGTTGGTTGAAATGGGTTGTACTTTTAACAAAGTGTAAATGGGCTGTAGTAAATTCCATTAGAATTCAAAAATGGGCTACACATTCTTACAAATTTCAAATGGGCTATAAGTTCTCTGCCACACACTTATGGCCTTACTAAGTTGACGCGTCCCCTAAAAAAACAGAGTTGACGGGTATGCAAGGCTTTGTCAACTTATAGTGAACACACGGTTCTAGCAGCAGTGGCCGTTGGATGTCCATCCAACGGATGCCGTGCTTCTTCTTCAATCTCGGATATTCCAGCTTCACCCGCCCAAAAAATGAATCATCCCCCTGACATCTGAGGTGCACCGTTTCGTAAGCTGACCTGTAGGCCTACTAAGTTGACGTACCAAGGGCTTTGTCAACTTAGTCAATATAAACGATTCTAGCTGCACTGACTGTACGATGTCCATCCAACGGCCGTCGTGCTTCTTCAACCTCTTGTCTTCTTGCTCCAGCCACCCAAAGCAGCGCCAGTCGTGCCGCCTGCTCCTGCCTCCCGTGGCCGGCTGTGCTGCCGCTAAGGCCTCACCTCCCCCTACTACTCCAACCAATGGCCAGGCCATCCCTACACTCACCCATTGACCCACACCCCTTGTTATTCTGCGGTGACGGCAGCGCAGCCGAACCAGTGAACCCTCGTACACCTCTCCGCGTGTGCATCCACTGCCGCATCTTCCCCGGCTCCGCGTCGTCCCCTTCCTAGGCCTCGCCGTCATCCACCGCCGTGGTGCTCTCGTCGCGGCGTGGTCAACGTGGTCAAGTAACGACTTCCATCGGACGTGGACTGTACGTGGAGAGGCTGACAGGTGGGTCCACATCATCAGCAAGGAAGTGCCTTCTTATTACGCGCAAAATAATTATTCCTCCACCTGACAGCGGGGACCCACCGGACGGGCCACCGTATTTCGCAAAAAAAATGATTCGCCCCCTGACTGCTAGGACCCACGAGCTACATCTTCGCACGCAAGGAAGTGCGTCCGAAAAAACGATTCCCCCCTAACTGCTGGGACCCACCAGCTACATCTTCGCACGCAAGGAAGTGCGTCCGAAAAAAAATGATTCATCCCCCGACTGCTGGGACCCACCAGCTACACCTTCGCACGCAAGGAAGTGCGTCCGGGCAAAAAAACGATTCGCCCCCCTGACTGCTGGGACCCAGCAGCTACACCTTCGCACGCAAGGAAGTGTGTCCGGGCAAAAAAACGATTCGGCCCCCTGACTGCTGGGACCCACCAGCTACATCTTCGCAGGCAAGGAAGTACCTGACAGTCGGGACCCACCTAGTCAAAGCGTATGTAGTGTTGTCATCCTGGTCGCGAACTTGTACGTACATGCTGTTCGATGTAGAGGCGCGCACGTGTCGTAGTAGAGGCGCGCACGTGTCATAGTAGAGGCGCACACGTAGCATGTACATGTACGTATAGTGGCCAGGGTGCAAGAAAGAAAATACAGTCACGTATGTGTACATACGGGCGGGATCTCGAACGCCTAGTCGCGCATACGTACGACGAGGGCTCATGTTCATGGGGAGGCAACGGAACGCGTCGTGTTCATGGGAAGGCAACGGAATGCGTCGTGTTCTTGGGGAGGCAACATAATGCATCGTGTTCATCGGGAGGCAACGGTACGCGTGGGAGCCAACCGGCTTGGACGGAACAGGCGATGGAAACGAGGCCTGGCGTACCGCACAACGGAGGAAACGGACCTCCTACGGTCAAAACGGGGGTCCTTTTGATCGGGAGGGGTGTGGCGTACCGCAAAATGAACGAAACGGACCTCCTACGGTCGAAACAGGGGTCCTGTTGAACGGGAGGGGTGTGCCGTACCGCAAAACGGAGGAAACGGACCTCCTACGGTCGGAACGGGGGTCCTGTTCATTGGGAGGGGTGTGGCGTACCGCAAAACGGACGAAACGGACTTGTGTTGGAGCGCTACAGTCGAAATAGGGGGGAGGGGTGTGGCGTACCGCAAAACGGGACTCCACGGGATACTGTTCATCTCCACCGTTGACCTCCTCCAGCCTCCACGGGCTACCGTCGACCTCCTCCAGCCTCCACGGGCTCCTGTTCATCCAGCCTCCACCGCACGCTACTCCACCGGCTACTGTTCAACCACCCCTCCACGGGCACCCCTCCACCGTCTACTGTTCATCCATCCCTCTACACCACGGGGTCCTGTTCAACCACCCCTCCACGGGCACCCCTCCACCGTCTACTATTTATCCAGCCCTCCACACCACGGGGTCCTATTCAACCACCCCTCCACGGCCACCCCTCCACCGTCTACTGTTCATCCAGCCCTCCACACCACGGGTTCCTATTCATCCAGAGGTAACGCCACCGCTCATTGTTCATCCAAACCCCCCCGCAACACTCACTGTTCACCCAATCGACCGGCTTTAGTTAGCAGCAGTAGCGAAGGAATCACTCCATCGTGTTCAGTTAACAGCCATCGATCGATCGCTCGGGTTCAGTAACGCGTAGCCTGCAGTGCAATCGCTCGGGTGAAGTTAGAGTCCAACGCCTCGCTCGGCTTCAGTTAGAGCCAAGCCTCGCACACACGCGCATACGTATGAGAGAAACGCGCATCGCTCCGCCCCGACCTCCCACCGTAACCGGCAACTCCCCAAAATTTTCCTCCCCATCGCTTCTACCACGGTTTTTTCCGTCATGGACGGCCCAAAGAATGTCATGCAGCTGCGTCTCCTGCCCTCCCAGGACGAAAAGCCCATTTTCCGTCATGATTTTTTGTCATAGAAGTAGGAGCCCACCACATCTATGATGATACCCGGTTTTGTCACAATTATCGTCATCGAAGTGTCATATGTATGACAGAAAAAATTTCCGTTCGGCCCAAAATATCACGGATGTGTCTTTTTTTGTAGTGGTTTTAGCACGATTTCTAAGCAAAAACGGAAATAGCTTCAATTTAACAATATCATTATCCACATCTTTCTTCTTTTGCATATCACACAAATCAACAAAATAGTTTAGATGGGATGCGGCATCTTCACTAGGAAGGACAGAAAATTGATCTTTCATAACAAGATTCAGCAAAGCGGCATTAATTTCACAAGATTCAGCATTAGTAGTGGGAGCAATCAAAGTTCTAATAAAATCATTGTTGTTGGTGTTGGAGAAGTCACACATCTTATTATCTTGAGCCATCGTGACAAAGCAAATAATCCAACACACGAGGACACAAGAAGCAAGCAAAGAAGATGAACGGAACAGGGGCGAAGAAAGGGCAAATATTTTCTAAAATTGTTTTAGATGTGGGGGAGAGGAAAACGAGAGGCGAATGGAAAATAATGTAATGCAAGAGATGAGAGTTTATGATCGGTACTTGGTATATCTTGACTTGACATAGATCTCCCCGACAACGGCGCCAGAAATTCTTCCTGCTAGTTCTTGAGCTTGCGTTGGTTTTTCCCTTGAAGAGTAAAGGGTGATGCAGCAAAGTAGAGTAAGTATTTCCCTCAGTTTGAGAACCAAGGTATCAATCCAGTAGGAGACAATGCAGAAGTCACCGAATACCGGAACAAACAATCAAACAAACTTGCACCCAACGCGGTAAAGGGGCTGTCAATCCCTTCATGGTTACTTGCAAAAGTGAGATCCAATATAGATAGTTAAACGGTAAGGTAAATATTTTAGGTATTTTAGGTTTATAGAACGGAAAGTAAAAGATTGCAAAGTAAAGAAACAACGACAGGAATTCGTAAGTTGACAGGAAACTAATATGATGTAAAACAGACCCGGGGGCCATAGGTTTCACTAGTGGCTTCTCTCATGATAGCAAATATTATGGTGGGTGAACAAATTACTGCCGAGCAATTGATAGAAGAGCACATAATTATGACGATATCTAAGGCAGTGATCATGAATATAGGCATCACATCCGTGTCAAGTGGACCGAAACAATTCTGCATCTACTACTATTACTCCACATATCGACCGACTCCTGCCTGCATCTAGAGTATTAAGTTCATGAAGAACAGAGTAATGCATTAGGTAAGATGACATGATGTAGAGGAATTAACTCAAGCAATATGATGAAAACCCCATCTTTTTATCCTCGATGGCAACAATACAATACGTGCCTTGCTGCCCCTACTATCACTGGAAAAGGACACAGCAAGATTGAACCCAAAGCTAAGCACTTCTCCCATTGCAAGAAAAACCAATCTAGTAGGCCAAACTAAACCGATAATTCGAAGAGACTTGCAAAGATATCAAATCATGCATATAAGAATTTGGAGAAGACTCAAGTACTATTCATAGATAATCTGATCATAAATCCACAATTCATCGGATCTCGGCAAACACACCACAAAAGAGTATTGCATCAAATAGATCGCCAAGGACATCGAGGTGATTATGGTATTGAGAATCAAAGAGAGAGAAGAAGCCATCTAGCTACTATATATGGACCCGTAGGTTTGTGTAAACTACTCATGCTTCATTGGAAGGGTACTGGTGTTGATGTACAAGCCCTCCGTGATCGAATCCCCCTACGGCAGAATTCCGGAAAAAGCCCCTAGATGGGATCTCATGGGTATAGAATGTTGCGGCGGTGTAAAAGTGTTTTCGTGGCTCCACCTGATGTTTTTCTGGTATAAGAGTATATATAGGCGAAGGAACTAGGTCAGGAAAGCTTCGAGGGGCCCACGAGGTAGGGGGCGCTGTCGGTGTCAAAACTGGCAGATCTTGGGTAGGGGGTCCCGAATCGTGCGTCTAAGGATCGAAGGTAACAAGGATGCAAGCGACACGATGTTTCCCCAGGTTCGGGCCCTCTTAATGGAGGTAATACCCTACTTCCTGCTTGATTGACTTTGATGAGTATAGGGGTTACAAGAGTTGATGTACCTCGAGATCATAATGGCTAAACCCTAGATGTCTAGCCTACATTGTTGTGTTCATCTCTAAAGACTAAACCCTCCTGTTTATATAGACACTGAGGGGGACTAGGGTTGTACAGAGTCGGTTATAATGAAAGGACAGTACATGATCCGAATGCTAAGCTTGCCATCCACACAAAGGAGAGTCCCATCCGGACATGGGGAAGGTTTTTCTATCTCGTATCTTCACGGCCCATCCGTCCGGCCCATATCACATAGCCCGGACGCCCGAGGACCCCTTAGTCTAGGACTCCCTCAGTAGCCCTTGAATTGGGCTTCTATGACGATGTATCCGGCGCGCATATTGTCTTCGACATTGCAAGGCGGGTTCCCCTTTCCGAATACTTCAAAGCAGTTTTCCGCACACAAGAGTTGTGCCCGGCCTTGCTTAACACGTACAACCCTAAGCGGTAAAAAGCAACAATACTTAAAATTAGTCATGTCCACGGGCCACATCTCTGGCGAGACATTATGTTTTGGCCTTACTATTATTCTGAACCGTTTTACTGCCTCGTTTCGCATTTTGAGGCATGGCCAATGACACATCTTGTCAAAGAAGAGATCATGTCCCCTTATCACGGTATTCTCATCAATAGGGGTTTTGGGTAATCAAACCGTTCTGTTCACATGTCCCCTTGGGAATAGGCAAGATTTAAGGCTTATGATGGGGTGCTTGATATTCGCTGCCTCTATAAGAGGACAAAGACCCATCTATTCACCTCACGCCTTCTTCCTCCTTTGCCTTTCAATCCCCCGAGCTCCAGCGCCGAAGTTCTAGACTTTCCCTCCACCCCAACTTCTCCAGCAATGGCCGGATCTGGCTTTCAGGGCAAGTGGATGGCCTCCTCCATAACAGAGAAGAACATCCAGGATCTGCGGGAGGCGAGGTACCTGACGGTGGAGATCAAGCACATGCTTCAAACCCCAAGACAAGTCATCCCCACCCCGGAGCCTGGTGAAAGAGTGGTTTTTATCACTCACTTCTTCCGAGGACTCGGATTCGGCATTCACCCCTTCGTCCGAGGTCTCATGTACTACTACGAGCTAGATTTCCATGATGTGGCCCTGAATTCCTTCCTCCACATCTCGGCGTTTGTCCTCGTGTGTGAGGCATTTCTCCGCGTCCCTCCACACTTCGGCTTATGGCTCAAGATTTTTAAGGTGCACTACAAAAAAAAGACACATCCGTGACATTTTGGGTCAAATGAAAAAAAATTGGCATACATATGACACTTCTATGACGATGATTGTGACAAAACCCGGTATCATCATAGATGTGGGGGGCTCCTACTTCTATGACAAAAAATCATGACAGAAAATGGGCTTTTCGTCCTGGGCGGGCCGGAGACGCAGTTGCATGACATTCTTTGGGCCATCCATGACAGAAAAATCCGTGGTAGAAGCGAGGGCGAGGAAAATTTCGTGGAGTTCCCGGTTACGGTGGGAGGTCAGGGGCCGAGCGATGCGCATTTCTCTCGTACACGTACGCGTGTCTGTGCGAGGCGTTGGCTCTAACTGAACCCGAGCGAGGCGTTGGGCTCTAACTGAACCCGAGCGATTGCACTGCAGGCTACGCATTACTGAACCGAGCGATCGATCGATGGCTGTTAACTGAACCCGATCGAGCGATTCCTTCGCTACTGCTGCTAACTGAAGCCGATCGATTGGATGAACAGTGAGCGTTGCGGGGGAGGGGGGTTGGATGAACAGTGAGCGGTGGCGTTGCCTCTGGATGAACAGGACCCCATGGTGTGGAGGGCTGGATGAACAGTAGACGGTGGAGGGGTGCCCGTGGAGGGGTGGTTGAACAGGACCCCGTGGTGTGGAGGGCTGGATGAACAGTAGACGATGGAGGGGTGCCCGTGGAGGGGTGGTTGAACAGTAGCCAGTGGAGTAGCGCGCGGTGGAGGCTGGATGAACAGGAGCCCGTGGAGGCTGGAGGAGGTCGACGGTAGCCCGTGGAGGCTAGAGGAGGCCGACGGTGAAGATGAACAGTATCCTGTGGACTCCCGTTTTGCGGTACGCCACACCCCTCCCGATGAACAGGACCCTCGTTTCGACCGTAGGAGGTCCGCTTCGACCGTAGGAGGTCCGTTTCGTCCGTTTTGCGGTATGCCACACCCCTCCCGATCAACAGGACCCCCGTTTCGACCATAGGAGGTCCGTTTCGTCTGTTTTGCGGTACGCCACACCCCTCCCGATCAACGAAAACCCCCGTTTCTATCATAGGAGGTCCATTTCCTCCGTTTTGCGGTACGCCACACCCCTCCCGATCGACAGGACCCCGTTCCGAATGTAGGAGGTCTGTTTCCTCCGTTTGCGGTACGCCAGGCCTCGTTTCCATCACCTGTTCCGTCCAAGCCCTCCCGATGAACACGACCACGCATTTCGTTCCGACCTAGCCGGTTGGCTCCCACGCGTTCCGTTTCCCCCTGTTGAACACGATGCATTCCGTTGCCTCCCCATGAACACGACGCATTCTGTTGCCTCCCCATGAACACGACAACGATGTTGTTTCTCCATTCCAACCCAGCCATGTACACAAGCCCTGGCCGTACCTATGCGCGAGTAGGCGTTCGAGACCCCGCCCGTATGTACGTACGTGGCCGTATTTTCTTTCTTCCACCCTGGCTGTTGTACGTATGTGTACATGCTACGTGCGCGCCACAACTACGACACTTGCGTGCCTCTACAACGACTAGTATGTACGTTCATGTTCGTGACCAGAATGACAATGCTACGTACGCTACGACCAGGTGGGTCCCGACTGTCAGGCACTTCCTTGCCTGCGAAGATGTAGCTGGTGGGTCCCAGCAGTCAGGGGGGCGAATCATTTTGGTTTTTTTTGCCTAGACGCACTTCCTTGCGAGCGAAGGTGTAGCTGCTGGCTTCCAGCAGTTAGGGGGTCGAATCATTTTTTTTGCCCATACGCACTTCCTTGTGTGCGAAGGTGTAGCTGGTGGGTCCCAGCAGTCGGGGGGCGAATCAATTTTTTTCGGACGCACTTCCTTGCGTGCGAAGATGTAGCTGGTGGGTCCCAGCAGTCAGGGGGGCGAATCGTTTTTTTTTCGGACGCACTTCCTTGCATGCGAAGATGTAGCTCATGGGTCCCAGCAGTCAGGGGGCGAATCATTTTTTCACGAAATACGGTGGCCCGTCTAGTGGTTCCCCGCTGTCAGGTGGAGGAATAATTATTTTGCGCGTAATAAGGAGGCACTTCCTTGCGGCTGCCGTGGACCCAGCTGTCAGCCTCTCGACGTACAATCCACGTCCGATGGAAGTCGTTCCTTGACCACGTTGACCACGCCGCACCGAGAGCACCATGGCGGTGGACGACAGCGAGACCAAGGAAGGGGACGACGCAGAGCCGGGGAAGACGCTGTAGTGGATGCACACGCGGAGAGGAGTATGAGGGTTCACTGGTTCGGCTGCGCTGCCATCGCCGCAGAATCACAGGGGGTGTGGGTGAGTGGAGGGATGGCCTGGCCAGCGGTGGGAGTAGTAGGGGGCGGTGAGGCCTCCACAGCAGCACAGCCGGCCACAGGAGACAGGAGCAGGCGGCACGACCGGAGATGCTTTGGGCGGCTGGAGCAAGAAGACCAGAGGTTGAAGAAGCACGATGGCCGTTGGATGGACATTGTACGGTCACTGCAGCTAGATCGTTTATATTGACTAAGTTGACAAAGCCCTTGGTACGTCAACTTAGTAGGCCCATAGGTCAGCTTCCGAAACGGTGCGCCCCAGATGTTAGGGGGAGGAATCATTTTTTGGGCGGGTGAAGCTAGAATATCCGAGATTGAAGAAGAAGCACAGCATCCGTTGGATGGACATCCAACGGCCACTGCTGCTAGAACCGAGTGTTGACTATAAGTTGACAAAGCCTTGCATACGCGTCAACTATGTTTTTTTAAGGGACGCGTCAACTTAGTAAGGCTAGAAGTGTGTGGCGGAGAACTTATAGCCCATTTGAGATTTGTAAGAATATGTAGCCCATTTTTGAATTCTAATGGAATTTACTACGGCCCATTTACGGTTTGTTAAAAGTACAAACCATTTCAACCAACCGTTCAAAACAGAATTCAATAAAATTTCCCACATTTTGATGGGATCTGAATATTTTCATCCCAAAATTTCTAGTCAGAGTAAATACAATTTCAATATAAATTTATATTACATAAAAATCCAACGAAACATTGCGCTTGCAACAATTAATGAAATTAAAATTTTCAATATCCAAAAATAATATTTTATAAAGTAATCACCTGTTTGGTGCATTTTTTTATAGTTACTACCCAGTTTTTATAATTACATACCATTTATTATTTCTTGAAGCCCATTTTCTTGTTAAGCCTAATGCATCCCTCCTAGGAAAGATTTGCAGCCCAGCGGGGCGGAGAATAACAACTTGACCTTGCCTGGGTATTCCTAAAAAAAAGTATAGTTGGGCTAGCCATTTTCAGCTTGAAAAAAATTAATATCTGGGCTGGATATCTGGCCTGGGCTAGACGGGCCACAGCCAGCCCAGTTAATACCTGCAGCGATGTTTTCGTTGTTGTTCAGAGAAGAAAAATTAATATCTGGGATAAACGTCGAAAAACTCTGCAGTGCTCACACCTCAAAAACACAAATACTGCTCGAGCTGCTTGGTCCCAGCTGTCGGCCGCTTCTTGTGCAATTCTCTCGTTTATTGACTACTCCCTCCTTTCCGGTTTATAATGCTCAATTCAAAAATCTCACCAATCAAGGTAGATGGCGAGTGGTGGAATAATTTTTGTAGTTTTGCAAAAGCACCTAATTAATGCTCTTGTTATCCTCAAAAAATTATGTTTATCAATGCATTAATTGCAATGCATGCATGCTTAAAGTACATGCATTGGTCAATTTTCTCTTAATACTTGCACGCAATGATTTAATGCACCTTGGAATCTAAACATCTGATGGAAAACAACCAAATTGAGCCTTATAAAATGGAAAAACTAAAATTTTGAGATAATCCCTATAAACCGGAAAGGAGGGAGTACATAGGTTGACAAGTGTGGGACCGTGACGTCAGGAAACCAGGAGGAAGAAAAATAAATTATAGTTATATATTATAATAAGGAGGCACTTGCATACGTGAGGCTATGGACCTAGTGGGTCCCCATTGTCATCCTCTCCAAGTAAAGTCCTCTCCTCGCCCGCGCGCGCTTTCCGCCCGAAATAGTCAGCGCCGCCCGCCCCACTTCCCGATGCAGGCGATTGCTCCGCCTTCACACGACACAAGTGTCGTCCGTCTGTCCATCTGCCGCACACATTAATGATAAGCGGTTGCCGAGGCGGCTACTTCGGCGCCACACGTCTGTCCCACCGCTAGCCCACCATTGCTATATAAACTGTTGCGCCGGCCATAGCCGCAGTCATCCGCATCTATTCCCTTTCTCCTGTCCACACCACTACTGCCCACCGTGGCTTCCTCGCGCTCCAGCGCTCTTTGGGACGGGCGGACGACGGACCACAAGGAGATGGCAGCCATTGTTGCCGACCGGCTGGCCGGCAGGCAGCCGGAGGACGACGACGTCCCAATGGAGAACATGGTAGTCGATGATCCGGCGCCAACCCCCTCCTCCGTGCCATCCTCACCGGTGCATTGCACCCTGACCATCGGTGAGGCCCGTGCCCAATATATGGACAGGGTGAGGCAGATGCGTGAGGAGCAGTTCCGGGAGGGGCAGGCCTACGCCGCCTACAACCACCATCTCCTCCAGGAGCACCTGCAGGCGGAGGAGCAGATTGCCGCGGAGCGGGCGGAGCAAGAGGCGCTGCTCGACTCGTATCGCTCCGCCCGCAAGGGCCGCCTCAAGCGCTGGCGGTACCGCATGCGGGTGGCAGAGGCTGCGGCCGCCTACAAAGAGGCTAGCAAAGAGGGCGATGAAGCGGGCAAGGCGCTGTTTGGCGAGACCGAGGACGAGGCAGAGGACAATGTCAGCTCCGACGAGTCCCCGCTCCGCTGGCATCGACGTGGCCCTGCTCCGCCGAGGCCCCACGGCGCCAACAACAAGGCAGAGGACACCGCCGGCTCCACCGAGGCCCCACGGCGCCAACAACGAGGCAGAGGACACCGCCAGCCCCGCCGAGGCCCCGCGGCGCCAACAACGAGGCATAGGACACCGTCGGCTCCGCCGAGGCCCCGCCTCGCCAACAACGAGGCAGAGGACATCGCCAGCTCAGTGGAGGCCCCACCCTGCCGGCAACATGGGGGAGGATTTCCACCGCTCCACTGAGGCGCCGCCCGCCGGCAACGAGACAGAGGACATTGCCGGCTCCGCCAAGGCCCCGCCCCGCTGCCAACGAGGCCGCGCCACACAGAAAACGAGGAAGAGTAGAACATGGTAGGTTGCCGCCGCTCGGGTCCAAGTAAGGCCACTGCTGCTACCCTCCTGTTGAAGCGAAGCTAGGCGGGTTGACCATTGAGGGCCGGTTAGCTTCTTGGCGGCGACGTGGAGTCGGAGAGCTGCGCTGGAGAAGAACGCTGCTTCTACTTAACTGCTGGTGCAGTTGGCTGACTGACATGTGGGCCCAACAGGCCACATCTCAGTTATGCAACTGCACCTGTAGTTAAGTCACTGAAGCTTCTGTTCGGCTCAGCGGGACACAGGTGGGTAGCTTCGGTTAACTAATTATACATCCAGAGCACCCCTTTTTAGTTGAAGAATGTATAAAATGTAATGAAATCCGGCATGTTTATATGAAATCCGACCGTGTATGAATGAATTTATTTCGATTAGTTTGAATTCTTGTATCACTGGCATTGGATGAACATGCAAAACAATACGTACTAGCATTATTGCCAGGGTGATCACCTCGTTTGCAGCAGTTTCACATGTACTCCTTCCGGTCCTTTCTAGTCTGCATACAAGTTTTGTCTGCAGTCAAAGTATCTCTACTTTGACCAATCGTATACAAAAAAGTATGCACTTTCACAATGTGCGAAGTAAAAAGGAACAGAAGGAGTACAAAGAGTTTGAGCAGCTTTTTAGCCTTTCTGTACATTGCAATCAAACACACAGGTCTGGCAATTCATAGAGAACATTCAAAACGATCGATGATTATGCATCTCAGCGACTCACATGTCAGAGGCAATATTTACTTCACAACTAAAGAATAAAGAAAAAATTAATCGACGCTGCTGACAGCAAAGGGTGTCCCATTCGAAAATATCAAACGCATGTCTTGCTAAAATCAATGAGCAAAATTTGACAAGGTTGTCCCATTCCAAAATATCAAATGCCTACAATTGTGGAATGGGCAGGGTTTGCCATCAGTTCGGACATTGACATGGCACCTCGTGCTAAATAAACCAGTTGTTCTTTTTGTGCATTTCCACCAAAATCAACCAAATTCGCGTGTAGCTTGTATGATTGTGCCCTTATATATTCCAACGCCTTGAAATTAATAGCACCTCCTTTCTTGTGGTGGAAATGAATGATTCGATGTATTCATGAACATTTTGTGCAATTCCCATTGAAATCAAGCTGAGCACCCCTATTTGTACAAATACAAAAAAGTGATTAGTATAAAGCAAACTGCACTATGAATTGACAGTTTCAACAAGCACATACATGGTCCATGTAGAGCATACTTTTATAAAAATGGAACTCACCAGAAAAATCGTAGAACAACATTGTACTCACGAATCATTGCAAAAAATGGAGATTTGTCAGTCCTTCTGAGCTGAAGTTAGTTTGGTCTTGTGGGGAGTAATGTAACCATCCTTCAACTGCTCCTTCTGATGAGAAGATAGACAGGGCTTCTTCATCCTGGCATAATCGGAACTAGTCACTTCACGTACTCCATATTCTTCTTGGGAGGAAGATGATCCTATTGTGAAAAGACAAGAGGACTACTAAATGCTAGCATCCCTGTTTGCTCAAAAAAAAGGAAAGGAAATATTTAAAATAGCACAGATGAAGCACTTCTCAAGGAAAATACCACTTTTTCATGAAAGTATCTAAACAGTAGCACAACACCAATAGAGATGACAAAGCTCAATCATATTGATGAAATCAGTGGGAGAGTACCAACCTTTGTCAGGAGGCTTATTGTGTAGAGCATACAGATGAAGCACTTCTCTGGAACCATCTGTTGCTATCTACGGTGGTGGCCATGCTTACTATATACTCCTCAATTAGTTTAATGTTTCCAACATCTTCTTGTGCAGTTCCACTAAAATATATGGTATCTTCAAAGAAGATCCCTATTTGCACAAGTAGAGATAATTACGTATTACATTAAGAGTGGCATCAAACGAGTGGCAAAACAATTGCTCGTTCCAGCCATAGCAATAAATTAAGATGCAAAACTATATCATTACTTGTGTCATCACAGTTCTAGTGCTTCATTACAGCACCGGCAGTTGATTTTTGTTTTTCTTCCGCTTGTTCTTCCCCTTCATCACTTGGTTCAATAACAGACAAGCTTCGCCTTCAACGTAAGATTTGGCATGTCAATTAGGGAGCACAAGTATAGTACTAAACTTAATTTTCTGATGGAAGTGGCAAAATACAGGCCAGCTGTTGTGCAATATCCTTATCTTACCTCAATGGGATATTACGGTGCACATACAGATTGGAAGTCTTGTCTCCATTTGTGCAGTTCACTAAAATCAAGCAACATTATTGTACAAGTAGCACAACATATGAAAGCACACTGCAGAATCATGTGAAAGAAGGCTAGTACTGACCTCTCATGATGTGGAATTCAAACAACTCACAAGAAGAAGATCTAAACCAAATTTGCCTTAACGGATAGGAAGTAAGATCTCCTCTTGTGCAGTTCCAATAAGATCAAGCAATCAAGCAACGTTGTCGGTGTGACATTTTGGTTGAACTGCACAAAACACTCTTAAAACAAAAGTTTTTGTGCAGTGCAACAAAAGGTCACAATGGCAACGAGGTGAAGTAGATAACCCTATTTACACAGAGGTGCAAAGGAAACAATTAGTGGTCAATAACAGTGGATGACACAGAAGCCAACAAAAAGAAGCATCTACCTTATCTAAATGGGAAAGAAAGCAAGACAGTAGCATTTCTCAAACGGTGGCATTGATTAATATTAACATAGAGATTATATTAACAATAAAATTCATTAAACATGTAATTTGCTTTTAACTATGGCATTGCATCAATTTTCCAGCGACATTATTGGAGGGTGTTTGTTTACAGGGACATTTTGGTGTAGGGACTAAAAAACCTCTATGTCAGTCCCATCTAAACCAAACAGGAGGGACTTTTAGGGACTAAAAGTGGGCATTTGGGACTGAAGAAAGAAGACGCCGAGGGAGTCTTTTTGGGACTTTTTCCAACAGTTGCCCCTGCCACGCATCACACCGTGTTTATATTAGTTCATTACTAGGGGTAACATGGTCTTTCAGCATGTCATTTAATAACCTCTAGTCCATGTTTAGTCCCTAGAACCAAGCAGGTAGGGACTAGGGAGTTTTTAACCAAACAGGGCCTTAGATTAACAACAGCTAATGAGTTGAACGGGACAGTGGACGCACCAGCACCATGTGCATCTACCGATGTACTGTGGTCATGCCAAGTCTGTTGCAACAAAGAACAAACAACCAAGGAGCATATTTGTATTGGTCCCAGTTTAGTTATCTTTAGACACCTTTCCCTATGTGAGTGCAGCAAATCTAGTCCTGCTCAAACTCTACAGCCTTATCCCTTCCTTTCCTTTTTGAACTAGTACTTTTGCCCCTTCCTTTCCTCTTTGAACCACGTCCTAGATTTATGCGATACAACTTTCCCCACTACTTCCCGCATTCGTTTCCTCTTTGAACCACGTCCTAGATTCATGCTATACAACTTTCCCCCTTCATTTCCTCTTTGAACCACGTCCTAGATTCATGCTATATACAACTTTTCTCACTACTTTCCCCCACTCCTTTCCTCTTTGAACCACGTCCTAGATTCATGGTATACATGCAGCTAGAGCAATGCATGTGGAGTAAGTAAATTATACCTTAAGGTTCTTGGGGCGTGGTTCGGTGGGCGACAGGACGGCGGCGAAGAAGAAGGGGTCGGAGGCCCTCCCGCACCGCCGCTGGGTGGAAAGTGAACAGCTGCGCCGGTAGTGGATTGCCTCCCTCGCCGACGGCGACAGTGTTAAGCCTCCTTCCCTTCCCGGCGGACGGATCCTGTCGGCTCTTTGAGCAGCAGTGAGGGGAGAGAGAGGCCAACGAAGTCTTGTTTAGATCTAGGGAGGGCGAGAGAGTGTGAAGAGAGCAACTACAAGCGTTGAGGCTCCAGCGTATATATATATATATATATATATATATATATATATATATATATATATATATATATACGCTGGAGAGAGAGTGTAAAGCGTGCAAACCCTAGAAAACATTTTGACCAGTCAAAGAATCCTCCTGGCACAAATTATGCTCAAGTGTAGTCATCAAACCCGAGACCTCAAGTTTGATGAGCGAACAGGCTAACTTGCTACACAACCCTCCCGTTATGTTCAACGAGAGGAAAATAACCTTATATACATTTCTACATTCGTGTGACAAGCATGCCATTTTTTCTGTGTGGGAGTCATTGGGATTTCAATCATAATCGTGTCATGTGGCTTTGGTGGTAAGACTATCCACAGTGGTGCAGAAATAATGCAGCCTTTGTCACCTTACCTCTCTCCACGTAGTACGTTGGGTCCCACCAGTCAGAGGGTGAAACAAACAAATTAATAAGAAAAATTAAAAGCGCCAACGGTATATCTTACCTCACACATCTCGCTACTACTCAGGAACACTGTCCAATTGATCCCTCTGTTCGCTCATGTACTATTTTAAGTGAATCCTTATTATAACATGCACACAAATTTTGGGAACTTGTATTCGACTTAAGTCAGTGTGCCACCATATCTCGTATACTTACTACTCCCTCCGTCTAGGTGTAATAAGTCACGTTAAGAGGTGCAACGGGACCAAGGTGCGTGCGTGTGCGTGTGTGTTTTTAACAGCATGTGTGTGTTAGAGAGTGCGACAGATCGATCTACTCCTACAGAGAGATGGTGTGTAGTGTACGATTTTAGCTGCGAGAGTCGGTGCATCCTCTCTTTTCCGGGCCTTTCCGGTAGCGACATGCGGACAGCTGTCACGCCCGCTCCTGACCAGCCTGGCCTACCCAAAGGCCTTCCATCGCCCGCGCGCGCTTCCCGCCTAAAACAGTTAGCACCGCTCCAAAGAATCGGTGCCGCATTCATGCCCGAGCAGAGCGGACGTGACCTCTCACTAGCGCAAGAGTGATGGTTGCTTCGTCAGTCCAACTTACTGCTGGGTCTATGTGATTTGATGGCTCATTGGTCTTTATTACTGAGGTGGTAGGACTGCTGGATGTCCCACACTTTCGGCGAAAGGAGGTAGTACTACTACTAGATTACAATTTTCTCCATTCTTACAGCGGAGGAGTGCAAGAGCAGTGAAAACACGCAGGCTCAGTGATTACATGGCCCACCTCACACTATCACCGTGCGACACCTAACTCTTTACATAATACTCCCTCTGTTCCTAAATATTACTAGATGAGTCCCCGCTCGTTGCCGCGGAACAGCGGTATATCTCTCTGCGCAAAATTATCGATTTCATAGAACTAAAAAACTTTATAACCACATGACAAATGTGGTAGCCAAACTAAATAAACTCCCACAATCATTTGGATCATCCCACGTAAGGAAAAAAGATCAGCTAACTCCTACTGCATAATGGGATTATATTTTTCTTTTTGACATGTTAATGGGACTTAAAAGCTCACTTACATGCATGCTACCGGTGCATGCTTGCATGCATACATGTTGATGTGATTTAAAACCCACTCACATGCATGTGCCACGGTATTTCTGCATGCTTGCATGTTGCTTAGTGCAGAGCCTCTCAACGTCTAGATCAGAGGCTATTATGGACTGATTTACTTCATCTCTCGGCTACATCAATTTTGATGATGTGGCTCAAGGAGAGGACAGAGAATTCCTAGTAGTGGGGGCTAGCTATTACTAGTAGATAAGTCTTTGTAGAGATTCCACTAGGTGAACTACATACGGAACAAAATGAATGAATCTACACTTAAAATGCATCTATATACATCCACATGTGGTTCATGGTGAAATCTCTACAAAGACTTATATTTAGGAACGTAGGAAGTACTAGTATAGTACGTACTGTAATTTATCAGCGAGATAAATTTGTACAATGCTATGAAGCTTCCAGCTTCTGTTACATGTATCTTGCGTCCAAGGTTGCCCCTTGTAACATTTCATCAAATACAAAGGAGACTAACATGCATGCAATTGCATCTCAATGATTGATAGATCATAGCAAATATGTACTCCCTCCATTCCAAAATAAGTGTCTCAACTTTGTGCAAACTTTAGTACAAAGTTGTACTACTACTAAAGTTGACACTTATTTTGGAACAGAGGCAGCTAAAGAAAAAAACGATCCATGCAGTCCCTAGCCCTTGAACCGTGAACCCTGACCAGGCTTCAATTTGCTGGCAACGTTCGAGCTTCCTAATAAATGAAGTTTGCAACCTTTTGACCGTCGGATCATTTTCTGCAGTTTCACCAAAATCGAGATGAGCATCTTGTGGCAAAGAAATTGAAGAAGCGTGATTAGAATAAGATTACTGGGACTAGTTGATGAGACATAAACTCATCACAAATACAATACGTAGAAGCCAGTAGAGGTATCAGGTATGTGCGGGGCAAAGAAGTAGAGAAATATCCACAGGGAGTGATGTGGGCAGCTGGAGCAGTGGTGCAAGCCGACTGTAAAGGAACTTGTACCTGAGGGACGTAGCTCAACCTTGAGGAGGGCGGCGGGAGGTGGCAACTGCCCATGTCGCGGCAGTGAGCAAGGGACGAAGGCAACCTCACCGGCTTTGCGAGAGAGAACGGCGGGTGATGGATTCATGTACCTAGGGTAGGTCATAGGCCTGACCTGAATGTCCTACCCAGGGACGGCTTTAGAAGAGATCACCTTCCAGTCGACCAATGAGGAACCCACTCGACTGGACAGAAGGACTCGACCATGAAGATACACTCGACCACCAGAAGGTCGGAAGGCACTCTGCTCTGCAACGGCCTGTAATTGAATAGACTTAATGATAGTTAAGGCACTTTATGCGAGGCGTTACCAGTAACGCCCCAGACTTAATATACCTTAAACCCTTCATTATGTGGGCTGGCAGGGGTCCTGGCGTACTCTATATAAGCCACCCCCCTCCACAGGCAGAAGGGTTCGCACTCTTGTAACACCTATACACATAATCCACTCGACCGCCTCAGGGCTCCGAGACGTAGGACTTTTACTTCCTCCGAGAAGGGCCTGAACTCGTACATCGCTTGTGTTTACAACCTCTCCATAGCTAAGACCTTGCCTCTCCATACCTACCCCCCACTCTACTATCAGACTTAGAACCACGACAGTTGGCGCCCACCGTGGGGCTGGTGTTTTAGCGATTTTGTGGAGAAGTTGCAGTATTTCCGAGTACTTTCATCATGATGATTGCTGGAGTTTTGGTCGAGGGGCGCGAGATCTGTCTTGGCGCTCTCACCTTCGTCGCAGACGACTCCGCGTGGCTCCAAGAGGCTCCACTCGACGTTGATGCGCTCCCCGTCCGCGGTGCGACGCATTTTCGCGCATGTGTCCGCGGCGTTCTGCTGCGGCAACCGTCGGCCCCCTGTCGGTCGACTCCTTTATCGGTCGCCCGTCCGGTCTCCCACCAGCGCAAGCGCTCTGGTCAGTCGAGGCTTCAGCGGTGGGTGAAACACGCGGTGGCTCGACAGGCGGCCATCGCACAAGTTGCAGCCATCGAGCCCGACGAATCTCTCTACGGCCTATTCGATTTGTCGACTGGCTCCGTAGGGACTGCATCCGAATGCGATAGCAGTGATCCAGCGGCGGAAATTCTCATGGTCGACGGACCCCGCAGTCCTCCCGGCTTCGCCCATGGTGGTGGAGCGGGCGGTGGAGGTGGCCCCGCTCAGGACCACGAAGAGTACCAGCCTGAGGCACTCGACTCTCTGCAGAGAGAAGAGCTTCGCCGTAGGAACGTGGATGCCCTGCATACTCCCATTACGGGAGAAACCCCCGAGGCTCGCGCCTTGGAGGAGGCACGTTTGGCCAATGTGGCTGAACGCGCTCGTCTGGAGAACCTTCAGCGAGCACTCGACGAGCGCGCGCGGCCACGAGTCCCCGAAGCCAGTCGACTCTTCCCGCCGACTCAGGTATACCGCACGCCGATTCAGAATTTAGCAGCTGCAACCCGTATAGCAGAGTCCATCCAGCCTTCACAGTCGGAAGCTGGGAGAGGCTTGATGCAGATCAGAGATTTGCTCCGAGCAGCTGGAGACCAGAACTCAGCCGTGTCGCAGTCGCGCAACAGAATTCACAGTCGATCCGTCGCTGCGAATACGGTTCAGTCGGCTCACAGTCCCAGATCGCCTCCGCGGCGGGAAGGGCGCGACAACCAGCGTGATCAGTATGAAGACTGACTCGACCGAGATGACAGGCGTCGAGTGCCCATTTCCCCTCCGAGGGAAGGGTCTTACGCTCCTTGGCGACAGGATGACAGGCGTCAGTTCAGTGCGGGGCGAAGAGTTCCAGTCGACCCCAGGGGACCAGGCTTTGACGTGCGATCCATTATCGTGCAAAGCTTGGTCGACCGGAACAGAGCCCATCGAGGTGGACCCGAAAGAGATGCACCCATGAGCAGTCGAGTGCATGTTTCTGGTCCAGAGTGTTTTAGCAGGGCTATCAGAGCCGCAGTGATTCCCCCCAATTTCAGGTTGGCGACAGGAGTCAGCAAGTTCACTGGGGAGTCCAAGCCTAAAACTTGGCTTGAGGACTACCGAGTGGCTGTTCAGATTGGCGGTGGGAATGACGAGGTGGCCATGAAGCAATTGCCCCTCATGCTGGAAGGTTCAGCCAGAGCGTGGTTGAATCAGTTACCTCCTAGCAGTATTTACACTTGGGAAGATTTGTTCCGAGTGTTCGTCAGAACTTTTAAAGGAACCTGCAAGCGACCAGCTGGTTTGACAGAGCTGCAAGTTTGTGTGCAGAAACCCAATGAGACTCTCAGAGAGTACATTCAGAGGTGGATCACTCTGCACCATACTGTGGAAAATGTGTCTAATCATCAAGCAGTTTGCGCCTTCAAAGACGGCGTCAAGAACAGAGAATTGAGTCTGAAGTTTGGTCGAACCGGAGACATGACTCTGAGTCGGATGATGGAGATTGCTACCAAGTACGCCAATGGCGAGGAAGAGGACCGACTCAGAAGCGGCAAGTATAAGCCAAGTCACTCGGAGAAGGGAAATTCCTGTCGGAAACAGAAGCGGAAAGCCGAGCCAGCAGCTCCTGGAGAGGCCCTAGC
Organism: Triticum timopheevii; assembly: GCA_963921465.1. NCBI lineage: Eukaryota > Viridiplantae > Streptophyta > Magnoliopsida > Poales > Poaceae > Triticum > Triticum timopheevii. The sequence continues at coordinate 298,200,245 of OY997264.1, forward strand.
CGTGACTCAGGGAAAGTTCAAAGGGAAGCCAAAAGGATCCTAGAATCCTAAGAAAGTAAAGGATAAAGAAGGAAATGACGTGATGGATATGCCGTGCCACATCCACACGAAGAAAGATGAAGAGGGCAACATTATTTACCCAAAGCACACCACTCGCCAGTGTCGACTCCTGATCCAGCAGTTTCAGGGAAAACAGTCTAAGGACAAGGAGAAAGAGTCAGACAAGGCCGGAGACAAAGAGGACAGTGAGGAAGAATATCCGCATATCAACTCCACTCTGATGATTTCGCGGATGTGGAAAGCAAGAGTCGACTGAAAGTCATTAACCGTGAGGTGAATATGGTTGCCCCAATAAAACCAAGTTATCTGAAATGGTCCCAAACACCCATCACATTCGACCAATCTGATCACCTGACTCATATTGCCACCCCTGGGAGGCAAGCTTTAGTGGTCGATCCAGTTGTCGAAGGCACTCGACTGACGAAAGTGCTGATGGACGGTGGTAGTGGGCTGAACTTGTTGTATGCAGACACACTGAAGGGAATGGGCATCCCGATGTCTCGACTGAGCACCAGCAACATGAGTTTCCACGGAGTCATACCAGGGAAGAAAGCCAACTCACTCGGCCAAATAGCCCTGGACGTGGTTTTTGGCGACTCAAAACATTTTCGCAAGGAAAAGTTGACCTTTGAGGTTGTGGATTTTCAGAGCGCGTACCACGCCATTTTGGGGAGGCCCGCCTACGCACGGTTCATGGCTCGACCATGTTACGTGTACCTCAAACTGAAAATGCCAGGCCCCAAAGGAGTGATCACTGTCACTGGCGATCAGAAAAAGTCAGAAGAGTGCTTTCAGAAGGGCTCGAAGATTGCTGATTCCCAGGTGACAGCGGTCGAGTTCGAAGAGTACAAGCAAAACGCACATCCGAGTGATTTGTTGCGATCCAAGAAACCAGCCATAGAGTCTGCATTTCAGTCGTCTGGCGAGACAAAACCTGTTCACATTCACCCGACCGACCCCAATGCAGCCCCGACCCACATCTCCATGACACTCGACCCGAAAGGAAGAAGCGCTCATCCAGTTCCTCCGTGAGAACTGGGACATTTTTGCATGGAAGCCAGCTGACATGCTAGGTGTTCCCAGGGGACTGGCTGAGCATCGCCTCAGAGTCGACAAATCAGCAAAACCAGTCAAAGACCATCTTCGGCGGTCCGCCGTCCAGAAGAGAAAAGCTATTGGTGAGGAAGTGGCTCGACTGTTGGCAGCAGGATTTATTCGAGAGATATACCACTCCGAGTGGCTCGCTAATGTCGTCATGGTTCCCAAGAAGGACAAATCACTCCGCATGTGCATTGACTTCAAGCACATCAATCGGGCCTGCCCGAAAGATCATTTTCCTCTCCCTCGCATAGATCAAATTGTTGACTCGACCGCGGGATGTGAGAGATTGTCTTTTCTAGACGCATATTCCGGGTATCATCAGATCCGTCTGTATGGACCCGACGAAGTAAAAACAGCTTTCATCACTCCATTCGGGTGCTTCTGCTATATCACCATGCCATTCGGCCTCAAGAATGCCGGAGCCACATTTATGCGTATGATTCAGAAGTGTCTTCTCACTCAAATCAGTCGGAATGTGGAAGCGTATATGGATGATATCGTTGTTAAGTCGCGAAAAGGTTCCGACCTGCTTGCTGACCTCGCCGAAACATTTGCCAACCTCAGAAGGTACGATATCAAGCTCAATCCATCGAAGTGCACATTCGGAGTTCCTGGTGGAAAGTTACTCGGCTTTCTCGTTTCCGAGCGAGGGATCGACGCTAATCCAGAGAAGATCGGCACTATTCTCCGAATGAAACGCCCTGTGCGAGTTCACGATGTCCAGAAGCTTACTGGATGCTTGGCCGCATTAAGTCGATTCATCTCACGACTCGGTGAAAAGGCATTGCCTCTTTACCGGCTGATGAAGAAGGCAGACAAGTTCGAGTGGACCCCAGAAGCTGATGCAGCATTTGCCGAGCTAAAAGCTCTGCTCTCCACCCAGTCGGTGCTTGCTGCTCCAATCAGCAAAGAGCCTTTGTTGCTTTATATTGCAGCCACAGGACAAGTCGTCAGTACAGTACTTACGGTCGAGCGGGAAGAAGAAGGAAAAGCCTTCAAAGTTCAGCGCCCGGTGTATTATTTGTCTGAAGTCTTGACTCCATCCAAGCAGAGATACCCTCATTATCAGAAGGTTGTGTATGGAATATACATGACCACGAAGAAGGTTGCTCATTATTTCTCTGATCATTCTATCACAGTCGTCAGCGACGCCCCACTATCAGAGATTCTGCACAACAGAGATGCAACTGGTCGAGTGACGAAATGGGCGATTGAACTTCTTCCCCTTGATATCAAGTTTGAGGCAAAGAAAGCCATTAAGTCCCAGGAAATAGCAGATTTCCTCGCCGAGTGGATTGAACAACAACAGCCGATTGAAGTTCACTCGGAGCATTGGACCATGTTCTTCGATGGCTCTAAGATGCTGAATGGTTCTGGTGCTGGGGTTGTTCTGGTTTCCCCCAGAGGAGATAAGCTTAGATATGTGCTCCAGATTCACTTTGATTCCTCCAACAATGAGGCAGAGTATGATGCCCTTTTATATGGATTGCGCATGGCCATCTCACTCGGCGTCCGTCGCCTGATGGTTTATGGCGACTCAGATTTAGTGGTCAACCAGGCGATGAAGGAGTGGGACGTGAGAAGCCCAGCCATGACTGGATACTGCAATGCAGTGAGGAAGCTGGAAAAGAAGTTCGAGGGGTTGGAGCTCCATCACATCCCCCGACTGAAAAATCAAGCAGCAGATGATCTGGCAAAGATAGGTTCCAAAAGAGAAGCCATTCTGAGTGGTGTGTTTTTGGAGCATATACACACTCCGTCAGTTAAAGAAGATCCCTTCACAGAGGAAGCTCCACAACCCAAGAGTGCCACAGATCCGACTGAGGTTGAGGTCCCAGCAGTGGTCGACTTGGTCATGGAGGTGTTAGTGGTCACTCCCGACTAGACAATTCCCTATATCGCGTATATCCTGAGAAAAGAACTCCCAGAGGATGAGGAAGAGGCTCGGCAGATCGTCCGTCGATCCAAAGCCTTTACCGTTATCAAAGGACAGCTGTATAGAGAAAGCCCGACTGGGGTTGGTCAAAAATGCATAACGCCAGAAGAAGGTCGAATCATTCTCAATGATATCCACTCGGGGACCTGTGGTCACCATGCGTCCTCTCGGACCATTGTAGCCAAAGCATACCGAGGTGGATTTTACTGGCCAAGGGCGAATGAGATGGCAAAGGAAATAGTGGACAAATGCGAAGGATGTCAATTCTACTCCAATATGTCGCACAAGCCCGCGTCAGCTCTGAAGACCATTCCACTCGTCTGGCCATTCGCAGTATCGAGGTTGGACATGGTCGGTCCCTTGAGAACGGGTCGAAGTTGTTTCACGCACGTACTGGTCGCAGTCGACAAGTTCACAAAGTGGATCGAGGCTAAACCAATCAAGAATCTTGACGCCTGTACTGCAGTTACCTTCATCAGGGAACTGACGTTCAGATATGGGGTCCCGCACAGCATCATTACGGATAATGGGTCGAACTTTGACTCGGAAGAATTCAAGGATTTCTGCAACGCTCAAGGCACACGAGTCGACTATGCTTCAGTCGCTCACCCCCAGTCGAATGGACAAGCGGAGCGAGCCAATGGCTTAATCCTCAAGGGTTTAAAACCCCGACTGATGCGTGATCTCAAGCACGCGGCTGGAGCATGGGTCGATGAACTTCCTTCGGTGCTTTGGGGTTTGCGGACCACACCCAATCGGTCGACTGGGAGAACTCCATTCTTTTTGGTCTATGGAGCTGAAGCAGTCTTGCCGAGTGATCTTCTTCACAATGCTCCTCGAGTTGAACTCTACAACGAAGCAGAAGCTGAACAAGCGCGTCAGGACACAGTCGACCTTCTAGAGGAAGAAAGGGAGATGGCTCTGATCCGATCGACCATCTATCAACAAGACTTGCGTCGCTTTCACGCCAGGAATGTGAGGGGTCGAGCCCTCCAAGAAGGAGATCTAGTTCTCCGAGTGGATCAGCAGAAACAGCATAAGCTCGCCCCTTCTTGGGAAGGACCCTTCATCGTCACCAAAGTTCTCCACAACGGGGCATACCGTCTCTACAACGTCGAACACAACATCGAAGAGCCCCGAGCTTGGAATGCGGATCTGCTCCGCCCGTTTTACACTTAAAAGTTTTCCACTCGGATGAGTTGTAATAAAATACTTCTGTAGTTCATGGATCTCGAAATAATAAGTGCCATAATTCCTTCATAATTTTTGTCACTTTTTCCCCCAGTGGGTGGCTTAGCCGCGAATCCGTTTCGCCTAAGTTTGTAAAAATCCTACCGAGTGGTAAGCCAGACTTCCACTTGGTGGCTTAGCCGTGAATCCGTTTCCCCTAAGTTTGTAAAAATCCTACCGAGTGGTAAGCCAGACTTCCACTCGGAGGCTTAGCCGCGAATCCGTTTCGCCTAAGTTATAAAAAATCCTACCGAGTGGTAAGCCAGACTTCCACTCGGGGGCTTAGCTGCAGCCCAGCGCTCGCCTAAGTTATAAAAAATCCTACCGAGTGAAGAGCAAACCTCTCACTCGGAGGCTTAGCTGCAGCCAGTGCTCGCCTAAGGAATAAAAATCCTACCAAGTGAAGAGCAAACCTCTCACTCGGGGGCTTAGCTGCAGCCCAGTACTCGCCTAAGGTATAAAAATCCTACCGAGTGAAGAGCAAACCTCTCACTCGGGGGCTTAGCTGCAGCCCAGCGCTCTCCTAAGTTATAAAAAATCCCACCGAGTGAAGAGCAAACCTCTCACTCGGGGGCTTAGCTGCAGCCCAGCGCTCGCCTAAGATATAAAAATCCAACCGAGTGAAGAGCGAACCTCTCACTCGGAGGCTTAGCTGCAGCCCAGCGCTCGCCTAAGTTATAAAAATCCTACCGAGTGAAGAGCGAACCTCTCACTCGGGGGCTTAGCTGCAGCCCAGCGCTCGCCTAAGTTATAAAAAATCCTACCGAGTGAAGAGCAAACCTCTCACTCGGGGGCTTAGCTGCAGCCCAGCGCTCGCCTAAGTTATAAAAAATCCTACCGAGTGAAGAGCAAACCTCTCACTCGGAGGCTTAGCTGCAGCCTAGCGCTCGCCTAAGTTATAAAAATCCTACCGAGTGAAGAGCGAACCTCTCACTCGGGGGCTTAGCTGCAGCCCAGCGCTCGCCTAAGTTATAAAAAATCCTACCGAGTGAAGAGCAAACCTCTCACTCGGAGGCTTAGCTGCAGCCCAGCGCTCGCCTAAGTTATAAAAATCCTACCGAGTGAAGAGCGAACCTCTCACTCGGGGGCTTAGCTGCAGCCCAGCACTCGCCTAAGTTATAAAAAACCCAACCGAGTGAAGAGCGAACCTCTCACTCGGAGGCTTAGCTGCAGCCCAGCGCTCGCCTAAGGTATAAAAATCCTACCGAGTGAAGAGCAAACCTCTCACTCGGAGGCTTAGCTGCAGCCCAGTGCTCGCCTAAGGAATAAGTCGACTGCAGTAGACATCTTGCTATGAACCTGCAAAGGACAATTCGAACCAGGAGCAATCATATCCAAACATCAAATCTAAGTTTAGGTCGATACCTAAAGGAACCGAGAGTGCTCAGGCACTAAGCCTGTTAAGGTTTACCGGTTACAATTCCACTCGGCATACCGAGGCAAATTTAAAGTGTCGGACTTAAAGAAAGTTTTTTACCCTCCTGTGGAGGGCTGGAAGGAGCAACAAACTCGTCGAGGTCGATCCCGTCTGCGATCTGGGTAGCAGCAGCAATGAAGGTTTCCATGAAGGATCTGAAGTCGTGTTTCTTGGTGTTGGCCACTCGGAGAGCCGCCAGCTTCTCTTCTCGTGCATCCTTGCAGTGGACTCGGGCCAGACACAGGGCAACATCTGCGCCGCACCGAGCCGAGGACTTCTTCCACTCTTGCACACGGTCGGGGACCGCATTTAGTCGAGCCATCAACGACTCGAGGTCATTCTGAAGCGTCGCCCCGGGCCAAAGCATCGAGTCAATGCGAGAAGTGGCAGCCTTCAGCCTTGCAAGATAGTCCACGACAGCCGCAACGTGAGACTCCAGTCGGAAGACATTCATAGCAACTTCATCATTCACCGGAGAATTGACAGGGTCGAGGTTCGGCTCCAACTGGCTAGTTTCTTCTTCAAAGTTCCGACAGAATTCTGCAAGGACAAAACGCCAAATCAAGACAATGGTCGAATGGAAGCGTCATAGTTGAAAATGTTGGTCGAGTGAAAAAGATTACCTTCGAGCATAAGGAACAATTTCTTGGCAAGACCACCCAGGAAGCCTTCCAGGTCATTCTTCTTCCCGGTCAATTGGTTGATCTTCTCGGTCAGGGTAGTCTTGTCAGCTTTCAGTCGGTCAACATCCTTGGAGGCAATCGCCAGAGCAGTTTTCAGATTGTGATTTTCCTGTTCAAGCCTGGTGACTGAAGCTAACTTCTCGTCAGCACGCTTGGTCTTCTCAGCTAGCTCAAGGTCCTTCTTCTTCTGGGCCTCCCGCACCTTGTCTGCAAGTTACAGCAAAGTCAGATTTTGAAATAAATGGAAGGAAAAAGGAGTCGTCGAGGTCTCACCGAACATACCTTTGGTCTCCTCCTTCGCCTTCGTCAGATTCTCCTGTACCAGCTTCAGATCCAACTCGAGCTGAATGTGCTTCTACTCCAGTTCCGTATAGCGAGCCGCAAGGTCACTGGATTTCTACGAAGAACCAATCGACAAAATATCAAAGATGGTTCACTTCCGAGTGGATAGAGAAAAATCATACGTTTCTAAGACTACAGTCGAATGCAAGCATTCAACCGTAGTCTCGGGGACTACACCCAGTGGGTGCACTCAGCGTGCCCCCACTAGTTCTGTTCAAGACAGAGTCGACCAGTCGACCCAAAAAAAAGAGAGAGACGTGCTCTTCAGACTATAGTCGACTGCCAGCAGTCGACCACAGTCTCGGGGACTACACCCAGTGGGTGCACTCAGCGTGCCCCCACCGGTTCCAGAAAACCATTCGATCCAGTCGAATGATGAACAACCTTTACTTATAAAGCCTAAGGCCGACCGCCAGCAGTCGACCTTAGCCTTGGGGACTACACCCAGCGGGTGCACTCAGCGTGCCCCCGCTAAAACGGAGTTTTTTATCGACACACCCAGTGGGTGATTGCTATGGATTTCAGAAATCAGAAAGACAAAGTTTTTTGATAGCATATCCTAACAAAACAGACGGTGGTCGACTGACCTGAACATTGCTTTGAAGGGCGGAGCTGGCGTCATAAGCTGCTTGGCTTGCATCCCGGACGATCTTCACCTGCTCCATCATGATCCCCGCTTGACGTATCGCCTCCTTAGCAGCACTGGCTTGGTCCTCTGGGACATGATGTGTTGTGAAGAGTGAAGGTTGTGCAGCACTCGACGAAGTAGGACGAGCACTCGTCAACGGCACCGCGAAATACACGGTGGTGTCGAGTGAGGTTCTCCCCTTCCGTGGCCACAGTCTCGGGCGCCGTCGCACTCTGGGTTGCCTTACCAGTAGACGTCTTGCTGCCCATCCTGTGCCTCAGCGGTTCTTCATCCTCATCATCATCTTCAGGAAGGGTGATAATGTCATGGGGTGGAGCTTCAGAAAAAGAATCAAAGTCAGAAATCTTGAGTCAGTCGACTAAGGACAGAATTGAGAGTATAGTACCAGGATTCGAGGTTGCTGCGTCCTCCATCTCATGGTCGTCAGCCTTGCCTGAGGTCTCAGAAGTTGCAGCACTGAAGTTCCAAAGAATCAGTCGACCAACTCAAGTATCAACCAGAGATAAAGCCTTATGCAAAACAAGAGAACTCAAGTAACGTGTTTACCCGGATATGGTGGGGATGGACACTTTCATCTTCGGCAGGAGCTTGGGGGGTTTCGGCAGAGCCACCCTTGACTGCTTCGGAGCCCTTTCACTCGGCACCGGAGAAGCGGTCCGTGGGCGCTTGGTCGACTGCGATGCAGTCGCCACCCCCTTACCACGTTCAGTCGCGGGGTCATGGACAAGCTTCGACCGCCTTTCCGAGCGCGGTGGTGCAGCCTCCTCCTCCTCCTCCTCCTCTTCGTCCTCGTCATCGCCATCTTCGGCGGCGTCTGAATCCCATTCCTCCTGGCTCTCGCTCCCGCAGGCTTCTTCCTCCTCAGTCGGAGCCTGAGCCCCATTAGGCATTGAATACAGGTCGGTGAGGGCCTAGAAGACGTCAAGACAGAGATCAGTCGACCAAGTCGCAGAATATACAGAAACACATTCGACGAATATACAATGGAAGGCAGAGCAAATATACCTTATCTGGAAGGGTGTGATGGTCGAGTGGAGGAACCCTCCTGGATCCACGGGGATTATCCTTATTCCCAGTGACCGCGGCCATCCATCTTTCCACTGTGGCGTCGTCGACTGCTTCCGGGTGGACTCGGGTATCATCTTCAGTCCCGCAGTACAACCACATGCCATGGCTCCGGAACTGAAGAGGCTGGATTCGCCGCCGGAGGAAGACCTCCAGAAGGTCCATGCCAGTCACGCCGTCCCGGACCAACTGCACCACTCGGTCCGTCAACATCTTCACGTCAGCCCTCTCCTCTGGAACCACCTTCAGAGAGGAGGGCTTGTTCACTCGACTCATGGTGAATGGGGGAAGTCCACTCGACTGTCCCGGCGTCAGCTCGTCCCGGCAGTAGAACCAAGTCGACTGCCAGCCTCTGACCGGCTCGGGAAACGTCATAGCTGGGAAGGTGCTCTTGTTCCTCACTTGAATCCCCAGACCCCCGCACATTTGGACAACCTGGGTCTTCTCATCGCCTGGACTCGCCTTCTTCACGGTCTGAGAACGACACGTGAAGATGTGCTTGAAGAAGCCCCAGTGCGGTCGACAGCCCAGGAAACTCTCGCACATGGATACGAACGCAGCAAGGTAAGCGATGGAGTTCAGAGTAAAGTGGTGGAGTTGGGCTCCAAAGAAGTTCAAAAAACCGCGAAAGAAAATGCTCGGTGGCAAAGAAAACCCTCGATCAATATGAGTGGCCAGGAGCACACACTCACCCTCTTCCGGCTGAGGTTGCCACTCTTTCCCTGGAAGTCTTGCGGCGCCATGGGGGATCAGCCCGTCGTCGGCCATGTCGAGGAGATCCTTCTCCCTGATGGTCGACTGGATCCAATCTCCCTGGACCCAGCCCTTCGGCAAGCGGGATCTCGACGAAGACCCGCTGCGGCTGGTGGATCTCCCCTTCGCCTTCTCCGCCGCCGACGCCTTCTCCGTTGCCGACGCCTTCTTCGCGCGCTCCAGCGCCGCTGTCTTCTCCTTGACCATGGCTGCTGGTGAGGTGCGCGAGGGAGGGCTTTGCGGGGGCGGAAGCAAGCGCGTTGGGCGGAGACGAGGAGAGCAGGAGAGAAAGAATGGAGCACTGTTCAAAAAACCCTCGCCGGTTGCATTTATAACATCCCTTCCGAGTGGATGACATGTGGACCCAGGCAACCTAATCATATCCCGAAACAGTTGCATTGACACGATACGTGGAGGAAAAAGCGGCGCGGAGATCGAGGCGTTTATGTCCCGTTCCGTCCGAGCGCCACGGTCCGTTCCGCTTCGCGCGCTCCCCCAAATTCCGTATCCCGTGGAATCCGCGAACGGCAGATCGGTCTGTCAGACGCGAGATTTCCTGCGATCCGTCGCTCGGGAACCAGCAAAATCTAAAAGATCACTCGACGAAAGACAAGAATGGATCGAGTTGACTGAAGAAAAGTTGTTCTTTATCAACAAAGAAGATCTTGATCCAGATCGACGCATAGCCAGTATGCAAAAGTCAATCGGAAACAACATCAACTCCTTCCTCATTCAGGCCTCAATCCATTCGGGGGCTAATGATGGATTCATGTACCTAGGGTAGGGTCATAGGCCTGACCTGAATGTCCTACCCAGGGACGGCTTTAGAAGAGATCACCTTCCAGTCAACCAACGAGGAACCCACTCGACTGGACAGAAGGACTCGACCATGGAGATTCACTCGACCATGAAGATACACTCGACCACCCGAAGGTCGGAAGGCACTCTGCTCTGCAACGGCCTGTAATTGAATAGACTTAATGATAGTTAAGGCACTTTATGTGAGGCATTACTAGTAACGCCCCAGACTTAATATACCTTAAACCCTTCATTATGTGGGCTGGCAGGGGTCCTGGCGTACTCTATATAAGCCACCCCCCTCCACAGGCAGAAGGGTTCGCACTCTTGTAACACCTATACACATAATCCACTCGACCGCCTCAGGGCTCCGAGATGTAGGGCTTTTACTTCCTTCGAGAAGGGCCTGAACTCGTACATCGCTTGTGTTTACAACCTCTCCATAGCTAAGACCTTGCCTCTCCATACCTACCCCCCACTCTACTGTCAGACTTAGAACCACGACAGTGGGGACCCCTGATCGGGACGTGCCGACAGTGGGTTTTCCCCGTCGGCGACGGCCACCGCATCTACACTAAGCATCCACCCCTTCCCCAAGCGGACGTGATCCGTCAGGATGTCATAGATGTGGCCACAGTCGTTTTGTGCGAGAGAGTGTGAAGAGAGCAACCCCAGCAAGCAACCGTGTAAGCTGGCTCGTCCTGACTATGTATATAGTGGAGTGGTTTCCTTTTCTCTCCATATGAACCTATCATATTGCGTACGTGCCACTGAAGAAAAAAACTTTATTTATAAATGATGCGGCACCTACTACTCGTTCTCCTATAACCTTGCGCTTGGCATCTCCAAAATATTAACCTTGTGATTGGCTCTTCGCCTCTTCGGGAAGTTGAGAAATAATGGTAGTACAGTATATATTGTTCTGGCTATATGAGACCGAATGAATTGCTGCACGTCCACCACGTTGGCGAGGGTCGAGGGGCGAGGGCGAGTGCTACATACGGAGCAAAATGAGTGAATCTACACTCTAAAATACGTCTATATACATCAGTGTTTGGAGTATGTACTAGTAGTTCATATTGAAATCTACTAAAGGGCAAAATGAGTGAATGTACACTCTAAAATACGTCTATATACATTAGTGTTTGGAGTATGTACTAGTAGTTCATATTGAAATCTAATTAGGACATATATATTCCAAACAATATGATATAATCTCTATAACCAAGGTAGTAGGGACGAGGAGTAAACGGAGGGAGTATTAAATTTTTCTCCTCGTCCTGCGAGCCACCGCGCGCATGGGCGAGGGAGCGGGCTTAAGGCGGAGCAAGCTTCACCTCATCCTGTGAGCCACCACGCCCGTGGGCGGGGGAGACGGCGTACTAAGCAAGCTTCTCCTTGTTCTGCGAGTTGACGGGACACATCAAAAGTACTCCATTGTATAGAGCCTTGCCTCTAAGGTAGGCCCCACATGGTTTGCCTCTTTTTTTAATTTAACATAACGCGTCAAGTCGCAATTTGTTTGTTCACCCCTGGTAGACGATCCTCCCTCCACCAAGTGGACAACCAGTACACGTGCCAAATTACCACGTGGGCTACCTTTTTCATACAGAAAATGAGCTCCACCATGTACCCGTGCGGGTGTGGTTGGGAAAGAGACGGGAGTACGTGCACCGTGCATGCACCTCTTCTCTTCGTTCACGTCCCCCACCTACGTGGGTGTGTGTGAGAGATACAACCCGGATTCGTGAGTGTTTTTTGTTTTGGGGCAGGGTGGTATGGGGGTTGATTTCGTGAATTATTTGTGGGAATACGTGTCGATGACATCTCAAACAAAATTTTGCATGCAATGTGTGTGAAATGGAGGCCTATCCATATCATACATGGAGGGTTGGGCAATCCACGAGAAGAGAGGGAGGGGTCATAGCTATCGATAGAGTCGAAGAGAGGATCGAGTGGGTGGGTGCGAGATCGATGAAGAGAGCCATCGAAATTGTGTGTGTGTGCAAGTCAAAGATATGGGGTGACTGGCCTACCGGAACGTTAGAGGGCACATGTCAAGTTTGTGTGTGGCAGGGAGACATGACTAGAGCGCTCGATGTATCGGTGTGTGTGGGGGGAGGGGGAGGGGGAGGGGTAGGCAGAGGCCTAACTATAGTGGTAGAATGACTCGTATATGTGTTGAGAAGGAGAGACCCAGCTATGTCTTGTGGGAGATTGGTCGACATCCATACATAACTGAAGGACGGGAAATATGACGGGATAGAGAGAGATGAGAGAGAGAGGGAGGGAGAGGGAGGGAGAGGGGTAGAGTGATGGATGGGTGATGGAGTTGCTTCTCGGAGATGTTGGGAGAGGCCTACTAGACAAACTAAGGGTGGAACTGCAATGTTATCAATAAGAGTGGGGATGTGTTTCTGTGTGTGCCTATACGTGATAGATCTGTCGAGACACATCCATGGATGATGAAGGGGAACCATGTGTTTGGTAAGCAAACCTAACTAGATCGGTAGATCAATTGTTGTTTGACGGAGGAAGGGAGAGACACAACTAATGAGGTAGATCGATCGACGTGTGGGTAAAAACGAGTTATAAGGACCTAGCTAGCTATATGTATAGCGAGAGATCGCTTGGTGTACGTCCATTTTTTAGAGGCAAATAAGGCCCAGCGAGACGGATAGACAGAGAGAATGGAGCTAGGAGGTGGAGTGAGAGGCCCAACTACTAGCTAGATAGGGGGAGGAGTGTGCAGTTGTGAGATCGATGAAAAGAGGGGCGAGAGTTTATACGTGTGTCTGACCGTATGAGAGACACGAGGCAAGGACACATAAAGGAGGAGATTGAAGTGTGTGTGTGTGTGTGTATGTTGTAGGCAGGCATCGCTGGAGAGGTTTATCGATCGGTGTGTGTCGGAAAGGAGTTGTGGAGACTCTGGGAGAATGACCTAATGAAAAAAAGGAATGTGCCCGGTGGATAGAATGCCGAGGGAGGGGGAGGGGGAGGAGGGTGTGTGCATTCACGAGAGAAAGTTAGTGGTAGCTACAAAGGTTAGTGGATTGTGGGTGTAAGAGACTAACAAAGATCATAATTTGATATTAAAGTGGATTCATATATTTGAATAGGAGATCATAGTGTTTTAAACATTGCATGCATGAATATAGCGGTGATACACGTGTTGTGCACATGTTATACCATAATGTGATAACGCATGGCGTTTGCAACTCACAGCTAAATGCCGAACAATCTAAACCATACTATACATCAAACAATCTCACATTTTATTTGAATTTGTGATAATGTGTGGCGTTTGCAGCTTACAACTAAATATCGAGCAATCTAAACAATACTATATATCGAACATTCTCACATTATATTTGAATTTGTGGTAATGTGAGGTGTTTGCAACTCACATCTAAATACTTGTAGGCACAGGGGGCGGGGCACCATACATAATGTGATAAACACATTATACATATGAGAAATGGTTTAGATTATGAAGATCTAGCTAGAGCTAGAAATTTAATGTGATTTGAAATCAAAATAAATTGGATTCAAAAAATCTAGTTCGAGTTCATATAGTACACATAGTTCATATGTAACTCGAGACTAATCATGTGGTGTGCTGTGAAGATAATACACAAACAATGGTTTAACTTGACAATAATGATGATTGTAGATCTTATTAAACAGATAAAGGAATTCAAATGCTTTGACTTCACAACAATCATTACTGTAGATCTTATTTAAATAGTGAGACGAATTCAAATTTAGTTCATATTGAAGCGGTAGTATATACGTTTGGAATGCACTAAAACGTTCATTTGAGTAGTCGGTTGCATGCATTATACACGTAGCGAAATATTTTAATTGAACATAACATGAATTCAAAGTTTTGAATGACATTTGTAGTGCGCATTGATTTGGTACAGTACACGTTAGGCTTGTCCGGAAATTTCAACCCGTACCTTGTTAGCCCGAAATATTTAAGATATATCTTTGTCTTGTCATGCTCCGACAACTCCCTCCATCTCAACCCACGCCTTGCTATTCCGAAATTACAACGCGCGCAAAAACTCCCACCTCCTGTGAAATCCCGACACGCGAAATGCCCGTGGTACCCCCGAACTGAAAGAACCGCCTCAAATTGGTGGGGGTACTTCCGTAACTTACCCCACATTTCGGAAAAGCACGTCTCTAAGCCATGGTTCCCCACTGCCATCCCATCCGCCCACCCATTCGTACACCGAGGCCGCGAAAACCCGTGACGAAGCCCCACACCCTACTCCGTCCGCCACACAGCCGGAGCCTCTTCCCCGACAACGTCGTCCACAGCAGCACCTCGACGTCCCTCATCCAACGTACCAGATGAGGATCCGTCGTCGATCTCATTGTCCCGCCGGTTCAGCCACCCCATCCTCCACCTCCAGGGAGTTGCCTCGATGTTCCCCTCGTCTTACGCGCCACCTCCATTCCCACGCTGCCGTCTACACCTACACCACCGGAAGAGCATCATCATCACCGTTTCCTCGGATGAAGCTACGGCCTAATCGTCGCCACCAAAGAGGTTGTACACTAATAATCGCATTTTCTTCTTGATTCGATCTCACGGTGCTGCCGGCGCTCGGTCCAGAGCCAACACGCCGCGGCTCCATCCACGGCGATGTCGCCAGCCACTTCCTCCACGGCATCGCTCCCTCGGCGGCGACGTCCACATCAGTAGGAGCTGTTGCTGCTTTAGCTCTCGCTCGTGCTGCTGCTCTGCTCTTGCTCTCGGTCCCCTGCCTGGTCTGCTCTTGCTATTGCTCTTGCTCGCTCTGCTGCTCTCGATCTTGCTCTTGCTTGCGATGCTGCTCCGATTTAGCTAAACTTTATTCGACTGAATCGACTTTTGGGTCAGTCGATTTTCAGGGGGGGCTCGCCGGGGTGAAGGAAGAACCAGCCGCAGCGGGGAGGGGGGCTCGCCGGAGAGGTACCCCACTATCTATCTTAGGGTTCAGGATGGGGCGGTGGTCGCCGGCGGTGGCGGAGCGTTGGAGGGGCGGTGGCGTGGGGATCGCCGGAGAAAAAGCTCGGCATGGGGGGGCTAGAGGGATGGCCAGGGCGGCGGCGGACTGGTGGTGGGGAGTGTTTTTGGGGCGGGCGGGGCGGCGCACCGCCGGCCGCGGGTGGCGGGGGGGCTACTGTTTGGCCGGTGGTGGCTGGCGGCTCAGGTGGTTGGAGGTTGAAGATGAACCGCAGGCCCTTGATTTCATATCCAATGGCTGTAAAATCGACTGACCAGAGATGAAAAAGTCAGTCGACCGACGTGTAGCCTCACCTTGCTAGTGCGTTCAGTTTCGACAGCAAAATTCAGTTTCGACAGCAAAATTCAGTTTCGACAGTTAAGTTAAGTTTCGACAGTTAAGTTCAGTTTCGACAGTTAAGTTCAGAGATGAGCGGCTGATGTATTTTACATCTAGCACTTTGTGGTTATGTATTTTACGTCATGTATTGGATATGCTATTTGAATTCCACTCAGGTTAACGTTGTTCGTTGTCTCTCTTGTCCTGCTTCAGCCTCGGTGTCATACAACTCACCGGAGCTGCTCCAATGACGAAACCCTCCATCACAGCGGAGCAGTACCTCAGGCTCCATCTCCAGACGCCTAAGATCTTCTTCCCCTCCTCCGACAGCAAAGTCATCCGGAGCATCCTCACCGGCCAGCCCAATCACGCTGAGATCGACATGGCTTCGCCAAAGAGGTTGTACACTTGTTGCATCTCTTCTTTACTCTACATGTTATATATATTGTCCACTGAGCACTCGGATTTGTTCCTTTAGTGTCTCCTTGAAAGAAAAAATATAGGAATTTTAATTTCACTTGTCCTCCTTTTCAAATTCCTATTCATGAAGCAAAAGACTAAGAGATAATAGCATAATAGCATTATAACCGTACATTTTCTTGTGGTTTGACTTAATCTCACCATGCTTCTTTGCATCATGTGATCTTCCAATTGTTGTGAATCAAACATCCATATTGGCAAAAATCCTATGTTTTTAAATTCTCTGTTTTGCACGTGCATTCCTATCCTATTCCTCTCTATTTCCTATCCCTGCATTGTTGGAATCCTCCAATTCAAACGAGCCCTTACAGAATTACTTCTCTTACAGATAGTTGTCAAAGAAAACCGTGCGTGGTTTGTCCCGCTCCTGCTGCGCTGTCATCCACCTCAGCTCAGCTGCTCCAACGACAGAAGGGTCCAGACTGTCTTTCGCCGCCTCAGATCTTCTTCCACACCACTGGCAGCCATGAAAACTGCATTACCATCATCAACCGAGCAGATGACCTCGAGGACTACACGGGTCCGCAAGAGAGGTCGCACTGTTTCATGTCTGCTTACGTTATGCATCGCTTAATATTACATGCTACTTTATCGTCCTATTCACCGATTAGACTCTGAGTCAGCTCCAAACTAATCGTCAAACTTGAGTTTTTAAATGGTTGTGGGGTACATATCGGGGCCTCTATCAATAGTATCTATCTACTATCTGGTTAATCTCCGGTGTCTACTATGAGTTTCATGTTGGGGTGGGAAACAAACAGTAAAGAAGCCATTATCTGTATTTTTTTAAATGAAGCCATTATCTGCCTGCTATTATTGGTTTTGGGTCTATCCACAGGTTGCTACCATCACTCTAGATTTCTGCATGCACTCCTTACATAATCTCACTATGTTTTATTCCTATGCATGACAGTTATTGTAAACAATGGAACTGAACATGTAGAGCAAACGAGACGAGCCTTGCGTGGCAATAAAATTTCATGCAGACGTCGCTCCATGGTAGGCGCAAAGGCAGCCCCCCCCCCTCCACGCATTTTGGATTATAATCAAGAGGAAGATATCTGTTCTGAGGGGGATTCATAAGGAGAAGACAACTCCTATTTACCCCCTGAGGTCTTCGCTCTAACTTGGCATGCTGATGTTGGTTATATCATGCATATGGTGTCTTGCATTGCTTACTTTATACATCAAATATGTCATCTGCTTAGTTTAGACATCCTTTGTGCGAATGCCATCTGTTTAGTTTATTCATCATTTATGTGAATTATGCAACGCCATCTTGTTTACCCAGGCATCATATATGTGAATTTTGCAATGCCATCCTGCTTAGCTAGTCATCTTATATGTAAATTATATTAGGCCATCCTTTTTTTCGTTACATATTACATTTGTCAACAATGTTAGTACATTCAACTGCTCTTCGTGTGCATCAGCCATTTCACACGGTGATGGCAAATTCTGGTGTGAAAACAAGGTCTTCAGAGCAGACTATGCTATCTGACGAAGCGCATATCTCGCTGGTTGCGGATAGCTCCTCAGAGGAGGATTCAGAGACAGATGACCAGTCCTATTCTCCCCCCCCCCCCCCCCCGAGGTGTATGCTCTAACTTGGCAGGGTTATGTTGCTCATATCGTGCATATGGTGTTTGGCATTGCTATGTCATTTAATTAGTTTAGACATGATTTGTGTGAATGCCACCTGTTCAGTGTCTAATTACCATATATGTGAATTATGCATTGCCATCTTGTTGCAAGACATTATATATGTTAATTAACAATGCTATCTTGTTTCAAAGGAATTATATATGTGAATTATGCAATGCCATGCTGTTTAGCCAATCATCATGTATGTGAATTATATCATGCTATCATTTTTTTGTATTACGTGTTCCATTTGTCGACAACGTTTGTATATTCAACTACTCTTCCTGTGCATCAGCCATTTGAAGCGGTGATGGAAGTATTTGGAGTGAAAACAAGGTATTTAGAGCAGACAATGCTACCTGCTGAAGCAGACATCTTGCTGGCTATAGAGAGCTGCTCAGAGGAGGATCCAGAGACTGATGACCAGTCCTATTTCCCCCCCTGAGGTCTATGCTCAAACTTGGCAGGGTTATATTACCCATGTCATGCATGTTGTCTTGCATTGCTTAGTTTTTACATCATATATAGATTGCCATCTGCTTACTTGCTTACTATATAAATCATATATTTGAATTATATCATGCCATCATGTTTACATAGTACATACACATCATCTATCTGAATTATGGCATGGCAACCCATTTAATAAAGACATCATATAGTTATATCATCTCATCTTGTTTAGTGTTTATAGCCATCATATTTTGAATTATGGCATTCTATCCGTGAATGTATGTGAATTATGGCATGCCAACCTATTTAATAAACACATTATATAGTTATGTCATGTCATCCTATTTACATAGTCTCATATTTTGAACTATGTCTTTCCATCTTTTTTAGTTAGCCATCATAATGTGAAATTGTGTCATGCTATCCTTTTTAGTTAGCCATCATATATGTGAAATTGTGTCATGCTATCCTGTTTGGTTAGACAACATAAATATGAATTATTTCATGCCCTCTTTTATTCCCCACTATCCATTGCACCTGTCTATCATACAATGTCTATACTTTCAATTACTTTTCTTGTTTATCAGCCATTTGAATTGGAGAGCGTGATGGCAGTATCTAAGGGAGTAACAACACGGTCTTCACAAAAGATAGTGCTACCAGTTGATGCAGATAGAACCACGGTTGTACTTGCCCAAGGACCAGATCCACCACACATAACCCAGACTCTCGCAGATTGTACCCCTACCCAGTTGGACAAAGAACTAGCTACACCCCTCTAACCCCAACCCCGGCAGATAGTAACCCAGTTCCAGTTGACACAGCACCCAAACACGAGCAGTTAGTAAGGGAACTGCAGTGCCCAAAGCACAAGGACCACCACTCCGAATCCCAACTCAACGCTTAAAGGAGAAGAAGATTTGTTCTCAGGTCAGGTTCTGTAGCTATGGTTCATACTCCTTTGCTCTTGCATTACTGTATTTACTCATACCAACTATTTTCAAATTTGAAGGATGGAATTGAAACTCCAATGGCGCAACAGGTATGTTTTAAACCTGTTTCTTTAACTGGTTTGCTGTTGTAACCTGCTCTATGTTGATTTCAATTTCAATTGAATAAACTATTATGTTCTCATGTCATGCACATTACAAGTGTTGTTATTGCTCTATAGTTATCTACACTTATATTCTATCTATTCTGCTTTGTCTTGAACAAATATTATTTGATCTGTGTCTCTATCTTGATTTGGCAACAAAAACTAGAATGATATAGACCATAAAGTGACCATGGTACATAGATATATGTTTGTTTCATGTTGTTATCCTATCCACTTTACTACTGAACTCATTTACCAAAATGAGTTTCATATACAACATGGTAAACATGTGATGTGTCTGCTTGTTTCTCTTTTAGAATGCGGACAAAATATTGGAGAATAGTACCGCATTATCCAATGGTAAAGGAAGTAATGCAGATAAGGTTCAAGATAGTGAGACATCCCTGTTGGTCTCCAAGAAAGCTGATAAAAACTATCTTGATGACAGTGAGGGAACCCAAAAGTCCTGTCTTGATGTAGTGTTCGAGTTACTGGCCGCTACTGCTGGCACAAGCTCTTCGAACTCGCTGCCTGAATCAGTTCGTCTTCTTGAGTCTCAACTTCAAGTTGAAAGACATCGATCAGATGTGCTGCGACAGGAAGCTGAAGGACTGAGGAAGTCCCTGCAGAAATCAGATGCATATTTTCTAGTGCAACAGCAAGCGCTGGAGGATTTAAGCGCCAAAAAAGAGAAAGTTAATAAGCTTGCTAAGCATCTTGCCAGCATTATGGGTACCCAGGATATTGTTTCTTGAGATCTTCTGAAGTGGTTTCAGTTCTGGATTTGTTTTGCTGCGGCGTTTATTTGCGCTGGTCGCCAACTTTGACAACCAGTGTATATGATATGCTGCTTTGTTCCCTATATTTGCACTCGTGGCGAACTTTGATGCCCAGTGAATGTCATATGTGTAATAGCCATGATAGCCTAGCATTAGTTGCTTGCTTATTTATTTCCTTGTTGTCTTGTTTATTTGTTTGCTTGTAGTCATTGCAGTTCTTTTTCCGCGGTTTGCTAGTGGCTGCAATAACCTATTTTTTAAAACTAGGCAACAATAACCATGGGCTAATATTTACTGTAGTGACACTGGGCCTCCTACTGGCCGTAGAAACAGTGGGCCTTCTACGGGCCGTAGAAACAGTGGGCCTCCTTCGGGCCGTAGAAACAATGGGCCTTCTGCGGGCCGTATCATCAATGGGCCTTACACGGGCCGTATGATCGATTGGCCAAACATGGGCCAAACAGACCGCATTATGGCCGTAAACGGGCTAGAGTTGGAATCGTCCGTTCATGGGCCGACCATAACGGGCCATCGTTAATAGGCCGTATTTGATGACGCTATGAAAACGGCCCAACGTATTAACGGACCACAAACGTGCCGACTGTAATCACAGGCTGAATTTGTCCCACAAGCAGAAAATGACAGTAACGGGCCGTAAGTAAACAAATGCTGGAAATGAGCCCAAGAATAAATGGGCTCTGAGAATGCTGAAAGATAACATGGGCTGGAAAACGGCCCAACGGAATAACAGACCGTTAATGGGTATAAAGTGATACACTGCTCATTACGGGCCAGTTTCACCACGGGCCGTTAATGGGTGTAAAGTGATACACTGTTCATTATGGGCCAGTTTCACCACGGGCCGTTAATAGGCCAAGAGTTACGTAGGGCCTCATATGGGCCAGAAGTGAAAACGGGCTGGAATCATATTGGATGGCCCAGATGACGCTACTGGGCCTAATTCGGATAGGGCATAACGGGCCTTGGGTTAGCGGGCTGTAAATGGGCTATATGCGAACAAGCCATTAACAGGCTTTCCATGGGCTGGCCCGCCACCTTTTGACAAAGTCAAACGGGCAGGCCTTTTCACAGGAATGGGACTCTGTTGGGCTGTGCCACATGTCGACGTATCATAGGCGCCTTCCGTCCAATGAGTGGATGACATCTGTCCCAACGATGAGCCGACACGTGTTTCCTCCAGCCAATGATGATTTTACACGTGGAAAATCCCCATTGGTCGGGGCTGTTAACGGGTTATCGGATCCAAAACCCGACCCGATAGCTTAACGGTGTTCCGTTACGGTGGATGCCACGTGTCGGTCACCCTTGACGAAAGCACTTCTGTGACGCACGATTTATCGTCATGGAAGTGGACACTTCCATGAAGATAATTTTGGTAATGTCACGGAACACTTCTACGATAGCACAGGTATGATTATCTTGATTCTGTCATAAAATCGTCATGGATGTACATGCATGACAAAAAACGCGACCTACTGTGACAAACACGTATCATCAGGGAAGTGTATTTTTTTTTGTAGTGGTGGTCGAAGGCCAGCACACCGAGTACGGCGGCGCCATGGTGAGCAAGCTCAACCATGTTACCTGGCCCAAAGGGAGATTCGTGGATATCGTCAAAGTGTGGTAGCAGGAGTGGTTCTATATCACCAAACCCCGTGACACCAAGTGGGCTGCTGCTCCTGCCTTCAGATCTGGACCTCTGCTACGGCTCGCATCCTGGACCAACAAGGGCCTAGACTGGGGGTCCCTTGACGATGTGTCAATGCTGCAAAAGTGCATCAAGAGCATGATAAACAAGGACATCGCCCTTGCTGATGTGATTCAGGTGATGCTCATCCGCCGAGCTCTCCTTGCCAACGACGGCCTCTCAAAATGTGGGAGTTCAATCCGGAGGAGCCACAGACTCTGCAGCACTTCTATGGCACGAGGCACAAAGGGGTCTGGAAGCTACTCTTTAAGAAGCAGAAGACCTGGCCACGGACGTCCGACGACACCAGCCTCGACTGCAACAATCCGGCATCCCCAGTAAGTATCATATTTCCGAACACTATTTAGCTTGTCAATCTTAGGGAGGGGTCCTGAAAATTCCATCTCCTGAACAGGACTGGATAAAGAAGGCCGAGTGGATTAAGTGTCTGGCCCCGCTCCCTGAAAACCCAGCCGATCCTTTGTTAATCAAGATGTTGGTCCCGGTGCCCTACCAGGCGCCGGCAAAGAAGGACAAGAAGAGGAAGACCAAGGAGGCCTAAGGCAACCTCCATCCCGAAGAAACATTGAGCGCCGTGTTCGGAGGAACGGAAGCTCCTTCCTCTCGTGAAGAAGACGAAGACGAGGACAAGGACGAGGAGGAGGAGGAAGAGGCAGAGAACCCTCCTCCCAAAGGGAAAAAGAGAGTGGCCTCCATAGATCCAGAGGAGGGGCGTCCAAGAGGGGAAGGGTATCCCTCTACGATGAATCGGATTCGGGCACCGAGGCCGTTCCCAAGCACCGCCCCTGCACCAAGCCCCTTGCCGAATCGTGAGTACCTTTAGATGCCTTGTATACATCTGATCTTTTTTATAGATTATAAGATCAATATCCAATTTCATATACCAGTCCAGCTTGTGACATTCCTCAAGAATCATCATCATCGGGGGACCTTTCACTGGATAAGATGGAAGAGAGACGTCTCCACAAGCTTCCCCGCGTCCTAGGGCGGACTGATACGTCTCCAACGTATCTATAATTTTTGATTGTTCCATGCTATTATATTACCCCTTTTGGATGTTCATGGGCTTTATTTTACACATTTATATCATTTTTGGGACTAACCTTCTAACCGGAGGCCCAGCCCGTATTGCTGTTTTTTTTGCCTATTTCAGTATTTCGAAGAAAAGGAATATCAAATGGAGTCCAAACGGAATGAAACCTTTAGGAGCGTGATTTTTGGAACTAACGTGATCCGGAGAACTTGGAGTGCAAGTCAAGAAGCTTGCGAGGCGGCCAAGAGACAGGAGGGCGCGCCCACCCCCCCTGGGCGCGCCCCCTATCTCCTGAGCCCCACAGGCGGCCACTGATGTACTTCTTCCTCCTATATATACATACGTACCCCGAAAACATCCAGTGAGCCAATGAAACACAATTTCCACCACCATAACCTTTTGTATCCGCGAGATCCCATCTTGGAGCCTTCGCCGGCGCTCCGCCGGAGGGGGAATCGACCACAGAGGGCTTCTACATCAACACCATAGCCCCTCCGATGTGTTGTGAGTAGTTTACCACAGACCTTCAGGTCCATAGTTATTAGCTAGTTGGCTTCTTCTCTCTTTTTGGATCTCAATACAATGTTCTCCCCCTCTCATGTGGAGATCTATTTGATGTAAACTCTTTTTGCGGTGTGTTTGTCGAGATCCAATGAATTGTGGGTTTATGATCAAGTTTATCTATGAGAAATATTTGAATCTCTTCTGAATTCTTTTATGTATGATTGAGTTATCTTTGCAAGTCTCTTCGAATTATCAGTTTGGTTTAGCCTACTAGATTGATCTTTCTTGCCATGGGAGAAGTGCTTAGCTTTGGGTTCAATCTTGCGGTGTCCTTTCCCAATGACAGCAGGGGCAGCAAGGCACATATTGTATTGTTGCCATCGAGGATAAAAAGATGGGGTTTATATCATATTGCTTGCGTTTATCCCTCTACATCATGTCATCTTTCTTAATGCGTTACTCTGTTCTTTATGAACTTAATACTCTAGATGCAGGCAGGAGTCGGTCGATGTGTGGAGTAATAGTAGTGGATGCAGGCAGGAGTCAGTCTACTTTTTGCGGATGTGATGCCTATATACATGATCATGCCTAGATAATCTCATAATTATTCGCTTTTCTATCAATTGCTCGACAGTAATTTGTTCACCCACCATAATACTTATGCTATCTTGAGAGAAGCCACTAGTGAAACCTATGGCCCCCGGGTCTATCTTTTATCATATAAACTTTCAATCTACTTTTATTTGCATCTTTACTTTTTGCATCTATATTATAAAATACCAAAAATATATTTATCTTATCATACTATCTCTATCATATCCCACTTTCGCAAGTAGCCGTGAAGGGATTGACAACCCCTTTATTGCGTTGGTTGCGAGTTCTTTGTTTGTTTGTGTAGGTGTGTGGGACTTTTGAGGAGCCTCCTACTGGATTGATACCTTGGTTCTCAAAAACTGAGGGAAATACTTACACTACTATTGCTGCATCACCCTTTCCTCTTCAAGGAAAACCAACGCAAGCTCAAGACGTAGCAAGAAGGATTTCTAGCGCCGTTGCCAGGGAGGTCTTCGTTCAAGTCAAGACATACCAAGTACCCATCACAAACTCATCTCCCTCACATTTACATTATTTGCCATTTGCCTCTCGTTTTCCTCTCCCCCACTTCACCCTTGCCGTTTTATTCGCCCTCTCTTTCCCAATCTATCTCTCTCTCTCTTTCGCTTGCCTTTTTCTGCTTGCTTGTGTGTTGGATTACTTGTTGCCATGGCGCAAGATAATACCAAATTGTTTGATTTGTCCAATACCAATAATAATGATTTCCTTAGTACTCTGATTGCTCCTCTTAATGATGTTGAGTCTTGTGAAATCAATACTGCTTTGCTGAATCTTGTTATGAAAGATCAATTTGCCGGCCTTCCTAGTGAAGATGCCGCTACTCATCTAAACAACTTTGTTGATTTGTGTGATATGCAAAAGAATAAAGATACGGATAATGATATTGTTAAATTGAAATTATTTCCGTTTTCACTTAGAGATCGTGCTAAAGTTTGGTTTTCGTCTTTGCCTAAAAATAGTATTGATTCTTGGAACAAGTGCAAAGATGCTTTTATCTCTAAGTATTTTCCTCCCGATAAGATTATCACTCTTAGGAACGATATTATGAATTTTAAACAACTTGATCATGAGCATGTTTCCCAATCTTGGGAAAGAATGAAATTGATGATTTGCAATATCCCTACTCATGGTTTGAATTTATGGATGATCATACAAAAATTTTATGCCGGTTTGAACTCTGCTTCTAGAAATCTCTTAGATTCGGCCGCGGGAGGCACGTTTATGGAAATCACATTAGGAGATGCTACAAAACTTCTTGATAATATTATGGCCAATTATTCTCAATGGCACACCGAAAGATCTTCTAGTAAAAAAGTGCATGCTATAGAAGAAATCAATGTTTTGAGTGGAAAGATGGATGAACTTATGAAGTTGTTTGCTACTAAAAATAATCCTCTTGATCCCAATGATATGCCTTTGTCTACTTTGATTGAGAATAATAATGAATCTATGGATGTAAATTTTGTTGGTAGGAATAGTTTTGGAAATAATGCTTATAGAGGAAACTTTAATTCTAGACCATTCCCTAGTAATTCCTCTAATAATTATGGAAATTCCTACAATAATTCTTATGGTAATTTTAATAAGATTCCCTCTGATTTTGAGAATAGTGTGAAAGAATTTATGATTTCTCAAAAGAATTTTAATGCTTTGCTTGAAGAAAAATTGCTCGAAGTTGATGATTTGGCTAGGAACGTTGATAGACTTTTGCTTGATGTTGATTCTCTTAAACTTAGATCTTCTACTCCTAAGCATGATATCAACGAGTCTCTCAAAGCTATGAGAATTTCCATTGATGAGTGCAAGGAAAAAACCGCTAGATTGTGTGCTAAGAAAGATTGCTTTGTAAAGGCGTGTTCTTCTAGTTTCAATGAAAATAATGATGAAGATCTTAAAGTTATTGATGTGTCTCCTATTAGATCTTTGTTTTGCAATATGAATCTTGATAATGATGGGACTGGAGATGAATTAACTTTAGTTAGAAGGAGTCCCAAGAATTCGGATTTTTAAATCTTGATGCTAAATTTGGTCATGACTTTAAATAGTATTGAACCCGCTATCTCGGATTTCAAGGAATTTGATTATGATAATTGTTCTTTAGAAAGTTGTATTTCCTTGTTGCAATCCGTTGTTAATTCTCCTCATGCTTATAGTCAAAATAAAGCTTTTACCAAACATATCGTTGATGCCTTGATGCAATCTTATGATGAAAATCTTAATTTGGAAGTTTCTATACCTAGAAAGCTTAATGATGAGTGGGAACCAACTATAAAGATTAAAATTAAAGATAATGAGTGTTTTGCTTTGTGTGATTTGGGTGCTAGTGTTTCCACGATTTCGAAAACTTTATGTGATATTCTAGGTTTCCATGATCTTGATGATTGCTCTTAAAATTTGCACCTTGCGGATTCCACCATTAAAAAGCAAATGGGAAGAATCAATGATGTTCTCATTGTTGCAAATAGAAATTTGGTGCCCGTAGATTTTATCGTTCTTGATATAGATTGCAATCTTTCTTGCCCTATTATTCTTGGTAGACCTTTCCTTAGAACGATTGGTGCGATTATTGATATGAAGGAAGGGAATATTAGATTCCAATTTCCTTTAAAGAAAAGCATGGAGAACTTTCCAAGAAAGAAGGTCAAATTACCTTATGACTCTATCATGCGAGCTACTTATGAATTGA
Organism: Triticum timopheevii; assembly: GCA_963921465.1. Lineage (NCBI taxonomy): Eukaryota > Viridiplantae > Streptophyta > Magnoliopsida > Poales > Poaceae > Triticum > Triticum timopheevii. The sequence goes on from OY997264.1 coordinate 298,226,640, forward strand.
GTGCCAAAGATGGCACTACTTAGATCTATCTTCGCTTTTATGCCTAGCTACGGGCGTTAAACAATAGCGCTATTTCGGAGGCAACCCAATTTTATTTGTGTTTTTTGTTTTTGTTCCTGTTTAGTAATAAATTTTGCATCTACCTTCTATTTAGATGTGTTTTTATCTTTTAATTAGTGTTTGTGCCAAGTAGAACCTATAGGATAACCTATGATGATACTTGATTTGATTCTGCTGAAAAACAGAAACTTTACGCGCATGAAATTAGTTTTGTTAAATCACAGAAATGTGATTTTGCGTTGATTCTTTTTGCTGCTGATCAATAGACAAATTTTCCAGGATTTCCTATTTTGGTAGGATTTTTAGAGTTCCATAAGTTTGCGTTAGTTACAGATTTCTACAGACTGTTTTGTTTTTGAAAGATTCTGTTTTTTGTGTGTTGTTTGCTTATTTTGATGAACATATGGCTACTAAAATAGTTTATAAACCATAGAGAAGTTGGAATACAGTAGGATTAACACCAAAATAAATAAAGAATGAGTTCATTACAGTACCTTATGTGGTGGTTTTGTTTTCTTTCACTAACGGAGCTTGTAAGATTTCCTGTTGAGTTTTGTGTTGTGAAGTTTTCAAGTTTTGGGTAAAGCTTTGATGGACTATGGAACAAGGAGTGGCAAGAGCCTAAGCTTGGGGATGCCCTTGGCACCCCAAGATATTCAAGAATAGCCTAAAGACTAAGCTTGGGGATGCCCCGGGAAGGCATCCCCTCTTTCGTCTTCGTTCATTGGTAACTTTACTTGGAGCTATATTTTTATTCGCCACATGATATATGTGTTTTGCTTGGAGCGTCGTGTATTATATTAGTCTTTGATTTTTAGTTTACCACAATCATCCTTGCTGTACACAGATTTTGGGAGAAGCCCACTTGATTAGAATTTGCTAGAATACTCTATGTGCTTCACTTATATCTTTTGAGCTTGATAGTTTTTGCACTAGTGCTTCACTTATATCTTTTAGAGCACGGCGGTGGCTTAATTTTGGAAAAATTTCTAGTTTCTCATGCTTCACTTATATTATTTTGAGAATCTTTTAGAACATCATGGTATTTTCTTTGGTTACAAATTTGGCTCTAGAATGATGAGCATCCAAGTTGGGTATAATAAAAACTATCATTGGAAGTGAATTGGATGCTATGATCAATTTGATGCTTGATAATTGTTTTGAGATATAGAGATAGTAATGTTAGAGTCATGCTAGTGGGTAATTATGAAATTGAGAAATACTTGTGTTGAAGTTGGCAAGTCCTATAGCATGCACGTATGGTAAAAGTTGTGTGACAAATTTGTTGCATGAGGTGCTCTTTTGATTGTCTTCCTTATGAGTGGAGGTCGGGATCACGTGATGGTTAACTCCTACCAAGCCTTCCCCTAGGAGCATGCGTAGTAGTACTTTGCTTCGAGGGCAAGTAGACTTCTGCAATATGTATATGAGTTCTTTATGACTAATGTGAGTCCATGGATATACGCACACTCATCCTTCCACTTTGCTAGCCTCTATTATACCGTGCAACTTTCGCGGGTATCATGCACCCATTATTTACCTTCCTCAAAACAGCCACCATACCTACCTATTATGGCATTTCCATAGCCATTCCGAGATATATTGCCATGCAACTTTCCACCGTTCTGTTTATTGACACACTTCATCATTGTCATATTTCTCTTTGCATGATCATGTAGTTGACATCGTATTTGTGGCAAGGCCACCTTCATAATTTTCATACATGTCACTCTTAATTCATTGCATATCCCGGTACTCCGCCGGAGGCATTCCTATAGAGTCATATCTTGTCCTAGCTTTGAGTTGTAATTCTTCAGTTGTAAATAAATAAAAGTGTGATGATCTTCATTATTAGAGCATTGTCTCAGTAAGGAAAGGATGATGAAGACTATGATTCCCCCACAAGTCAGGATGAGACTTCGGACTTTAAAAAAAGAAAGAAAAAAAGAAAGGCCAAAAAGAAAAAGAAAAAAAGGGGCCAAAGAAAAAAAAGAAAAAAGAGAAAAAAAAGAAATAAATAAAATGAGAGAAAAAGAGAGAAGGGACAATGCTACTATCTCTTTTTCCACACTTGAGCTTCAAAGTAGCACCATGATCTTCATGATAAAGAGTCTCCTATGTTGTCACTTTCATATACTAAGTGGGAATTTTTCATTATAGAACTTGGCTTGTATATTCCAATGATGGGCTTCCTCAAAATTCCCTAGGTCTTCGTGAGCAAGCGAGTTGGATGCACACCCACTTAGTTTCTTTTGTTGATCTTTCATATATTTATAGCTCTAGTGCATCCATTGCATGGCAATCCCTACTCACTCACATTGATATCTATTGATGGGCATCTCCATAGCCCGTTGATACACCTAGTTGATGTGAGACTATCTTCTCCCTCTTTTTGTCCTTACAACCACCACCATCTACCACCATAGTGCTATCCATGGCTTGCGCTCATGTATTGTGTAAGAGTTGAAAAAGCTGAAGCGCGTTAAAAAGTATGAACCAATTGCTTGGCTGAAACCGGGTTTGGCATGATGGGAGTATTTTGTGTATGAAGCATGGCCTAACTATATGATTTTGTAGGGATAAGCTTTCTTTGGCTATGTTATTTTGATAGCACATGATTATTTGTTAGTATGCTTCGAAACATTATTATTTTTATGTTTTATAAGCTTTCATCTTGAATCATTTGGATCTGAACATTCATGCCACAATGAAGGAAATTACATTGAGAATTATGCTAGGTAGCGTTCCACATCAAAAAATTTGTTTTTATCATTTACCTACTCGAGGGCGAGTAGGAATTAAGCTTGGGGATGCTTGATACGTATCCAACGTATCTATAATTTTTTAGTGTTCCATGCTATTATATTACCCCTTTTGAATGTTTATGGGCTTTATTTCACACATTTATATCATTTTTGGGACTAACCTACTAACCGGAGGCCCAACCCTTATTGCTGTTTTTTTGCCTATTTCAGTATTTCGAAGAAAAGGAATATCAAACGGAGTCCAAACGGAATGAAACCTTCGGAAGGGTCATTTTTGGAATGAACGTGATCCGTAGAACTTAGAGTGCAAGTCAAGAAGCCTGCGAGGCGGCCAGGAGACAGGTGAAGGAAATATGCCCTAAAGGCAATAATAAAGTTATTATTTATTTCCTTATTTCATGATAAATGTTTATTATTCATGCTAGAATTGTATTAACCAGAAACATAATACATGTGTGAATACATAGACAAACATAGTGTCACTAGTATACCTCTACCTGACTAGCTCGTTTATCAAAGATGGTTATGTTTCCTAGCCATGGACAAAAGAGTTGTCATTTGATTAATGGGATCACATCATTAGGAGAATGATGTGATTGACATGACCCATTCCGTTAGCCTAGAACTTGATCGTTTAGTATACTGCTATTGCTTTCTTCATGACTTATACATGTTCCTGTAACTATGAGAATTATGCAACTCCCGTTTACCGGAGGAACACTTTGGGTACTACCAAACGTCACAATGTAACTGGGTGATTATAAAGGAGTACTACAGGTGTCTCCGAAGGTACATGTTGAGTGGGCGTATTTCGAGATTAGGTTTTGTCACTCCGATCGTCGGAGAGGTATCTCTGGGCCCTCTCGGTAATGCACATCATTATAAGCCTTGCAAACAATGTGACCAATGAGTTGGTTATAGGATGATGCATTACAGAACGAGTAAAGAGACTTGCCGATAATGAGATTGAACTAGGTATTGGATATCGACGATCAAATATCGGGCAAGTAACATACCGATGACAAAGGGAACAACGTATGTTGTTATGCGGTTTGACCGATAAAGATCTTCGTAGAATATGTAGGAACCAATATGGGCATCCAGGTTCCACTATTGGTTATTGACAGAGAATAGTTCTAGGTCATGTCTACATAGTTCTCGAACCCGTAGGGTCCGCACGCTTAAGGTTTCGATGACAGTTTTATTATGAGTTTATGAGTTTTGATGTACCAAAGGAGTTCGGAGTCCCAGATGAGATCGGGGACATGACGAGGAGTCTCAAAATGGTCGAGACGTAAAGATCGATATATTGGACGACTATATTCGGAGTTCGGAAAGGTTCCGAGTGATTCGGGTATTTTTCGGAGTACCGGGGAGTTACGGGAATACGGGGAAGAGTATTGGGCCTTAGTGGGCTTTAGTGGGAAGGAGCCAGGAGGAGGCGCGCCCCCCTCCCAAGCCCAGTCCGAATTGGACAAAGGGTTTGGGGCGCGGCCCCCCTCTCCCTTCCTTCTCCACTTCCCTTCTTTCCCCCTTGTCCTAGTTGGACTAGGAAAGAAGGAATCCTACTCCCGGTGGGAGTAGGACTCCCTTGGCGCGCCCTCCTCCTAGGGCCGGCCTCCTCCTCCCTTGCTCCTTTATATATGGGGGCAGGGGGGCACCCCATGACACACAAGTTGATCTACGTATCATTCCTTAGCCGTGTGCGGTGCCCCCTTCCACCATATTCCACCTCGGTCATATCGTCGCGGAGTTTAGGCGAAGCCTTGCGCCGGTAGAACATCATCATCGTCACCAAGCCGTCGTGCTGACGGAACTCACCTCCGGAGCTCGGCTGGATCGGAGGCCGGAGATCGTCATCGAGCTGAACATGTGCTGAACTCGGAGGCTCCGTATGTTCGGTGCTTGGATCGGTCGGATCGTGAAGACGTACGACTACATCAATCGCGTTGTGCTAACGCTTCCGCTTACGGTCTACGAGGGTACGTGGACGAACACTCTCCCCTCTCGTTGATATGCCATCACCATGGAAATATTTTGAAATTACTACGTTCCCCAACAACAGGAGGGCGCGCCCACCCTCCCTGGGCGTGCCCCCCTATCTCCTAGGCCCCACAAGCGGACACCAACGTACTTCTTCCTCCTATATAAACCTACGTACCCCGAAAACATCCAAGGAGCCAACGAAACACAATTTCCACCACCGTAACCTTCTGTATCCGCGAGATCCCATCTTGGAGCCTTCGCTGGCGCTTCGCCGGAGGGGGAATCTACCATGGAGGGCTTCTACATCAACACCATAGCCCCTCTGATGAGTTGTGAGTAGTTTACCACAGACCTTCGGGCCCATAGTTATTAGCTAGATGGCTTCTTCTCTCTTTTTCGATCTCAATACAATGTTCTCCCCCTCTCATGTGGAGATCTATTCGATGTAAACTCTTTTTGCGGTGTGTTTGTCCAGATCCGATGAATTGTGGGTTTATGATCAAGTTTATCTATGAGAAATATTTGAATCTCTTCTGAATTCTTTTATGTATGATTGAGTTATCTTTGCAAGTCTCTTTGAATTATCAGTTTGGTTTGGCCTACTAGATTGATCTTTCTTGCCATGGGAGAAGTGCTTAGCTTTGGGTTCAATCTTGCGGTGTCCTTTCCCAGTGACAGCAGGGGCAGCAAGGCACGTATTGTATTGTTTCCATCGAGGATAAAAAGATGGGGTTTATATCAATTGCTTGAGTTTATCCCTCTACATCATGTCATCTTTCTTAATGCGTTACTCTGCTCTTTATGAACTTAATACTCTAGATGCAGGCAGGAGTCGGTTGATGTGGGGAGTAATAGTAATAGATGCAGGCAGGATTCGGTTTACTTGTCGCGGACGTGATGCCTATATACATGATCATGCCTAGATAATCTCATAATTATTCGCTTTTCTATCAATTGCTCGATAGTAATTTGTTCACCCACCGTAATAGTTATGCTATCTTGAGAGAAGCCACTAGTGAAACATGTGGCCCCCGGGTCTATCTTTTATCATATAAACTTTCAATCTACTTTTATTTGCATCTTTACTTTTTGCATCTATATTATAAAATACCAAAAATATATTTATCTTATCATACTATCTCTATCAGATCTCACTTTCGCAAGTGGCCGTGAAGGGATTGACAACCCCTTTATTGCGTTGGTTGCGAGTTCTTTGTTTGCTTGTGTAGGTGCGTGGGACTTTTGAGGAGCCTCCTACTGGATTGATACCTTGGTTCTCAAAACTGAGGGAAATACTTACGCTACTATTGTTGCATCACCCTTTCCTCTTCAAGGAAAACCAACGCAAGCTCAAGACGTAGCATGGACGATCCCGAAGTGTCATCCCTAAGGATTTCTCATGGCTCCAGAGAAGTGCGGGAGAGGACCAATGCGGCACCGGAAGCTGCCGAGAACACGGGGGCGCAACCCCTATGGAGACCGGCCATGGGGGTCCTGGATCATCCGACCCTCAGCCGGATACTATTTTGGAAACGACAGCCTCTACGAATGTAGAGGCACCAAACAAGCTGATGGATGCACTGCAATGTGCATCCGTCTTGGAGGAGCACCGTACCTTAGTGGGTATGGTGGTTGAAAAAGTTCAGTCCGCTAAGAGCAGACTGGATGAAACCTTCACGATCCTACTAACAGGCTTCGACGAATGCGATGTAATGTCTTTTAGCCACTTTCCATGAATAATCCGCCTATATATAGATAGTAGCCCCTGAGACTCTGTTTGGCCAATGAAGAAGGGCGAACAGAGGTTCTATAGGTATCCGCAGTAAATGACATACTTCGCCTTTTTTGATAAAAAATTAGGCTTCACTGTTAGTGGCGACCGCTCAGGCCGCCGAAGTTTTCGAACTGAAGCAGAAATACAGTTGGTCGATAAGGACAATATCCGGATTAACAAGCGGCTCGACAAAGCACAAGGTATGTTTCAAGTGCTCCATATTCCATTGAATTAGTGTGCAAATGTTTAAGTGAAGCTCATGCGCCGCTATGTGCATAACTGCAGATGGCGCTGCTGATGTCGAGACCCTCAGGAGTGACCTTGCTCGCGTGAAGGAGCAGGCAAGGGTGAGCGATGCGGCCGCTGAGAAAGTGGCTGCTGATTTGGAGGATGAACAGGCCACCTGGCGCTAGTTCGAGGAGCGCGTATCCAAGATTGAGCAAGAGCTCAAGGACGCAACTCGCAAGTGTGAGCTCCTTGAGGAGGGGAATAAAGCGAAGGCGGCCGAACTTGCCAAGGCCCTTCAAGACGCCCAAGAGGCGATGTCTGCACGAGGAGCTCCGACAGGCAGGACAGATAGCGGCTGGTAAGCCCTTTCTTTTACAGTATATGTTTGGCAATCAGAGGTATTCCTTATTTAATTGACTATGGAGTTCTCCAGACTCCTTTGCGGATCTACCGAAGAGCGCCGCTGACGCAGCGCCATTTGATCGGGCCCAAGAGGGACATGCGACGGAGAAGTTGCTCTGGTCACAATGTGTGACCCAGGAGCGTTCAACGTTGCTGAACGGCCAAATGGTGCAATGGGCCGAGTTACACAAGATGTCTGGAGCGGCCATGAAGGAGGTGATACTCCGGCTGTGGCCTGCTGAACCCATTCCGAGCAGTTATTTTGGCACAGTGCGATGCCTTATCGATGTCGTGCCTCGAATTGATGCCATCAAATGGTCGGTGTGCATAGAAGGTGCACAGAGGGCCTTCCCCCGTGTCAAGGTGCACTGGGCCAAGATGAAAGCCGCCGTTGTCGCGGTGTAGGGTCCTCCCGAAGGCAAGGACCACCGCACACCGGAGCATTATTTGAACGACGTCCTAGAGGGTGCTCGTTTCATAGAGGTTCAATGCTCAAAGGACATCATATTCGAATGAATATATTCGAACGACGCGATCGTGTGTATTATAGATATTAAGCCTTTGTAATATATTTGCACCATTATCTGAAGTTGCTTTCCTCCTGTGCGGCCGTTTTTTGTATGCCTGAGAGTTTTCCAGTCGTCGGTCTCGACCCCCACGTAGATGCTACGGCGGTGTTCGAAATGGCACATGAACACTCTTGACCCAGTGTCTTGGTCCGTGAGGGAGGTGTCAGTGCGTCGAACCAGGCAATCGGACTATATGGCTTTACCGCTCGCACTTAGCCATAGGAGTTTGACAATAGGGCTATAAAATAGCACCTGGTACGTATGTGACTATGCAAATGCGGATGTGTTACATATATGACTGGAAAAACAGTCCTTCATTTAAAACAAAAAAATCGTTAAAGATTTAGTAAGTCACCGAACGGCTGACCAGCTCTTGTTGCATCATGACAGTCTGTTTTCGGCTTTCTCTACTGAGGTGCTTGACCGGATGAACCAGAAACAAATCTCAGTAGTTCTGCCTTTACTACCCTAGCCGAACAAACGGAACGTAAGGTAGCACACACAGGAGACGGGCAACCCAACTATTGACCAAAGACATGATTCGGAGCCGATGCATATAATGCCAAGCTCGAGACGCCGAAGTGTGCTACAAGGCTGTTCGGGCTTTCGTTTAACAGCTCATAAGTGGCCATATAGAGCCCCTGGCAATGGGTGTCGAGGTATGTGTGACAACTGGAGAGACGGACTACAGTTTTATGAATAAAATTGATACCGAAAAAATTGTCACTACTATAATCTAATTGATACGTCAAGACGTGATCTTACAGAGGGTACCATAAGCACCAAAATCATTTTACATGTTGGGGGTCTTATAATAAGGAGAAAACCTTGGTACAGGTCCCTTTAAATAAGGTTTGGTCCGAAGAGTCCTTTGGATGTCCTGCCGCACGTCTACGCCGCTTTCGTCCTGTAGAGAGGGGTTCCTTGAAGGGAACGGTCTTCTATTTGCCGTACAAAACCGGGCTCGGAGTGAGTCCTTGTAAGTCCGTAGGATACATGGGCTCGAATGCACCTGTGGTAAAAAAAGCAAGCGAAGAAGAGTGGAAGATCATATAGGGTCGAGCCGTACTATAGACCTTCCTGTATTGTGCCTCCGCCGATGCCCAAGCTATTTTGACTGTGTAATGTTGCATGCGTGGTACAAATTCCGTGGGTGTATGTGGCGATCGGCGGAGGCGAAACTGCTAGTCTAGCTCTGGATGTACCGAGACGCTATCTTGCAGGACTAACCGGACTCTTTTAACCAAGTCTGGTGGCTCAATGGCTGATGAGGTGTGCGGCTTGAGTGGGCCGCTCTGTACCTCGGCTGCGAGAGATATGGTGTGCTCCTGTATGGAGGGAGCGTTCCGTGTTTCCATTGATTGTTATAACACCGCGTGGACCGGGCATCTTGGGCTTTAAATAAGCATAGTGCGGCACCGCATTGAATCGAGCAAAAGCGGTCCATCCGAGCAGTGTGTGATAGCCACTTCGGAAGGGTACGATATCAAAGATCAAGTCTTCACTGCGGAAGTTGTTGGGCGAGCCGGAGACAACTTCCAACATTATTGAGCCCAAGCAGTGGGCCTCTACGCCAGGTATTACTCCTTTAAAGGTAGTTTTAGTGGGCTTGATCCTTGATGGATCAATACCCATTTTGCGGACGGTGTCCTGATAGAGCAAGTTAAGGTTGCTGGCACCATCCATGAGGACCCGCGTGAGATGGAATCCGTCAATGATTGGGTCGAGGACCAAAGCTGCGAATCCTCCATGACGGATACTGGTTGGGTGGTCCTTTCGATCGGACGTGATCGTACAAGCCGACCATGGGTTGAATTTTGGGGCGACCGGCTCTACGGCGTAGACGTCCCTTAATGCGCGCTTGCGCTCCCGTTTGGGGATGTGGGTGACATAGATCATATTCACTATTTTGACCTCGGGGGGAAATTGCTTCTACCCCCTGTGTTCGGAGGGCGAGGCTCTTCGTCGTCGTCCTCGCTGGGTGGCCTTTTCCCCTATGTTCGGCGTTGAGCTTGTCGGCCTGTTTAAAGACCTAACAGTTTTTGTTAGTGTGATTGGCAGGTTTATCGGGGGTGCCATGAATCTAGCAAGGCCGATCAAGTATTTTGTCCAGACTAGATGGACCATCTTTGTTTCCTTTGAATGGCTTCTTCCGCTGACCAAATTTTGAGCCAATGAATCTGGCGTTCACCGTCGTGCCTTCGGTATTGTTTCGACGCTTGTGCTTGTCGCGTCGTGACTTGCCATTGCGGTCCCTGGCTTTAGAGGTGCCTGGGTCACTGGTGCTATTGCTTCTATGAGTGAGCCAACTATCTTCTCCCGCGCAAAAGCGGGTCATAAGTGCGGTGAGGAATGCCATGGACTTCGGTTTCTCTTGGCCGAGATGTCGGGCGAGCCACTCTTATCGGACGTTGTGTTTGAAGGCCGCGAGGGCTTCGGCGTCTAGACAATCCACAATCTGGTTCTTTTTAAATAAGAACCCGGTCCAGAGCTTTCGGGCTGATTTGTCGGGTTGCTGGATTATGTGACTAAGGTCATCGGCATCCTGGGGCCGAACATAGGTACTTTGGATATTGGATGTCAATCCAACGGTTGGTAGGCAGAATCATTTGTTGACTGGCTAGTAAGTCAACACCACCTTGGATATGCTATTTCCTCGCGAGTCCCAAATGTCAGAATCGAAATCTGTCATGGTCATGCAGCCTTTCCTATGAAAATTTACAACCCATTTGATGTGCTAGTTCGAAATAAGTTTGTGGGTGCTGGTGGGGGCTAATCACTTGGCTTCTGTAGTGCACAGTGAGCTCAAGCAGCCGGCGAGAGTGATGTTATTTCCCTTGGTTTGGATTTGGTACAATATTTCACTCTAAATTAAACAAATGGCAAGCCATTTGCCTTGTTTCAAAGAAAATATGACAGTCACAGCCGAGTTGAAAAGGGCAAGAACATCTAACTCCAGCTTACAAATTGTACAAAAGCACGAGGGTTAATTGTTCATCAGGTTTACAAAAAACCACAGGTTGAAAAGGGCAACAACAACTAACTCCAACACTATTTTCGGCAGTCACAGTCAAATGGATTGGTCAGGTCCATAGAATGAACATCCTAGGTTGTAAAATTTACTGGATTATGACCACAATATGTTCTAAATAGAAGCCCGGCATGCTCAGAAGCTCTTTTGCCCACCTGAAACTCCTTTTTTTGCTCTTCGACATACCCATCCGTCAAAACCATGCTGCTGATAAACTTAAGCCTGATGGAGAATAGTAACCTCGCATTCAGCAGGAAGAATGTGACAAATCTAGTGTTTGCACAGTTGGCTACATATCGTTCTAGCGTTATTGTCTTCAATCGAATCTCATGAGAATTTTAAATCCCGATGCTTATGAATCCACTGATTGGTTATAACTTTCTTACCCCGTCCTGTTGCCTAAATAGACATGAAGATTGAAAGCAGTTAAGGTCTAAAAAATGAGTGTCGAAAGAGCAACAGCTGAACGGTTAATTCTAGTACCCTATATACGGGCTTCCAATGGGCGTGAAATTATCACCTTTATATACAACTTCTCCAGACATGGAAAGCATTGCAGCAAGCCAATAATCTTGTTCAGATCAAAACTATTCATTTGGATATACAAGATCTTGACAGAATCCAGCACCATAGATAGGCCATCCATGGAGAAACTCTTCATTGAGCATAGAACATAATATTAGTACAAAATGTGTACTCCAAGATGATATATAACTTATGTGCAGAAATTTAAAATGCAGCTTATGGTTACAAGTGTAGATGATAATATAAAGTACCTGAAGAACTGTGGAACCAAACACCATATTGAAATGAGCACAGAGATCATGTATTACACCCAAGGTCTCCAGTTTAGGCGCAAAGAGGACGGTTATTTTAAACGGTGAATAACTAGAACCAAGGATCAACCTTTGAAGTGAAGGGGCATCTTGGATGATGAGCTGCCTTCCGTCTAAAGAAATTCCAATTCTTACAAGGTTAGGCGACTTTATTTGGAGACAACCGATTCTAACTGTGAAAACAAGCACCAAGCACTCCAGGGCAGGGACAACTGGAGTGGATGATGCTGTGCAATGAGGCCTCCGATATACAAACCAGCACAAGTGAAAGTTTCTTGAGAATTGGGAGTTGAAGGTTTAGTACCAGATTGTCTGTTAGGTAGCACAGCACAAAGGTGGCGGTGTGGAGAGAGGAGGAAAACCGCGAGATGGACATCGGTGCTGAGGGCACAAGTACATGGTGTTCGGTATGTGGTATGTGATTTCCAAGGGAATAGTAGAACTCAAGCAGTTCTAGTTCTGTGAATTCAGGGGATTTCGGCCAGGCGTCCACCATGCAGGGCATGGTATGCTTGCTCAGGTAGCATGGCGGGATGCAGAGGATTTGAACGGAGCCCTGGTGGGAGGAGATGATGGTTCTGTGGATTTCAAAATCATTGAAGAGAGATAGCTGACAACGGTCGAGATTAAGGGGCACGGCGCGCCATAGAGGGCGCCACCGAATTGAGAGAACTTGGGTGCGGCAGCAATCCTTGGTGGGGAGAAGCGAGATGATCTCCCCAAGGACGGTGTCCGGGAGATCGCTAATGCGGTCCACCCAAGATTCTATGGGTTACTGTGATCCGGTGGGGGCGGGGTCGCCGCTTCTCCCCGCGCTGCTGGGTGCGGGATCTACAACAGGCATGGCCGCTGGTGGGACCCTCATCTTCTTGGCGATGGGGTCAGTTGACTCCATTTTCCTCGAGGGCATCGTGTCGCGCTCACGGATTTGAGCAGAGTAACGAATGATGAGCCTAGTTGTAGTGCGAGTGAAGAAGAAGGGGAGTTTTTCTATAGTAGTGAGGAAGAAGGGGAGCTGGGGTTTTTCTGTAGTAGTGAGGAAGAAGGGGAGCTGGGGTTTTCTGTAGGAGTGAGGTGAGGAATTTGGGGGTACAAGTGGAGCGAGCTGACGTGAGGTGGGTGGGAGCGAGGAGGAAGAAGAGCACCCAGGTTTTTTTGGGGGGCGATGTGTTGGGTGTGGGTAGCACCTCTCATTCAGAAAATATATGGGCTTTTGAATTGATTTTACTATTTACTAGTGTGGATGGGCTGTTTTGTCTTGGGCCCAGAGAAACAATTACTACTAGTACAGTGGAGACACTCTACAGCTACCCAAAAAACAATTAGTACTAGTACAGTGGATACAATACCACTTCTGGCTCCTCCTGGGTCATTGAAATGTCTCCCTCTACTAAATGTCATTATCCTTTTGTTCACCGACATGCGGGCCATGCAGCGCGCGGGCCCAAATGCCATCCACCAAATTAGAAGGCACTATGCAGGCGGAGAGTCACCTCGGTCGTAGCACGGCAGTAACGAGTCGTCGTATCACAAAACCCCACCTCCCCACAGTCTAAGTTTGACGGACGAAGCAACCATAATTTCACTCTTCGCTGAATACCCTTCTCCCTCACCGTCTTCAAGAAAGGCAACACTCGCATCTGCCACTATTCTTCTCTCCCACGAAAGGAAGGTAAGCGGGTCCGTGATGTTGGTATGTTTTCGTTCAGAGAAAAAAAAGAACTTTTGCAAAGCAGTAACCGATCCTCACTCTCTTTTTTGTCTCATTGACATTGCGATTGTGTTTTCCTTTCAGTGGTCTCCTAGTATTTGTCAGTTTCATGATGAACCAAGGAGAACCAGGCAAAGATCTGCTAATATTGGAGCAGACGCGGGAGGCTGATCCCCATGAGACAGAGAGCTCCAAGAAGATGGAGGCAGCCACCGAGCCGACTGCAGATACGCTCACGGCCACTAATGAGATGGTCAACGCCCCGTTTGAGGTTACAGCCCCCGTGGCACTGCAGGAGCAGTTTTCCCCCTTGAGGATGTGCCCCCCCCCACCCCCCCGCTGAGCTGCCCAAGGTGATTTCCTTCTTTGCCGATCTCGATTGTGGTTTTTCATCTAAGTATGTGGTGATGAATAATACAAAATTTTATTAGCTTCGATGCCATGCTATATATAGTGGTTTAAATAACTTGTGTTTCTTATACTGAAAAGTAATTAAGAATTTGTTTCTGTTTCAATTAGAGCCCTGATGCAGACAAGGATTGTGTGTTGTACATGTCACTAGCTATAAGGTGGATGACCTGAATATACACACTGGGAAAATAGAGTTCTTAGGATGTTGGATCCTGGAAGCCATTTGCGGTTATACCAATGAAGAGTTGTATTCCAGCCTCACTGTTGTCAGGCGTGTTGTCTAGGGTGTACTGAAGCACAAGAAGTTCAAAGCTACTCCTTCGTTTGTGAGGCATACTATTCTTGTCAAGCTTACGCTGGAAGATGACGTGGCATGCCTCCACAGACAAGTTTGTAAGTGGTAAGTGTTGGGGAACGTAGCAGAAATTCAAAAAATTTCCTACGTGTCACCAAGATCTATCTATGGAGACACTAGCAATGAGGGGAAGGAGAGTGCATCTACATACCCTTGTAGATCGGTAAGCGGAAGCGTTCAAGTGAACGGGGTTGATGGAGTCATACTCGTCGTGATTCAGATCACCGATGATCCTAGTGCCGAACGGACGGCACCTCCGCGTTCAACACACGTACAGCCCGATGACGTCTCCCACGCCTTGATCCAGCAAGGAGAGAGGGAGAGGTTGAGGAAGACTCCATCCAGCAGCAGCACAACGGCGTGGTGGTGATGGAGGAGCGTGGCAATCCTGCAGGGCTTCGCCAAGCACCTACGGGAGAGGAGGAGGTGTCACGGGAGGGAGGGAGGCGCCAGGGGCTCAGGTATGGATGCTCTCCCTCCCCTCCACTATATATAGGGGCAAGGGAGAGGGGGGAGGCGCAGCCTTGCCCCTTCCTCCAAGGAAGGGGTGCGGCCAAGAGGGGGGGAGGAGTCCATCCTCCCCAAGGCACCTCGGAGGTGCCTTCCCCCTTGAGGACTCTTCCCTCTAGGGTTCCCTAGGCGCATGGGCCTCTTTGGGGCTGGTGCCCTTGGCCCATGTAGGCCAAGGCGCACCCCCTACAGACCATTTGGCCCCCCGGGGCAGGTGGCCCCACCCGGTGGACCCCCGGGACCCTTCCGGTGGTCCCGGTACAATACCGATGACCCCGAAACTTGTCCCGATGGCCGAAACAGGACTTCCTATATATAAATCTTTACCTCCGGACCATTCCGGAACTCCTCGTGACGTCCGGCATCTCATCCGGGACTTCGAACAACATTCGGTAACCACATACAAGCTTCCTTTATAACCCTAGCGTCATCGAACCTTAAGTGTGTAGACCCTACGGGTTTGGGAACCATGCAGACATGACCGAGATGACTCTCCGGCCAATAACCAACAGCGGGATCTGGATACCCATGTTGGCTCCCACATGTTCCACGATGATCTCATCGGATGAACCACGATGTCAAGGACTTAATCAATCCCGTATACAATTCCCTTTGTCTAGCGGTACGATACTTGCCCGAGATTCGATCGTCGGTATACCGATACCTTGTTCAATCTCGTTACCGGCAAGTCTCTTTACTCGTTCTGTAACACATCATCCCGTGATCAACCCCTTGGTCACATTGTGCACATTATGATGATGTCCTACCGAGTGGGCCCAGAGATACCTCTCCGTTTACAAGGAGTGACAAATCCCAGTCTCGATTCGTGCCAACCCAACAGACACTTTCGGAGATACCTATAATGCACCTTTATAGCCACCCAGTTATGTTGTGACGTTTGGTACACCCAAAGCATTCCTACGGTATCCGGGAGTTGCACAATCTCATGGTCTAAGGAAAAGATACTTGACATTAGAAAAGCTTTAGCATACGAACTACACGATCTTTGTGCTAGGCTTAGGATTGGGTCTTGTCCATCACATCATTCTTCTAATGATGTGATCCCATTATCAATGACATCCAATGTCCATGGTTAGGAAACCGTAACCATCTATTGATCAACGAGCTAGTCAACTAGAGGCTTACTAGGGACATGGTGTTGTCTATGTATCCACACATGTATCTGAGTTTCCTATCAATACAATTATAGCATGGATAATAAACGATTATCATGAACAAGGAAATATAATAATAATCAATTTATTATTGCCTCTAGGGCATATTTCCAACAGTCTCCCACTTGCACTAGAGTCAATAATCTAGTTCACATTGATATGTGATTAACACTCAAGGTCACATCCCTATGTGACTAACACCCAAAGAGTTTACTAGAGTCAATAATCTAGTTCACATTACCATGTGATTAACACTCGATGAGTTCTGGGTTTGATCATGTTATGCTTGTGAGAGAGGTTGTAGTCAATGGGTCTGAACCTTTTCAGATCCGTGTGTGCTTTACAAATCTCTCATCTCCTAGATGCAGCTACCACGTTCTATTTGGAGCTATTCCAAATAACTGTTCTACTTGGAGCTATTCTAAATTGTTGCTCCATTATACGTATCCGGTATCTCTACTCAGAGCTATCCGGATAGGTGTTAAGCTTGCATTGACGTAACCCTTTACGACGAACTCTTCTACCACCTCCATAATTGAGAAAATTCCTTAGTCCACTAGTTAGTAAGGATAACTTTGACCGCTGTCCTGTGATCCATTCTTGGATCACTCTTGTAACCCTTGACTAACTCATGGCAAGGCACACTTCAGGTGCGGTACACAGCACAACATACTGTAGAGCCTATGTCTTAAGCATAGGGGACGACCTTCGTCCTTTCTCTCTATTCTGCCGTGGTCGAGCTTTAAGTCTTAACTTCATACCTTACCACTCAGGCAAGAACTCCTTCTTTGACTGGTCCATCTTGAACACCTTCAATATCATGTCAAGGTATGTGCTCATTTGAAAGTACCATTAAGCGTTTTGATCTATCCTTATAGATCTTGGTGCTCAATGTTCAAGTAGCTTAATCCAGGTTTTCTATTGAAAAACACTTCTCAAATAACCCTATATGCTTTCCAGAAATTCTACGTCATTTCTGATCAACAATATGTCAACAACATTTATTTATCAAAAATTCTATAGTGCTCCCACTCACTTCTTTGGAAATACAAGTTTCTCATAAACTTTATATAAACCCAAAACTTTGATCATCTTAACAAAGCATACATTCCAACTCCGAGATGCTTACTCCAGTCCTTAGAAGGATTACTGGCGCTTTGCATACTTATTAGCATCTTTCAGGATTGACAAAACCTTTCGGTTGTATCACATACAACCTTTCCTCAAGAAAATCGTCGAGGAAACAATGTTTTGACATCCTATCTGCAAGATTTCATAAACAATGTAGTAATCGCTAATATAATTCCAACAGACTCTTAGCATCGCTACGAGTGAGAAAGTCTCACCGTAGTCAACTCCTTGAACTTGTCGGGAAACATCTTAACGACAAGTCGAGCTTTCTCAATGGTGACACTTACCATCATTGTCTGTCTTCCTTTCAAAATCCATGTACCTAATAGCCTTACGACCATCAAGTAGTTCTTCCAAAGTCTACACTTTTGTTTTCATACATGGATCCTATCTCGGATTTTATGGCTTCTAACCATTTGTCGGAATTTGGGCCCACCATTGCTTCTCCATAGCTCGAAGGTTCATTGTTGTCAAGCAACATGACTTCCAAGACAGGATCACGTACCACTTTGAAGTAGTATGCATCCTTGTCATCCCACGAGGTTTGGTAGTGACTTGATCCGAAGTCTCATGATCAATATCATAAGCTTCCACTTCAATTGGTGTAGGTACCACAGGAACAACTCCCCGTGCCCTGCCATACACTAGTTGAAGAGACGGTTCAATAACCTCATCAAGCCTCCACCATCCTCCCACTCAATTCTTTCGAGAGAAACTTTTCCTCGAGAAAGGACCCAATTCTAGAAACAATCCCTTATTGCTTTCGGATCTGAGATAGGAGGTATACCCAACTGTTTTGGGTGTCCTATGAAGATGCATTTATCCGCTTTGGGTTTGAGCTTATTAGCCTGAAACTTTTTCACATAAGCGTCGCAGTCCCAAACTTTTAAGGAACGACAGCTTAGGTTTCTCCAAACCATAGTTCATACGGTGTTGTCTCAACGGAGTTTCGTGGTGCCCTATTAAAGTGAGTGCGGTTGTCTCTAATGCCAAACCCATGAACGATAGTGGTAATTTGATAAGAGACATCAAGGTACGCACCATATCCAATAGGGTGCAACTATGATGTTCGGACACACCATCCCACTATGGTGTTCCAGGCTGTACTAGTTGTGAAACAATTTCCACAATGTCTTAATTCTGTGCCAAACTCGTAATTCAGATATTCATCTCTATGATCATATCATAGATCTTTTATCCTCTTGTCACGACGATCTTTCAACTTCACCCTGAAATTACTTGAACCTTTCAATAATTCAGACTCGTGATTTATCAAGTAAAGGTAGTCAACATCTAAATCATCTGTGAAGTAAGAACATAACTATATCCACTACATGCCTCAGCACTCATTGGACTGCACACATCAAAATGTATTACTTCCAACAAGTTGCTTTCTGGTTCCATTTTACTGAAACTGAGGCTTTCAGTCATCTTGCCCATGTGGTATGATTTGCATGTCTCAAGTGATTCAAAATCAAGTGAGTTCAAACGGTCCATCTGCATGGAGTTTCTTCATGCATATACACCAATAGACATGGTCCGCATGTCTCAAACCTTTCAAAAACGAGTGAGCCCAAAGATCCATCAACATGGAGCTTCTTCATGCGTTTAATACCAATATGACTTACGTGGCAGTGCCACAAGTAGGTGGTACTATCATTACTATCTTTTGGCATGAACATGTGTATCACTACGATCGAGATTCAATAAACCATTCATTTTAGGTGCAAGACCATTGAAGATATTATTCAAATAAACAGAGTAACCATTATTCTCCTTAAATGAATAACCGTATTGCGATAGACATAATCCAATCATGTCTATGCTCAACGCAAACACCAATCTCGATGGTAGAGGGAGCGTGCGATGCTTGATCATATCAGCATTGGAAACACTTCCAACATGTATCGTCAGCTCACCTTTAGCTAGTCTCCGTTTATTCTGTAGCTTTTATTTCGAGTCACTAACACTTAGCAACCGAACCGGTATCTAATACCCTGGTGCTACTAGGAGTACTAGTAAAGTACACATCAACACAATGTATATCCAATATACTTCTATCGACCTTGCCAGCCTTCTAATCTACCAAGTATCTAGGGTAATTCTGCTCCAGTGGTTGTTCCCCTTATTACAGAAGCACTTAGTCTCGGGTTTGGATTTAACCTTGGGTTTCTTCACTAGAGCAGCAGCTGATTTGCCGTTTCATGAAGTATCCCTTCTTGCCCTTGCCCTTCTTGAAACTAGTGGTTTCACCAACCATCAACAATTGATGCTCCTTCTTGATTTCTACTTTTGTGGTGTCAAACATCGCGAATATCTCAAGGATCATCATATATGTCCCTGATATATTATAGTTCATCACGAAGCTCTAGCAGCTTGGTGGCAATGACTTTCGGAGAAACATCACTATCTCATCTGGAAGATCAACTCCCACTCGATTCAAATGATTGTTGTACTCAGACAATCTGAGCACAGGCTCAACAATTGAGCTTTTCTCCCTTAGTTTGTAGGTTAAGAAAATCGTCGGAGGTCTTATACCTCTTGACTTGGGCACGAGCCAGAAATCCCAATTTCAGCCCTCAAAACATCTCATATGTTTCGCGACGTTTCAAAAACGTCTTTGGTGCCTCAATTCCAAACCGTTTAACTGAACTATCACGTAGTTATCAAAATGTGTATGTCAGATGTTCGCAACATCCACATACAACGTTCGAGGTTCAGCACACTGAGCGGTGCATTAAGGACATAAGCCTTCTATGAAGCAATGAGGACAATCCTCAGTTTACGGACCTAGTCCGCATAATTGCTACTATCATATTTCAACTAATTTTTCTCTAGGAACATATCTAAACAGTAGAACTACAGCATGAGCTACGACATAATTTGCAAAATCCTTTTGACTATGTTCAGGACAATTAAGTTCATCTTATGAACTCCCACTCAGATAGACATCCCTCTAGTCATCTAAGTGATAACATGATCCGAGTTAACTAGGCCGTGTCCGATCATCACGTGAGACGGACTAGCCAACGTCGGTGAACATCTTCATGTTGATCGTATCTTCTATACGACTCATGCTCGACCTTTCGGTCTTCTGTGTTCCGAGGCCATGTCTGTACATGCTAGGCTCGTCAAGTTAACCCTAAGTGTATTGCATGTGTAAATCTGTCTTACACCCGTTGTATGTGAACGTAAGGATCTATCACACCCGGTCATCACGTGGTGCTTCGAAACAACGAACTGTAGCAACGGTGCACAGTTAGGGGAGAACACTTCTTGAAATTGTTGTAAGGGATCATCTTATTTACTACCGTCGTTCTAAGTAAACAAGATGCATAAACATGATAAACATCACATGCAATCAAATAGTGACATGATATGGCCAATATCGTTTTTGCTCCTTTTGATCTCCATCTTCGGGGCTCCATGATCATCATCGTCACCGGCATGACACCATGATCTCCATCATCATGATCTCCATCATCGTGTCTTCATGAAGTTGTCTCGTCATCTATTACTTCTACTACTACAGCTAACGGTTAGCAATAAAGTAAAGTAATTACGTGACGTTTATGTTGACACGCAGGTCATAAATAAATTAAGACAACTCCTATGGCTCCTGCCGGTTGTCATACTCATCGACATGCAAGTCGTGATTCCTATTACAAGAACATGATCAATCTCATACATCACATATCATTCATCACATTCTTCTTGGCCATATCACATCACATAGCATACCCTGCAAAAACAAGTTAGACGTCCTCTAATTGTTGTTTGCATGTTTTACGTGGCTGCTATGGGTTTCTAGCAAGAACGTTTCTTACCTACGCAAGAACCACAACGTGATATGCCAATTGCTATTTACCCTTCATAAGGACCCTTTTTATCGAATCCGATCCGACTAAAGTGGGAGAGACAAACACCCGCCAGCCACCTTATGCAACTAGTGCATGTTTGTCGGTGGAACCGGTCTCACGTAAGAGTACATGTAAGGTTGGTCCGGGCCGCTTCATCCCACGATGCCGCCGAATCAAGATAAGACTAGTAACGGCAAGCATATTGAACAAAATCAACGCCCACGACTACTTTGTGTTCTACTCGTGCATAGAATCTACGCAATAGACCTAGCACATGATGCCACTGTTGGGGAACGTAGCAGAAATTCAAAAAATTTCCTACGTGTCACCAAGATCTATCTATGGAGAGACTAGCAACGAGGGGAAGGAGAGTGCATCTACATACCCTTGTAGATCGCTAAGCGGAAGCATTCAAGTGAACGGGGTTGATGGAGTCGTACTCGTCGTGATTCAGATCACCGATGATCCTAGTGCCGAACGGACGGCACCTCCGCGTTCAACACACGTACAGCCCGATGACGTCTCCCACGCCTTGATCCAGCAAGGAGAGATGGAGAGGTTGAGGAAGACTCCATCTAGCAGCAGCACAATGGCGTGGTGGTGATGGAGGAGCGTGGCAATCCTACAGGGCTTCGCCAAGCACCTACGGGAGAGGAGGAGGTGTCACGGGAGGGAGGGAGGTGCCAGGGGCTCAGGTATGGATGCCCTCCCTCCCCTCCACTATATATAGGGGCAAGGGAGAGGGGGAGGAGCAGCCTTGCCCCTTCCTCCAAGGAAGGGGTGCGACCAAGAGGGGGGAGGAGTCCATCCTCCCCAAGGCACCTCGGAGGTGCCTTCCCCCTTGAGGACTCTTCCCTCTAGGGTTCCCTAGGCGCATGGGCCTCTTTGGGGCTGGTGCCCTTGGCCCATGTAGGCCAAGGCGCACCCCCTACAGCCCATGTGGCCCCCCGGGGCAGGTGGCCCCACCCGGTGGACCCCCGGGACCCTTCCGGTGGTCCCGGTACAATACCGATGACCCCGAAACTTGTCCCGATGGCCGAAACAGGACTTCCTATATATAAATCTTTACCTCCGGACCATTCCGGAACTCCTCGTGACGTCCGGGATCTCATCCGGGACTCCGAACAACATTCGGTAATCACATACAAGCTTCCTTTATAACCCTAGCGTCATCGAACCTTAAGTGTGTAGACCCTACGGGTTCGGGAACCATGCAGACATGACCGAGATGACTCTCCGGCCAATAACCAACAGCGGGATCTGGATACCCATGTTGGCTCCCACATGTTCCACGATGATATCATTGGATGAACCACGATGTCAAGGACTTAATCAATCCCGTATACAATTCCCTTTGTCTAGCGGTACGATACTTGCCCGAGATTCGATCGTCGGTATACCGATACCTTGTTCAATCTTGTTACCGGCAAGTCTCTTTACTCGTTCTGTAACACATCATCCCGTGACCAACCCCATGGTCACATTGTGCACATTATGATGATGTCCTATCGAGTGGGCCCAGAGATACCTCTCCGTTTACACGGAGTGACAAATCCCAGTCTCGATTCGTGCCAACCCAATAGACACTTTCGGAGATACCGGTAATGCACCTTTATAGCCACCCAGTTATGTTGTGACATTTGGTACAACCAAAGCATTCCTACGGTATCTGGGAGTTGCACAATCTCATGGTCTAAGGAAAAGATACTTGACATTAGAAAAGCTTTAGCATACGAACTACACGATCTTTGTGCTAGGCTCAGGATTGGGTCTTGTCCATCACATCATTCTTCTAATGATGTGATCCCGTTATCAATGACATCCAATGTCCATGGTTAGGAAACCGTAACCATCTATTGATCAACGAGCTAGTCAACTAGAGGCTTACTAGGGACATGGTGTTGTCTATGTATCCACACATGTATCTGAGTTTCCTATCAATACAATTATAGCATGGATAATAAATGATTATCATGAACAAGGAAATATAATAATAATCAATTTATTATTGCCTCTAGGGCATATTTCCAATAGTAAGGCCACAAGGTAGTCTTCATGAAAGTTCACAGGATTGAGCTGCTGCCGAACGTCCTCGATGATTTTCATGGCAAGGTCCGTCTTGTGTCCAGCCCAAATTAGATCGAGGCATGAAATAGTTGCCCCAGCTAGTGTTTAATAGTAGTTTGGATTGTGTCTAATTATCCAAACCTTGCCTGTTATCGACCCCTCTGGGCTAGTACTCTGTTTGAATCCGTCTATGGGAACTTCTGCTACTTTTGTGTGCCCGTGAATCATGTGAGAACCATCATAACTGTTGCCGAAACAGATGCTTCCTCACTAGTTTTTTCATGAATATGGCATGGTAAGACATAGGTAGTCACGGTTTATCATATGAGCAGTG
Source organism: Triticum timopheevii (assembly GCA_963921465.1). NCBI lineage: Eukaryota > Viridiplantae > Streptophyta > Magnoliopsida > Poales > Poaceae > Triticum > Triticum timopheevii. The sequence continues at coordinate 298,249,845 of OY997264.1, forward strand.
TGTGTTTTGATGAAATAGAGCACTCGTTCGAGAACTATGCGCTGATGTATACATAAGTACTTGTAAACACTGTTGGTGCTTCCCCACTTGTAAGCAGTTGTGCAAAACACGGCACATTGGCTCAGCTCGCTTCAACACTAGCCTATCGACCAGCTAACAATCAAAAATCTGCTGTTTGACATATAACCAACTATGTATCTTGTTACAGTGGTTCATGCAGTTAACTAAGGCCACAATGTAAATTCCAAATGTTTACATGCTAGTCCAGGGCTCATGTGGAACACTCATATTAAACTCGTCTTCATAAAAAACTTGAAAAGCATAAGTTAAGAAATTTTTTACATCTCAATGATTCATAGAACATAACAAACATATACTAGTTCACAGCAAAAGACAAAGTTGTGAGAAGGTTTACAAATTAGGAAAAACAAGCAAGGCTTCTCTGAGCATAGGGACTCCCGGCAGGCTTAAATTTCCTGGAGTTCACTCTGGTTTTTTCTTGTTGCCACCATCCAGGGTTAGGTTCTCTCATTCTAGAATAACCAATTATAATTGTGATCTCAGCTGGAATGCTGAACTGAACCATGCAGTGTACTGACCAGGTGAAATTCTTGTGCATTCCACTAAATTTAAGCTCCGCTATTTGCAGAAATAAGCAGACCACAATGCCTCTTGTTCGCGCACCTGTCCAAAAAACCGCCGTGCAGCTGTGCCAGCTAGTCCTCGGTCCATGGATGAACTGGTAGAAAGTGCATTTTGGACTAGGATGCAGTTGTTTTCACTCGTCCCTACACTGCAATCAAGAAGTAAAACGTACGAATTAACTTCATTTAGATTGCATTGGTCATTCTACCTAGTAACTACCAATGTAGGAATACCTGGAAGACGGGTGGTTAGACGACGGCAACGAGGGATAGCCATCTCATTTTGTGCAGTTCTACTAAAACTGAGGTGTGTGCTTTTGATTTCGCGGATAGAAACAATACGGAGATAGACATCCCGAAATGATATGGAGACAGACATCCCTATTTGCGCAAATATGAAATACGGTTATTTAAGCAGTGACAGATATTTGCAGTTGCTTATGATTAACAGCAGCATCTATTGTGTTATAATTGGCACTAGATTGACAGTATGAAGAGTCCTTAAGTAAGTAGCATCACATCACATCAACACTGCCACTAGATTAACATGCAGAACAATAGCATTAGTATTACTGTCATGAGAGTAGCACATGGTCAGTAAATGTGCAATCAAATTTGTGCAGATCCACTGGGATGAAGCACTAGCGGTGTGAGATTTAAGTGTAACTGCAAAAACACAATTCATGGGAAATACAGCAAGACGGAAGCACTTCATAAAATGGTGGTGGCATTGCTTCAATTTATCGACGGCACTAGACCATTACTTATAGTGACATTAGGTGGCATTACTTAATGCTTCATGTCATTTTACATTAACGGTAGCGATATGGGCGTAGGGACAGCATGCGCATAAAGTGGTGAGGCAGATGTGGCTGCCGAGAGTGGCAAACACTCAGGCAGCATGTTTGAATTTGTCCCATTTTTTATCTCCTCGGCCACATTTTCCTATGTGAGCACAGGAAATCTAGACCTACTCATTCTCATTTGAGTTGTCCCCCAACACCCGTCACTTTCTTTCCTTCTTCAACCAAGAGATAGGTCCACTTCCCCTAACCCTTCGCCATCCACCATGCTTTCTTCGTCTTTTCAACCAAGAGACCGGTTGGGTAGCCAGTATCTACTACTTTCCCATGTTTCCTCTTAGAACCAAGTCCTAGATTCATGCTACAGCTTTCCCACTTTCTTCCCTGTTTGAACCAACTCTTAGAGTCGACTGTATGCACTAGCTTTACCTCTAATAATAGTAAAAGTCTAGGTGGATTTGGAACAGTGGACGGAAGTACAAAAAGATCCACACGAAGGCAGCTGGGGTAGTAGAGCAACGCAGGTTTCGAATATACACCTCAGGGGCATCGGCATGTGGCAAAGACGGCATCGGGAGGCCGCATATTGGCCAAAATACCGCAGGGAGGAAGAAGGGGTCGGAGGCCCTCCTGAGCCGGTGCTCTCTCGGAGAGAACAGCGCGGCCGCAGATCGGCACATGCGGGCAGCCGTTAGTCTCCTCCCTTGCCGCCGACGACAGTGTGAACGATGCACGTACACCCCTGCTCCGGTCGAGGTTGTCCGGACGGATTTGTGACTAGCCATGAGCTGAGAGAGAGTGTGGCCACCTATGTCTTGCTTAGATCTGGAGAGCATGAGAGAGTGAATGAGAGGAACCCTAGTAAAGCAAGCACTAAGGCTCCTGCTTATATATATAGTGGAGTGATTTTGTTTTACCAGCTTCAAAAAAATGCGCTCCTACGTGTACCTGCGAGTGGGTGTGAGAGAACTAGTGCGTGCGTGCACCGCTTCTCTTCGTGAGAGTACAATATACTATGCCCAAAGAACGTTCGCCGCAAGAGTAATAGTATAAGTGTGTGACGTGTGAGCTAAAATAAAATGTGCGCGACGTCTTTTGTTTTTTGGAAGTTCTGAGGGTAGGGTGTGAAGAGCACATATGTGTGTGACGTCTACCTGCAGATAGACGGTGGGTGCGAGTCTGCGAGAGGACTAGGGAGAGTCGTGACTCGTGAGGGTGCGTGTACGTGACAGAGAGGGGGGCACGTATCAATGGAATGAATGTGTCCATAAATCATTATCCGACAAACGTTCGCCACAAGCCTTTTCCTGACGAACGCCATAAGAACCGTTAGATCGGCATCCGACAGTGTCAGTTTTGCCATGTCATTTAATAGAACAGCCACTCCTCCTACACACAAATCTTCCACGTGAGTGTTAGCAACTGTCGTACGCTCCCTCCATTCCAAAATGCAGTGCATATAGCTTTATTGAAAATTTGAACCTCGCAAACTTTTACCGAGTTTTTGTGTACCAAATTGCACATGTAGAATACCCTGTATATATCATTGCATTCATCTTCGAGAGGTAACTATAAAGATGGGGGAGGACTCTACAAAGAAATACCATCATATCACCCGCAGCAATTTCAACCATCCTTTGGTGTCGAGGAATATCATAGGAACTCTATATGATATGATTTTTATAGGATTTTTTCCTTTAGAGCCAATTGGTTCATAGAAATATATTCATATACTCCGCATTTCAAATGAAATAACATGATATCATTTTTATAGCTTTAGAGCCACTTGGTTCATATGAATGGAGTCCTATACTCCCTTAATTTCAAAGGAAAATAATCATTAGCGTATATTAAATAGAAAAGTTCCTACGATATGTACCAAATTACATCTCTTTTCTAATCCCTCCTCATAGGAATTGAGATACATGTCATCTCTAGATTCAATAGGAAAGTTCCTATGATGTGAACCAAATGACATCTCTTTTCCAATCCCTACTCATAGGAATTGAGATAATCCATGTCATCTCTTTCCCTACAACTTCCACATATACATCTTCTATTCCTAAATAGCTAGTACAACCCACTAGTAGTTTTTTTCCAAGACATGCAACTATGGCACAAGAACTATATAGTGTGCCAATAACTTTGAAAGATGGTCACTGGATGAAGCTAATCTGACAGTGCAGAGATGGCAAATCCGAGCACTACTGGCCGTTGGATATCATCAACATTCCACCAGATCTGCCACATGTACAATTTAGAAGACTCCATGGTTGAACTTAAGCATAATGCACAAACCTCAAAACACAAGCACTTCTCCTTTGTTCTAGAATCTTTTGTATCATAATTGAATATTTTTTTCTAAATGAATTGCCATTGTTTGTTTTTTACTTTATGCTTTATAATGCACAACCGCATGAATCTTAACATTTTTATAAAACTACTTGATTTTGAATGAGATGAACTATAAGAACTAACTAAACATCTACATCATGCATATATGACTCAAAGCTTTACATGCTATAGTGTGTATTTATTCATAATTTGGTTTCGAAATCTCATGCGTTCAATGCATGTGTACCTTACTAGTTTTGAGTAGAGTAGCAAATTTCACGCTGCCCCGGGTATATCAAAATGCAGGGCCCATGCATCATTGCCTTTCGGTGGAACCTACATCCAGAATTTTTTGTACGTACTATATATCCACTGGTCCCCGAACCCAAAATGTTCCCTCGTTCCCGTAAAACCAAGCGGCCCACACATATTTAAGGCATCGACTCGAACTCAATCCCTCTCCCGTTTACTAAGACGTGGCCCCGCATGTCGTAGTACTCCTACAAACCCTACCACCGCACTCATCATTGGTTTTCTTCAAGAGGACGAGGGAGAAGTCAATTTGTAGTGGAGGCGCTTTCAAAAGAAGGATCTGTAGTGGAGACCCCTACCCTAGGGTGCCCTAGGTAGCTGCCGCGCACATCATTGTTTTCTCTTTTCTTTATGCTCTTGCGATCTAGAGTGAAATGATGGTTGCTTCATCCGTCCAGCTCAATGCGGGAGAGGTGGGGCTTTGTGATTTGACCCCTCATCGCTCATTTTCTACTACTGCGGCGCTACGACCGTGGTGCCTCCAATTCCAACCGCTGCTCCAAACTGTAATTTGGTGCATCGCACGTGGAACAAGATGGTGGATGAGCCACATGTCGGCCAAAGGGGTCCTATTAAGTGTGTTGCCATTTCGTGTGTGGACTGGCCGTGCTTGAGTTGCTACGCCAACACGACAGGAGTAGCCTACCACTTGGTTTTGCTCCTTGGTGAATCCCGACTATATTGATCTAAAAAGATACGTGCTGAACTACCCTCTCCGTCTCGTTTTTTTAGGCGTCTCGGTTTATAGGGCGTGCACGTAGTTCTAGGTCATCCATTTGACTAACTAAATATGAGTTACTATGTCACAAAAAGTATATCATTGGATTCTTAAGCGGATGTAGTTGTATTTAAAAGTCGAGGTCGGGGCTTTTCCTACGCAGTAGGCAGGGCAGTTCCGCCTAGTCGGTTCGACAGAGACGCGAGCAAATAAGGGAGTAGGCTGCTGCAAATGTAGGGTTGTGTGATTTGACAGCAAGTTACTGCTGGACAGGTGGGGCCCCTTGATTTGACTTGCCATTATCATTTTAACTACGGCGCTACGACCGGCGTGAGTCTCCCGATTCCTGACCACCTCCATACAGGTGCCTCTCCCAATGCTCCACCATGTAGTAGAGGCCCGCTCTTGCATAAGAGCCCACTTCTCCACTTTTTCCTTGCCTCTTTCCTCCACATATGCAAAAATGCCATGTAAAGCAGGCTTATAGCCCACTATTGTAGTACTTACTTGCTCCTACAGGTGCTAAGCTTGCCACATAGGCATAAAGTCTGATGTGGCAAGTTTGGTGACCCAAGGAAGAAACGGTGCTAAGCGCGTGTACCTAGGTGAAAAGACAATTTTGAGTCTATAGCTAATTAAATGAAGCAAACTTAGGAACAAAAAACTAATAAGCACCTATGCATTGGGGACTTGATTGCTAAGCCATTTAATGCCCTTAGCACCTCATCTAAGCACCATTTCATTGGAAGAGGTCACTGCTTGGCAAATGCAATAAATACTACTCCTTCTGTCCCATAATATAAGAACGTTTTTGGCACTACACTAGTGTCAAAAATGTTCTTATATTATGGGACGGAGGGAGTATGAAGAAAGAGATAGAGAGAAGTAAAAAAAATACACTTATAGCCAACCTTATAGCTAACCTTTTTGTAGTATGAGTGACTAAGTGATGACTATGTATGACATGCCAACATCAGATAGCCTAACGCACCGTGTTAAATCTCCAAGGGCACGACCACGCGAGCGACGCAACGGTCGTGGTAGCCGCGACCATGATACGGGCTGTTGGCAGTCCTTGGATCTGAGATCGAACGGTCGCATGCTAAGTTGCTGAAAATTTGCAGAATAACCCTCCAGGATAGGACATTCACCCATAGGTCTAGAATCACGCCATGCAACCATTCGATCTCAGATCCAAGGGCTCTTGGAAGCCCGTATCATGGGAGAATGGAAAGCTACTACCCTGCCATTCGCACGCTGGCAGCTCGCTCCTACTCGTCCCCGCACGTCCTTTAATATTATGGCGGTTCGCTCCTAGTCGTCCCATCCTTTCACATTACGGCAGTTCCACTAATCCTAACCCTCATCCCAAAATCCATGGTGTCCCAAATCTCCATGATCGGCGGTGAGTACAAAGTTAGAACCATCACCGGCGATGAGTTCGACGTCATCTACACCCGTTCTTCCGCGACGGTGAAAGGATGCCTTTCTCGCTTTAGACGCATGTTCAAAAACTCAGATGATGAGTGGGTCGTTGGGCTAGATGTTGAGTACACCACAATCCTGGGACGAGAGAAGGATCTAAAGGAGGAAGAGAGGAAGAAGCCCGCCGTGATCCAGGTTTGCGTGCATGACTTATGCTTGGTCTACCACATATGCCATGCCGATGTTAAATGCCTGGATTTTAACAACTTCCTCAAGAGCAACCTAGTAAAATTCATTGCTGTAGACTTTACGAACCACAAAAAAGTCCTGGTTCGGGTAGGCCTCGTTGTAGCCAACCCCTTCGACATCCAGAAGAATCGGCTGCTGCCCTCCAGTGTCCAGCCTTCAATGCTGTCCCTGGCAGGAGCCATGGTTCATCCTTCGTACGGTAAACTGGAGAAACCTCAATACATGTTTCGTCGTCATGCATGGCAGTGGAATGTACTAGATATAGACCACATCCACTACGCTGCAATGGATGGCTACCTTTGTTTCCATATATACAAGGGTTGGATGAAGAGCAAGAGCCAAGTGTGCGGTTCAAGCAAAGAAGTATCGGCCAAGAGGAAGAGGGACAAGGACGAAGTCGAGGACGTGGACGAGGACTCCGAGTAAGATGGCAGTGTCATTGCTCATGGTGGTTCTAATGCAGTGTCTATCGGATTAGTTGCATAGTTTAATTTCAGGTGTGCTTAGTTTAATTTGAGGGGTGTGTTGTGCCGAGCCCCTAGCAGAACTATGTTATGTTTCTTCTCGTTACTTTAACTCTTCAGTACGTACATACTAGTATTTCTTACATTTCATTTAGCACCCCATTTAAGCACCTACTAGCTTTTTTAATAGTACTATATGCATAATTTGGCGACGAGCGCTCTCTATATGTACCACCTTTTTTAAAAATTTCAATTTTTGCTCCATGGCGCCATCCATCGATACTACTACTATACAAAAGTATACATTTTTAAAAGGCTAGAGTTGTAGCGACCAGACCTCAAACAGCCTGATCTCTGTGCTCAAGTGTCATCCCTGGATCAGTAATGCTGACACCACACAGTACTTGAAGGATTTATAACAGAGTAGCAATCACACACTTATTACATCGAATGTCTCAAGAGAGAACTTATTAAAATAAATATGGCTTAAGGCCATCTAATAACGATAACAGCGGAAGGCTTGGAAGAATAAGCGAGTCCATCAACTCCAACGGCATCACTGAGTATAGAACCACGACCAAAGCACCTTACTCGTCGTCAAAAAGTCTGCAACATGAAAGGTTGCAGCCCGAAAACGGGTCAGCACATGGAATATGCTGGCAATGTAACACATAGAGAATAATAATGGAATAAGCTATACTACATGCATATTTGGCTGGTGGAAAGCTCTACGGTTACAGTTTTGCTTAAAGCCAAAAAATTTCCTGCTGCAAAGGAATAAATTTATTTAACTATCATAGTGGTCGTTAAACATTGAGAATGGTTGACGGCATTCTCAATCCCAATTAAAAGTAATCATTAACAACCCAACAATATTAATTAGAGTAACATGACAAGATTCACATGATATCCGAGTACTAGATACTCAAGATGTCCATAACCGGGGACACGACTAACCATGATTAGTTTGTTACACTCTGCAGAGGTTTGCGCACTTTTCCCCACATGACTCGATCTCCTCCGTTTGGACTCTCGCACAACATGGTGTTTGAGAAATGGATGATCGAGACATAGTCTTTCAGAAGCGCTTGCACCTTACGAACGGGTAGACCGTACCAACCTACATCCCCTACATCAGCTAGTCTACCACTGTAAGAGTTCGCACGACTTAGTCAACTATGCTAGAGCCCATAGTAGCATGTGGCTGCACACGGAAGTTTCTAGCATGAAAAATCTTATGATCCCTTTGAGCCTGGGTGGCGGTCCGAAGAAAAACAGGCAAATCCTGGAAACCAGGTACCTCAATCCACCCAGATGTGTGTTTAAGTTGCCACCTTAAGTAAACCATTAATTAACAAACTCACATCTGTCATGGATACACTCACCCAATCCACGTCTACTAGCATAGCATGGCATAATAAGCAAACGTAGAAGTAACTCCCAAAGGTTTGATTATAAAACAGGTAATAGGTACTACCTCATCTACTTCCGAAACCCACATATTAATTAGATCCTAGTCATGCAATGTTTGAGGATTGATCTAATGCATAAAAACTGAGTAGTAAAAAAGATATGATAAAAGGGTTACTTGCCTGGCTGATGATCCGCGAAACCTAGAGACTTGAAGTAACAGGCGGCGCACTCCGGGTATTCTATCGCAGACAAACAAATAAGCATACAATAAGTACTCATCTAATGCATAGGTAAAACTTGAATAAAGGATCTAACCAAAAAGTTCAACTTAAGAACTCCGGTGTCGCAAAAAGAATCAAAACAAACGAAGCAACGGAAGTCAAACGGTGAAAGAAAACAGCTCCGTTTTACTAATCTGGATCTAAGTCAAATTTTACAGAGGCAAAAACTTGTTTAAGTTGGTTATTCCGAAAGAGGGTTTCGGGACGAAACTCCAGGCGCTTGAATCGCCTGATTCCGATAAACGAGCGAAAAGTTATACTAAAATGAAAATCGGATCTGAAATCGCGATCAGAAGAATCGCGGATTAAATCCGAGAAAAAGAAAAACGACGAACAGGTTAATGAACGCACGTTCGCTACCTAGATCTAATCTGACGAACATGTTCGTTAAAACGAACGAACGAGCGAACGCTCGCTATTTAATCGAACCGAAAAAATAAACCGAATCTAATAAAAAACTGAAACTAAAAAAACCCGGCGAAAACCGACGGAAAACCGATCGGTTTTTCTAAAAAAACGGTACGGATTACGAGGCAACCTCGGCAGCGGTCGGCGGTGGCGGCGGCAGCGGCTGGCGCGGGGCTCGAGGCGGTGCGGGCTAGGGTTTGGCGGCGGTAGCGGGCTGGGCTGGGCTGGTGCGGGGCTCGGGCGGTGCTTTATATAGGCTGCCCCCGGGAGGAGTCCCGCTCGGGTACGGCCCGTAGGTCGGTTCGTTTTTTTTAAATAATTTCGCGCAGAAAATCAAACGAAAGAAATACTAAACGGACTCCAAAAATCCCGAAATAAATTTTCCCCGGCTTCTAAAATCAAGTCGGACAAGATGAACATTTATTTGGGGCCTAAATGCAATTTTGAAAAACACGCATTTTTCCTAAATCCAAATAAAAAGGCGAAAACTCCAAAATAAAATCTTATTTGATTTTTTTATTAAATCTTCATTATCTCTTTATCTTCGGAAAGTCATTTTATTCCCTCTCTCAAATTTTTATAGTAGAAATAATTGAAGATAAAATAAATAAAATCAAATGATCCTATTTTCAAAATTTGAGAAAACTCAAATATGAAAATAACGAAATCCCCAACTCTCTCCGTGGGTCCTTGAGTTGCGTAAAATTTCTAGGATCGAGCCAACAATGCAACAAAAATATGATATGCAATGATGATCTATGTATAACATTCCAAATTGAAAATTTGGGATGTTACAAACCTACCCCCCTTAAGATGAATCTCGCCCTCGAGATTCAGGTTGGCTAGCAAATAGGTGAGGGTGGGCCTTGAGCAGATCTTCCTCTTGCTCCCAGGTGGCTTCTTCCTCGGTGTGGTGGCTCCACTGAACTTTGCAAAACTTGATGACCTTGCTGCGGGTGACTCGGCTGGCATACTCCAGAATCTTAACTGGTTTCTCTTCATAGGTCAGATCGTTGTTCAACTGAATCGCTTCTAGTGGCACAGTATCTCTCAGTGGTATATCCGCCATCTCTGCGTGACACTTCTTTAACTGAGAAACATGGAACACATCGTGAACACCTGACAAACCCTTGGGTAATTCCAACTTGTACGCAACTTCTCCCATGCGCTCCAAAACTTTGTATGGCCGCACAAAACGTTTTTTTTTGGAACTGATGACAGTGGGGGAGTTCCCCACTGACTTTGTATTAAAAAGTTAAATGGTTAGTACAGTCCCAACAGTCCAGTCCAGTTAGCCTACAACCCTAACATACAATCTCTACTACATGGGTTAGGAGGGGGTGCAAGGAGAAGAGTTACCGAAGGTGATATCCCCCCAATTACAATGCAGCTACTAGAGACAAGATATAAGGAGCTTTCTCCTGCTTGGCCCTATGGACCAACATAGCAAAATCATGCTTGAATCTGTTCTTCCAGGAAGCAAAGGACGGCTGGACCCCTCTGAAGTGTTTATCATTCCTTTCCTTCCAGATCCCCCAGGCCGCCACTGTGAACACCTCCATGAACATGTGTCCGTTCCAAGAGTTTTTACCAGTGTGCAATATTGTGAGCCTACAGTCCCCAACTGGCCACTGAATCCCAAGACTGTCCCAGCATCTTTTACTAAAAGGACAGTTAAAGAAGAGGTGAGCAACGTCCTCTTCAGGTGGGTTTTGACAGAGCAAATAGGCATAATCATCATTCTGGATTTTATAGTGCCTCCTTCTCAGCATATTTCTGGTGTTCAACCGATCAGCCAACAGCAGCCACGCAAACATTTTCCATTGCATGGTACATTTGGTCTTCCAAATCCAGCAAAAGGCCTCATCCACCTGCACATCCTTGAAGCAGTGTTCATAAAATTTTGTGGCTTTAAAACCAGCCCCCCCCCCATTCACATTTCCATGCATCATCCCTGACAGTCAGAGACACATCCGACGTGGCCAGCTGCAGGTTGGTCACTTCAAGCCTAGCTTCCATCGAGAGGGGGAGGTGAAAAACATCCCCTAACCTCACCGATGAAAGAAGTGACTGAACTGACACATCTTGATCCCTGGCAAAGGAAAAGGCTCTCGGGAATGTGTCCTGGAACAGGCCATCCTTCCATTCGTCCTTCCAGAAGAGGATCGAGTCACCCGACCCAACGGTCGCCTTGGTAACCCCTCTGTAGATATCAGACAACTGCATTAGATCTTTCCACCAGAACGAGCCACAAGGGTCCACTACAAAACGTGGTGCTAGCTTTCCTTTAACTCCAAAACGCTTAACTCCTCGAAGCGGAGATACTCGAAGATAAACTCTGTCTCCGACTTCATATTCTGCCTCCTTGCATTTTGAATGTGCATAGCTCTTCTGCCTTGGCTGGGCTACCTTGAGCCTATCGCGAATCAATTTTACTTTCCGTTCAGACTCCTTAATCAAATCCAGTCCAAACAACTGGCGGTCTCCAACCTCATCCCACAATAGCGGGGTTCTAAACCTCCTTCCGTACAAGGCTTCGAAAGGTGCCATCTTCATACTAGTTTGGTAGCTGTTGTTATAACAAAACTCCGCATATGGCAAGTTGTCATCCCAACTTGATCCATAATCCAAGGCACATGCTCTCAGCATATCCTCCAAAATCTGCTTGACTCTCTCGGTTTGTCCATATGTCTGTGGATGAAAAGCTCTACTAAATTCTAGTCTGGTTCACAAAGTTTCATGCAACTGCTTCCAGAACTTTGAGGTGAATTGGGTTCCTCTATCTGATACGATACTCCTCAGAACTCCATGCAAGCATACAATCCTGGTCATGTATATCTTAGCCAATTTGGCACTGCTGTAGGTAGTCTTTACTGGAATGAAATGAGCTACCTTCGTCAAACGATCGACTACAACCCAAATCAAGTCATAGCCTGAACGGGTCCTAGGCAATCCCGTGATGAAATCCATGCCTAGTTTATCCCACTTCCATTTGGGTATTGGCAATGGCTGTAACAATCCTACTGGCTTCTGATGTTCTGCCTTCACTCTCTGACACACATCACAAACTGCTACATACTCTGTAATATCCTTCTTCATTCCGGTCCACCAGAAAGTTTCCTTCAAATCCAAATACATCTTGGTATTTCCGGGGTGGATCGAATACGGCGAATCATGTGCCTCTTGCAAAATCAACTTCCGAATCTCCAGATCACTTGGCACGTAAACGCGGTCCTCAAACCATAAGGTATCATGCTCATCCTCACGAAATCCCTTAGCTTTTCCCTTGTTCATCTTCTCCTTAATAGAAGCAACTTCCTTATCTGTCTTTTGAGCTTCTTTGATTTTATCCATCAAAGTAGACTGAATCTCCAACGCTGCTACATAGCCTCTAGGAACTATTTCCAAACACAGCTCCCGGAATTCCTCGGCCAATTCTTTTGGTAAACCTCCGGTAATTAGGGTGTTGACATGGCTCTTACGGCTCAACGCGTCTGCTACAACGTTAGCCTTTCCGGGGTGATAATGCAATCTCATATCGTAATCTTTAATAAGCGCCAACCATCTCCTCTGCCTGAGATTTAACTCCTTCTGCGTGAAGATGTACTTCAAACTCTTGTGATCCGTGTACACCTCATAGTGGTTCCCAATAAGAAAATGTCTCCAAGTTTTCACTGTTTGCACTACGGCTGCTAACTCCAAATCATGAGTAGCATAATTTAACTCATGAGGCTTAAGCTGTCGCGAAGCATACGAAACAACTCTTCCCTCCTGCATAAGCACTGCTCCAAGTCCCCGGCGTGAAGCGTCACAATATACTTCGTAATCCTTGCTTTGATCTGGCAGAATTAACATTGGTGAGGTAACCAAATGCTTCTTCAACTCTTGAAAACTTGCCTCACACTCCTCAGTCCATATGAACTTGGTATCCTTCTTCAACAATTTTGTCATAGGCTTCGCAATCTTCGAGAAATTCTCAATGAATCTCCGGTAGTATCCTGCGAGTCCAAGGAAACTCTGGATCTCTCCAACTATTGTTGGTGCTTCCCAGTTTGTCACCGTGGCAACTTTAGTGGGGTCTACTGCTATACCTTCTCCGCATATAACATGTCCGAGAAATCCAACTTCCTTCAGCCAAAAGTCACACTTGCTGAACTTGGCATAGAACTGATGTTCTCTGAGCTTCTCGAGTACCAAACGCAGGTGCTCCTTATGTTCTTCTTCATTCTTTGAGTAGACCAAAATATCGTCAATGAATACCACTACGAACTTATCCAAAAACTCCATAAACACCTTGTTCATCATGTTCATAAAATAGGCTGGGGCGTTAGTCAGACCAAATGACATAACGGTATACTCATACAGCCCGTACCTGGTGGTAAAAGTCGTCTTAGGTATATCCTGCTCCCGAATCTTCAACTGATGGTATCCTGATCGCAAATCGATCTTGGAAAACACCTTAGCTCCTTGCAATTGGTCAAACAGGTCGTTGATCATCGGCAACAAGTATTTGTTCTTAATGGTCACTTCATTCAATCCTCGATAATCAACAACCATTCTTAATGATCCATCCTTTTTCTCCACTAGAAGTACTAGCGATCCCCAAGGCGAAGAACTTGGGCGAATAAAACCTTTGTCCAGCAACTCCTTAATCTGCTTCTTAATTTCCTCCAAATCTTGGGCTGGCATCCTATACGGTCTCTTAGATATCGGGCCAGTGCCTGGCAGTAATTCAATCAGAAACTCAATGTCTCTGTCTGGCGGCATGCCTGGCAACTCTTCCGGAAACACGTCCGGATAATCCCTTACCACTGGTACTTCCTCCTGCACAACTCCTGATAAGGAATTTACATGTGCCCTCCTCGGCTCATGCCGTGATACATACTTGATTCTCCTTCCTTCAGGGGTGGTAAGCAAAATTGACTTACTAGCGCAACCTATATTCCCTCCGTACTGTGATAACCAATCCATGCCTAATATCACATCCAATCCTTGCGATTCCAGGACTATTAGGTCCGAGGGAAATACATAGTGTCCAATCCTCAATGGCAGTCGATCACACCATATACTAGCCATATATTCTGCTCCGAGTGAGGTTACTAGCATGGGTGACCTAAGGGCTTGGGTTGGTAATTTATATTTATCCACAAATCCCCTTGATATGTATGAATGCGGTGCACCAGTATCAAAAAGAACAACTACAGTAAATGTCTTAACCAAAAACTTACCTATTACTGCGTCTGGCTGAGCTTCAACCTCCTCCACGGTAACATGGTTCACTTGTCCCCTATTGAAAGGGTTCGGCTTCTTTCCTGAGCTTCCATTGCCGTTACCATTTTGGGCTTCTGGACATTCATTTGCATAATGCCCAGTCTTACGGCACTTAAAACAAGTCATATGGCTCAGGTCTACCTTGGATGGTGTTGACGGGTTGGTGCGGTTTTGTCCATTGCTTCCTCCATTCCCGTTTCCATTCTTTGTGCCATTATGATTGTGCGAGCTGCCTCCTCTTTGAGTATGCTGAAATTGCCCTCCTGACTTCAGGGTAAACCGTAGTTTCTGCTGAGCTCCAGAATTGTACTTCCCCTGTCCATACTTCCTCTTGTGATTGTCAATCTGCTGCTGCTTCCCTTCAATCATAAGAGCACGATCTACTAACTCCTGGTAGTTATTGAAGGTGGCTACCATCAACTGCATGCTCAGCTCATCATTCAGTCCTTCTAGAAACTTCTCCTGCTTAGCTGCGTCCTTAGCAACGTCATCTGGGGCATAACGTGCTAGCTTACTGAAGTCATCCACTTAGTGGCCAACTGTCCGTCCTCCTTGGCGTAAGTTGCGAAACTCACGCTTCTTCATGGCCATAGCTCCTGCTGAAACATGGGTAGTACGGAAAGCTTGCTGAAACTGATCCCATGTGATAGTATCTACAGGGTAAGTGGCTATAAAATTCTCCCACCATGCTGTTGCGGGTCCTTCGAGCTGATGTGCGGCAAACTTCACCTTTTCCCCATCTATACATCCTGCAGTGATCAACTCCCTCCCTATCTTACGGAGCCAATCATCTGCAACAATCGGCTCGGTGCTACTGGAAAACACCGGCGGATTCAGCCTTAGGAAACGAGTCAAATGGTCAACAGGTGGTGGTGGTGGGTTGTTGTTGTTGTTGTTGTTGCCTTGGTTCTGTACCAATGTTTGAATCAAGGCATTCTGCTGCTGAATCAACTGAGGGAAAACAAATTCAGGGTCGCGTTTCGGAGGCATCTGAGGGTTTATAGAAGAGACGAGAGTTAAGAATAGAATGAGGTCTAGTGAGATAACACTACCCATATGCACATGAGACAAAAGCACACAATATCACTCCAATCAATTCAAACAAGGGCATACAACGGTCTAACTATCATTGCAAAAGTGCTTGGACTAAAACTAATTTTTAAATGGGGGAATTTTCTACTACTGTTATGGTGGTCAACTACAAAAACTGCTCCGATGAAGACTCCATGATATCTGCTCTAGCTTCATCAACAAAGTCAACATCACTCTCGTCGGGATCCGAGTCGGTGTCGTCGATGATGATATAATTACCCGGACAAGTGGATTCGTCATCTTCTTCTCTGGGTGCTGAACCTCCCATGAATACTCCAATCTTCTCCTTAAGGTCGCCGTTCTATCTTACTAGAGCGACGATCTCTTCCATATAGTCTTTACGTGTAGCCTTGAGTTCCTCTTCTAGCTCCTTGATCTTGGTCATAGCCTTCTGCAGATACTCCATGTCTGTGCACATCTGATTCTCCTGGCGTCGGATGTGTTGGTTTAATTCTTGGATATAAGCTGTGATTGATCTGTTCTTCCTGGTGTTGATCATCTCCCAATGCTCATCTCGGCGCCCACAAATTTGTTAGATAGTATTCTTGAGATCATTGTGGTAAACTTCTCCAATTCGTCCCATGGCGATGTGGGCTGCCATGCTCTTTCCTAGGCTCCATGTTGGTGCATCAAAGGAAAACTCTATGGGCTCCGTGACTGGTGCAAATGTCCTCCCTGGAATGTGGACTTGAATCATCCAGCGCTCCTCTTCGGGTAAAGTGGCGTTGAAGGTCCCGGTGAAGCTTGGTACTCCTACATTCAGGTATCTAGTGACTTCCTTCAAGTGATATCCAAAAGGTGAGTCTTCATCCGGTTGTGTGAACTTGTTCCTTGCATCCGCCATCCTAAAGAATAGAAAAGATGAGGAGTCAGAAATGAGAAGAAAGAGTAGTGATCTAGAGCTTTAGCTTAGTGGCCGTGTCCTACAGTCAGCGTGTGCTCTGATACCATCTTTGTAGCGACCAGACCTCAAACAGTCTGATCTCTGTGCTCAAGTGTCATCCCTGGATCAGTAATGCTGACACCACATAGTACTTGAAGGATTTATAACAGAGTAGCAATCACATACTTATTACATCGAATGTCTCAAGAGAGAACTTATTAAAATAAATATGGCTTAAGGCCATCTAATAACGATAACAGCGGAAGGCTTGGAAGAATAAGCGAGTCCATCAACTCCAACGGCATCACTGAGTACAGAACCACGACCTAAGCACCTTACTCGTCGTCAAAAAGTCTGCAACATGAAACGTTGCAGCCCGAAAACGGGTCAGCACATGGAATATGCTGGCAATGTAACACATAGAGAATAATAATGGAATAAGCTATATTATATGCATATTTGGCTGGTGGAATGCTCTATGGTTACAGTTTTGCGTAAAGCCAATTTTTTTCCTACTGCAAAGGAATAAATTTATTTAACTATCATGGTGGTTGTTAAACATTGAGAATGGTTGACAGCATTCTCAATCCCAATTAAAAGTAATCATTAACAACCCAACAATATTAATTAGAGTAACATGACGAGATTCACATGATATCCAACTACTAGATACTCAAGATGTCCATAACCGGGGACACGGCTAACCATGATTAGTTTGTTACACTCTGCAGAGGTTTGCGCACTTTTCCCCACATGACTCGATCTCCTTCGTTTGGATTCTCGCACTACATGGTGTTTGAGAAATGGATGACCGAGACATAGTCTTTCAGAAGCGCTTGCACCTTACGAACGGGTAGACCGTACCAACCTACATCCCCTACATAAGCTAGTCTACCACTGTAAGAGTTCGCACGACTTAGTCAACTATGCTAGAGCCCATAGTAGCATGTGGCTGCACACGGAAGTTTCTAGCATGAAAAATCTGATGATCCCTTTAAGCCTGGGTGGCGGTCCGAAGAAAAACAGGCAAATCCTGGAAACCAGGTACCTCAATCCACCCAGATGTGTGTTTAAGTTGCCACCTTAAGTAAACCATTAATTAACAAACTCACATCTGTCATGGATACACTCACCCAATCCACGTCTACTAGCATAGCATGGCATAATAAGCAAATGTAGAAGTAACTCCCAAAGGTTTGATTATAAAACAGGTAATAGGTACTACCTCATCTACTTCCCAAACCCACATATTAATTAGATCCTAGTCATGCAATGTTTGAGGATTGATCTAATGCATAAAAACTGGGTAGTAGAAAAGATATGATCAAAGGGTTACTTGCCTTGCTGATGATCTGCAAAACCTAGAGACTCGAAGTAACAGGCGGCGCACTCCGGGTATTCTATCGCAGACAAACAAACAAGCATACAATAAGTACTCATCTAATGCACAGGTAAAACTCGAATAAAGGATCTAACCAGAAAGTTCAACTTAAGAACTCCGGTGTCGCAAAAAGAATCAAAACAAACGAAGCAACGGAAGTCAAACGGCGAAAGAAAACAGCTTCATTTTACTAATCTGGATCTAAGTCAAATTTTACAAAGGCAAAAACTTGTTTAAGTTGGTTATTCGGAAAGAGAGTTTCGGGACGAAACTCCAGGCGCTTGAATCTCCTGATTCCGATAAACGAGCGAAAAGTTATACTAAAACAAAAATCGGATCAGAAATCGTGATCAGAAGAATCGTGGATTAAATCCGAGAAAAAGAAAATGATGAACAGGTTAACGAACGAACGTTCGCTAAGTAGATCTAATCTGACGAACACGTTCGTTGAAACGAACGAACGAGCGAACGCTCTCTATTTAACCGAACCGGAAAAAAATATACTGAATCTAATAAAAAACAAAAACTAAAAAAACCGCCGAAAACCGACGGAAAACCGATCGGTTTTTCTAAAAAATAACGGCGTGGATTACGAGGCAACCTCGGCAGTGGTCGGCGGCGGCGGGCTGCGGCTCCAGCGGCGGTGGGCGGCGGCGGCTGGCGGCGGCTGGCGCGGGGCTCGAGGCGGCGCGGGCTAGGGTTTGGCGGAGGCGGCGGGCTGGGCTGGGCTGGTGCGGGGCTCGGGCGGCGCTTTATATAGGCTGCCCCCGGGCGGAGTCCCGCTCGGGTACGGCCCGTAGGTTGGTTCGTTTTTTTTATAATTTCGCGCAGAAAATGAGACGAAAGAAATACTAAACGGACTCCAAAAATCCCGAAATAAATTTTCCCCGGCTTCTAAAATCAAGCCGCACAAGATGAACATTTATTTGGGGCCTAAATGCAATTTTGAAAAACGCGCATTTTTCCTAAATCCAAATAAAAAGGCGAAAACTCCAAAATAAAATCTTATTTGATTTTTTATTAAATATTCATTGTTTCTTTATTTTGGGAAAGTCATTTTATTCCCTCTCTCAAATTTTGATAGTAGAAATAACCGAAGATAAAATAAATAGAATCAAATGATCCTATTTTCAAAATTTGAGAAAACTCAAATATGAAAATAACGAAATCCCCAACTCTCTCCGTGGGTCCTTGAGTTGCGTAGAATTTCTAGGATCGAGCCAACAATGCAACAAAAATATGATATGCAATGATGATCTATGTATTACATTCCAAATTGAAAATTTGGGATGTTACAAGAGTATTGTTACATCACATATATAGCTAGTTAATTTCTCAACCTAGAATGACGTGAATGCCATGTAAACCGATACAGAGGAAGTAGAGTAAAAATGAGGTGATTTTACCGAGCAATCGGCGGGGGAGCATGGCCTGTCATGCGGTCCCACATGTCATGATGTACCAAGGCGATGTGCGTGTCCCTCTTGAGGCAGAACCAATACTACGTGGTTTAAGATGATGGCAAACCGAAGTGTGAAATAATGGTTGCTTCGTCCATTTGGGAAGGTGCGGCATTGTGATTTGACGTCTCATTGCTCATTACTACTACTAGGCCAGTACGAGTGGGGTGCGTCCCCCCTTCTGTTCTGCACTGTTATTTGGTGCCTGACACGTCGACCCGGTTGCTATATGTCCCACATGTCGGCAACAGGAAGTACAGATTTCATTAAAGGGAGCGTTGACGGAGGATATACAAGACACGGCTTGGATTTTGCTGCTCCGCGCGATCCGTCGATACAAACCCGGACTAAAAAAAGGCAAGGGCGGGTCTTTTCCCGCACGGCAGGTAGGGGAGTTTGGCATAGTCTATTCAAGGCAAGGAGGCAGGAAGGGAAACAAGCAAATAAAGGTTGAGCGACTTAGTTTTGGAAAAATCTGATTTTACGGAGTATGTACCCACTAGGGTTTATAGGGATCATCTAAAAAACATTCGTTTTTCCGTTTGATAAGTCTCAATTCTACTACTATTAGTAGTACCATCACATGTTGGATTTCGAGGTGCATTAGATCACCCGATGCAAGCAGTGTCAAGAGAAAACTCACCAATGCATGTAGAAGTTCATGGAAATTTAGTGGTCATTCATGCATTCGTTCTAATTGATGCCTCGGTAAACATAACTTCTTGAGAAAAATGAGCGTACTAATTACTTGTGCAAACTATAAAATTAATTTGACCACTCACCGTCTACCTTGGTTGGAGAGATTTTGAAATTGAGCCATAAACTGGAAAGGAGGGAGTAGTAACTTTTGTCTCGATTACTATTTGTGGCCTTGTATAGATGCAAAATGTATTTTTTTATAGTGGCCTTGTATAAGTAAATGGAGGGAGTACTAAGGGACATATATATTCCAAACAATATGATAATCTCTCTAACCAAGGTAGTAGGAACGAGGAGTAAATGGAGGGAGTAGTAAAATTTTCTCCTTGTCCTGCGAGCCACCGCGCGCGTGGGCAAGGGAGCGAGCATAAGGCGTATTACTAAGCAAGCTTCACCTCATCCTGTGAGCCACCCCACCTGTGGGCGGGGGAGACGGCGTACTAAGCAAGCTTCTCCTCATTTTGCGAGTTGACGGGACACATCAAAAGTACTCCAGTGTATAGAGCCTTGCCTCTAAGGTAGGCCCCACATGGTTTGCCTCTTGTTTAACATAACACATCAAGTCGCAATTTGTTTGTTCACCTGTGGTAGATGATCCTCCCTCCACCAAGTGGACAACCAGTACACGTGTCAAATTACCATGTGGGCTGCCTTTTCGTACAGAAATGAGCTCCACCGTGTAGCTGTGCGGGTGTGGTTGGGAAAGAGATGGGAGTACGTGCGCCGTGCGTGCACCTCTTCTCTTCGTGCACGTCCCCCACCTACGTGGGTGTCTGTGAGAGAGATACAAACCTAGACATAATGTGCCGTCCATCCCCATGCCTCCGCCCAGTCCGACCACCAGTCACCACCATGCCCCACTCCTCCTCACCTTATCTCTCATCTTTCTCCCTCCATTTTTATATACAACGGGCCACTATCAAAATTATAATTTGCAGATATACAAGGACACTAACACTAATCTATGCAATATTAATGGTGTTTGCCTTGTAGTACTAACAAAGGAGGACATCAATTATCCATTGCATGCATGCGGGCGTTTGTAAAAATTGCATCTTGATGTTCCGTGCAATGCACGGGCATCTTGCTAGTCCATGAAAACAACACATGGCAACATTCCACGGCGAACGAGGGATTTGAAACTGTTGGGAGGGGCTGTTTGGATCTTGCCCGGGGTAGCCACAATGTTGGCGACCCATCTGTCCACCGGTGCCTTTGCCAATGATGAACGAGGAATGGCTCGGGTGCTCATGCATCCTCCAGCGCGCACGTTGGAGACGAGTTTGCACGAGCTGTGTTTTTTTCGTCCCACCACGCCGCCCGAGCCGCTCGCAGACCGACCGGCGACCCGCAAATTACGCCATCCAACCGTGGCCGCACACATTATGACAGCAACTCAACCAACCGGAGGAAATTCACGCAAACACATAGACAAACTTATATTTCATATAAACAACGACAGAAATCATATAAAATACCGGATTTTCATACAAACATGACGGATTTCATTACATTCAAAAGAACTACGCGGTGCTAGTTCTGGATAGCACAGGTATATAGTACCTGGCCTAAATGGTCGCCCGCCGATCGATTTGTGTTCCTCATGTCCGGCAACACGATCACTAGACTGCCGGCAGCCCCAGAGGTATATGCTTCAGCGCAAAGGACGGCTCGCTTCCCCACTGCCCAACTGATATCATTGGCTGATGCCAAAGATGATGGTGGAATGGGGCTTCCCCGCTTCCGTGGAGCCCATGCGGGGTCGACGAAGGTCCTCGTAACAAAAGGACCCGGCAAGACACCTGATGTGTACACCGGCGTCGCCTCCGCGATGGCCTTCATGGGACCCAAGCGGTGGCGGCCTCCCATGTTCTACTTCTCCTCAATGATGGCGGCGGATGTGGAGGCACTGGCCACCGACTCGTTGCTCTCCACGCACCTGGCTTCTATGGCTGCTTGCATGGCGCGGCCGCCGGCATGGGAGTCTCGGCCACAGAAACGAGAGACGCGGTACGAGGCGGCGGCATGGACGGCAGCAATGACGCCCGTGCATGGCTCCTCATCGAGCTGGCCTGGAGCGGCGACTTGCTGAACCGCACGTCGGCTTGGGGCGGCAACTGGCCCCGTCGGGCGAGGGGAGGGAGGTGGATCAGCGAGCTGCATAGCTCATATCCGGTGGGCTACCCAGCCGGCTTGGATGCGGAATAACTACTCTTCGTAAGCCATTGTAAGAGTGGACAAAATGGTGAAGGAGGAGATAGGGGAGCGGCGGAGGTGTGCGACTCTTGGCCGGTGTTTGGCCTCGTTTAAATAGGAGATTAAATAGACGGCGGACGGGAGGAGCTCGGTCGGCGTTGCGTTTAATGCTGGCCCGGTCATGAACGGACGTGTGTCCAGAGTGGGTTTCTCGGCTTCCACATGGGCGGGTTTCATGGAGGTGTTTGAATGCGGCAAGGAGGCGTGTTTAGCCGGGCATGCTGCGAGTGGCGCCCTCGACTCTGACATAGGACACTGCGCAGTTCTTCCACTAACGTGTGGGCTCTTTGGGTACATGGCTTGCATGTCAGTGACCCAACGCAGGCAGCGCACAGCAGAGGGACCTTTGGTGGCCCAGGGCAGTCAGAAGTGGGCATTTCATAAACCGATGATTGTTCATTGAGTGTGACGTCATCTTTTTCATGTAGATAACCCTACTATGTTGATAGTCTGTTCGATAGGTTGTGATTCAAAAAGACCGCTGCAAACATCAATGTTCTACTTATCACAAATAAGATTGATTAATACCCGTAACAATCCATGTCCTTAACAAAGGGTGCATGCATGTATAGGTTGAGCGTGTGTCTTGCGTCGTGTGATGTGTATATCCCGCCCACATTTGGGACACCTGAGATTACTGTCCTACCCCCAACCCGCAATATATCCGAAATTTTAGATGGGGGCAAAGTTTGTAACTTTCCCTAAATTTCAAACAAGCACGTGTCAAACCGAAACATTGTTCCCCCTTAGTTCCCCGCCTCCCTCCGTTTCCACATTCATACTCCATGGGCGCCAAAACGCCCTCTCCACCAGCCGTGAAACCCCAGCCTCCTCCGTCCTCCACCCCATAGCGGCCAATCCACCGCCACCCACCTCCATCACGCCAGAGCCGGTACCCCGACGTCATCGTCCAATGCAACCGCAACCGCAACACCCTCAAGGACTTAGTAGCTGAAGCCGAGGCAGAGCTGCCTCCATGACGCTGACGCCGATGTGCGCTGTACCAAAACCACTCCGACCACGCCTCACTGTTGTCGCTGCACTGTCGCAACCGTCCACCGCACCGGAGTTGTTCCTGCTACGCCGTCATTCGCCGCCTCGGATCTGGTTCCCCACCGCCGACAGACGGCCACCGCACCACACACAACAACTTGGCCATGGGTTTGTCCAGGGCTCCACCGTCCTCCACAACTTCTCGTTTCCAGTGAACCACAAGAAGATTGTTGGAAAAACAGAAGGAGGACACAGCACTGCCAGCAGAAAGAGGTACTCCTCTTCCCTTATTCATGCAAATCTTATGTCTCTGCTCACACCGTATTCATCCCACGAAAGAAACTAGTTGAGCACTTCTTATTGCATCTTCTTCGTGATACTAAATGCACAAGCTTTCCTCACTTTACTATTTCACCTTTGCTAGAGGTCAGTAGCCCGCTTGGATTTCAATTCAGGATCAGTCAAACTGCAATTAAAAGAAGCAGCACCCGCTTAGGCGCGCGGAGCACCTAATCCGCCTGTTCGCCGGGCAAGCGGCGCATCGGTGTCTATCATAGGGGTGTGGGGCACAGGAGCTGCTTGCACCCGATCTGGAGGTCGGTGGGGCTTGAATGGATGGCCGGGGTGTGGTGCCAAGCACGGCGGTGCGGTGAGGTCGAGGGGAGGGCGCAGGCAGGGGACTGGGCTGGTGGTCGCTGGCGTTTCGAGGAAGATCATCAACAATGACTGGCTGGAGGTAGATGAAGGCAATCTGCCCGTTCTTTGTACATTGGACGGTGCAGAAAAAATGGACTGACCTATTTGTTTTCAGTCGACTGTTATTTTCATAGGATCATGTAGTAATTTAGTGTGTCGTGCATGTTGTAGAGCTATCATATGTCTCCTGTCATTTATTTATCCTTGACCTGCTATCTCCTACCTTTACACTGTACTAATTGTGCACACACTTCACCCATACTCACACTATTGTTTTTTTATGCATGGGTATTTCAGGCTCTGACGCAGTGTTGATGAATGCAGAAAAGAAAAGACAGAAGTCGCTCCAGTGTAATTCAATGATAAGCACTAAGCATTTCAGCGCTCTAAAGGGTGCAGTGTCAGCAGTTGGATACAATAAACGTAGCTCTGAAGTTGATGATCTCAATTGCCACACACAACAATCCCAGGTGCTTGCTTTAACTTCGCGCGGTCAAATGTGGTTGCATGTTGCATATGGTGTCTAGCTTGTATTGCTTCCAATTTGGTTAAATTGCATCTACTTACTTTACACATTATACCTTTGATAATGACATGCCTTCCTGTTTTTCATACATACTACATATGTCTATTAACCATGTTTGTACATCAAACTAATGCTCTTTTGTATCCCTCGTCAATCACTTATGATGAGACAGTCACCCTAGTGGGTTACTGTGAGACGCCCTACTCGTTTAAAGAGTGCAGTGTCATCCTCCCCACATGATTCTCAAGAAACAGCAAGGCTAAATGAAGATAGTCAACGTAGCTCTCTAGTTGATGACCGCAATTCCCCCACACCACCATCGCAGGTGCTTGCTCTTACTTGGCAGTGTGATATGTGGTTGCATGTTGCATATGGTGTCTACCTTGTAATGCTTCTAATTAGGGTAAATTGCACCTGCTTAGTTAACACATTATACCTGTGAATATGACATGCCTTCCTGTTTTTGGTACATACTACGTCTTTCTATTAACCATGTTCTTACATCAAACTACTTTTCTTGTGTATCCCTCATCAATCACTTCTGACGATACACCTTCAACTTGACGGTGTAATATTGGTTGCATCTTGCATATCATTTCAAACATGTATTGCCTCTAATTTGTTGAAGTTCCACTTATAATGAGACACATCTAACTTGGTAGAGTGATTTTGGTTGGATCTTTCATATGGTGTCTAGATTGCATTGCTTCCAATTTGTTGAAATGCCTTCTGCTTAGCATTTTTCATACATATTCCATCCTCCTACAATGTGGTTGCCATACATAAAAGTTGTGTTCGTCAGTATCATGCATCAACGAATTTGGAAGTGCGAATTTCATTCCTTTTTCTTGTGTGTTTACTTGACAAGGTAAAATCTGAAAGGACGAAGGCACGGAATGATGGTGGTCCTCTGGAGCAACCGAAACAGATGATCTCTGCAGATTCTCCAGCTACTCGTACTGTAGTGCTAGTTCCAAATCTCATCTCCCCTACTCCACAACCCAAGGTGCTTGCTCTAACATGGTAGTGTGATATCTGGTTGCATGTTGCATATGGTGCCTAGCTTGTATTGCTCCTAATTTGTTAAATTGCATCTCCTTAGCTTACACATTATACATGTGAATATGACAAGCCTTCCTGTTTTTGGTACATACTACATCTGCCTATCACACCATTTTCTTACATGAAACTACTGTTCTTGTGTATCCTGCATCTATCGCTTATGATGAGACAGTCACGCCCGTGGGTTAATATGAGACGCACTACTCTTATAAAGAATGCAATTTCATCCTCTCCACATGATTCTCAAGAAACAGCAAGCCTAAATGAGGATATTGAACGTAGCTCTGTACTTGAAGACCGCACTTCCCCTACACCACCATCACAGGTGCTTTCTCTAACTTCGCTGTGTGATATGTGGTTGCATGTTGCGTACGGTGTCTACCTTGTAATGCTTCTAATTAGGGTAAATTGCATCTGCTTAGTTTACACACTATACCTGTGAATATGACATGCCTTCCTATTTTTGGTACACACTACATCTATGTGTTAACCTTGTTCTTACATGAAACTACCTCTCTTCTGTATCCTGCATCAATCACTTACGACGAGTCACCTTTATTCATTGCATATTGCATATTATTTCTAGCCTGTTGCTATGTATTGCTTCTAATTTGGTCAAATACATTTGTTAGGGCACCCTTTTAATTTGGCAGAGTGATATTGGTTTCATCTTTCATACGGTTTCTAGCTTGCATTGATTCTAACAAGTTCAAGCACCTTGTTCTTAGTTTACACTTTATACATCATACATGTCAATATGTCACGCCGTCATGTTTTTCATACATATTCCATCCTCCTATTATGCGGCTGCCTTACATGAAAGTAGTGTTCGTCAGTATCATGCATCAATGAGTTCTGAAGAGCAAATTTTATTCCTTTTTCTTGTGGGTTTGACTTGACAAGGCAAAATCAAGAAAGAAGAAGGAAAAGAGTAAGGAAGGCGATGATGGTGGTCCTCTACAGCAACGTAAACGAAGCATCTATACCGATTCTCCTTGTACTGATAGTGCATTACAAGGTCCAAGCCTCCGCTCCCCTACTCCACCATCCAAGGTGCTTGCTCTAACTTGGCAGTGTGATATCTGGTTGCATGTTGCATATGGTGTCTAGCTTGTATTGCTCCTAATTAGTGTAAACTGCATCTGCTTAGCTTACACATGATACGTGTGAATATGACACGCTTTCCTGTTTTTGGTACATACTATATATGTCTATCACACCATGTTCTTACATGAAACTACTCTTCTTGTGTATCCTGCATGAGTCACTTATGATGGGACACCTTTAAGTTGGCAGTGTGATATTAGTTTGCGTCTTGAATATGATTTCTAGCATGTATTGCTTCTAGTTTGATGAACGCCACCTATGACGAGACAGTTTTAACTTGGGAGAGTGATATTGATTGCACCTTCCATATGGTGTCTAGTTTACAGTGCTTCTAATTTGTTGAAGTGCCTTCTGCTTAGTTACCACATCATAGGTGTGAATATGTCAAGCCGTCCATTTTTTCGTACATATTCCATCCTCGTATCATTACTTTGCCTTTTATCAGAGTAGTGTTTGTCAGTATCATGCATGAATGAGTTCTGAAGAGCGAATTATATTCCTTTTTCTTGTCGGTATGACCTCACAATGCAAAATCAATAAAGCTGAAGGAAATTAGCAAGGCATTGGATGATGGTGGTCCTTCCGAGCAACTGAAATGGAGGTTCTCTATAGATCCTACTCCGCCATCCTCCCAACAAGATTCACAAGACAACGCAAGGCTAGACAGTCAATGTAGCTGTGTAGATGATGAGCACATCTCCCCTACTCCACCATCACAGGTGCTTGCTCTAACTTGGCACTATTATATGTGGTTGCATGTTGCGTATGATGTCTAGCTTGTATTGCTTCTAACTTTGTTGAATTGCATCTTCTTACTTTACACATAATGCCTGTGAATATGACATGTGTTCCTGTTTCTAGAACATACTATATCTGATCACATGATGTTCTTACATTAGACTACTGTTCTTGCATATCCCGCATCAGTCACTTATGATAAGGCACCTTTAAGTCGCCACTGTGATACTGGTTGTGTCTTGCATATGATTTCTAGCATGTACTGCTTCTAATATATTGAAATGTCATACAGTTTGAACTTAGCAGAGTGATATTGGTTGCATATTTCATATGGTGTCTAGCTTGCAGTGCTTCTAATTTCTTGAAATACCTTCTGCTTAGTTACCACATCATAGGTGTGAATATGTCATGACATCTTGTTTTTCATACATATTCCATCCTCGCATCATGTGTTTGCCTTTCATCCGAGTAGTGTTCGTCAGTATCATGCATGAAAGAGTTCTGAAGAGCGAATTTTATTCCTTTTTCTTATCGGTTTGACTTCACAATGAGAAATTATTACAGCTGAAGGAAATTAGTCCGGCAGTGGATGATGGTGGTCGTTCGAAGCAACTCAAACAGGGGGTCTCTACAGATTCTACTCCGCCATCCTCCCAACAAGATTCGCAAGATAACACATGGTTGGACAGTCAACGTATTTGTGTAGATGATGAGCACATCTCCCCTACTCCACCATCACAGGTGCTTGCTCTAACTTGGCACTATAATATGTGGTCACATGTTGCGTATGATGTCTAGCTTGTATTGCTTCTAACTTTGTTGAATTGCATCTGCTTACTTTACACATAATGCCTGTGAATATGACACGTGTTCCTGTTTCTAGAACATACGTGTACATGATGAGCACATCTCCCCTACTCCACCATCACAGGTGCTTGCTCTTACTTGGAACTGTTATATGTGGTTGTGTTTTCCGTATGATGTCTAGTTTGTATTGCTTTTGATTATGTTGAATTGCATCTGCGTAGCTTACAACTTATACCTGCAACGATAACTTACACATAAGACACATTTAACTCGGGATTGTGATGTAGGTTGCATCTTGCATTGTCTAGCTTGTACTGCTTCTAATTTCTTGAAATGGCACTTATGACGAGACACTTTTTACCTGATAGAGTGATATTGGTTGCATGTTCATATGGTGCCTAGCTTTCATTTCTTCTAATTTTGTTGAAATGCCTTCCTCTTACTGTTTTTTCATACATATTCCATCCTCCTATCGTACGTGTGAATATGAGACGTTGTCTTTTTTTGTATATATTCCATCCTCCTATCTTGCTCTTGCCTTACATCAAAGTAGTGTTCGTCTGTATCATGCATCAACAAGCTATGTAGAGCTAATTTTTTTCATCTTCTTGTGGTTTTGACTTCATAAGGCAATATCAGAAAATAGGAAGGAAAAGAGTAAGTTAGGGGATGTTGGTGGTCCTCTGCACGGACGCAAACAGAGACTCTCTAGATTTGCCACTGCTACTTCTAATGAAGTTGAAGTCCCAAGTCTACACGATGAGTTCATCTCCCATACTCCACCATCGCAGGTGCTTGCTCTAAGTTGACAGTGTGATAATTGGTTTCATGTTGCATATGTTGTCTAGCCTGTATTTCATCTATTTTGATTAAATTGCACCTGCTGAGTTTATACGTTATACATGTGCATATGACATGGCTTTCTGTGTCTAGAATACACTGCATCTATCTATCATACCATGTTCTTACATCAAAGTACTGTTGTTGTGTATCCCGCATCAGTCACTTGTGATTGGACACTTAACATGGCAGTTTGATAGTGGTTGCATCTTGCATTGATTTCTACATTGTACTGCTTCTAATTTTTCGAATTACCACCTATGACAAGACACTTCTAACTTGGCAGAGTAATATTAGTTGCATCTTTCATATGGTGTCTAGCTTGTGTTACTTCTATTTTCTTGAAAATCCTTCTGCTTAGTTTACACATCATAGCTGTGAATATGTCATGCCGTCCTGTTTTTCTTACATATTCCATCCTCATACAGGTTTCTTGCATCAAAGTATTGCTTGTCTTTACCATGCAAGTTCTGAAGAGCGATTTTATTCTTTTGTGTTATGGGTATGGCTTGACATGGCAAAGTCAAAAAAGACTCGTCGGGTGAAATGGAAAAGGACCTGTCGTCGAGATTCTGCTGGTACTTATGGTGCAGTAGAAGGTCCAAGTCCACCTGCTAAATCTACAAACACAGTATCACCTGCTCCACCAGCTGCAGCATCCGCTTCAACTATACCAGCATCTCAACGAGTTACTCGTTCGTTTGCTCCAGAACTGGCCAGTTCCCAAGATGCCTTCACACCTAACACTACTTCCGAAGCACTGCTCACACAACAGGACTTGGCAAGATCAGATGAACCTCATGAGCATCAACACCAAGATGGTACCTGACTGAGTCAAGTTGCGGTTGAATGCTCCTTTATATGTACTCTCACAGTTTGATGTACACTAACACTTTCCATATTCGTTGTTGAACTAGCACCATGGCACAAGCTGAAACAGACATTAGGGATAATGCTTGACAGACTAACAAAATCTAAAGGAGGAAGAATGGAGATCCATTTTGAGCCAGGTTTAAAAAGGCCACGTGATGCTACAGAGTCAGCCATGTTAGTATCAGAGGCAGTCGTTGTCGTTAGGTGTCATGCACGTATCCTCCCAACGTGGATCCAGTACAGGAATGAGAAAGATAATACCTAGTTTAACACCTTCCTTGACCATTTATCCATAAGTAATGTTATTCATCGCAATTAGTAATATTGTCTTGCTCTGTCCCATACTTTCTAGCTTCCTCCTAATAAGACTCACATTCTTTTTTCGACATATGAGGTTCAAGTTGGATCCAAAAGATGATGCAACTAAACAAGCATGCACTCATGTTTTTTAGTCTGCTCTGCGACAGTATCGGTACCACCTTAAAAAATCTAAAATTTGAAGGCAAGGCTAACAATGAAATCGCCCAAACATCTCCAGTGGAATATATTACAGATGAAGACTGGACAGCCCTCGTTAAACACTCGTCTGATCCAAAGTATCAGGTAGGCTATATATATTTGATCAGACCACATACTGACTTATATTTATGTATGTGCCTTACAAGTGTATCTTCTTCTAGGCTAACTGTTTGAAGAACAAAACCAACCATTCTAAAGTGAAATTCCAACAGACAACAGGATCTCATAGCTATATTGCACACCGCGAGGCTCTTGTAAATAGCTGCTACTTCCTTCTTTTTTTGTGCCATATTATCGTATCGATATTGACTTGTTCCAAATACAGAGGAAAGCCCGTGCGGACCAAAAAGAACCTGAACCAAATGCAATGCAAATCTTCAAGGATTGCCACACCAGCAAGATGAAGGGCATGAGCACACCAGTTCAAGCCGCTGTTGTAAGTCCTTACTCCTCCTGCCATTGAACTGATTGGTACTGTGATGTGTTCATTTAACTACTTGGTTTGCAGCCAATGTCAGTTACTCTGTTCACTTTTATACACAGTTATCTTAACGTATCATTTCACCTTACATGGTTTAAAAGAGATGAATGATATTCTTTTGGTCTTGATCTGTAATCTATTTGTTATGTTCACGTGCGCACACAATGATAAAATAGCTTATTTGTTTTATATCTGTTTGCCCATGATATGAATGATGCCATACTATGTTCATCCTACTTTAGACCATGTCTCTTTATCCTTAGATGTCAACGAATGTGAGGAAATAGACAATACAGTAGGCATGCTACATGGACATATGTTCCGAAAGTGATTTTATTATGTAGTTGGCACTACAATACATGCTAATGTATTACAGTAGTTCACCAAAATAAGTTATGTATAAACGTGTAACCTACTTTGTTTGTTTCTGTCTAATTAGTAACTTGTCTGGTACACTAATCTACAAGTTCAAACTTTCAGGAAGCTATGGAACAAATGACAAAGTGATATATCTATGCTCCAGACACAAGTCCAATCCCTAATGGACGTTGTTTCGGAAACAAGAATAGTGGTTTACAAATGTTGTCAAGATATGAATGGTTTTGAAACCAGACTATCAGACATTCACTTCGTCATTCAAGAGCAATGGCAGAAAAAAGGTGAAGATCGTGCTGCTCCATCAGATTCTACAGCCTGAAACATTAGCACTCAGGTCAAATGATCTGTGCTTCTATACATCTGATGGTGCTTTTATCTGGAAGGAATGTAAACTTTATGCCAATAGGCCTTTTGTTGTGTGTTTGGAATTTATTTTGTTGTGATACAACATTTATGATGCTTCCATAGGCTACAGTAATTACGACGCTATTTTTGTATAGAATAGGTTTATCTTAGTAATGTATTTGGCCGAAAGCTTCGTAGGAGCCCAACATGCCAACATTCGTCGGGCCCATTCCAATTGGGCTAAAAACGATTACGGGCCGAAATCGGCATGTAGCTCACTAAAAATATCTAGGCCTAAATCAGCATAAGCTTTCATATTTTTCTGGTAGGCCTGTGCCCATAGTGGGCCTTTAGCAGGCCTAAACATAATTTAGGCCCTCAGTAAAATACGCCATTTACAGGTGTAAATATCTCGAGCCAATAAAAACATGGGCCTTTAATAGACCGAAAGTGAGATTGGGCCTTGATGGTGCCAAATAACCCACTGGTCTTAGCAGGCCGAAATGGTGGCCCATTTATGATGCGGATCTTTGACAGGCCGAAATTCGGACGGGACGTAAATGCGCCGACCTAATACACGGGCCTTTAACAGGCCGGAACTTCAGTCGGGCTAGATTATCGTCATTTTTATATGGGCCGTTAATGGGCCAGATATGACGTTGGGCCACATATGGCCCATAGTTTTCGTCCGGCATTAACAGGCCAAAAATGACAGCAGGCCGAAAGTGGCCCAAATATATAGTGGCCTCTAACAGGCCGAATGTCAGACATGGCCGAATATGATCCAAATCCTCCACGGTCGTTTATGGGCTGAAAGTTTTTATAGCCTGTAAATGGGCCCAAATGAAGCAGGACCTTTAACAGGCCGGAAATACACCGGGCCGTAATTCAGCCCAAATGCTTAGCGGACCAGAAGTGACCATGGGCCGCGATGATGACAAGTTCAGGACAGGCCATTGACGAGCCAATTTGACACTAGCTGTACGGGCCTTAATAGAGAATGTTGGGCCTTTAGCTGGGCCGGCCCATTATGGTCTACAAAATCTTGTGGGCCTTTAGCTAGGCGGGCCCATTGTGGTCCACTAAAACTTGTGGGCCTTTAGCTGGGCCGGCCCATTATGGTCTACAAAATCTTATGGGCCTTTAGCTGGGCCAGCCCATTATGGTCCGCTAAATCTTATGGGCCTTCAGTTGGGCCAGCCCATTTAAACTTTATGGGCTACTTTTGGGCCCGTCCACGTGTCAACATATCATAGGCCCATCTCGACCATTGGATGAGTGACACCTGTGCCAACGCGGAGTTGATGCGTGGATCCGTCGGCCAATGAGAATTTTACACGTGGAAAATCGGCATTGGTCATGGCTGTTAGCGGGTTATCGGATCCAAAATTGGACCCAATAGCTTAACGGCGATTAACGGCGTCCTGTTACGGTGGATGCCACGTGTCGGTCACCCTTGACGAAAGCACTTCTATGACGCGTGATTTATCATCATGGAAGTGGACACTTCTGTGATGATAATTTTGGTAATGTCATGGAACACTTCTACGACAGCACAGGTATGACTATCTTGATTCTGTCATAAAATTGACAAAAAACGCGGCCTACTGTGACAAACACGTATCATCACGGAAGTGTATTTTTTTGTAGTGCAAGTGGTCAGCTTCGACCTCGAGTTCACTGTCGGTCATGTCGGGTATGATTAGAAGATTTTTGTCACCCAGTTGTGCGTGCGCCATGACGTCCTCGTGTACCACTACCACCTGGCCACAAGGCCTTGCGAGCATTTTGCCAAGTTTATCAATAGCCTCGATTAAGAGTTTCACTATGGTGGACACCAACAACGATCTAAAAGTGCTCAAGATTTCGGGCTTGGCCTGCCGGAATCTTGTCGACACCCGTGACCACTACACGGTCTGGAGCAGCACAAAGAACAATCAGGACTCCCTAGTTAACCTCGCCTCAGCCATCATCTACCCCTACTACATGAAGATGAAGGATGAGAGCAAGAAGGATAAGATCGCCTGGCACAGTGCCTGGGAGTAGAGACTGGCTGAACAACACATCAAGTGCGCGGCCAAGGACGCGTACACAAGCTACGGGATATACAGGTGGATCGTTGGCATGAGGAAGTGCCTTTCTCCTGCCCCAAACAACGGATCAAGCCATAGAGCAATGGTTGCGGCATCACAAGAAGTAGATGATTCGATGATTGTTTCTCCTAGTTTAGAATGCATGTAATTGTTTATTGTGGTGTGTGTGAATGTTTTGCATAGGTTATGTAATTGGATGTTTATTTTTGTTATACATGTTGTTCTTCTGTAGATAGAGAAAATCAAATCGCACATGGAGTAAACTAGGGAACCCATCAGTGATGATTTTATCACTTGCTGACAATTATATACCAGCAAGCGTTTACCCATAACACACATGGCTTATTGATACGTCTCCAACATATCTATAATTTTTGATTGTTCCGTGCTATTATATTACCCGTTTTGGATGTTTATGGGCTTTACTTTACACTTTTATATCATTTTTGGGACTAACCTACTAACCGGAGGCCCAGCCCAAATTGTTGTTTTTTTTTGCCTATTTCAGTGTTTCAAAGAAAAGGAATATCAAACAGAGTCCAAACGGAATGAAACCTTCGGGAGCGATCTTTTTGGAACAAACGTGATCCAGAGGACTTGGAGTGGAAGTCAAGAAACAAAGGAGGCAGCCACGAGGGTGCCCGGCGCACCCCCTATAGGTGGGCGCGCCCCCACCCTCGTGGGCCCCTCGGGCGTCCACTGACCTACTTCTTCCTCCTACATATACCCAAGTACCCCGAAAACATCCGAAGGGACCATGAAAAACTATTTCCACCGCCGTAACCTTCTGTATCCGCAAGATCCCATCTTGGAGCCTTTGTCAGTGCTCCGCCGGAGGAGAAATCAACCACGGAGGGCCTCTACATCATCTCCAAGGCCTCTCCGATGAGTTGTGAGTAATTTAACACAGACCTTCGGGTCCATAGTTATTAGCTAGATGGCTTCTTCTCTCTCTTTGAATCTCAATACAAAGTTCTCCTTGATCTTCTTGGAGATCTATTCGATGTAAATCTTTTTGCGGTGTGTTTGTCGAGATCCGATGAATTGTGGGTTTATGATCAAGTTTATCTATGAGAAATATTTGAATCTCCTCTGAATTCTTTTATGTGTGATTAAGTTATGTTCACAAGTCTCTTCGAATTATCAGTTTGGTTTGGCCTACTAGATTGATCTTTCTTGCAATGGGTGAAGTTCTTAGCTTTGGGTTAAATCTTGCGGTGTCCTTTCCCAGTGACAGCAGGGGCAGCAAGGCACGTATTGTATTGTTGCCATCGAGGATAAAAAGATGGAGTTTATATCATATTGCATGAGTTTATCCCTCTACATCATGTCATCTTTCTTAATGTGTTACTCTGTTCTTTATGAACTTAATACTCTAGATGCATGTTGGATAGCGGTCGATGTGTGGAGTAATAGTAGTAGATGCAGGCAGGAGTCGGTCTACTTGTCACGGATGATGCCTAGATAATCTCATAATTATTCACTTTTCTATCAATTGCTCGACAGTAATTTGTTCACCCACCGTAATACTTATGCTATCTTGAGAGAAGCTACTAGTGAAACCTATGGCCCCTGGGTCTATCTCTTATCATATAAGCTTTCAATCTACTTTTATTTGCATCTTTACTTTTCCAATCTATATAATAAAATACCAAAAATATATTTATCTTATCATATTATCTCTATCAGATCTCACTTTTGCAAGTGGCCTTGAAGGGATTGACAACCCCTTTATTGCGTTGGTTGCGAGTTCTTGTTTCCTTGTGTAGGTGCGTGGGACTTTTGAGGAGCCTCCTACTGGATTGATACCTTGGTTCTCAAAAACTGAGGGAAATACTTACGCTACTTTGCTGCATCAGCCTTTCCTCTTCAAGGAAAACCAACGCAAGCTCAAGAAGTAGCACTTATTAGCAACAATCGTGTGTTAATATCGGTCTTCGCACACATTTCTGATTACGGACCTATTTGCCATGTATCACACGCATCTTGTTAAGTCGAACCTTTTCTGTTGTCTTGGCTCATCGCAAACAATTCATCCGAGTGAACTGTATGTTGTATATCGCACACACACCCAGATGTGGCTGACCGTTTCTGTTGTGTTGCCAAATGATATGTCTCCAATGTATCTATAAATTTTTTTATTGTTCCATGCTATTATATTATCCATCTTGGATGTTTTATATGCATTGATATGCTTTTTTATATGATTTTTGGGACTAACCTATTAACCTAGAGCCTAGTGCCAGTTTCTATTTTTTCCTTGTTTTTTAGTTTCGCAGAAAAGGAATATCAAATGGAGTCCAATTGACCTGAAAATTTACGGAGATTATTTTTGGACCAGAAGCTCACGGAGCATCGGAGATGGACCAGAAGAGTCCCGAGTCAACCACGAGGGTGGGGACGTGCCCTACCCCCTGGGCACACCCCCTACCTCGTGGCTGACTCGGGGATACCCTGACTTGTTCCCGACGCCAACACCTCTTATATATCCCCAAACTTCTAGAACGGAACCTAGATCAGGAGTTCCGCCGCCATGAGCCTCTGTAGCCAGCAAAAACCAATCGGGAGCCCATTCTGGCACCCTGCCGGAGGGGGGATCCATCACCGGTGGCCATCTTCATCATCCCGGCGCTCTCCATGACGAGGAGGGAGTGGTTCACCCTCGGGGCCGAGGGTATATACCAGTAGTTATGTGTTTGATCTCTCTCTCTCTCTCTCTTGTGTTCTTGATTTGGCATCATCTTGATGTACCGCGAGCTTTGCTACTATAGTTGGATCTTATGATGTTTCTCCCCCTCTACCTTCTTGTAATAGATTGAGTTTCCCTTTGAAGTTATCTTATCGGATGAGTCTTTAGGGATTTGAGAACACTTGATGTATGTCTTGCGTGGGATACCCGTGGTGATAATGAGGTATTCTGTTGATTCACTTGATGTATGTTTTGGTGATCAACTTGTGGGTTCCGTGAACTTGGGAATCCATGCATAGGGTTTGGCACACGTTTTCGTCTTGACTCTTCGGTAGAAACTTTGGGGCACTCTTTGAAGTTCTTTGTGTTGGTTTGAATAGATGAATCTGAGATTGTGTGATGCATATCGTATAATCAAACCCGCAGATACTTGAGGTGACATTGGAGTATCTAGGTGACATTAGGGTTTTGGTTGATGTGTGTCTTAAGGTGTTATTTTACTACGAACTCTAGGGCTGTTTGTGACACTTA
This sequence comes from Triticum timopheevii, assembly GCA_963921465.1. Taxonomy (NCBI): domain Eukaryota; kingdom Viridiplantae; phylum Streptophyta; class Magnoliopsida; order Poales; family Poaceae; genus Triticum; species Triticum timopheevii. Next base: position 298,286,616 of record OY997264.1, read on the forward strand.
TAGGAATATCCCAATGGATTGATCGGAAAGAATAACTTTGAGGTGGTTTCGTACCCTACAATAATCTCTTTGTTTGTTCTACGCTATTAGTGACTTTGGAGTGACTCTTTGTTGCACATTGAGGGATTGTTATATGATCTAATTATGTTATCATTGTTGAGAGAACTTGCACTAGTGGAAGTATGAACCCTAGGCCTTGTTTCGAAGCATTGCAATACCGTTTTCGCTCACTTTTACCACTTGCTACCTTGCTGTTTTTATATTTTCATATTACAAAAACCTATATCTACTATCCATATTGCAGTTGTATCACCATCTCTTCATCAAACTAGTGCACCTATACAATTTACCATTGTATTGGGTGTGTTGGGAACACAAGAAACTCTTTGTTATTTGGTTGCAGGGTTGTTTGAGGGAGACCATCTTCATCCTACGCCTCCCACGGATTGATAAACCTTAGGTCATCCACTTGAGGGAAATTTGCTAATGTCCTACAAATCTTTGCACTTGGAGACCTAATAACATCTACAAGAAGAAGGTTGCTTAGTAGACATCACCTAATCACAAGCAGTTCATCCAAGTGAACTATATGTCGTATATCGCACACACCTTCATCTTTCGTACCGTTTGTATTGTTATGCTCATCGCAAGCAGTTTGTATGGATCAACTGTGCCACGTATCGCACACACAACTCTAATCTAAATAGTTCTTGATGTCTCCGACAATGCAAACAGTTTGTATCATTTTTGATGGGTTTCTTGCACCATCATTTGCGATTAATGCATCGCACATAGTTTCGTTGAAGGGTCTCTGATTGTAGTATCGCATTAGCAACATCCTACACTAGTGTGTGTGTAGTTTACCACAGACATACAGTCCATAGTGATTAGCTAGATGGCTTGTTCTCTTTCTTTGATCTTCAACACAATGTTCTCCTCGGAGTTCTATCTGATGTAATCTTCTTTTGCGGTGTGTTTGTTGGGATCCAATGAATTGTGGCTTTGTGATTGGATTATTCATTGAATTGATTCTTTTTTGAACTTTATTATGTATGATTGTTATAGCTATGTAATGCTTTCCGATCTATGGGTTTTCTTTGGCCATGTTGATTCGTTGATCTTCAATGGAAGTGGTGCATAGTAGTAGTTTCAGTCTTGTGGTTACCTCACCTAGTGAGGGAAGGGGTAGTGAGGCACGTATTTGTATTGTTGCCACTAAGGAGAAAATGATCGGGTTTAATCATATTGCTTGGTTTTATTCTGTCTACATTATGTCATAATAGTTCATGCATTACTCTGTTTGTTATGAACTTAATACGTACAGAGGCAAGCATAGAAGCGCTCTCGAAGTGGAGTAATAGTAGTACATGCAGGCAGGAGTCATTCTACTTGTCAGGGATGTAATGCCTATGTACATGATCATACCATGAATATCATCATAACTATGCACTTTTCATCAATGGCCCAACAGTAATTAAGCCTCTAGTGAAAACTATGGCCCCTGGGTCTACTTAATCATATTACAAAAATCAAAAATACCTTGTTGTAATTTCATTATTTTTATTTTATTTTTCAATTTATCTATCTACTACTATTAGATTTAAGCCTTGTAATTAATGAGTACAAGGGGATTGACAACCCTCTTGCCCGCATTGGCTGCAAGTATTTGCTCTGGTGTGTGTAGGTGCTCTTGACAGGCGTTTGCATGAGTCTCCTATTGGCTTGATAACCTTGGTTCTCTACTGAGGGAAATACTATCCGCTACTATATTGCTTCACCCTTCCTCTTCCGGGAAAATCCCAATGTGTATTAGGAAAAGTGGTTCAGCCTTGTAGGGAAGTCAAACTATTCGAATAGATGTGTCCATGGTAACAGGATGACTTGGAGTTGTATCACGACCTCTTACAACTAAAAATGGGTACTTTATAAAACACACTTAGATAACAGATAGTTACCCCGGAGATCGCTTTCTCACAGGGGGATGCAGAGAGATCTATCTCTGTGTAGGATTATTTCTATGCATACATACAAGTTGATACCAAATACGCTCCTCTCTTCAACTACTGAAAGATGTAGTCTTTGATAGGATGAGCTTCTCCCCCTTATTATGGCATTTCTTAGTTTAGTCCACATATATTACCCCATTCCTTTGATACCGATGCATATCTAGTATAGACCTGATGTAAGTCTTGCAAGTACTTTGGCTGAGTACTCACCGTTGCTTTGCTACTCTTTTCATTCGACCCCTTACTGCAACAGCTGGTAGCACTACTGATGTGGGTTACCCCTGACGGTGCTTACTACATGGACACCGACTACCAGGAGTATTCTGGAGGTCCTAGGTAGGAGGCCCTTGCTACTTGTGAGCTATGTTGGGATTTCCCCGAAGAAGACAGGATGATGCAGTACAGTAGAGATAAGTATTTCCCTCAGTTAAGAACCAAGGTTATCAATTGAAAGTGCAACTAATCCCCGGGTGGTTTTGGTAATTCATAACAACATATAGCTCATTGAACTAACATTCTTTCAAGATCAATGTTTCAGAAAGTTCAATGATTGGTATGGCATGGACTACAGATGTGGACCCCTCAAAATGCTAAGGACACATATTGGCAAAAGCTCAAGACTCTACATTTTCATTTTAGTGATCCAAGATCACATTGAGTCCATAGGAAAATCGAATACTATTAGAAGGGGATGAGATGTTGCTTAATGGCTTGCTTGCTCAAAATGCTTAGTGATATGCTCCAAAAACCCTCAACCACTTTCTCATTTCTCCATATGTCCTAAACCTAAAGTCAAACTCGGCCCCATCGATTTGATCTATCCGGTGCCACCGAGTTCACTTGACATAGCCATATCCACAAACCCGAATCAATTCCGTCCCACCGGTAGGGATCTCGGTCTCACCAAGAAGGGATTGCAAACTCTCTGTTTCCCTTCATAACGTTTCGGTCTAACCGAGATGAGCAATCGGTCCCTCCGAGGTTGCAGTGCAAACTCTTTGTTTCCTTTTTGTAACATTTCGGTCTAACTGAGATGAGCGATCGGTCCCACCAAGTTTGCCTGACCAAGTCTCTGTTTGCTTATTACTGAAATCGGTCTCACTGAGTTCATGTGATCGGTCTCACTGATATGAGGTTTTGCCCTAACCCTGGCGCATCAGTGTCACCGAGTTGATGTTGTCAGTCCCACCAAAAAGCCTAATGTTCACATTTTGAACCAAGTCGGTCTCACCGAGTTTCTATACTCGGTCCCATCGAGTATGGTAAATTGTGTGTAATGGTTAGATTTTGTGTGGAGGCTATATATACCCCTCCACCCCCTTTTCCATTTGAGGGAGAGCCATCAGCACGTGCCTACACTTCCACTACTCATTTTCTAAGAGAGAACCACCTACTCATGTGTTGAGACCAAGACATTCCATTCCAACCACAAGAATCTTGATCTCTAGCCTTCCCCAAGTTGCTTTCCACTCAAATCATCTTTCCACCATAGCCAAATATGTGAGATAGAGTTGAGTGTTGGGGAGACTATCATTTGAAGCACAAGAGCGAGGAGTTCATCATCAACACACCATCTATTACCTTTTGGAGAGTGGTGTCTCCTAGATTGGTAAGGTGTCACTTGGGAGCCTCCATCAATATTGTGGAGTTGAACCAAGGAGTTTGTAAGGGCAAGGAGATCGCCTACTTCGTGAAGATCTACCCAAGTGAGGCAAGTCCTTCACGGGTGATGACCGTGATGGGATAGAAAAGGTTGCTTCTTCGTGGACCCTTCGTAGGTGGAGCCCTCCGTGGACTCGCGCAATCGTTACCCTTCGTGGGTTGAAGTCTCCATCAACGTGGATGTATGATAGCACCACCTATCGGAACCACGCCAAAAATGTCCGTGTCTATATTGTGTTTGCTCCCTCCAAACTCCTCCCATTTACCTTCATATGGAATGATTTACATTCCGCTGCTATACTCTTAGAATTGCATGTGTAGGTTGATTGCTTGACTTGTGCTAAGTTGCTAAAATCTGCCAAGACTTAAATTTCGGAAAAGGCTAGATTTTTATTTGGTCAAGTAGTCTAATCACCCCCCTCCCCTCTAGACATACTTTCGATCCTATAAGTGGTATTAGAGCTTTGGTCTCCATTTGCCTTGATTTCCATAGCTTTGGTGATCATAGCCTTGGTTTCACAACCTAGGAGAGTATGGCGTCTAGTGAGGGAAATTACCACCGTAGAGGTCCTTACTTTGATGGTACTAATTTTGCTAGTTGGAAGCATAAGATGAAAATGCATATTATTGGACATAACCCTGCCGTTTGGGCTATTGTGTGTATTGGTTTGCAAGGTGAATTCTTCGATGGGAGAGAACCAAATCGTGAAGCAACTGCGGAAGAGTTGAAGATGTTGCAATACAACGCTCAATCTTGCGATATCCTCTTCAATGGATTATGCCCCGAAGAATTCAACAAAATCAGCCGTCTTGAGAATGCAAAGGAAAATTGGGATACTTTGGTTGATATGCACGAAGGTACCGAATCTATCAAGGAATCCAAGTTGGATGTGCTTCAAAGTCATCTTGACAAGTTCAGAATGAAGGATGGTGAAGGTGTCGCTGAAATGTACTCTAAGCTTGCTCTCATCACAAATGAGATTGCCGGCTTAGGAAGTGAAGAGATGACTGATAGATTCATCATCAAGAAGATCCTAAGAGCCTTGGATGGTAAATATGAAACCGTGTGCACATTGATCCAAATGATGCCTAACTACAAAGATCTCAATCCAACGGAAGTCATTGGAAGAATTTTTGCTCATGAGATGTCACTCAAGGATAAAGAAGAGCTTCACAACAAGTCTAGTGGTGCACCTAAAGCCTCATGTGATGCTCATGCAACATCAAGTGAAAAACAAGTCTTCAATGAGGAATCCAGCTTAATGGTGAAGAACTTCAACAAATTCTACAAGAGTAGAAGCAAAGAAAGAAGCTCCAAGTCAAGATCCTACCATGACAACAGATCTTCTAGTCATGAGCGAAATTGCTACAATTGTGGAAGACCAGGACACTTCTCCAATGAGTGTACGGCTCCCTACAAGAGAAGAGAAGACTCACCTAAAAGAAGAAGAAGTATAAGAGAAGAATCACCTCCAAGAGAGAGAAGGAGTAGAGATGATCGTTATGAACGAAGAACCTCTCGCAGAAGCAAGGATTTGGAAAGGAAGGACAAGTCATCAAAGAGCTACATGAAACAAAGACATCAAGCTCATTTGGAAAGGTTTACTCTTGTCTACTTACATGCCACAAGTAAAATCTAGCAACAAGAGTAAGAAAGATTCTTCTTCTAGTAGTAACAATAATCATGCTAAATCCAATATTGTTGCTTCTAGTAGTTCTCTTGATTCCACTAATGATTCTCTTACAACTTACACTTGAGCAATAAAATAGCTTATTGAAGGGAATTATAGAGAAAGTTGTTTATAAGAGCCTTGCCGGAAGTAAGAAATTTGAGGAAATTGTACGCAAGCAAGGAAGGCACCGGAAGAATCAAGGTGTTGGTTTTGAACGAAAGTTCAATGCCAATGGAGTTGAGTGGGAAGAAGATCAATGCCCCAAGAGGAAGTTTGTTCCTCAACAAGAGAAGTATTATCCTACTTCCTTCAAGGGGACACAAGCTCAAGATGATCTTCCACCACAAGACCACAAGCTAAAAGGCAAGGACAAGCTTCAAGAGGAGTTGATGCATTCGAAGAAGCTCCAAAGGCCTTGGTCAAGTGGGTTCCCAAGTCTACCTCAAGTTCTACTTCATCAAGTACATCTACAACCCCAAGGATTCCCATCAAGATGATGTGGATCCTGAAGAAGAAGAACTAGAGAGTTCTTGAGGGTGACTCCGCCAACATACTTCACTCATATTCATATTTAGCAAGAACAAGTGCAATCAACTTCCACATCTTGCACTAGTTCAAGGAGTCACAAACCCTCTTGTTAGTAAGTTAAGGGACAAGGTAACCTAATGCTTTCATGGACATCATCTTGTGTGTACTTCACTCTATGTCTATGGATATCCTTGTTTGTTCCTTGTGGGACTAACCCATGTAGGTATTGAAAGTGCAACTCACTCCAATAGATTGCTCCAAATGATCTACATCAACATTGAGCATCCACATCTACATGAAGTCATCATCGACAAAACCCAAGGTTAGTTCATCCCTCTAAAAGGGGATATCACATCTAGGGGGCTTTACTCTAAGAATTGAGCCAAAGCAACTCTAATGGTGTGAACACAACAATGCTTTATGTAAAAGTGGTAACCCCACTTGTGCTTAAACGATGAGTATGACCTATGATCAAATGTTCTCAAGTGACTCCTAAGTCAATATACTCATATATAGATGACGTAGTCATCGCCAATTGCTTGATAGATGCTAGAGTGTTTGTGCATGCTTTGCCACATATTTCATTTGCCATCTTATTGTGTGAGCATGTTGGTTGCATAATTTTCTTCATTCGAGCACATCCATTTATTGTTTTGATTGTTTGGTCTTTTCTTTTGCCAAATGGATGGACAAGAATTCCTAAGTACTCCCTCTAGCTATCTATATTTTTCTCGTCTCAAAATCTATTCATGATACATCACAAACTTTGATCAAGTCAAATTCAAAACCTCTGGGTGAGGAGCACTTGCAGCCACCGATTCGTTACAGACTTAAACTTCCAAAACCTCTTGATGTATTTCGGTCTGACCAACTCATTCCTTTGGGTCATAATGAGTTCATTGAGTTGATCTAGGTTTCAATCTTGGCGCAACCAATTTGAACACTTCGGTATCACCGAGTTGCTCAACTCGGTCACACTGACAGGGTCTAGATATATATACCCACGGGTCGAATTTTGGAAATTTCTCCAAAACCCTTCGCCCGTGCTATCCAGCTCTGCCGTCTTGAGGTCTCCAGATCGTCGCCTCCGTCGCCAACGACATCCTAACGCTAGTCTCCACCATCGTCAATGGATTCTTCTCTGCCGTTATCGCCATAGCAAGCTCACCGCTGAGTTAGGGTATGAGCTCGAACCCTATGTGCAATCTCTACATCTGATTCCTGCACTTAGGACAATGCCATGAATCTTACCAAGTTTGAAACACTTCTATCTAATCAAAAACCTCGTTAGATTAGTTTTGATTCAAAAACTTAGGGTTAGGTTTCCGCTGAACTCATCTCGGACCGACCGAGTTGTAGAAATCAGTCTCATCGATTTTGCCCAGGCCATAGCACTTGTGATTTTCGGTCTGACCAAATCTTGCAAATCGGTGTGACCTAGTTCAGATCTCTGTGAATCCCTAGCAATCTCAGAGTCACCAAATTGTGTCTCGGTCTGATCGATTTCACCAGTTTAGACTCTAAACATTGCTTCGGTGTCACCGAGTTCAACAAATCAGTAGCTCTGAAATGCCTTCTGTAGAAAACTAAAACTAAGTTTTTGGCTCTTTTGTTTTGAAAAATCACTGCACTTTGTGATGCTCATCCACTCTGTCTCATCTATATCTATTCACAGGGTCAGCCTTCAGCTTACAGCAATGTCTAACAATAGTGACAGCCAGAATAAGTCTGAGGAATGGGTTCAGATGAGTGAGGGCACTAGTCCCTCTAACAGCAGCTATGATGATGGGAGCAGAAGCACTCCCAGCAACCTGCCAAAAGATGTAACTAGGCAGAGGAAGAAGAAGACATCAGATTCTGAAGATGAGGATTTTAAGGTTGATGAGGAAGTCTCTTCCAAAAGGGAAGGTGACAAGAAAGAGCTTGGCACTGCTGCTAATACCAAGCCAGGGATAAATAAGAAAGCTCCTGACATAAGGATTCCTATGTCCAAAGCCAGAGCCTCAACCCAGGAAACCATGGAGTTCACACTTGAACCAAAAGAGGCTGGTGAGGGCAATAAGAGGAAGGAGAGGGTCAAAAAGAACATGGGCAGAGTTATTAGCAGATCCTCTATGATTAGAGACCCAGACGAGGAGAAAGAAGAGCAAGATGCACCTCCTGCAAAAACTCAGAAGTTGAAGGGGGATGCAATCAAGTCTGGGGCTGCTCCATCAAAGCCCAAGACTACCCCCAAGGCTACTGCTCAAGCCCCCAAGAGATCCACCAGGGACATACCAGCAGCTAAAAAGAACAAGGCCCCAGTGCCTGAAGTGGAAGAAGAAGAGGAAGGGCAAGTGCTTAGGAAATTGAAGCCCAAGATCCCTGATCATGATGACACCCATCCTGTGGCTGAGAACATGAAGCTAAGGAAGGATGTAGGTCTCGGGCTATGGAGGCAGACAGACCCATATGCCATAAGAAGGAGGACTGCTGTTGACTACAGGTTCCATAAAAATGAACAGCAAGACTTCTATGAGAGTGTGCTCCTGGACAAGAAGCCAATAGTGAGTGATATGAGATGGGTGGACTAGAAGTTCATTGACACAAATGCTGACTATTTCCTAGGAGTTCATGAGAGTTTCAGATCAATAAGAGTTGACACATTTGTTGGTCAAAAATTGACTAAATGGAATGATGAGTTGATCATGCAGTTTTACTCTACATCACACTTATACCCAGATGGTAAAATTGTTTGGGTGACTGAGAGTACTAGGTACCAATCTTCTGTTGCTGAGTGGGCAAAGCTGATCAATGTCCTAGAAGAGCATGAGGAGGACACTGATGTGTATGCCAAGCCAAGAAAAGGACATGACTCTATTGCACACATGTATAAGGAGATTCCAGATGCTGCCTTGGACACTCATAAGTTTGGCTCAATTTACTATCTACTGCTAGGTCTGCCAACAATCAACACAATACTCAAACACACTTGTTGCTCAAGTCCAGAGATGACAGGATGATTAGAGGGCACTCAATAAATTTGCTGCATATGTTTGATGTTCCTGAGAAATTCAAGGTGATGTCCTTGATAGTTGAGACTATCAAAAGGACTGCTGCAGACCAAAAGAGATCATGTGGCCATGCTCCACATATTCAGATGCTCATCAACTCAAGGATGGGCAAGGGCATGTATCTTTTGGACAAGGAACATCTTCCCCTGCTGCCAGAGTTTGAAGACAATGTAGTTGTCATGGATCCATCACATCCCACATCTGTGCAGGCTCAAGAGAAGAAAGAAAAAGCAAAAGCAGAGAAGGCAGCCAAGACACCAAGTGCTGAAGAGGCCTCCCAGATATTTCTGAAGTCCAAGCAAGATCAACTTGGTTATCTCATTCAAGCTACTTTGAGGATTGAGAAAGGATTGGCCACCCTGACACAAAATCAAGAGTCTTTAGAGGATAATTGAGACGAAAATTCATGACTTAGATGTGAAGGTCACAGAAATACAGTCAACTATGTAGAAGATCCAAGAAGAACTTGAAGATGGCGATGAGGGACCTACAACATATGCTTTTCAACAAGTCCCAAGAGGACCAAGGTCATCAGCTGTGCTAGTTGTTACTGACCCAGACCTACAGTGTCAGCACCTGCAGCTACATCTTCAGCTGCTCCTCCAGTTGCAACTCCACCAGCTCCTCAGACCTCTTTGGATGCATTCATTGCAGGACTCCTCTCCATGCCACCTTCGCACTCTAGAGCTCCCGGAGATCATGCTTAGAGAGCCGCATAGCACTATGCATTTTCAAGCTTTTTGGTAACTTGTTTCCAAAGGGGAGAAAGTGTATAGATCATAGGCTTCGAGAGAGAGAGAGAGAGAGAGAGAGTTTGCTTCTTTTTGCCTCTCTTGCTACTCTATTTGCTTTGCTTGTTTGGGTGATACAATATTTATGCTTGTCTGTGAGATACTTCTATGATCATATCATACTTTAATGCTTGTGCTTAATGATGATATTCTATCTCCCATGTATTTAGACACATTAAAACTATACAATTTTCCAGCCCTCTCAGGCCATCAATGTTATCAGCCGTCAGATCTACATGCTTAGGAATTTTTGGCCATTTGATCTATCTGTGAAACCTGCCATTGCTAATCACGTACCGCTACACGGGGTGGGCTGCTCCTCTCGTGACAAAATTGGTGATCTACCATTATTTGGGCTATTATTTGCGCTTACTGGGCTATAGCATTGCGACTAAGCAAAAACTTTTGTGCAGATTAACCACTCCATGTGGGCGGACCCAGCTACCGCTCAAAAAAAATGTTGGCAAACCCAGCCATAGATAACACGTGAGTGCCATTCGTCCAGTTGGTCTCTGTGTCTCTCTTCACAAAGAAAAAACTTGTGCGGCCATCAGTCTCGCAAGCGGCTAAACGATATGTAAGAGGCGAGCGAGCTTCGCCAGCCAGCCGATGGGGCCATGCTTGGTCCTTCAGACATGGTTCATCTTCTCTGTTTACTCTTTCCCCTATTCCTTCTCTATCAAGTTTATAAGTTATCCTTACCCGTGTCAGATCTGTTGGGTTGGGTTCTCCCTTGCCGCTTCAATGGCTAATGGTCAGGTTAGGACCCGTGTCATTTTACTTGTGTGTTCATCCTGCTGCACATGTCGTCTACAGGTTGACCTTACTATTTTCATTCATCCATCCAATATGATTGGGTTCTTGAATCTTTACTCCGTTTAGCGGTTTTTTATATCCTGATCGATGATTCTACCAAGGGGAATGTCCAAGGAAACTGAGGAAATCATAGCTTCGAATAATTATAATGGCAAATGGAGCCACTTCTGTTTATCATGTTGAACAACGAATTGACATATGTTGAAGGTATGCCTTTCATTTTTATGATATGCACAATGACTTCAGCATTGCTTGCTGAATTTTAAGAAATCTTCAGAAGGCTACATGTATAGGTGAGTTTATGTAGACACTATCATGGGGCATATATGAGGTACTAACCACGCCAAATCAAGTCGAGTACCTGATGGCTTACATCAATACACAGCCTTACCATGAACAAATATTCTCTCCAACGCTTGATAATTATTTTTTCTTGAACGATAGAGTAGTTGATTAAAAACATTGATTTGGCCCGAGATATTGTTTTGATCATGTATTGTTCTTCCAACAGGGGATCTCTTTTTCCTCTAAAATGTCATGGTGTCATCAATATGATCTTCAATCACTACTTTTACTCCTAGAGCTGAATTTCCTAGAGCTAAATCAGATGCCTGATAGCATGCAATTGTACAAAAATCCGGTGTTTTTCAACCATTTTGTATGAAAAACACTAGGAATTTTTCATAACTAAATGTATTTACATTTATTTTGAATGAACATGTACAAGAAAAATAAAATAGAGAGAGCGAAAGAGCTATAGACCGGGGTTAAATTGCAGATTAACCATCAATGAATAGTTACATTTGTAGCTAATTGTGTTTCAACTCATTCTCAGACAACGATGTCCATAAATGCCTCGTCTCATTTTTCTCAAGGTCAATATAGATGCCTCTTTTCATGAAGGTCCATACAGCTGGTTGTGTCACTTAGCATCGATCCGCTGGGGTATTAATAAAGACAAATTAATGGCAATTGATGAACCAGCTAAATAGGAGATTATTGCAGGTCAGTTATATAGATGTCGATTCATGTATGCAACTGCAATCAAGCTTGTATGCTTGAACCAAACTGTGCATAGCCATCCAATTCTTTTACCGTGGGTAGATTGTCTTAAGGCACTGCCAACATTTATATGTAAGCTTATGTTCACATGGAATTCTAATGTTGCATGAAGTAAGGTGAGTTACATACTAAGAGCTATGGCAACAATAAGATTCCTCTCTTTAGTGATATACCATTATCTTGAAAAATAAATAAAAGTACAAACTATAGAAAGCATAATAGTTCAAAACAATTCAAGCAAATGTATACAAAGTGTGTTATATCCCTAAGAACTAAGAGCTAAAATAGACGGGACGCGCACCAACATTGATCTAGTGATCATTCATATCTTGTTGGGGATGAGTGCATATTCCATATTCTATCATTTTGAGCGCTCCACCAAGATGTATGTGGCATGGAAGAGTGACCCATGCTCCTAATTGATTGTGCATTTGCATTCAAAAGCAAATTTCAAATAACGCACAAATTTAGGGGGAGCTCTTGCTTATCACATACTTCTCAAAGCGATGATGTACTTCATTTATATTGTCATTTCTCGAAGCTTTGATCTATATGTTGGCATCAATTACCAAAAAGGGGGAGATTTAAAGTGAAACTAATCCCCGGGTGGTTTTGATAATTCATAACAACATATAGCTCATTGAACTAACATTCTTTCAAGATCAATGTTTCAGGAAGTTCAATGGTTGGTATGGCATGTACTAGAGATGTGGACCCCTCAAAATGCTAAGGACACATATTGGCAAAACCTCAAGACTCTACATTTTCATTTTAGTGATCCAAGATCACATTCAGTCCATAGGAAAAGGCAATACTACGAAAAGGGGATGAGGTGTTGCTTAATGGCTTGCTTGCTCAAAATGCTTAGTGATATGCTCCAAAAACCCTTAACCACTTCTCATTTCCACATATGTCCTAAACCTATAGTCAAATTATACCCCGGCGACTTGATCTATCTGGCGCCACCGAATTCACTTGACATAGCCATATCCACAAACCCTAATCAGTTTGGTCTCACCGATAGGAATCTCGGTCTCACCGAGATGGGATTGAAAACTCTCTATTTCCCTTTGTAACGTTTCGGCCTAACCGAGATGAGCGATCGGCCCCATCGAGTTCGCAGTGCAAACTCTCTGTTTCCTTTTTGTAACATTTCGGTCTAACCGAGTGAGCGATCGGTCCCACCAAGTTTGCCTGACCAAGTCTCTGTTTGCTTATTACTGAAATCGGTCTCACCGAGTTCATGTGATCGGTCTCACCGAGATGAGGTTTTGCCCTAACCATAGCGCATCGGTCTCACCGAGTTGATGTTGTCGGTCCCACCAAAAAGCCTAAAGTTCACATTCTGAACCAAGTCGGTCTCACTGAGTTTCTCTAGTCGGTCCCATCGATTTTGGTAAATTGTGTGTAACAGTTAGATTTTGTGTGGAGGCCATATATACCCCTCCACCCACTTCTCCATTTGAGAGAGAGCCATCAGAACGTGCCTACACTTCCACTACTCATTTTCTGAGAGAGAACCACCTACTCATGTGTTGAGACCAAGACATTCCATTCCAACCACAAGAATCTTGATCTCTAGCCTTACCCAAGTTGCTTTCCACTCAAATCATCTTTCCACCATAGCCAAATCTGTGAGATAGAGTTGAGTGTTGGGGAGACTATCATTTGAAGCACAAGAGCAAGGAGTTCATCATCAACACACCATCTATTACCTTTTGGAGAGTGGTGTCTCCTAGATTGGTTAGGTGTCACTTGGGAGCCTCCATCAAGATTGTGGAGTTGAACCAAGGAGTTTGTAAGGGCAAGGAGATCGCCTACTTCGTGAAGATCTACCCAAGTGAGGCAAGTCCTTCGTGGGCGATGGCCATGGTGGGATAGACAAGGTTGCTTCTTCGTGGACCCTTCATGGGTGGAGCCCTCCATGGACTCGCGCAACCGTTACCCTTCGTGGGTTGAAGTCTCCATCAACGTGGATGTACGATAGCACCACCTATCAGAACCACGCCAAAAATGTCCGTGTCTATATTCTGTTTGCTCCCTCCAAACTCCTCCCATTTACTTTCATATGCAATGATTTACATTCTGCTGCTATACTCTTAGAATTGCATGTGTAGGTTGATTGCTTGACTTGTGCTAAGTTGCTAAAATATGCCAAGACTTAAAATTGGGAAAAGGCTAGATTTTTATTCGGTCATGTAGTCTAATCACTTCCCCTCTAGACATACTTTCGATCCTACATCAATCGAGTAGGAGAACCACGCGAAACCTTGTTAGCAACACCTACAGACAAAAGTAAATACTTGCATCCAATGTGATCAAGGGGGTTGTCAATCCCCTTGGCGATTATTTGCAAGGATCAAATCTGATAGTGATAGATAGATAAATCAAACACAAAATAAAATAATGGGAAATAAATTGCAGCAAGATGTTTTTTGATTTAATATATGATAAAGATATACCCGAGGGCCATAGTTTTCACTAGAGGCTTCTCTCTCGAAAAAAAAAACATACAAAGGGTAAACAAATTACTGTTGGGCAATTGACAGAAAAGCTCATAGTTATGATGATATTCAAGGCACTGATCATGTATATAGGCATCAAATCTGTGACAAGTAGACTAACTCCTGCCTGCATCTACTAATATTAATCCACCCATGGACTGATATCCAGCATGCATCCAGGGTGTCCATGTCCTCAACCTCCTCGGAGGCGTAGTCCAGCATAATGGTTAAGTCCTCATAGTGGCTACTAAGTGGGTGGTGGGTGGGAGTAAAATTCCCTGTGGCCTGCCTCCAGTCTGATCCGATCATAGTCCAGAGACAGCCCATCTGCGATGCTTATCGACTAGATCCGATCTAATGTCTCGTTTAATAGTGAGAGATTGGCCAGACTCATCTTGTGGTATCTTTCAGAGTTAACCTCTAGTGCGACCGCATAGAGGGTGCGCTCAGCCAGGGCTGACTCCTGGTTCTCTGATTCCAAGGTCGGACCCCGGCTCAAAGCTGGATCCGAGGTAAAGATCGGCCAGAGATGGGGTAGAGAAGAAGGTTCAAAGTTGAAGCTTCGGGATTCATGGGTCCCTTAGGTGAGGCTGAGAACCTGATACGTCTCTATCGTCTCTATAATTTTTTATTGTTCCATGCCAATATTCTACAACTTTCATATACTTTTGGCAACTTTTTATATTATTTTTGGGACTAACATATTGATCCAGTGCCCAATGCAAGTTCCTGTTTGTTGCATGTTTTATGTTTCACAGAAACACAATATCAAACAGAGTCCAAGCGGGATAAAAACGGACAGACAATTATTTCGGAATATTTGTGATTTTGGGAAGAAAAACCAACGCGAGACGGTGCCCGAGGAGGCCACGAGACAGGGGGGCGCGCCCTGGACTCTCGTGGGCACCCTGTAAGGTGGTTGACGCTCTTCTTTTGCTGCAAGAAAGCTAATTTTATGAGAAAAATCTAGGCGAAAGATTCACCCCAATCGGAGTTACGGATCTCCCGATATAAAAGAAACGGTGAAGGGGCAGAATCTAAGAACGCAGAAACAGAGAGTGACAGAGAGATAGATCCAATCTCGGAGGGGCTATTGCCCCTCCCATTCCATGGGAGCCAAGGACCAGAGGGGAAACCCTTCTCCCATCTAGGGAGAAGGTCAAGGAAGAAGAAGAAGAAGGGGGGCTCTCACCCCCTTGCTTCCAGTGGCGCCGGAACGCCGCCGGGGGCCATCATCATCACCGCGATCTTCACCAACACCTCCACCATCTTCACCAACATCTCTATCACCTTCCCCCATCTATATTCAGCGGTCCACTCTCCCGCAACATGCTGTACTCTCTACGTAAACATGGTGCTTTATGCTTCATATTATTATCCAATGATGTGTTGTCATCCTATGATCTCTGAATAGATTTTGTTGTCCTATCGGTGATTGATGAATTGCTATGATTGGTTTAATTTGCTTGTGCTTATGTTGTTGTCCTATTGTGCCCTCTGTTTCGCGCAAGCATGAGGGATTCCCGTTGTAGGGCGTTGCAATATGTTCATGATTCGCTTATAGTGGGTTGCTAGAGTGACAGAAGCTTAAACCCGAGTAAGGGGATTGTGGCGTATGGGATAAAGGGGACTTGATGCTTTAATGCTATGGTTGGGTTTTACCTTAATGATCTTTAGTAGTTGCGGATGCTTGCTAGAGTTCCAATCATAAGTGCATATGATCCAAGAAGAGAAAGTATGTTAGCTTATGCCTCTCCGACATAAAACTTGCTATTGGTCTACTAAAGTAGTCAATTGCTTAGGGATAATTCCACAACTCCTACCATCACTTTCCACACTCGCTATATTTACTTTATTTCTTCTTTATCTAAACAGCGCCTACTTTTTATTTATGTGCTCTTTATTATCTAGCAAACCTATCCTATCACACCTACAAGTACTTCTAGTTTCATACTTGTTCTAGGTAAAGCGAACACTAAGCATGTGTAGAGTCGTATCAGTGGCAGATGGGACTTGAGAGGATACTTGTTCTACCTTTAGCTCCTCGTTGGGTTCGATACTCTTACCTATCAAAAGAGGCTACAATTATCCCGTATGCTTGTGGGTTATCAAGACCTTTTTCTGGCGCCATTTCCGGGGAGTCATAGAGTGGGGTGAATATTCTCGTGTGTGCTTGTTTGCTTTATCACTAAGTAATTTTTATTTGTTGTTCTTAGTTGTTCTATATCTTTAGTTATGGGTATGGAACACGAAATACCAAAAAAAATAGATGTACTTGCTCCTCATGGAGATGGGGAACCTCTTAAAACCCTCGATGCTCGTTATGTGAAATAAATTATATACTACTTTGATAATCCTGAGAAAGCCCCATTCAATTATGTTATGGGAGACACGTTGTATCAACATGAATACCTTAGGGATTATTGCTTGACACAAAAAGGGAAACTATTATGGGATCAAATTTATATGTTGTATTGGTATGCTAGGCAACTATGCTTGAGATATGATTATACTTGTTGCTCTAGGATGAAGTCTCCACACCTTCCCTTTTCATGTGAATTTAATCATAATAAAACCTTGGCTTCTTATGCTAATGGTATATATGATTACTATGATGTGGAACAAATAGAAGAATTCGTTGCTTTTATGGGAGCTTATGAGATTGAATCTATGTTTAAAGAGTTTGAAGATTTTGATGATTCAGTTTATAGACCTGAAAATTTTGCTATACTTAGATATTGCTATAAAAAAATATGAATACAATTACCGTATTGATGCATTTATTGAGAAAGTCTCCGCTGTCCAAGAAGAGACTATTGTTTTGTAGGAAGCTATGGAAGAAGAAATTGATGGAACTGTGAGCTCATTGGATGAAAAAGATGATGAGGAGAGCGAAGAACAAAAGGAGGAAGAGCGGATTAGCTACCCATGCCCACGTTCGAATGAGAGTAACTCTTCAACTCATACATTGTTTAATTCCCCTCCGTGCTTACCGAAGGATGATTGCTATGATGATTGCTATGATGATTGTTATGATCCCGTTGATCTCTTGAAATATCCCTTTTTGATGATGCTTGCTATACTTGTGGCCAAGATGCCAATATGAATTATGCTTATGGAGATGAACTTGCTATAGTTCCTTATGTTAAACATGAAATTGTTGCTATTGCACCCACGCATGATAGTCCTATTATCTTTTTAAATTCTCTCGACTACACTATATTGGAGAAGTTTGTGCTTATTAAGGATTATATTGATGGGTTGCCTTTTATTACTACACATGATGATTTTGATAGATATAATATGCATGTGCTTGCTGCTCCTACTTGCAATTATTATGAGAGAAGAACTATATCTCCACCTCTCTATGTTTCCACTATGATAAAATTGCAAGAAACTGTTTATACTATGCATTGGCCTTTACTATGTGTGCATGAATTGTTCTTTTATGACATGCTGATGCATAGGAAGAGAGTTAGACTTTGTTGTTGCTTGATTTATGTTACTTTGTGCTCACTATTAAATAACAAATCATTGTTAGTTAAAATTGGCTTTCATATACCTTGGGATCCGGGTGGATTCATTACTTGAGCACTATATGCCTAGCTTAATGGCTTTAAAGAACTGTGTCTTGGTCTGATCGATTTCACCAGTTTAGACTCTAAACATTGCTTCGGTGTCACCGAGTTCAACAAATCGGTAGCTCTGAAATGCCTTCTGTAGAAAACTAAAACTAAGTTTTTGGCTCTTTTGTTTTGAAAAATCACTGCACTTTGTGATGCTCATCCACTTTGTCTCATCCATATCTATTCACAGGGTCAGCCTTCAGCTTACAGCAATGTCTAACAACAGTGATAGCCAGAATAAGTCTGAGGAACTGGTTCAGATGAGTGAGGGCACTAGTCCCTCTAACAGCAGCTATGATGATGGGAGCAGAAGCACTCCCAGCAACCTGCCAAAAGATGTAACTAGGCAGAGGAAGAAGAAGACATCAGATTCTGAAGATGAGGATTTTAAGGTTGATGAGGAAGTCTCTTCCAAAAGGGAAGGTGACAAGAAAGAGCTTGGCACTGCTGCTAATACCAAGCCATGGATAAATAAGAAAGCTCCTGACATAAGGATTCCTATGTCCAAAGCCAGAGCCTCAACCCAGGAAACCATGGAGTTCACACTTGAACCAAAAGAGGCTGGTGAGGGCAATAAGAGGAAGGAGAGGGTCAAAAAGACCATGGGCAGAGTTATTGGCAGATCCTCTATGATTAGAGACCCAGACGAGGAGAAAGAAGAGCAAGATGCACCTCCTGCAAAAACTCAGAAGTTGAAGGGGGATGCAATCAAGTCTGGGGCTGCTCCATCAAAGCCCAAGACTACCCCCAAGGCTACTGCTCAAGCCCCCAAGAGATCCACCAGGGACATACCAGCAGCTAAAAAGAACAAGGCCCCAGTGCCTGAAGTGGAAGAAGAAGAGGAAGGGCAAGTGCTTAGGAAATTGAAGCCCAAGATCCCTAATCATGATGACACCCATCCTGTGGCTGAGAACATGAAGCTAAGGAAGGATGTAGGTCTCGGGCTATGGAGGCAGACAGACCCATATGCCATAAGAAGGAGGACTGCTGTTGACTACAGGTTCCATAAAAATGAACAGCAAGACTTCTATGAGACTGTGCTCCTGGACAAGAATCCAATAGTGAGTGATATGAGATGGGTTGACCAGAAGTTCATTGACACAAATGCTGACTATTTCCTAGGAGTTCATGAGAGTTTCAGATCAATAAGAGTTGACACATTTGTTGGTCAAAAATTGACTAAATGGAATGATGAGTTGATCATGCAGTTTTACTCTACATCACACTTATACCCAGATGGTAAAATTTTTTGGGTGACTGAGAGTACTAGGTACCAATCTTCTGTTGCTGAGTGGGCAAAGCTGATCAATGTCCTAGAGGAGCATGAGGAGGACACTGATGTGTATGCCAAGCCAAGAAAAGGACATGACTCTATTGCACACATGTATAAGGAGATTCCAGATGTTGCCTTGGACACTCATAAGTTTCGCTCAATTTACTATCTACTGCTAGGTCTGCCGTTATCGCCATTGCAAGCTCACCGCTGAGTTAGGGTATGAGCTCGAACCCTATGTGCAATCTCTACATCTGATTCCTGCACTTAGGACAATGCCATGAATCTTACCAAGTTTGAAACACTTCTATCTAATCAAAAACCTCGTTATATTAGTTTTGATTCAAAAACTTAGGGTTAGGTTTCCGCTGAACTCATCTCGGACCGACCGAGTTGTAGAAATCGGTCTCATCGATTTTGCCCAGGCCATAGCACTTGTGATTTTCAGTCTGACCAAATCTTGCAAATCGGTGTGACCTAGTTCAGATCTCTGTGAATCCCTAGCAATCTCGGAGTCACCAAACTGTGTCTCGGTCTGATCGATTTCACCAGTTTAGACTCTAAACATTGCTTCGGTGTCACCGAGTTCAACAAATCGGTAGCTCTGAAATGCCTTCTGTAGAAAACTAAAACTAAGTTTTTGGCTCTTTTGTTTTGAAAAATCACTGCACTTTGTGATGCTCATCCACTCTGTCTCATCTATATCTATTCACAGGGTCAGCCTTCAGCTTACAGCAATGTCTAACAATAGTGACAGCCAGAATAAGTCTGAGGAATGGGTTCAGATGAGTGAGGGCACTAGTCCCTCTAACAGCAGCTATGATGATGGGAGCAGAAGCACTCCCAGCAACCTGCCAAAAGATGTAACTAGGCAGAGGAAGAAGAAGACATCAGATTCTGAAGATGAGGATTTTAAGGTTGATGAGGAAGTCTCTTCCAAAAGGGAAGGTGACAAGAAAGAGCTTGGCACTGCTGCTAATACCAAGCCAGGGATAAATAAGAAAGCTCCTGACATAAGGATTCCTATGTCCAAAGCCAGAGCCTCAACCCAGGAAACCATGGAGTTCACACTTGAACCAAAAGAGGCTGGTGAGGGCAATAAGAGGTAGGAGAGGGTCAAAAAGAACATGAGCAGAGTATTGGCAGATCCTCTATGATTAGAGACCCAGATGAGGAGAAAGAAGAGCAAGATGCACCTCCTGCAAAAACTCAGAAGTTGAAGGGGGCTGCAA
This sequence comes from Triticum timopheevii, assembly GCA_963921465.1. Taxonomy (NCBI): domain Eukaryota; kingdom Viridiplantae; phylum Streptophyta; class Magnoliopsida; order Poales; family Poaceae; genus Triticum; species Triticum timopheevii. Next base: position 298,306,842 of record OY997264.1, read on the forward strand.
TCAAGTCTGGGGCTGCTCCATCAAAGCGCAAGACTGCCCCCAAGGCTACTGCTCAAGCCCCCAAGAGATCCACCAGGGACATACCAGTAGCTGAAAAGGAAAAGCAATACTTCTATGAGACTGTGCTCCTGGACAAGAAGCCAATAGTGAGTGATATGAGATGGGTTGACCAGAAGTTCATTGACACAAATGCTGACTATTTCCTAGGAGATCATGAGAGTTTCAGATCAACAAGAGTTGACACATTTGTTGGTCAGAAATTGACTAAATGGAATGATGAGTTGATCATGCAGTTCTACTCTACATCACACTTTTACCTAGATGGTAAAATTGTTTGGGCGACTGAGGTTACTAGGTACCAATCTTGTGTTGCTGAGTGGGCAAAGCTGATCAATGTCCCAGAAGAGCATGAGGAGGACACTGATGTGTATGCCAAGCCAAGAAAAGGACATGACTCTATTGCACACATGTACAAGGAGATTCCAGATGCTGCCTTGGACACTCATAAGTTTGGCTCAATTAACTATCTACTGCCAGGTCTGCCAACAATCAACACAATCCTCAGACACACTTGTTGCCCAAGTCTAGAGATGACATGATGATTAGAGGGCACTCAATAAATTTGCTGCATATGTTTGATGTGCCTGAGAAATTCAAGGTGATGTCCTTGATAGTTGAGACTATCAAAAGGACTGCTGCAGACCAAAAGAGATCATGTGGCCATGCTCCACATATTCAGATGCTCATCAACTCAAGGATGGGCAAGGGCATGTATCTTTTGGACAAGGAACATCTTCCCCTGCTGCCAGAGTTTGAAGACAATGTAGTTGTCATGGATCCATCACATCCCACATCTGTGCAGGCTCAGGAGAAGAAAGAAAAAGCAAAAGCAGAGAAGGCAGCCAAGACACCAAGTGCTGAAGAGGCCTCCCAGATATTTCTGAAGTCCAAGCAAGATCAACTTGGTTATCTCATTCAAGCTACTTTGAGGATTGAGAAAGGATTGGCCACCTTGACTCAAAATCAAGAGTCTTGAGAGGATAATTGAAACAAAAATTCATGACTTATATGTGAAGGTCACAGAAATACAGTCAACTGTGGAGAAGATCCAAGAAGAACTTGAAGATGGGGATGAGGGACCTACAACATGTGCTTTTCAGCAAGTCCCAAGGGGATCAAGGTCATCAGTTGTGCCAGTTGTTACTGACCCAGACCTACAGTGTCAGCACCTGCAGCTACATCTTCAGCTGCTCCTCCAGTTGCCACTCCACCAGCTCCTTAGACCTCTTTGGATGCATTCATTGCAGGACTCCTCTCCATGCCACCTTTGCACTCTAGAGCTCCCATGCTTAGAGAGCCGCATAGCACTATGCATTTTCAAGTTTTTTGGTAACTTGTTACCAAAGGGGAGAAAGTATATAGATAATAGGCTTCGAGAGAGAGAGAGAGAGAGAGAGAGAGAGAGTTTGCTTCTTTTTGCCTCTCTTGCTACTCTATTTGCTTTGCTTGTTTCGGTGATACAATATTTATGCTTGTCTGTGAGATACTTCTATGATCATTTCATACTTTAATGCTTGTGCTTAATGACGATATTCTATCTCCCATGTATTTAGACACATTAAAACTGTACAATTTTCCAGCCCTCTCAGGCCATCAATGTTTTCTGTCGTCGGATCTACATGCATAGGAATTTTTGGCCGTTTGATCTACTGTGAAACCTGCTGTTGCTAATCATGTACCGCTACACGGGGTGGGCCACTCCTCTCGTGACAAAATTGGCGATCTGCCATTATTTGGGTTATTATTTGCGCTTACTGGGCTATAGCATTGCGACTGAGCAAAACACTTTTGTGCAGATTAACCATTCCATGTGGGCGGACCCAGCTACCGCTCAAAAAAATGTTGGCAGACCCAGCCGTAGATAACACGTGAGTGCCCTTCGTCCAATTGGTCTCTTTGTCTCTCTTCATAAAGAAAAAACTTGTGCGGCCATCGGTCTCGCAAGCGGCTAAACCGATATGTAAGAGGCGAGCGAGCTTCGCCGGCCAGCCGAGGGGGCCATGCTTGGTCCTTCAGACATGGTTCATCTTCTCTGTTTACTCTTTCCCCTATTCCTTCTCTATCAAGTTTATAAGTTATCCTTACCCGTGTCAGATCTTTTGGGTTGGGTTCTCCCTTGCCGCTTCAATGGCTAATGGTCAGGTTAGGACCCGTGTCATTTTACTTGTGTGTTCATCCTGCTGCACATGTCGTCTACAAGTTGACCTAACTATTTTCATTCATCCGTCCAATATGATTGGGTTCTTGAATCTTTACTCCATTTGGTGGTTTTTTGTATCCTGATCGATGATTCTGCCATGGGGAATGTCCAAGGAAACTGAGGAAATCATAGCTTCGAATAATTATAATGGCAAATGGAGCCACTTCTGTTTATCATGTTGAACAACGAATTGACATATGCTGAAGGTATCTGTTTCATTTTTATGATAGGCACAATGATTTCAGCATTGCTTGCTGAATTTGAAGAAATCTTCAGAAGGCTACATGTATAGGTGAGTTTATGTAGACACTGTCATGGGGCATATATGAGGTACTAGCCACGCCAAATCAAGTCGAGTACCCGATGGCTTACATCAATACACAGCCTTACCATGAACAAATATTCTCTCCAACGCTTGATAATTATTTTTTCTTGAACGATAGAGTAGTTGATTAAGAAACATTGATTTGGCCCGAGATATTGTTTTGATCATGTATTGTTCTTCCAATAGGGGATCTCTTTTTCCCCTAAAATGTCGTGGTGTCATCAATATGATCTTAAATCACTACTTTTACTCCTAGAGCTGAATTTCCTAGAGCTAAATCAGATGCCTGATGGCATGCAATTGTACAAAAATCCGGTGTTTTTAACCATTTTGCATGAAAAACACTAGGAATTTTTCGTAACTAAATGTATTTACATTTATTTTGACTGAATATGTACAAGAAAAATAAAATAGAGAGAGCGAAAGAGCTATAGATCGGTGTTAAATTGCAGATTAGCCATCAATGAATAGTTACATTTGTAGCTAATTGTGTTTCAACTCATTCTCAGACAACGATGTCCATAAATGCCTCGTCTCATTTTTCTCAAGGTCAATATAGATGCCTCTTTTCATGAAGGTCCATACAGCTGGTTGTGTCACTTAGCATCGATCCGCTGGGGTGTTAATAATGACAAATTAATGGCAATTGATGAACCAGCTAAATAGGAGATTATCGTAGGTCAGTTATATAGATGTCGATTCATGTATGCAACTGCAATCAAGCTTGTATGCTTGAACCAAACTGTGCATAGCCAACCAATTCTTTTACCGTGGGTAGATTGTCTTAAGGCACTGCCAACATTTATATGTAAGCTTATGTTCACATGGAATTCTAATGTTGCATGAAGTAAGGTGAGTTACATACTAAGAGCTATGGTAACAATAAGATTCCTCTCTTTAGTGATATACCATTATCTTGAAAAATAAAGAAAAATACAAACTATAGAAAGCATAATAGTTCAAAACAATTCAAGCAAATGTATACAAAGTTTGTTATATCCCTAAGAACTAAGAGCTAAAATAGACGAGATGCGCACCAACATTGATCTAGTGATCATTCATATCTTGTTGGTGATGAGTGCATATTCCATATTCTATCAGTTTGAGCGCTCCACCAAGATGTATGTGGCATGGAAGAGTGACCCATGCTCCTAATTGATTATGCATTTGCATTCAAAAGCAAATTTCAAATAACGCACAAATTTAGGGGGAGCTCTTGCTTATCACATACTTCTCAAAGCGATGATGTACTTCATTTATATTATCATTTGTCGAAGCTTTGATCTATATGTTGGCATCAATTACCAAAAAGGGGGAGATTTAAAGTGCAACTAATCCCCTGGTGGTTTTGATAATTCATAACAACATATAGCTCATTGAACTAACATTCTTTCAAGATCAATGTTTCAGGAAGTTCAATGGTTAGTATGGCATGGACTAGAGATGTGGAGCCCTCAAAATGCTAAGGACACATATTGGCAAAAGCTCAAGACTCTACATTTTCATTTTAGTGATCCAAGATCACATTCAGTCCATAGGAAAAGGCAATACTATGAAAAGGGGATGAGGTGTTGCTTAATGGCTTGCTTGCTCAAAATGCTTAGTGATATGCTCCAAAAACCCTTAAGGCCTTAACCACTTCTCATTTCCACATATGTCCTAAACCTATAGTCAAACTATACCCCACCGACTTGATCTATCTGGCGCCACCCAATTCACTTGACATAGCCATATCCACAAACCCTAATCAATTTGGTCTCACCGATAGGGATCTCGGTCTCACCGAGATGGGATTCAAAACTCTCTATTTCCCTTTGTAACATTTCGGCCTAACCGAGATGAGCGATCGGTCCCACCGAGTTCGCAGTGCAAACTCTCTGTTTCCTTTTCGTAACATTTCGGTCTAACTGAGATGAGCGATCGGTCCCACCAAGTTTGCCTGACCAAGTCTCTGTTTGCTTATTACTGAAATCGGTCTCACCGAGTTCATGTGATCGGTCTCATTGAGATGAGGTTTTGCCCTAACCATAGCGCATCGGTCTCACCGAGTTGATGTTGTTGGTCCCACCGAAAAGCCTAAAGTTCACATTTTGAACCAAGTCGGTCTCACTGAGTTTCTCTAGTTGGTCCCATCGAGTTTGGTAAATTGTGTGTAACGGTGAGATTTTGTGTGGAGGCTATATACCCCTCCACCCCCTTCTCCATTTGAGAGAGAGCCATCAGAACGTGCCTACACTTCCACTACTCATTTTCTAAGAGAGAACCACCTACTCATGTGTTGAGACCAAGACATTCCATTCCAACCACAAGAATCTTGATCTCTAGCCTTCCCCAAGTTGCTTTCCACTCAAATCATCTTTCCACCATAGCCAAACCTGTGAGATATAGTTGAGTGTTAGGGAGACTATCATTTGAAGCACAAGAGCAAGGAGTTCATCATCAACACACCATCGATTACCTTTTGGAGAGTGGTGTCTCCTAGATTGGTTAGGTGTTACTTGGGAGCCTCCATCAAGATTGTGGAGTTGAACCAAGGAGTTTGTAAGGGCAAGGAGATCGCCTACTTCGTGAAGATCTACCCAAGTGAGGCAAGTCCTTCGTGGGCGATGGCCATGGTGGGATAGACAAGGTTGCTTCTTCGTGGACCCTTCATGGGTGGAGCCCTCCGTGGACTCACGCAACCCTTACCCTTCGTGGGTTGAAGTCTCCATCAATGTGGATGTACGATAGCACCACCTATCAGAACCATGCCAAAAATGTCCGTGTCTATATTGTGTTTGCTCCCTCCAAACTCCTCCCATTTACTTTCATATGCAATGATTTACATTCCACTGCTATACTCTTAGAATTGCATGTGTAGGTTGATTGATTGACTTGTGCTAAGTTGCTAAAATATGCCAAGACTTAAAATTGGGAAAAGGCTAGATTTTTATTTGGTCAAGTAGTCTAATCACTTCCCCTCTAGACATACTTTCGGTCCTACATCAATCCAATAGGAGAACCACGCGAAACCTTGTGAGCAACACCTACACACAAAAGTAAATACTTGCATCCAATGTTATCAAGGGTGTTGTCAATCCCCTTGGCGATGATTTGCAAGGATCAAATCTGATAGTGATAGATAGATAAATCAAACACAAAATAAAGTAATGGGAAATAAATTGCAGCAAGGTGTTTTTTGATTTAATATATGATAAAGATATACCCGAGGGCCATAGTTTTCACTAGAGGCTTCTCTCTCGAACATAAAACATACAGTGGGTAAACAAATTACTGTTGGGCAATTGACAGAAAAGCGCATAGTTATGATGATATTCAAGGCACTGATCATGTATATAGGCATCAAATCTGTGACACGTAGACTGACTCATGCCTACATCTACTACTATTACTCCACCCATCGACCGATATCCAGCATGCAACCAGGGTGTCCATGTCCTCGACCTCCACGAAGGCGTAGTCCAGCATAATGGTTAAGTCCTCATAGCGGCTACTAAGTGGGTGGTGGGTGGGAGTAAAATTCCCTGTGGCCTGCCTCCAGTCTGATCCGATCATAGTCCAGAGACAGCCCATCTGCGAGGCTTATCGACTAGATCTGATCTAATGTCTCGTTTAATAGTGAGAGATCGGCCGGACACATCTTGTGGTATCTTTTGGAGTTAACCTCTAGTGCGACCGCATAGAGGGTGCGCTCAGCCAGGGCTGACTCCTGGTTCCCTGATTCCGAGGTCGGACCCGAGCTCAAAGTTAGATCCAAGGTAAAGATCGGCTAGAGGTGGGGTAGAGAAGAAGGTTCGAAGTTGAAGCTTCGAGATTCATGGGTCCCTTAGGTGAGGCTGAGAACCTGATACGTTCTGTCGTCTCTATAATTTTTTATTGTTCCATGCCAATATTCTACAACTTTCATATACTTTTGGCAACTTTTTATATTATTTTTGGGACAAACATATTGATCCAGTGCCCAGTGCCAGTTCCTGTTTGTTGCATGTTTTATGTTTCGCAGAAAACCAATATCAAACGGAGTCCAAGCGGGATAAAAACGGACAGAGAATTATTTCGGAATATTTGTGATTTTTGGGAAGAAAAACCAACGCGAGACGGTGCCCGAGGGGGCCACGAGACAGGGGGCGCGCCCCAGGGGGTAGGCGCACCCTGGACTCTCGTGGGCACCCTGTAAGGTGGTTGACGCTCTTCTTTTGCCGCAAGAAAAGCTATTTTTATGAGAAAAATCTAGGCGAAAGATTCACCCCAGTCGGAGTTATGGATCTCCCGATATAAAAGAAACGGTGAAGGGGCAGAATCTAAGAACGCAGAAATAGAGAGCGACAGAGAGATAGATCCAATCTCGGAGGGGCTCTCTCCCCTCCCATGCCATGGGAGCCAAGGACCAGAGGGGAAACCCTTCTCCCATCTAGGGAGGAGGTCAAGGAAGAAGAAGAAGAAGAAGGGGGGCTCTCACCCCCTTGCTTCCGGCGGCGCCGGAACACCGCCGGGGGCCATCATCATCACCGCGATCTTCACCAACACCTCCGCCATCTTCACCAACATCTCCATCACCTTCCCCCATCTATATTCAGCGGTCCACTTTCCCGCAACCCGATGTACTCTCTACTTGAACATGGTGCTTTATGCTTCATATTATTATCCAATGATGTGTTGTCATCCTATGATGTCTGAGTAGATCTTGCTTGTCCTATCGGTGATTGATGAATTGCTATGATTGGTTTAATTTTCTTGTTATTATGTTGCTGTCCTATTGTGCCCACCATTTCGCGCAAGCGTGAGACATTCCTGTTGTAGGGTGTTGTAATATGTTCATGATTCGCTTATAGTGGGTTGCTAGAGTGACAGAAGCTTAAACCCGAGTAAGGGGATTGTGGCATATGGGATAAAGGGGACTTGATGCTTTAATGCTATGGTTCGGTTTTACCTTAATGATCTTTAGTAGTTGCGGGTGCTTGATAGAGTTCCAATCATAAGTGCATATGATCCAAGAAGAGAAAGTATGTTAGCTTATGCCTCTCCCACATAAAACTTGCTATCTGTCTAGTAAAGTAGTCAATTGCTTAGGGATATTTCCACAATTCTTACCATCACTTTTCCACACTCGCTATATTTACTTTATTGCTTCTTTATCTAAACAGCCCCTACTTTTTATTTATGTGCTCTTTATTATCTAGCAAACCTATCCTATCAAACCTACAAAGTACTTCTAGTTTCATACTTGTTCTAGGTAAAGCGAACACTAAGCATGCGTAGAGTCGTATCAGTGGCAGATGGGACTTGGGAGGATATTTATTCTACCTTTAGCTCCTTGTTGGGTTCGACACTCTTACTTATCAAAAGAGGCTACAATTATCCCCTATACTTGTGGGTTAGCAAGACCTTTTTCTGGCGCCGTTTCCGGGGAGTCATAGAGTGGGGTGAATATTCTCGTGTGTGCTTGTTTGCTTTATCACTAAGTAATTTTTATTTCTTGTTCTTAGTTGTTCTATATCTTTAGTTATGTATATGGAACACGAAATACCAAAAAATTTAGATGTACTTGCTACTCATGGAGATGGGGAACCTCCTAAAACCCTCGATGCTCGTTATGTGAAATAAATTATATACTACTTTGATAATTCTGAGAAAGCCCCATTCAATTATGTTATGGGAGACACGTTGGATCAACATGAATACTTTTGGGATTATCGCTTGACACAAAAAGGGAAACTATTATGGGATCAAATTTATATGTTGTATTGGTATGCTAGGCAACTATGCTTGAGATATGATTATACTTGTTGCTCTAGGATGAAGTCTCCATACCTTCCCTTTTCATGTGAATTTAATGATAATAAAACCTTGGCTTCTTATGCTAATGGTATATATGATTACTATGATGTGGAACAAATAGAAGAATTCGTTGCTTTTATGGGAGCTTATGAGATTGAATCTATGTTTAAAGAGTTTGAAGATTTTGATGATTCAGTTTATAGACCTGAAAATTTTGCTATACTTAGATATTGCTATAAAAATATGAATACAATTACAATATTGATACATTTATTGAGAAAGTCTCCGCTGTCAAAGAAGAGACTAATATTTTGCAGGAAGCTATGGAAGAAGAAATTGATGAAACTGTGAGCTCATTGGATGAAAAACATATGAGGAGAGCAGAGAACAAAAGGAGGAAGAGCGGATTAGCTACCCGTGCCCACCTTCTAATGAGAGTAACTCTTCAACTCATACATTGTTTAATTCCCCTTCATGCTTACCGAAGGATGATTGCTATGATGATTGCTGTGATGATTGTTATGATCCCGTTGATCTCTTGAAATATCCCTTTTTGATGATGCTTGCTATACTTGTGGCCAAGATGCCAATATGAATTATGCTTATGGAGATGAACTTGCTATAGTTCCTTATGTTAAACATGAAATTGTTGCTATTGCACCCACGCATGATAGTCCTATTGTCTTTTTAAATTCTCTCGACTACACTATATTGGAGAAGTTTGTGCTTATTAAGGATTATATTGATGGGTTGCCTTTTATTACTACACATGATGATTTTGATAGATATAATATGCATGTGCTTGCTGCTCCTACTTGCAATTATTATGGGATAAGAACTATATCGCCACCTCTCTATGTTTCCAATATGATAAAATTGCAAGAAACTGTTTATACTATGCATTGGCCTTTACTATGTGTGCATGAATTGTTCTTTTGTGACATGCCGATGCATAGGAAGAGAGTTAGACTTCGTTGTTGCTTGATTTATGTTACTTTGTGCTCACTATTAAATTACAAATCATCGTTAGTTAAAATTGGCTTTGATATACCTTGGGATCCCGGTGGATTCATTACTTGAGCACTATATGCCTAGCTTAATGGCTTTAAAGAAAGCGCTGCCAGGGAGACAACCCGGAAGTTTTAGAGAGTCATTTATTTCTGTTGAATGTGTCATATAGTCTAAAAATAAAAAAAGTAAAGAGGGGAACCCAAAAACTTTTCAAAAAGGAAAGTGAAAGTGAGAGAGACAAGCATTGTTGAAGTGGGAGAGCTCCTTGAACTTTGTTCATGCTCACAGAAACTTTGTGAATCTTAATTACAGAAACTTTTCATCAAAAATAATTATCCCCTTGTACAATTCAATTGTATTATCAAAATAATGTGCCAAGGTTTGCCTTTAGGATGCTTACATTGCTTGTTGGTTTGTATGGTGCAGGACAGAAACTTTGGCTGTAGTGCGCGATTTTACATTTTTACTGGAACATCAAATGGTTCTGATTCTTTTTGCACTGTCTTTCTGTACGAATTGTTTTCCTAATTTTGGTAGAATTTTTGGGATAACAGAAGTATGGTGAATGTTCAGATTGCTACAGACTGTTCTGTTTTTGACAGATTCTGTTTTTGATGCATAGTTTACTCGTTTTCATGAAACTATCAATTTCTATCAGTGGATTAAGCCATGAAAAAGTTATATTACAGTAGAAACAATGCAAAAACAAAATATGAATTGTTTTGCTACAGTACTTATAGTAGTGATTTGCTTTATTATACTAATGGATCTTACTGAGTTTTCTGTTGAAGTTTTGTGTGGATGAAGTGTTTGATCGAGGAGGTCTCGATATGAGGAAAAGGAAGAGAGGCAAGAGCTCAAGCTTGGGGATTCCCAAGGCATCCCAAGTAAATATTCAAGGAGACTCAAGCGTCTAAGCATGGGGATGCCCCGGAAGGCATCCCACTACTAGAAAAAGGCCTGCTAGTGGCGCACATGTTTTGCCTACTAATGGCGCACTACAGGTGCGCCACTAGCACCACGCCATTAAAATTGTTTACTAATGGCGCACCTCTGGTGCGCCATTAGTATATTAGATACTAATGGCGGACCAGGCAATGCGCCATTAGTATAGCCCACGGTGCGCCATTAGTATACCAGATACTAATGGCGCACCACATAGAAGTGCGCCATTAGTAACAAATTTTTCCAAAATATTTTTTTCAATTTTTTTTTCGTTTTTTTCTTAATCTCGGGTCACTATCGCTTAATCTTGGGTCAATATGCTTAATCTCAAGTCAAATCGCACTAAGTGGTCAAACTTCCCGGAAGGTCACCTATCCTCACACTACTCCAGCCCGAGCACGCTTAACTTCGCAGTTCTATCCAACCCCAGCACCACCTCACTTAACAGGCACTTGTTCATATATCTATCATATCAATCCTATTATACCTTGTTGATGTCTAGGACTTTGTTCATGTTCATGACTATGATGAAATTTTGAAAAATATTTCAAACTTCCCGGTCATATTACGTATCATTTTTTGAAAAAAAATTCCAAAAAAAAATTGAAACCATTTTTTTCTGTTACTAGTGGTGGACCAAGCAAACAGTGCGCCACTAGGTGCGCCACTAGCCCGTTTGCTAGGTGCGCCACTAGTAAGTTTAAATTTTTTTGAATTTTTTTGCCTCTAGATCTTGAAAGCCCCGTAACTTTTTTCTATTAGGTTTTTGAGGATTTTGAAAATGTTTAAGGAGGTTTCCCCGTTAAATTCGGGTGTAACTTTTCGAGTAGATGATTTTTCATATAAAAACTTTTTAATCCGAGTTCGTATGCAAAAGTTATGCCCATTTTACAAATTCCAGAGAGATTTTGCAAATAAAGTCAAAATTCATATTTGTAAATTTTCCCAACAACTAGACCACATATCACATGGGAAAATTATTTTCTTTTATTTTTTTGACATTTCCATCATTTTCTTTTATTTTTTTAAAACTGAAAAGGCGGTCTACCGGGGGGTGCATTTGGTGGATTTTTTGGGCACCGTGGGAGTGGTGCGCCATTACTAGTTCAATTAGTAATGGCGCACCACTCCCACGGTGCGCCATTACTAGTTTTGAAAAAAAGATTGAAAAAAAATTACTAGTGGCGCACCGTGGATGTGGTGCGCCATTACTAGTTTTAACTATAGTAATGGCGCACCAGGACTAGTAATGGCTCACTACCCCTGATGCGCCATTACTAGTTTTGAAAAAAAAAAATAAAAAAATGAACAAAAATTACTAGTGGCGCACCGTGGATGTGGTGCGCCATTACTAGTTTAACTAGTAATGGCGCACTATCCCCTGGTGCATCATTACTAGTTTTGAAAAAAAAATTGTTACTAATGGCGCACCGTGGATGTGGTGCGCCATTAGTATTTGGACACTAATGGCGCACCAACACATGGTGCGCCATTAGTATATAGTAGTGGCGCACCACATGTCTGGTGCGCTATTAGTGTCCATATCATCTATAGCCCTTTTCCTAGTAGTGTCCCCTCTTTCTTTAACAAGTATCGGTATGTTTTCGGATTCGTTTCGTTCATGCGATATGTGCAAGTCTTGGAGCGTCTTTTGCGTTTAGTTTTCACTTTTCTTTTATGCACCATGCTGGTATGAGATAGTCCATGGTTGATTTACGGAATGCTCATTGCACTTCACTTAAATCTTTTGAGTATGGCTTTGTAGAATCCTTCACGTGCTTCACTTATATCATTTGAAGTTTGGATTGCCTGTTTCTCTTCACATAGAAAACCGCCATTTGTAGAATGCTCTTTTGCTTCACTTATACTTGTTAGAGCATGGGAACATCTTTTGTAGAAAGATTTAAATTCTGTTGCTTCACTTATATCTATTTAGAGAGATGACAGGAATTGGTCATTCACATGGTTAGTCATAAAATCCTACATAAAACTTGTAGATCGCTGAATATATGTTTGATTCGTTGCAATAGTTTTGTGATATAGAGATGATAATATGTGGGAGGTTCTAGTAGATGGTTTTGTTTAGTAAGGATATTGGTGTTAAGGTTTGTGATTCCCGTAGCATGCACGTATGGTAAAAGTTGTGTGACAAATTTGTTGCATGGGGTGCTCTTTTAATTGTCTTCCTTATGTGTGGAGGTCGGGATCGCACGATGGTTAACTCCTACCAACCCTTCCCCTAGGAGCATGCGTAGTAGTACTTTGCTTCGAGGGCAAGTAGACTTTTGCAATAAGTATATGAGTTCTTTATGACTAATGTGACTCCATGGATTATACGCACTCTTACCTATCCGCAATTTGCTAGCCTCTACGGTACCGTGCATTGCCCTTTCTCACCTCGAGAGTTGGTGCAAACTTCACCGGTGCATCCAAACCCCGTGATACGATACGCTCTATCACACATAAGCCTCCTTATATCTTCCTCAAAACAGCCACCATACCTACCTATCATGGCATTTCCATAGCCATTGCCATGCAACTTCCATCATCATCATATACATGACTTGAGCATTCATTGTCATATTGC